>CAJQUW010008951.1:2500-667793 GCA_907163375.1 Prostheceraeus crozeri | reverse complement strand
CAATGCTCACCGCCTAAATTCTGTGAATGAGTGTTTAGCACAATAAAGATGGATAGTGATTTACTGCAGGTGGTAAGGTATCGAGTGAATAGACATTATCGAAAGCTTTCAACGTCGCTTCGTCTGCATTACGCTGCACTTTAGTCTTAATATCGTCAGCAGTCAACCAACTCATTAACGATTATACTGAAGAATCACGTCACGATACTTTGTAATTTCAATATTTGAATCGAAGACTGCATAAATTAATACATTGATCGTCTCAGGTAGTGTTCTTTTGAACGTCAAATCCAAACGAATATTATGAGGCACGTTCGCTTGACGATAGGGTGCACTAATATCGCTGTCAGCAGTCAAATCAAATGCATAAATAGTATATCCACTCTTAAACTCTTTCATAGTCAGTCCGTTGGTGTCATCCGTATTGTAAAAGCCAAAGACATCCATAAAATCAACATAACTGCGCATAAATTGATCCGAAGCAAAATCTGGTTTGTAGGGTGGACCAGGATGACTCACACCATTTACACGTAAAGCAATTTCACTTAACTGATTGTGTTTAAAATTGAAAGGATTCTTCTTTATATTACCATTAAATGCATCATTTTCAACCATTGCCACCATGAGGAGCTTCGGTGCTTCCGATGGAAAGAGGCCATCTTTCATGAAACTCTTTTGATCTTTCGGAATTGTAAAGGTGAGAAGCTTTGTATGCTGAACGGGGTAAATGGCATTTTGGCGGTTAAGGCCTTCAGCATGCCCTCTAATGACACTTGGATTCGGTACTACTCGACGAATGTAAAGTGCAATATCTTCCACATGAATTCTAAAATTGTCAACTTTAGCAAATGCATTCAGCGCAAATTCAGGCTTATTCAATGTCAGCTTGAGTCGCATGCTGGTATTACACAGTAAAAACTTTGACTGTCTAAAGAAGTCTAAATTCAGCGGACCATATAGCTGACATACTCTACTATCTTTAATCATAGCAGATCGCTTTACAAAGCCACTGTTTGTTTCAACATCAAATTTTCCTGCTTCATCTCTGTACCATCCATGGCTTCCATATGACTTTTTTGTGCTGCTGGATGAAACTGTGATACATGATTGAAATATGATTTATAGGGATAATCGCTTTGACCACCTTCCACCTGCTGCTCTCCAATCGTTAGAGAAACATCACGAAGTAATGTAGTCAATGGTAAATTGTTCAGTCCAACTTTATGTGCATCGTCAATAGCAGTTCCATCTGCTTGCTGAATTCTAAACCTCAAATCAAGCATCGCATAACTCAAATCTATGTAGTCATCACTACCACCAGGAATAACAAATTCAATGGGGCCAGCATTCTCAGCTGTTCGAGGATGATAATCTACAATACTTGAACTAAGAATATCTGTCTGTATGGCTTGTTGATCGAACAAACAAAAACCGGAAGTTTTACACTCCATGATTAGAAGTTATAGCAGCGTCGTCGTTTAGCGCCTGATGAATGATTAGAGCCTCTGCGACGTTTGCGTGAATGCCTTTTGACTGAAGATCGCACCTTACCAGCTCCGCGATGTTTCCTCCTTCCTTTATTCATTCGTTTAGGTGATTTCTTTCCTTGAGTAACACCAGCAATGGTCTGCTTCAATGTTTTTAAACCGCGTTCCTTCCCACGATTCAACAAACTGCTCTTAAAACTTCTACCTCTGGAAAGATCACTAGCAACATCACCAGCAAAGCCAACGGCATTACTTAAAACATTTCGTTTTAAAGATCTACCGACATTGGATATGAGAGGTGCTACAACAGATTTCAGTGCACCAAGTATGCTACCTCCACGTTGGCGGCGAGCACCGATGTAAATTTGTCCTCCACCACTTACATAGGAGGGTCGTGAATAAAATGAGGCAGTTGGATTCATAGCTCAAACCCTAAACATTGTTAGTTACAACTTTGCATGAATCACTGTCGATCACTTAGATGAAAGATGTCGGCACGACGCATCCAAGAGTTCATACTTGAAGGATAACCAGTCCATTTAACAAGACACCATTCTTCACCTTGCCGTTTTTTACATCGAATGATTTTCTCTACCAAATATGTTTCACTTTCAGTGACTACCTCAATCTCATCGCGGTAAAAGCTACCCTCAATTTCTTCATTATCGTAATCTTTCAACTTGTAGGTGGTCGGAGAGTCTTTTTGATTAATCCTTGATACTGTAAATACCTCCTCTGTCCAATTCGGGAGGTACCCTTTAGCAAAAACACTTTTCACTTTTGAGATACGAACTTTATCGCCAATTTTCACATCACTTTTCACATGAGTGCGTTTACGTTGGAATGATTCGCGCACTTTATCTACATTGTCAGCATTTACATCTACTGGTCTGAGTCCAATAGAACGATGGATAGAGTGATTGTAGGCATGGAGTGTATCTTGTAGAACCTTTGTCCAATTTTGTGTCAAGTTGGCAGTAAAATGTCGCCACAAGCGATTTTTTAATGTGCGATTAAAACGTTCAACGAGTGCAGCTTTATAAGCGCTCTTTACACTAAACAACTCAATGTCATGCCTCTCAAATAATCTTGTCACATGCTGATTTTCAAACTCTTTTCCTTGATCACTCTGAATTCTTTTTGGAATGCGACCTTCTCGAAAAATTGTTTGGAATGCTTTTGCTACTCCTTTCCCTTCTTTAGTTTTTAAAGGTTGAGCCCACGCATAACGCGAGAAAATATCAATGACGGTTAAAATAAAATTATTGCCCGAGTTATGTTTTGAAATGGAGGCAACATCGCACAAATCTGCTTGCCACTGTTCATCGATGTCATGAACAATATAATGGCGGGTGCGGTACTTCTTTTTCGCTTGTTTGTGGAGTGTATAGGTAGCCTGACCCTTTAACCATCGTTTCACTTGTGATTGTGGAAGACCACTCGCTTTTGATAATTTCTTGATAGATGCAAATCCTGCCGGATGTTTTACATCATAATAGATTGACTTCAAACGTTCAGTCGATGACGGCTGACTCTTTTTTCCTCCTTCTCATCTTTTTGTCTTTTTCTTGCCTTTCTACATTTACAACAACTGCAGCATTTAGCTTTAGCGGTTTTGCGATCGTGTTCACATTGCTTAGGGGTTTCATTATGAGAGCTGGCGCAGCAAGTGCAAGTGACAACGACATTCACCTCTGGCGGCTCATTACATGGCAAGCAACACATCTGCTTCATATTAATAGTCTGAGAACATGTATTTCCTAGGAGGAGCTGTTTTACGTTTTCCTTTTACCAGTTTTAGTGGCGATGTAGATCTACGTCGAGTTCTTCCTCTTGTTTGCTTAGTGAGTGTGGGAGGGGATGTAGCAGGTGACGTCTTAAACCAATTTGTTGGCATTTTCATCGCCTGAAGCATTGGAGTAGTAGCCACTGTTGAATCAAGTTCTTTCAATGTCTCATTATTTAAAGCAAATTTTGGCACATTATGCTTTTTCAATAGTTTAAGAAAGTATGACCAACCAGGTGGAACATAGCCCTGACGGCGCTTTCTACGTGTCGCATACTGAATCAAGTCTTCATAACGTGAAGCATCAATCACTTTATTTTCATCTGTAATGATTTCTCCTCTATCATTTACATTGAGATGGGGTTCAATACTGTTGAAAAGAGATATGGCATGTGCGCGAGATGCTAAAGGTGTAGCAGTCGATACAGAGTCACGCATCTTATTCTTCAAGTTTTTCAATTGCTCAACAGTTTCCGATTGTAATAATACAGCACGATGTGGATCTTTGATGTGAACATTTTGCTGATAATCTATTTCTTTCCTATACATTTGATTTGCAAGAGGTTGCTTTACTTGCTGCATGGCAGTCAATTGTACATATTCATCCTGAGGAATAACAATCATGCGAGAATAAGAACTCATAGTTTGTAGATAATCATGGGAGTTTTCAAAATATCACTTCGAAATCTAAATTCTTCCGGACACTCTTGCGTAAAGTCAATGAATAAGTAACCGTATGGTTTTTCAGTAGCTGCTTGAAAAATTTCAATTAAGGCTTTTGATCCTCTGGGTGCAACTTGTCGCGCTAAAATTTCAAATTGACTTTTATCTCGCGGATTCTTGAAAATAGCATAATAGTGTGTATTCAGGTTTCGTGTACGAGCTTCTTTTCCATCAGGAAACAAATTTTGTGTAATATAGATGATAAAACACCTTTTATGGTGTGCTGCGCGAGTGAACATATCTGTAACATCTTTTGAATTCTTACTTTCTTTTAATAAATCATCCAATACAACAACATCATTAGACTGAAGTTTATCCACTGGAATAATTCCTTCATGTCGAATAAAGTTGCGACTTTGCAATTCCTGAAACAGCGACGGTTGATAAATACCATAACACCAAATCACTCGATTGATAGGTTCCTTAAACAACTCCCTTCTTTTATCCAATAAATTCAGCGTGAAAACAGTTTTACCTGCATGAGATGGACCTGATACAGTCAGAACTTTATCACATTGAAGTCTGAAATCCATTTTATTACTTTGAGACTCAACATTTGCATAATTAACGCTTAGAGCCAAAGATATTTCCCAATAGGTTGCCCACGGCAGGAGCTATCATTGGAAGTATTGCTGAAAGGAAACCGCCCTTTTGTGTTAGAGTTTTCCTCTTTCTTTGAAGGGCGACTTTAGGATTGGAGATGAAACGCAATTTCGTAGCATATCGCTTAAGTAACTTTCGTTGTTTTGGCGCTAATTTCTTCGTCCTCAACTTCCTCACATGAGAAATAATTTCACAAATGAATTTATCGTTAGCATGTCGTATAGCATTGTATCGCTGATTTGCTTTCATTCGTCGGAGAGCTTGAATGGCTGAAGGAAAACTTTTGACTTTTACGTTTCGTCATTTTACGTTTCGCCATTTTCCGTGTTAGTCTTTGCTAAAACCTATCTTTACCACATTTGCATAGGTACTAACTATTGCGACATAAGTGACACTCGAAATGAGCAATGTCACAGTGGTTACATTGGCAAAGTTGAATGCAATTACGTATGAAACAGCGTTGACAAAAAGCATGCTTACATCTCTTGAAGATGCGCTTTTCATTTCCATCCTTTCGCTTACATACATCGCAACACATAGTTTCACCGTTACTGATGTCTATAGCAAGTCTTTTTGAAGATATGAATTTGCTAGCCTTTTCTAAATAATAGACGCATGTACAGAAGGAATATACTTCGAGAGTGAGCAGACATAGCTCGAAAACCAGTTGTGCTACAATCAAGTACCACTGCATTTTCAATTTTTCTTTATGGAAAGTTGAATGTGAATATCTGAAATCGCTTCAATCACTAGACTGCTACCATGATGGTTAAATGCGTTAAGACGTTCAGCAATTTTTATCATATGTCTTTTAAAAAATTCTTGGGGGTGATCTACCACTTCCATTGAATAAGAAGCAAAATGGAAAGAGCGACTTTCCACCTCTTCCTTTCCAAAATGACTAAACTTAATTTTCGCAACTAATCGCGCCATGATAATGCTATCAGAGAATGTATTCATTAACTCTAGAAATAGAGTGCTAGCATCATCGACCACTGCTTCGATGTCGGTCTCATCTTTATGAAATTTTATCACATAATCTTGAACAGCTCCTTTTAAACTTTGCCTATGAAAACGTAATGTTCCGCAGTCGTTTGAGAAAGACATGATCGCCCTTTATCTAACCCATCCATTGCATGAAAACAACAACTCTTCTCATAGTAACATTTATTGAATAATGGTAACAAGCATGCATTATAAATCAATGGTTTGAAAGAGATAAAATAGATACAGCTGGTAACTATCATACAGCGAGCAATGATAACCATACAGGACTTTGGCAGTGTTGAGGTAAGGAGGAAAGAAGCATTGGTTATGAACGTAGCTACTACAACGAACAGACAAAATAGGAACACACAAATCCTTAAAACGTTTTGTGACTTCATGATAATGTTGATTCACTCTACTATCCCAAGGTGGGAGCAAAATATCATCAATGATTAGATTGGGAAATACTTTCCTCTCCTTACAGGATTATTACAAAAGATGCGTATAACATTGAAAGCAGCTAACCATCGTTTAAAGTCAATAAGAAGAGCACTCTCACAAGAAAAGCCATAGTCTTGCAAATATTTCAGATTAAGTCCATGAATGTGTTTTCTCGCCCATTGATCAACATTGGGATCGCAGTTGGCATGTTGATGATAGACACTAACAATCTGATATGTCCAATTGTTCATAGCAATAGCACTGAGCTCCTGTACAGGTTCACCCTCACAATCCATAAAAATGATGATAGAAGCCTAAAACGGAAATTTACACATCTAAGGAAACGTTCTATAACATATTACAAAATGAAGAATTACATCGATGCTTTTCACGACAAAATACACAAATGATATGATGGCAACGAAGAAGTAAAATGTATCTAATAAGACCACGTCTACGACACTCAAAGCACATAAGCGAATTGTCATAGGGTAGAGTTAGGAAAGGACTAGCAATTCTCCTTCTTTGATTTGCGTTTTGATGTAGCATTCTTCTCCGACTTGCGCTTCGTACCACTGCTGTTAAGGATTTGATCAATTATGTCGTCCACGTTGGGTGGTTTCGGAATATATAGGATGGATTCCATATGCATGGAGAGAGAGAGAGGCTATTTTATTATCCTTGTGTCGACCATAATATAGCCCATTCACTTTGAAAAGGATATCCCAAGTACCTTCTCCGAGCTCATCACATCTGATGGGTATTGAATGATCTCCCTCCTTCTTATAGTAAGTACACCAATGTGATACCGGTAGGCAAATGTGATTACCATCCCAAATCTTTCTATAGGGAGTATCCTTGTCATCTCTCGCCTTCCACTCTTGAGCAAGAGGAGTAGGAATGTCCATATTTAATGTCACGTACTCCTCAATAATATCAAGTTGGTGGCGAATGTACGGACTCACGGGGATCAGTATGTAGTCCCCATACTGATTGTGCATTATCTTGACATCCGTGGAAGGGAGCATTCCCGTTTGGAGTACTACGCTATGATCATCATAACGCAAGGCTTGTTTAAATTTACGCTGTAGCGGTGTAGGATTATGTACCTTGGATGTTTCTTCCACTGGCCTCAGTTGTAGATGATCTGACCGTAGCGAACCTTGTAACGTTTGACCGCCATTTTGTCCTACTAGTGCAGCAGATGGAGTAGATGCCTGAAAATGAAAAAAGATTGTATTAAGTTTACGTTCAAGGGAGGAGAGGGAGGGAAGTAGCGACTTACCATTTTAGTTGGATAATAGAACAGGGAACTAGAGAGAGAGAGAGAAAATGTGCGTCCGTCACTCGTGTGATTCAACGATGGAATGATTCTCACTGTGGAAGGCTCGCTATTTATAAAGAAATGCTTGATTCTCATTGGATGATGATCCTCATTGGACAATAACATCAAGTTGATTCCAAATCTGGCATCCGTTTACCAATCCGATAGTTCGTTTTGAAGCTACAGCCCAAAACGTCCCAAATTCTAACTCTGTCGTTTTTCACCAATGTCCCAAAATCTTAAATGGCGTCTCACATGTAAACGAAGGCAGATAGGAACAAGCCGATTCTTTCACTGAATTTGTCTCACTCTTAGCTTTCAAACGAGCTATCGCACGACAAAATCCGTCCACTAGAAGCCAAAATCGAAGCAAGCTGTCCAGAGGGGGGGGGGGGGGGAGGTCAGTGAAATTTCAGAATTTGATGAAAAATGTTTTGGTGACGGTCCCAGGTCGAAATTCCACACTTTGGAAAATTTTCAAATTTTACCCATACAAAGTCACTCTGACACTTAGGATTTTTTCAGGTAAGCGAGCTCCGACCTAAAATCTTGTAACCGCTCTAACTTTTGAACGAAGACAGATAGGAACAAGCCGATTGTTTCACTGAATTTGTCTCACTCTTAGCTTTCAAACGAGCTATCGCACGACAAAATCCGTCCACTAGAAGCCAAAATCGAAGCAAGCTGTCCAGAGGGGGGGGGGGACGTCAGCCGAAAATTTTTTCTCTCCGATTTCGCTGGAAACATCCTTCCTAACCCAAAATTTCACGTAGATTCCGATTCTGGCCTCCGTTTTCTCATCCGATGCTTCGTTTGGGCGCTACACACCAAAACGTCCCAAATTCTATGTCAAAATTTTGAAGAAGAAACAGTTTTTCTCGCCGATTGCCTTGAAACTCACCCTACCGATGCAGAATTTCACGCTGAATCCGAATCTGACCTCCGTTTTCTCATCCGACCACTCCTTCCACTCGAAACAACCCATTTTACAACCCAACATTCAGCAGATTGCACCCAAAACATCACACACTATAGCCTCAAGACTAATCCTGGCGGTCGCCCACGTCAACCTAGACGGTCGCCCACGTCCACCAGGCGGTCGGACCCACGCACCCGAGTCTCACACTCTGTTGTTGCAGAGGGGGGGGGGGGGACGTCAGCGAACATGTTGTGAACGTGGACCCACCCGGCCGCACACCACGACAGACCACAACCTCTGTCGTTCCAGAGGGGGGGGGGGACTCAGACACGAAGCACCACGGCGGCCGACCACGACACTCTGCCGTGCCAGAGGGGGGGGGGGACGCAGCCACGACGGCGGCCATCTTGCGCTATCCAGTATTTGTCACTTGCTTACTACTATCGACAATCATTTATTATTAGAAATTACCAAGAATTTTTGAATGATTTCCTGAAACTAGGGAGCCAAATATATGAGCCACATGTCGCGGAATAATATCAAATTGAAGGAAGTGAATTTTAAATGACAGATCCCAGGACAACATAACATTTGCAAGAAATTCTAGGACATTTTAAAACATTATTGGAGCATAGGAACCATGTAAACGCTAGCATGTGTAGGTATGCAAAATAATCCAATGGAAAGCGCTTCATTTACATGATGAAAGAGCAAAAGTCAAATTGATTGTGATAAGTCATACTGTATTTATCATCAGATCCATAAATCGGGAACATGCCGGGAAAAGGTTTGGCGCTAGGAAAAAATAATACCTGTCATGCATCATGGCCCAACAATACCCAAAAGTGGGCTTTATTCACAGAATGGCTTACGTAGATGGTGAGGATTAAGTTCCCTTTCATCACACGATAAATTATGTTAAAACGGATACTTAAACGACACTCAGCCCTTTAAAGCCATTCGTCACATCTACGCAGCGAACGATGCGTCATAAAATATGTCAGTTCACCAAACTAATGGTGATTTACATTTCGTTTCACACTCATCGGTCTGCACAGCTTGGATTGAGTTCTGAAAAAGTGCAGCTCGATTTTGCTCGTCACCTTTCTTCACCCAATGATTATAAATATGGAAGGCGGCGTTATCAATGAGTTTTCGCACTCGTCGATGTCGGTAAGGCTTGCCGGTAACGACGTTGAGAGACATAGGCCTACTTACTCGACGAAGCTGGTCTAAACGAACGAGGGAAAGTACAGCGATAGTAGCTCTACGCCAGAATGCACGAGCTTCGAATGTTATGACGGGACCCGTTGTAGGGGCGTCAAATTGCTTGAAGAAATCATGACGAAGAGCCTCAGAGGCAGTCAGTCGACTGTCTCGTTCTACACACATCAATCGACTAATGAGATCCTTGGCAGTGTCGCTCACCTCTTCCCATGCAGGATCGTCGAAAGAATACGCACCACTTCGAATGGATTGAAACATCCGTCGACGTGAAGTAAATGGTGGTGAGCCACCAAGGAGATTAAACATGACTACACCTGCCGCCCACATATCCACCGGACGACCGTAGCCAACCTCTGTCTGGCCATTTACATACATTAGGATTTCCGGGGCTAGATAACCTAGCGTTCCCATGCCCTCCTGCAACTCCGTGTCAGTTTCCACGACCACGGCAAACCCGAAATCTGCAATCCTCACCTTCTGATGACTTTCGTCACTAAAGAGGATATTCTCTAGTTTAATATCGCGATGAACAATCCCTCTGCTATGCATTAACTCTAAAGCACTGAGTACCTGACGCATGATGAGACGTGTCCGTTTCTCTGACAGCGTCACCTGTTCAGTGATAAAATCGAACAATTCACCACCGTGGCAAAGTTCAGTCACGATAAACATGTGAGCTTCTGTCTCAAAAACGTCTGCCAATATCATGATATTCGGATGGTCATGGACACGCCGCAGCACTTCAATTTCCTTCATAGCCATATCACGCAGTTCTTCAGCTGTACATTCATTGTTGGCGCCACCGCTATTCAAATCCACGATTTTTACTGCGTAGTCCTGCTTGGTGGAACGATTTACGCAACGCCGGACGACGCTGCTAATTCCATGGCCCAGCACTTCCTTCGGTTCGTATCGACGATAGAAAGCTTCCACTGTTGATAACGCAATTTCATCACTTGTTTTCTGTTCAACGACACCCATGCAGTTCACTAGTCACCCTGCAATGAACAAAGGAAGCAACGGTATAGAGCCAATAAAAAATCAATTCATTTAATATATTGATACAACACAAAACAAGTACCGGTATTCAATTGCAAAATTCAAACGTCAAGCTACAAATGCAACTTGCTTCCCTTAAGACTAGATATAGGGGAGACCGGGGAACTTTGGCCGCTTTTTTGAAATTTGAATGTAGCTTTTCAAAAAAGCTTCTTGTCACCAATTAATTCATAGTTTTTCAACTATTGGGTATTATGTATCTTCACACCAACTCTTAAGGCAATCCAAGTAACACCTAACTGACACGGGCAGATCTAAAACATGCACCTTTGGCGGCCAAGTGACCACGGGGGTGGGGTAATTTGGCCGCCTACCTGGGGCAAGTTGGCCGGTCATTGATAGTTGCGCATTGCAGCAAGGGAGATGGAAATATAATTTAGAATATTACAATCCTATGTCATCATGTTCAAATATCGATTTTGAAGTATAATTGTCAAATAGGGGTGAGTAGATTCAAGCATTTGTTTTGAAATCAAGACCTAACTAGGACATTTAAAAAGGATTTTCGTCAGCTCCAAAAATATTCTTAAATAAGCATAAAGGACAAGATCCGTTTACCATATTTCAGTGTTCCGAACATCATCATGCTTTGCTTATATTAGCTTTTTATACCAGTATCACGTTAATTGCACATGTAGGCCTAATCTATATGACGGCCTAGGGCATTCCTAGGTCTACTTAGGATATGAAATACAACCGAATACAAAACTCGAAATAAGGCTTTTGTTATCATAAAAAACTATTTTTTTGGACTATTGGGATTTGTATTACGATTCGTACAATGCATGAGATAAAAGAAATAGAAAATAAGCATAGCATGAACAACAAAATTACAAAAAATATGATTGAAAATTCAGTGGTACAAAATTATCATGTTTCAAATGTTTGTCAATCAGATTGATATTACTTACTTAGTTATCACAATCGGTTATACAAAAGCGAACGAAAACAAAATTCTTCCATTCCGGATCTGTAACCCCGCAAAAACTCAGCGTAGCCTATATGCCAAAGTAGGCCTAAACACGTCTGTTGGCAAACCGTTCGGAAAAACTGCGCGAATTTGTCTATATATCTCATCGATAGGGGCACTATTGAGAGTGAAGGGATCATGCCCTTCAATCTCAATAGGTCCGTAGAATAATCTAGAAGTATGAATTTCATCGATGTCTCTCCTTTTGGGCCATTTGAACAGATAACGATCACGGACAAAGAAATTGACCGATCGTGTATTCACTTTGCACTTTGCGTGATCAACGCGTCCAATATAGTATCTTTTATCGTAGCACACAGCATAGAAAGAGTTATTGTGTATATTCTCCTGCACATGCTTCAAGTGGTTAATGAGCTCGCTGTCAGGCACACATTCATTTAGTGATTCTTCTTGTTGAGCCACCACTGACGAATTGCTTGTATCCAGTTGCATGCAGGTAGATGAGTGGACATATAGAATATTTCTATTTTAACCTTCAACGAAGAAATAGAAGTGGGTCGGCCAATTTACCCCGGCGGCCAAAGTGCCCCGGTCTCCCCTACGACACCGAGAGAAATTATCACTCTTCAAAAAGGTCATCATGTTATCATAATGCTTGATCAATATTTATTTGAAAGAGGTGCAACACCAAACGCTTCCACCTCGATCTTGGAACGCAAGCATGACACGCTTGGAGACCACACGGATATATCATGTTAAATTTCTTAAAAAAATTTTAAGACGTAGCACTTTTGACACTATGGTAGCCCAAAATAATGTTGACAATAAGTTGACTTAATTACGATTGCATCATTGATAAGTGGATGGAGACATCTCAGATAGAGAAATTCATCTGAGATATTCTCATCTCAATGTGTCCGATAAAAAACGTTGTCCCTTCACAGAGGCGACAAAATATTTATAAAAAATCTATCCTGACCGGAGTCCTATGACTAATGTATTGCATCAGAAATTCCATGGAGTCCATGCCTAATGTAATCTGCCCCACCCACTTCAAGTAAGGTTTCATATCCCCAATCACCGACTGCTTTTGGAAGTTACCCAATAAGCGGCTGTCGATAACAAAGGCTAACTCTTGCATGGCAAACAACTACACAGTATACAAAATTGTCTGTCATAAGTTGCTATTTGAAATCTTTCCCTAATCCGCAAATCATTTTTTAGCCCATCCTTACTAAATACGATATGTTCATATATGTTCATTGTAGCAGCAGGTCAACATTCTATCAAAAGGAATACCTACGCATAAAGATTTAGATTCATTGGATATCAGTACCTACACTGTACAACTTAAGTAGATAACTGCTACGACAGTGACTGTATTTTCGTGAATGTGACTTTTATCGGCATTGAAATGTGCTATTCAGCAGATCTTTAATTTTTAAATGCTTATTCTAGTTAATTAAATGAAATTTAACAGACAGAAAAATCACGAATCTAATATTCAAACGAGATTTTGAAAGATTGCATGAGATGAAAACCGACAGAATAGAGCAACATTTTATATCTATATATAATAAATAATATGTAAATAAAAAGAAAGACGAGGCCAATAAATAAGATCGTTTTATGACAATATTTTGACTGTCTCTTTTACAAGTCTGATGGTAAAAACCATCATTTACCATCAGACTTGTAAAAGAGACAGTCGAAATATTGTCATAATAAGATATTGTGTATTGGCCTAGTCTTCCTTTTCATTCATTTATTCCACCGGCCAATAAATATTTATATATATATATATATATATATATATATATATATATATATATATATATATATGTCAGATATATATCGCTTGATATATCAGTGGCAATTTTCATTTCACATATTATCAAGTTAAACGCCTCACGGATATTGGCTTGGCTAAAAATCTCGGAGTCTTTTTAACTGTTAGAAAAGAATTCAAAACAATTCTGCTAGCGACTTCTTTAGCAGCATTCTTGATGTTCATTAGATTTCAGTCAAGATAGATAAGCCCTGATGCTATTTAAGTCATATTTCGTGGGTAGTACCACATCATCAGGAATGTATAGCACTACTTTAATGCTACAGAGGTACTTGCATATAGCAACATACGGAGTGGCAGGGCCCGTATAGGTAAATGCCAGGGATTTGCACGGTCCACCGGTTCTTTTACGAGAACCGATAATACACCAAAACGTTCGACATTTTGCTGCACAGTTTTTCTGAAAGTTAAAAATTCTATCTACAAATCTTAGTCACAACAGATAATGAAGAATGATCTTTAAGCATACAATATGATAAATCCAACTAGAACATTATTCAATTCAATTAAACATCAAATTTCTAAGTGATGAAATTGAAACATTTTGAAAATCAAGGCTATATCATTAAATTACTGAATGCATTTCCTGATGTTGAGAAAAAATGTGAAAAATGACGAAAATCATAGATGATTCAAGTTCATAAGAAATCAATCATGGGCCAACGAATTTCTTGCGACCTAAGAATATCGGAATTTCATAGTGAATATGTCATAGTCCATCTCATAGCCCAGAATCTGAAGATATATCCAGTATTCTGTCCGAGAGACTTTTTCGTTCGACCTGGTAGCAATAGGCCTATTACAGAGAGACTGCCTCAAAACGAGTGGTGTCTAGGTCCCTCATGCGCAGTAATTTGTAGATTGCAGTGACATTGCTTCGATTCAATTTATTTTTCCTGATGTTTTCAGATATATTCATGATTTTGAAAAAGGCAGCGATGATAAGCTCTTCCTTTGCTACAAGCTGCATGTGCATATTTTTAAAAGAAACAATAGAAACTCGGACATTTCGTCCGCAACTGACTTAGCAATTTAGTCAATACAACTTTTTGCCATTTTCTGGTTGCGGCTAAGCATCATTGATGAGATTCAAATACAAATATTGGCAAAATAAAATTAAGAGAGGCCTTAGAAGTTTGTTGAATTTTCCTAGTACTGTAGCTGAAAAAAAATTGGCCATTAATTCGTCAGATGAGCGTTACCATGTCTGAAGTTGGCCCAAAACGTGACCGAAAAATAATTAATTGTTTGGCCAAAATTCTGATAATAGGACTCTCTACTAAGTTTAATGCGTTTTCTTATATGCATGAGTGACAGCCATTCAGAAAGACCCACCGCAATTGAAGTATAATTATTGGAAATGCTTGGACAAATTGCCTGAGCTAGATGATACAAATGTGTTGCAGGAGAAATCAAGCAGAACAGGAGATAAGTATGGTGCAACCCTTGATAAAGGTCAAAACGACCGAAACGTTGGATATGTGCAATTTTACCTGAATATATTTACATTCCGGCATTAAAAAAAGGGAGTGCTCAATTATCTTGAAAATGGCTGGAACAGGATAGTGAAACGCCTATTTTTTCTGACGAGACCAGGCAAGGAGATGGATTTTCAAGATGATGACATATTAAAAGAAATTCTAATCTTGTTCAGTGCGAGCGACATTTACGAAAGTGATCGAAAAATTGTGAAAAGTGTTTGAACAGTTTTCCTCTGTTTTTTTGTAATTGGTTTAGTGGATCACTGTATCACGTAGGCTACTAGCAATTGGCTAAGTGGATTTTTAGATCAATTGAAAAGTACGGTTAAATGGTGGACCTACTGATAAATGTGCAATGAAAAATATTAATGAAAGATATTTTTTGATGAAATGCACTTGATGAAATTATTTGCATGAAGTGCACTCAGTTGCTAGTATAACTGTACAGTAATGGGTCTAGTAGTAGGCCTGTATCATTAGCACAAGATTAGGAAAGCAGTTGATTGGGCCTAAATAAAAATATCATAAATAGAAAATACCAAAATACCTGTGTAATGAATAAACCCTACAGTATATTAACTTATATCAAAAGGAAATATTCACTAAAAAATAAGATAAAAATTAATTGATCAAAATATTTGAATTGGTTCAGCGAGAATTAATAGCCCAATTTATTTTCCACTATAGTACTTTATGAAATTTGCACTAATTCTAGTGCAGAGCACTAGTAAATACGTAAAGAAGGTATTGTCAAATGGTCGAGATTCGTAGCAGCTATTCTCAAATGCGGCACTGAGTAAACTTAATGTAAAATAATTGTTTTTCAACGATCGGTAGAATATTAAATTCAATCATAGAGAACAAAAAAGCCTCGCCAAAAATCCTTTAATTAGGTATATTCAATGAATTATACAGCAAAGTTTCAGTTGCTCGTTCTTCGCCATGGTCAAATTAGTGACTATCATATAATCAACAAAAATTCAACATTATTTGTAGCAATCATCATGTCCTTGAGAACATAGGCTGATATTGGAAGAAATTAGCTGCGTAACATTTTGCGGAAATCCAGTCGCAGACCAACCATCTTTTTCTCCATAAAACTGTTCCGTAATGACAGAAACAATTACAAAGAAAGAGATGATAGACATCATAGACCATTAAGTTGACAGTTTTCATCTTGCCAGGCATTATCAATTACGGCACTTAATTGTTGTGAAACTACTTCGATTTCCTTTTATATTTTGGACATCACAGTGAGTAGGCCTGCTGTGTTGACGAAATAATTCACGACATAGAATAACCTTTGGCAAGATAATCTAGAAAAGTTAGAGAAATAAATGGGCAGGCCTAATAATAATTATGCAGGCACGTATGCATGTTTAATCATTTCAAAGGGACTTTAGTCTCCCTGTAACAGCGGTTTAGTGCTAGTCAAGGCTATCTTTGGTCAATAGCCCTGAAAGCGCAATTGGAAGTGGCAGGATGGGCATCTGGACAAAAGGTACCAAAAAGCGCTCCAGATAATGTCGCATTGGCCAATTCCCAGTGGTGCCATTAAAACGTCATTTTAAATATTTAGCCTACTTCAAATAGGAAGATAGCCGAGGAAACTAAATAAACTTGTTGCTGAAAATCACATAACATTCCCGGGGTGCTACAAATTAACATTAAGAATGAAATGAGATAAACGATAGATAAAATTGCCATGTAGATGATGCACATGTTATCTAGACCTGTCACTCTACCACAGGATTGGCATATTTTTAAAAAAACATTTAAAAAGCCAGCGGGTTTTATGGGTTTCCTACATAGGAATTTTTGTGGGTTTTTAGAATAGGATGCGGCGTTATTTACAATAGTAGATTGTGCTTCTTCTATATAAGGCCAGAATTTTAAAATTGAAGGTTGTATATCATCAGATCGGAACTTCAACATGACCGTTTAAATAATTGTTTTAATTGCACTTCTAGCCTAATTCTAAAGTTCTAAAAACAGTTCTATAGGAGCGGCTACGGAGCATTCGCATCCATGAGACATCACCTGCTATCGGCAAACATCGGTAATCGGTTTAATCAGTCTGTTATATCATTTAATTTCCACGATCGCAGGACTTCCCATACGTTTTCAGTAATTTTTGTACTAGCCAAAGTTTTTGTTATGAACATTTTTGGATCATTGATTTTAGTATCACGAAATCAAACACGTGATATTACACGCTCAGTTGTATCATTGATTGGTTTCCTTAGGGATAAATACTAAAATAGATAATCTACTGATGTCAAAGTCACTTACAATTTCATACGGATGCATAATTGTTAACCCATTTAGACGTCAAGCCTGAATTATGTCTTCCTATCTCATACCGAAAGAACTGTCTCGGCATTACAAGAAGAATAAGACGTGCAGATCGGATAATGAAGAAATATTATGTTCTAAATAGTTTGAAACTTGAATTAGAATACACCGCTGAGCTTACGATTTGACATCGGACATAACCGACCATCAATATCTGTCTCAAATTCGATCGTGCGTCTATCAATTGGTGAATGTACTTAAAAACTCCACCTATTTAAAAAAACAGAAAACCCACCTATTTAAAATTTGGTTTTTTACCAACACTGCTCTACCAACTGAGTTACGACCGTTTACATGAGACGAATGTCAATTGGCAAGATCAATGTCTCCACACACTAGTTGTCATTGCAATTGAGATCAGTGAATAAACATTTTGTCACATTTGACTGCCGATATTTAGACTAGTTGAGGGGATTGATGTCCACAAAAGCCTCTAATAGTAAATGCAATTAATAATAAGAATGAAATTAGGTTAATTGTTAATAAAGGATGTATAAAATTGCCACGCAAAGGATGTGTGGCTAGTCAATAGGCGATTTCCAGGACGTCCAAGGCTCAGACATCACCCTGATTAAAGATGCAATAGATAAATTGATATATTGAAGCACAAGGCGATGGCTGAGAAAATAAAAATGATAGTTAACGATTACGGCCCTGATTTGGATCAAAAAATGCTCCTTGATGACGACAGCTTGCGAACGAAGTAAATGATGACTGAGCTGAATGTATGAAATGTTTGGATTTCTGATTTTTTAATTAGGGTAAATTCTATTGAACCATCTGCAAAATTGCCACTTGACTACTGCAGGGTGTCCGCGCAAGTTTGAATGAAAATTTCCTGGTGTTTTCCAGGGAAATTTACTAAAATTCAGGGGTCAGATTTAAACAGGGATGAAAACGCGGTGTCAAAAAAATCCGGAAGCCCATGCGTTACTTTGTCTGGGTCCCATTTTCAGTTTTGATAGCCTATGATTAGAAGTATATTTGGAGTGTAACTGGTAGAATTTTCATGCCTTTAATGCGCCGCCGTCGAAATCTCCAACCTGTTGGGAGTATAGCAGAATTTTCATGTTTTCTAAAGCGGCGCGAGCGAAACTTCCAGCCTTTTGGGAGTATAACTAGCAAAAGTTTAATATTTTCAAAGCGCCGCAGGCGAAGAAAGACTCAAGCTTTTCAGGAGTAAAACTGGAAAAAATAAGTCAACCTATTTAAAGCGCTGCATGCAAAACCTCCTGGAATGTAAAAAACATTTTCTCGGCAATTATATCAAGCAGGAATTACGACTTTTCTGAGATTATGTCGTTTCAAAATGTCATGATAAGAGGGAGGGTTTTGTGAATCAAAATTTATTGGCGTGTATAATGAGTTTCACAATGTGTGAGTAATAGTAGCCTATATCCCGCACACACTAGAACAAATGGAATTGTCTACTTCACAATGCACGGTTTACTTCTTGAATACACATACCCACACTATGTAATTTTTGCAAAATTAATCGCCACTGGTGCCAATGATGTACTGCAATTAAGACGAATAACAATATAAATAAAATGTTTTGAGTAAAATAAAATAACATGCTCATTGCTCATAATAATGCACCGGTATTCAGAATTTCTACAAGCAAGCTCTAATCGGCCTATAATTTTAAGGAAGCCTAAGACAGACATCATTCTCCTAGAATGTATTCATAAATCGATCGACGTGAACATTTTTTTGCAGCACACTGTCTTTAATTGGTATACCAGTAGTCACGTTTTCTCATGATGTTTAAGGCATCGGCTAAACAATCATGTTATTCTAAAGATACTGTTCCAAAATAAAAACTATTTAATAGAAAATAGTAATTTGCCTTGAAATTTTATGGCGATTGGTTATTTAGTATGTACGGTATAGGAGGGGAACTACTAAAGAGCCAAGAAGTGTAGCAAGGAAGCATAAATCTCGTAGCGGGCATACAACATAAATGATGCATTGTCTAATCCATGCATCGCTAGAGTTGGTCCATGAGTGGCTAGAGGGGACCTGTGGCTAACATCATTTGTAATGACTTGTGATCAGAGGAATCTCATACAACGCATCATGAAGATGTTTTGTCTCAAGACGGCGCCATGAGCTACTTCATGAAGACGTCATTCCATCTTAGAAGACTACAAACCTCACCCTCTACTGCTCGTATCTCTCCTGCCTATGTAGTAGGCCTATTTTCTGGTGAATATCAGGAATAACCCAGATGGCCGTAAAAAAATCTGGAAGATTCCCTTTCCTGTTTTAAGGGAAAATTTCCTGGGAAAATCCACCCAAAGTTCTATGCCTAAGAAGCCTACATAAGATGAATTAATATTATTGAAGAAAAATGATTGAAAGGTGGCGTTGCATTGGTTGAAATTGCTTTCATTAGTTCACAATTTCAAGGTGTATTCCAGTATTTCCGGGTTTCCAGGGTAAAATTTCATTTTCCAGGAGTTTTCCAGGATTTCCAGGTTTCCAGGGTAAAATTCATTTCCAGGTTTTTTCAGGTTTTCAAGGTTTTCCAGGGAGCGCGGACACCTAGCTACTAATACTGTTCAAGACAGCTGCAAGAAAAATTACTTGCTTATGACTAATACCCTGGTATAAATTCAATGAGCAATGGGAAGGACGTTGATGGTCGGGCGCAGTGTGGTCGCAAGAGGTGAAACAAATTTATGTCGCCGTTATTTCAATGAAGAGATTTAGGTGTGGAAAACCTCTGGGATCCAGAAACTATGTGAAGGCTTGTGTTCTCGATGCAATATAGATCCTTGACACTGATTTTCTGAAGAATCCTCAATTACCGGAAAATGTTGCATGTGAAGTATGTGTTTGAAACATTTAGGTCACTTTACAACTAATCCCTTAACCCCGGTACCCAGTGTCCTACATCTGGATCAAAAAAATTTACAATTATCTCACAAAATCTACCACAAAAAAAAGAATGCAACATGCTATTCGTAGGAATGTGTAAATCATAGAGCGTGCCAATTACTAAAGTCATCATGATGATGTTTAGTTAGCTGAAGGACAAATGTTGTGTAACGGGTTCACTTACCTAGACGGTGAGCACTGTCGTTATTTAGGAACAATCAATTAAATAATATGAAAAAGAATATCCTTCCTACCAAGAGAATGAGAGCTAGGTCAAAAATGCGCAAACGTAGGGTGAGGATGAATTTTCATCGTTAAGAAAGGAGGAATTGTATCAGAGAAGCCATGAGCCAGAAATTCGAAACATAAAATTATAATACAATGATGCAGCACATTTAATATTAATAGAAATTTTAAACACTGAATAAAATGCTCGCAAATTTAATTTTATCACACTGGGGCTGTTCATTAATTAACTTTCTGTCGACAGAAAATTAAACCGATTTATTGGTCTGCCAGCAGAACGATCAGCTGACTTCATGAACGACGGCATTATACAAAACAGGCAGAATATTCAGTCGGTTTCGATGTTATACCGCCGTTCAAAAAGTCAGCTAGTCGTTCTGCAGCAGAATATTGAATCGGTTTAACTTTCTGTCGACAGAATCTTAGTCAATGAACAGCACAATAATGAGAATTGCCAGTGTACTCAGAAATTCTTTGTAATTCGATGCTTTTGTTTTAGGACTTTAGATCGAGCTTCTCCACTAAAAACAAGAGGATCTCCAACAGGAAGCCTTGAGACACGTGGAACTTGAAAGAGGATTTGAAAATGACAGAGTCAGTGTTTGGTTCAGTCATAGAGAAAGTATGTAGTAGGTAGAGTAGCCGACAAAAAGTATCTGCATATAGTGAAGCTTTTTATCAAAAGATTCAGTTTTTTGCGTAGACTACGTTCCTGCAGTTCAAAACACTCATGTTTGGTATTCGATGTCTGTGGTTAAAACTTTGCAAATTTATATACTACCAACATGAAGCTACCCTATAAGTAGCATGAAACAATTTGGAAATCAAAAGGAATGAATATTTACTAATAAGCATCCCAACTAAGCGGAGATTGAGCTGATTATCAAGGGAATTTCATGAACCGCATTATAATGAATGTTCTCATGAAAAAATTAAGATTTAATTGTGCTTTCTTGACTGAGGTTTAAAGCATAGAGTAAATATATTTGGTAGAGTGGTAACTCCGCATTTATTAAATCCCCAATGTGTATACACTTTCGATTTTATTAAATGAACTCAAAAGAGATACAGTTGGAATTATTTCCAAATGTGAGATACGCAAATTTATGCAGCTTTGAAGAAATTACAACGGAATCGACTGATCATGATAGCATAAAGCAGATGGAAATGATATTTTTTTACAGATCGTCCGTGTATTGACAGATTTGTAGAGGTAAGTTTGTTAAATTGTCAACTGACCTGCTCTGCATTCATACTGAACCTCAAGAGCATCTTCCTAATTAAGTGTGATCAGATGAAAAGCAACCTGCCACTGGTAGAGCAAAATAACAGAATCAAAGACAATGACTTGAATTGACTTTGAAAGATGTAAATGGGTTCACATCACCATTCAGATTCAAGAAGTGAAACATGAAATTAGTGAATCATAAAATCATCCCGGTGAAAATTGAATTAGAGGCTTGAAATTTCAGGCAAGACAGCACAAATAATATCGTGAATTTTTCATGAAGACTTCCATAATAATACGGATCTTCAAATTCCCTTGATAATCAGCTTGATTTCAGATTTGTTTGGATTCTTATTGGGGCTGTTCATTAACTGAAATTCTGCCGACAGAAAATTAAAACGATTTAATATTCTGCCGGCAGAATATTCAGCCGACTTAATGAACGACGGTATAACACCGAAACCGACTGAATATTCTGCCAGTTTCGGTGATATACCGTCATTCATTAAGTCGGCTGATTATTCTGCCGGCAGAATATTAAATCGGTTTAATTTTCTGTCGGCAGAATTTTAGTTAATGAACAGCCCCATTAGCAAATATTCATTCTTTTGATATCCATCTTGTTTCATATTAGGAGAGTCATCTCGGTAGTATCAAAGTAAGTATATAAACACTTTGGGTAGTATAGAAATTGGCAAATTTTGACATTTTTCAAAAGTCTTCAAATAATTTTTTAGACCACGGGAACGTAATCTCCTCAAAAAACTGAATCTTTTGATATAAAAATTTTTACTTTATGCAGATACTTTTTTGAGTCGACACTCTACTATCCCTACTCAAAGATATTTAACCTTATAAAGGGATAGATAGTAAATAGACGTGTTTTTACCTTGTGTGCAACGAAACCAATGGAAATTTGCTGATATTGCCTGACTTTGAAAATATTTGTAAGCGAGCAACAATGTGCTCTTTCATTACCTCTTTTTAGTAATTACAGAACCAAAACGCATTTTAATAATAAATCAAGGAATTTTTATACATGTCTAGCGTCCAAATTGCATCAAATAATAGTCTATTCTACTTTTTCAGATGTCTTGCAAAACCCAGTTGCAAATAAGAGCACCCTGCTGATACAATTCTTTCAATTAGACTTCATTGCATTATTTTATGTGAGTTGATTATGAAGAGCGCATGTTATATAGGAATATAACAAATGAAAACCAATTGTTTCATTCTTAGATAAAAGCAGAGTGAAGTTCACTTACAATTCACCTAATACATGACTAAATGACTTTTCTGAACAGAAAAATGAACCGCGTCTTTACTTTTGATCATGCAGATTGTTTCTTTGTAATAAGTACGAAGCCTGGCTATGGTTGTACATATACATCGTTGCTGTGCCCACCGTTGCCCGGCCACGCCAAACGCGATTGCCAAGCTTCGCAATAATCTAACGTGTAAATGTAATTTTGCGGTAAGAAATTATATGATACAACAGAAAAAATATATATGAATTATCAGAAAATTTGATATAAAATTGGCTTAAGCAAATAAAAACAAACAACATATGTTATACGCATGTTATGCAATGCACATTGACAACATCTTTGACATTGACAGATATCCGATGATCGATTCCACTTGGACCCAAAATGCCCTCTGTTTATTATTTGCAATACATGGATCCATGTTGTAGTTTCAGCCTGGTGAATAACTAGTGATGCAAATGAAAAATTTTGAAATTAATTTTTCGGTGATTGACGTTTTTTCAATTGTTTTGGAAACTTATTATAGTCGTTTGAAAAGACTAATATTCAAAGTCCAAAAACTTCTCTATCATCCCTGTATGTTAATTAACCAACTGCACCTTTATGTCTATTTCAGATCTTTCCAAATGAATTTCAGACATAAGATGGATTTCAGATTTCTCTAGCTGAATTTCAGATATCTGTCACAAGCTCAACTTAGAAAAGATCTTTAATTCAACTGGAGATCTCCAACTCATCTAGATCATATCTGCAATTCATTTGGGCAGATCTGAAAACGATTTGGAACTATCTGAACCATCTGAACTAGAAATGGAGGATGTGTATCCTCAACGAAGATATCGGACAATACGCCAGAAGTTTGAAGCTATCATAGATATTATTTTACTCATCACAGATATCTTTAGTTTCCAAATATCTCACGAGTTTACAGTCTATTTCTATTCCTCCATTGCCTATGTCCCCATGTTAATATAAAGTAGACGAAAAAGTGTATAAACTACCTATTAATCCAGATATATATATTTATCCATGTGATAAGATATTACATCAGTCATAGAAATTAACAATACCATAGAAAGTATACCATTATCCACTTCTATGACATCAGTAGATGAACTTTCAAGCAAGCAGTAGATGAAATGGAAAATTGAATTTCATCTACTGCTTGAAAGTTCATCTACTGATGTGATCTCTGATACTGCATCCTTTAGAAAACATATATAACAAAACATAGTTAAAATGTACAATTGTTAAATGAACAGTTATTAAATATGATTGTTTTGTTTGGCTTGGTAGCTTCTTGCTCTGACTCTGACAAAAAAGATGTAGACGGGACAACAGAGGACACAGGCTGTGGGTTTGAACCAGAGAGTATGCTTCCCATTTCTCTTTCCATCAGCTGCTCATGAATATAGACCTCATCGGCGTCTGATATATGGCCCATGCGTTTCTTTACCACCTCTTTCGGTATCCCTGCCTTCACCAACCTTGTCTTAGCTGAGCGGCGTAAGCTTGTATTCGTGTAATATCCTGTTTTGCCAATGCTAGACATGAATCGCTTGGTAACACCTTCAATCTGATGAATTCCCAAGGGTTGAGCTTTGTACCACACTGATGAAGTCGGATTATTGATCCTCGCTAGGTAAAAATCAGGCAATTTACATTCAGTCGGTCTATGCGAAATGTACAGTTCATAAAGGTTTATCACGCAGCGACTGGGGTTTTCTTTGTTAGGGAATATTCTTACAGATTTTGGATCCAATGTCGATTGCTTCAGACCAAAGTTTTTGCATTTTGATACATGTTCTGTGTATCGAAGAACCTTCTCTCCATTTTCTGTTATTAGCTTCAGTTGACTGTTGTTTCCAAACTTCAACTGCTTATGTTCTGCTGCTGCACGTAATCCCAATTGAATTTCGAGACAGTAAATCAGACTTTCTTGGAGTTGAGTTGGTGTACCAGATCCTAGAATACCCTTCTGCCATAATTCCTTTTCATCATCCTCAGATATTGGTTCTGCGCGTTTTGGGGCTGCAACATTTCCTTCTTCTGCGCTGACTCTCATTTCTGCGTCAAGGACATCGCGTGCCTCTTTGAACTCTGTAGATTTGAACAATGACCAATCTCTGCCGCATTCGTATTGTAAATAATGTTGTATCATTGAAAATATAGACTTTAACGATTTTGGCGGGTATTTCGTTCCGTCCTGTTTACGCACATCTGCCAAAAAAAACTTTAAGCAGTAATTCAAATCGCTATCGCTCATCTCTTCCAGCTCATGGAACACCTTGCACCCATCCAGTCTTATTTTCCATTCACTATGCCATGATTTGAACAGCTTTACACATGACTTTTCTTTTCAAGGTACTCTTCTTCCTCAGGTACTTCCTCTTCTTCCTCTACTTTCCTCAGGTACTCTTCTTTTCAAATGTTCTTGTATTTCTTCTGATGATGTTGTAGCAAATCTAGAGGTTGATGCAGAAGTAGCTTGTTGTGTACAGTCATCATTGAAAAAGTCCATCATAAGAGAATCGAATTCGTCAACATATTCTTCTAGAAATGAATCATTCATTCTTCGTAGGCTTGACAGTTAGACAATAGTGAAATTGTGGCAGAGAATTGATTTCTCAGGCATATTATATTATTGAAAATTAGTTTAAAATTTATAAATCTAAGTATTACAGATTTCCATGACTATGTTCGGGATATAGGATCAGATTGATCATGGACATCGATAGATCATTGATAGATGCCCATTTATATGATCGGAATAGAAATATTGATAAACCACTTTTTTCGGAGTAAACCAAGACATCTACTCGTGCTTCGCACTCGTAGATGATCCTTGGTTCACTCTTCAAAACAGTGGTTTATCATATACATCTTCCAATTTGGTCGCTTATGAATGCTGCGTGGACTGTGTGCTAAATACATCATCACATGTTCATCAACACATGGAGAATTTGTATCACTATCATCAACGCTGCATAATAAAGCTTAACTTTGAAGCTAACAATTAGCAAACTCCAAAATAAAGTACATTATTTTTGCTCCAGATCTTTCACATTGCATGAAAGTATACCCCTATTGTAAAGCAAGATTCACGTTATCCCAAACGGCGTCTGTGTGATAATTAAAATGCTAACAATTTATAGTACAAGCCACTGGTGGCAAGGGAATGTTCAAAAATCCGCGGACGGAGATCGTATTGCTACGATCGCTTTAATAAGATCGTAGAATGCAAATTTCATAAGATGTTAAGAATGTAAATTAGAGCAACATCTTGCAGAAGAAGCTTGCTTTCATGAAAATGAGTTCATTACTTTGTATGAAATCCTCGAGAATCGATCATTGCACTCACACGTCGCGGCATCGATCTCACCAAAGATTGCATAATGTTCAATGTCTCATCATCGTGATGCCATACTTTAATGAATCTAGTTTTTATATCGTTTCGTGATTTCGGCTTCAATTTCAGAATTCGTTTCTTCACTATTCCCCACATATTCTTGATTGAGTTGATAACCGGGGCATGATAGGGGCCAATCCATGACGCTGATAGTGTCGGAACGAAATTCTTACATCGCTCGTTTGCTCTTATTACATGGAGTATTATCTTGTTGAAATACTCCATCTGAGCCATGATACCACTGCTGAATAACACGATTCCTGATTATTTCTGACACATACCATTCGGTATTCATTTGACCCTCCACAATATGGCCTCGTCCTGGGCCGTAAAATGAGAAGCAGGAGCAAATAAATGAATGCTCTGGTCGGGAGTTTTGTCGTTAAACAATAATGCTCAGAAGAGGAAAACGATAGGCAACTCTGACAAATTGTGGACTTGATTGACTGTTGATTCTCAAGTCAATCACAGTTTCGTCACTCCAATTCACTTTATTCCACTGATCTTCTCCCCAATTATACGGTGCTGCAATGCCCACTGATAAGTTTTTCTGTCTGAGCCTTAGTCACTTTTTGGACACTCAGCACGACAACCAATGTCATTCAATCCTCTTTGTATTGTCCTTTACTCCTTAGGCTAACTGAATCAGCTGGGTCACCCACTTCTTAAATATCTTTTGCCGTATTTCTCGGATTGTTTCCACTAATGATACGCATACGACGGAGATCTCGGTCTGATAGCTTTTTATTTGAACCATCACAGTTTTGATAATTTAAATATGCATTACCAGCTATTGTTTCAAAATAAGGCTCACACTGGCTTTTCACATACTAACAATATTTGCGATTTCAGTCACTGTCTTGTCTGTGTTCTTTGATAAAGTAATAATTTTAATACGCTTTTCAAGTCTTTCGTCCATTTCAAAGCTCTCTCGCAGATAACGAATAAATGGCGTAAATCTAGAAAATTCAAGATTCAAATTGACGTGGACGTGGTAATTGATTTCACGATGCACGTGATTAGTCATAGTTTAAAGTTGGAGTTTGATGTATCAATTTGAATTTTGGACCATAGAAATGAAACTCTGAGAGAAAAGAAGCCAGATGAATTTTTGACCGCTGCTAAACTACGAAGTGCTATAGCTTCTATCAAATTCGATATTCCGACTTAGTTTGTCTTGACTTTTCTTGAATATGTAATGGCTTCATATTAGTCGCATCAAAATTTGATTGGACCTATTACTTTCTTTGTTTTATGTGTGCCTACCTACAAGGACCGGACCGGTCAAAAATGACCGCTTATTAATATCGCTTAGAATTTTTGTAATTTGAATTCAATTTTCGAATAGAAATTGGAATAAGTGTGTAGTCTCAAACCGGATTGCTGCATTGTCAAACGTTAGTGAAATGTATCGCATGAGCAATGATTTTCACATGGAAAGGTCAACCATGGACTACGCATGATTTATTATGTCTTTGATTTCTATTTTGTTACAGCTGGACCATGGCGATTCATTTCCAAAAATCCCTCATATTCAAAATTTCATGAAAATTCGATGTGCAGTGACAAGTACTGAATATCATTTTTTGCTTCAATTTTGCACAAATTCCTTTGGTATATCGACAATCAACATTGATTGATGTCTTCAAAAAAGCAACTAAGAACCATGGAGAGGAGATGATGAATAAAGTCATGGAATTCATTAGTCAATGACTGTGTAGATATCATGTCTGTTTCATTAGCAACCGTATAGCTAAAGGTGATCGAAGCAATGAGTGGGCAAGAAGGCTCATTGCTAATCAGATACTGACTGAGTTGCAAAGAATCGATTGGAATGATTCCAACGACGAAGACATACAGAATAGTGACTAGCATGCGGACTATTCTGACAGTGACAGTAAAAGTGATCACGAAACAACTGAAGTTCTGTAGCATCACGTTCAAGGACTGAATGGATATTTGCTCTCGTGATTTCGAACATGAACAAGTGCCTGCAGGGAAAAGCTCGGATCCAGCGTCGTGAGTTTATCAAGAATTTGATTACCATCCAAAAAGGATTCCTGAAACGGTTTCATGTTACAACACTGCAAAATGTGGAGTTGTTATTTTCGACCAGATTTCGAGATACCATTCACGCAAAGCTGATAGTCGGCGTTTGCCAATGGCGGTGTTTTTCAACCTCATTGATATGGAGGGAATAAAATCATCGTCACTATTTCGAATGACAGCTACATACGATTTATCACAGCGACAGCATATACTACTTGTATTTTCAAAGCAGAAGTGAGCCTGCCGCAATCTCATTGTAGTCGATTCAAGAATCGCGAGAATGTTGGCCTTGGCGGAGAAAATGACAGTATGGCTATTCAAATAAGTCTATGACATAATATGGAGTGTGCAAAAAAAGTTGCTGCGGAATGGCAAAAAAAGAGGCAGTTGCTACATGTTTCATTGCTGCTGAAGTGAGGTAGCTTTTATTGTTCCATTTCTTTACAAGTCGATTGGATGTTCAAAAGAAACTTTTCATGTAAAATACCTAATTTCTCTGGTAGTCGACTTTGATGGAATCTTTCAAATCATCAAACTATCATTATTTTTTCAATTTCTTGTAATCACATCATCGTACATGATGATAGCATATACATGTCATATTATGCAACACCGGCTTAGATGTGATATTATGACATCGGACATTATGGGTAATGACTAAAATAATAACTGATGCAATAGTATAAGTGAATATGTATAATATGAAATAGTTTAATTAACAACTTAAGATATGCCGGTCAGTTTTGACCGCTTTGGTCCTTCTAGGTAGTGAAACTTTTTGGTCCTTCTAGTGTTAAGTGTCAGTGTTTAAAACTTACTGCAACGTACTGTAGTCTATCATTCAAAGTCACTCCCAAGATAAGTCTGACACTAGCTGTATATCACGGTAAGGTTCAATAAAGGAATCTTTGGTTCGTTTTACAATTATTTGTTTACATTTAGTATGATTGAGTCTCATATTGTTTTCGGTTGTTCAACTTTCTATCGACGATAGGGCATCAGAGTTCGGACAATCTGTACGTGCTACGTGCCTCAATTAGATCAACGCCATCAGCAAATTTGACAAGCTTGGTGTTCGGAAGATCAATTTTCAAGGGGCGATAAATCGAGCAAATAGGTAGGTTCTTATAACGGAGCCTTATGGCACGAAGGTGACGATGCACGAATGAGAGGACCCAATGCACCATTGATGTACACTCTTTGACATCGACAAGTCAGATACGAAAGTAGCCAAACCAGAAATACAGAGTTGGAATTATACCGAGACAAAGTTTCGATGAGTTTGCCGTGTTGAATTAAATCAAATGCTTTTGAAAAATCTAGGGTTACTCTGACGGAGCTAACATGAGAATCTTCCATGAACATTGTGATCTTGTCATGTATGTCAATGATAGCACTTGTGGTGGAACCAAACGGGTGAAACGCGTGCTGATTATCACCAAAGTGCATTACGAGCGACGATTTTATCTGAGCAAGGACAAGTCTCTCAAAAACTTTAGATATGACAGACAGCAACGAGATAGGCTGAAAATCATGAACGGATGGCTGTTTTGCTTTCGGAATCCTTCTTGCAAAAGCGTTCTTCAAAAGTTCTGAGAAGCATTTGCTTTCAATGGATGCTCGAAAAATATCCGACAATGGTGCTGATATAATCTCCGCACCTTCTCGAAGCAGTCTGACTTCTATGCTGTCATTAAACCACGAGATTGCTTTCTTTTAAGCTTTATCAGGTGCTGATAAACCATCTCTTCAGTTATATTAATGTCCCAAACTTCATTTTCAAATACTTGATCAATATCAACATCAGGTCCATTATTGAAACATGCCGGAAAATGTTTAGAGAGTTCCATAATAAAGTTCGACAGCTCCAAGTTCTCATCAGGAAATGGGTAAGTGGTTGCTTGGTTACCCCGAAGCTCTTTTACAATACTCCATACATTTTTACTCCTTTGTGTTATCCTCTCGCTCCATGAGTTTTTGGCTTCTTAAATTTTGTACCTCACCTTTTCCTTCAAATGATTGTATAGAAGCCACTGTTCATTCATTCTCTTCAGGAGAGTAAGCCAAGGTTTATACAAACACTGGTTTATACTGCTGAATATATTAGCTGAATATAACAGCTGCTATATCAGAGTCTAAATTTGAATCAGTATCTCAGTCTTTATCAGTCGATGAAAAGTGTCTGTCATTCTACCAGACTATTCTACGATGCTCTGAGTGCTATTCCGTGCCATGACAGACACTTTTCATCGACTGATAAGGACTGATATACTGATTCAAATTTAGACTCTGATAACAGTTTCAAGAAATTTGAAATATTAGGTAGAGTAGCAACTCAGCATTGATTTAATACCCAATATGTAGGCCTATACAGTTTCGATTTTACTAAATGAACTCGAATGAGACCCAGCACCATATGTGAGATATGCAAATTTACACTTTTGGAGAAATTTACATGGATTTGACTGATAGTGATAGCAAAGCAGAAGGAATAATAGCATTTTACAAATCCTCCGTGTCATGTCAACCTGTGTGGAGAGAGGTAATATAGATAGTTAAATTAGCAATCCGATGGGCTACTATCACTTTAATACATGGCCTCATCAATAAGAGCATTTTCCTTAGCGTGATCACATCACAAGCTACCTGCTGTTAGGAATTAGCACACATATACACAGCAGCAGTTACATGCAATAACACTGAAAAGTCCGGTGTTATGCGCTTTGCGAACCGTAATTGATACTCGTTTATTTTAAGTCTCTTCACACATATATCAAACATTAAATTGACGTATATAAACAAATGTCAAGAGTTCATGTATCAACATCCATAACATACCTCCCCCCTTAAGCACACGGTTTGACAAGATTTCACTGCACAAGTTCGGAGATATATACAACGTCGCACAGACTCGCACTTGAGATCATTACGAGCTTGCGAAAGTTTAGGACTTCATGTGGTACACAAATTCACATCACACGGTAACGAATCACGAACAGTCACATTCTACTCCATCACTCGCTTTCTCCGCACTCTTCCATATTTCGATAATCCCCTGACGAAGGAGAAAGGATCCTCTTGTTCTTCTTCGCCCTCCGTTGAGTTCGCCGCTTGTTCTTCATCCACTTCGCTGTCCACTGCTCGCTCTTCAGGCTCGACTTCACTGCCGCCCACTTCCATAATCATTCCGGGATCTTCTTCAGGATCGGTATATAAATGGAGTTTCCTACTGACTGGCTCATCTATGCTTCCATCTAGTTCTGCTTCTTCTTCTATGGTGATGCAACCTACTGATCTATCCTTACCATCACCTTTCATCCCATAACGCTTCAAGTTCCTACCATGGACTCTCTTTCGCCTTCCCTGTATCTGAACAATGTAATCCGGCCTCTCTGCTCCTACGACTTCAAACGGTCCGTCAAAGTATGGACTCAACTTTCTAACCGCTCCTGGCTCTATCCAATATTTCCTTAGCATGACATACTCCCCTTCCTTAAAACCGTCATTCGTGGCATCTCTACAAGTTTTTTCCTTAGCAGACAATAGACTCTCAAACGCCAACTTCTGCCATTCGGATGCTTGCTTACATGCTTCTTGTAGACTATTGCAGTACGTACGAGGACTATTTGGATCAACATCAACATGCGCATCTAGACTAGTATGGGGAATGCGACCAAACACTAGTTGGTATGGACTGAAATTAGTGACGCTGTGCTTAGTTATTCTGTAGTTGTACGCAATGACACCCAGGAAGCAATCCCACTCATCCGCCTTTTCTTCGACATGGCATCGTAACATCTCCCCTAGTGTGCTGTTAATACGTTCGACCTCCCCATTGCATCTAGGATTCCATGCAGTAGTTCTCAGCTTCTTGACACCTAGATATTCACACAATTCTTTAAAAAGAATGCTTTGGAAATTGGAGCCTTGGTCTGTTAGAATTTCTTTTGGTATCGAGTACCTACAGACAAGATCTAACACTCTGTCAGCGATTGTCTTCGCTTGCTGATCAGGAATAGGATACATTTCCACCCACTTTGTGAATAGGTCAGTTGCAACCAGTATAAAACGGTTACCGTTGCTTGTGGTAGGCAATGGTCCCTTGACATCCAGGGCCCACTGCACGAAAGGTTCACCAATCACTTCAATCCTCCCTATTCCTTCTGAGACATGACTTTGACGATTGTACTTAGACTTAGCACATACAATGCAATTGGCCACAAACTCATCACTCTCACGACGCCACCCTGGCCACCAATATTTCTCATTCACCAATCGACTTGTCCTTTTCCTTCCCATGTGTCCTTTGTGCGCCTTCTCCACCATCTCCGATCTAAGCCCTTTCGGTACCACCAACTTGTTCTCGAAAAATAATTTTCCATCCACAACTGTCAACTTATCCATCAACTTCGTGTAACTCATTTTCTCTTCATCACCATCATGTTTGTTGATGTCGGTTAACCCCTCCTTCACACATATGGCCCAAATCATCGCAAGATCCTCCTCTTTTGCGCGCCTCCACTCATCATCTGTCCTCACTAATTTGACTGTTTTCCGACTCAGCGCATCAGCTTGCGGAATCTTTTCACCTGGAACATAGCTAATTTTCACTCCCAGGGAGTGAATCTTGCTCCACCATCTAAATAGAACAGGATCTAGTAAGTTCGGCTGTATGTTCTTGCACGGCTGGTGATCAGTGACCCACGTTATGTCTGGAGCTCCTACAACTTGCCACTGGAATGATTTTATTGCATTTACACATGCTCTCATTTCCTTTTTTGTAGTTGAGTACCCCTGTTCCACCTTATTCCACTTGCCTGACGCAAAGTTTATCGGTTTCCCTTCCTGTTCAAGTGTGGCGCCCCATCCTATTCCGCTGGCGTCTGTCACCAATGTTATTGGCTTGGTCATGTCAAGTGAGTACCTGCGTGGAGCCTCCTTTATCGCCTCCTTTAGTCTAGAAAACGCTTGTTTCTGCTCATCCCTCCACTCGAACTCTCTATCTTTCTTCAACAAATCATTCAGTTCCTGAGTAATGATTGCGTACTGAGGGATGCATTCCCTATAAAATCCAGTGAATCCAAGAAATCTCTTCAATTCTTTCTCATTTGAAGGTTCACTCCATGTCTCAACTTCTTCAGCGAACTGCTCCCTTGCTCGAATGGACTGGTGACCAATCGTGTAACCCAGGTAGTCCACAAATTCCTTACGCCATGAACACTTGCGCTCGTTCAGAACTACACCTCTCTTGTTCAACTCTTCAACAACCAACTGAATGTGTCTCTCATGTTCATCTATCGTGTCGCTAAAAATCAATATATCATCGATGTAAGCTACTGCACATGTTTTGTCACTTTTACTATTTACTTCTTGCATCATCTCATTCATTACTCGCTGGAATGTCTTACTTGCGTTCTTCAGTCCAAACGGCATAACAGTAAATTCATAATGACTGTCGTTAACAACAAATGCAGTCTTCTGACAGTCTTGCTCCCTCATAGGAATTTGCCAGAAACCTTTCTGAACATCTAGCACCGAGAAATGCTTCGCATTCGCTGCTTGCTGCACTAATCTACGTAAGTCAGGCATTGGATAGGGATCACTTTGGGTCACATTATTCAGCTTTCTATAATCAATGGTTAAGCGTAACTCCTCACTATGTGGCTTGGGAACTATGACCACAGGAAAAGAGTATGGACTCCAAGACTTTCTGATGATTCCAACCTCCTCCATTTCAATCAACATCTGATTTACCCTGTCAACATAATGAACAGGAATCCGGTAAGGCTTTACCGAAATAGGTGCACCTGACGTGGTCACAATTGAGTGCTCCGCTCCTGAAATCCTAGGACTCTCTCTCGCTTCCTTAACGCGCTTAATGTAACAGGAGGAGTCTTCACAATCAACTAACACTTTGAAATCCTTCAAGATATCTCGCCCTAAAAGCATTCCGTCAGACACATGACGCACAATGTAGAAAAGAACCTGCCGCTGGATCCCGTCTATTTCTAGCCAAACCAACACCTCACCGACAGTATGCAACTTTCCTCCATCAATGCCTTCAAGCATCTGATCGATGGTACCTGAGTGACTACCTAGAGATAATGAAAATGCTGTATCTTCATTAATAATCGAAACTGGGCTACCTGTATCAATCACTGCTTTTATTGGTCGACCTTCAACACTGACATTAATGAAAATGTCTTCATCACTCCTCTTAGCTGACTCAATTCTTCTGACAATCTGTCGTAGTGGTTCACTAATTTTCCTGACCCGCTTCACATTTCGGTTGCTCTGTTACTACTTGATGCTTTAGGACAGTGTGCCGCTAAGTGTCCAGTTTCCCGGCATGCGTAGCAACGACGCTCCTGACAGTCTTTGGCATAGTGCCCTGGCTTTCTGCAAGCATAACACACATTTTTGGAGTTAACACCTGTACCACTGCTCCTCTGACCTACGTGCTGTTTGAAGCCCCTCTGACTCTGATCAACACCATCGCCTCTACCATGGAACATTCTGGAATTTTGACCAAACTTCTGACCGCTACCATACACTCTCTTGATCGAAACTTCAGTCTTTCTAAATACCTCCATCTTACAGATCAACGTATCAAGTGAATCTAACGGGGACTCATATAACTTTTCCTTCCACACATGCGGTGCTGCTTCAATCAGCTGTGACTTGACCATCATGGTCACAGTTTCTGGTTTTGCTTCCGGCATAGCTTCCCTCACTAGTCTCTTCAATCTCTCCGCAGCCTCCCTAGGTGACTCATTCAACCTAATCTTGCTATCATGGAATTCCTTCAATGCCAAAGTTCTCTTCTCTGGCGGTTGAAGCCTCGCAATCACAAAATCTCGCACCTCATCTAGCGTATCGAAACTCTTGCTCTCTACCTCATCTGCCAACCATTCCTCTACGAATCCGATCTGTAACACTGCAGCACTAACCCTCTTTTCGTCACCCCACTTACTAAAACTCGCAACTCTTTCCAAACTCTTAAAGAATGCTAACGGGTTCTTGCTCTCAAACTCAAGTTTCTTCCAATCCATAACCTCGGTGTCACTAAGTGAAATTAATATATTGAACACACAAAATAATTATTAACACACCTTGGTTATCAATCACTTTCACACAATTGTTATCGCTGATGGTTACAATCCCACCGCTGATGTTAGGAATTAGCACACATATACACAGCAGCAGTTACATGCAATAACACAGAAAAGTCCGGTGTTATGCGCTTTGCGAACCGTAATTGATACTCGTTTATTTTAAGTCTCTTCACACATATATCAAACATTAAATTGACGTATATAAACAAATGTCAAGAGTTCATGTATCAACATCCATAACACTGCCACTGGAGGAGCAAAATGAAATAAAATGATCACTGTCAATGATCACAATCAACTTAAAAGGTATAAATGCATCACTATTTAGATTTGAGTGAATCATAAAATGAATAAAATTGTATGATGAAAATGGAATTAAAAACTTGAAGTTTCAACCAAGAAAGCATGACAAGATGTCGACGTTCTCATGAAGACTTGCATTATAATGCAGTTCATAAATTTCTTTTGACAATCATCTTAATTTCAGCAAATATTCATTACTTTTGATATCCAACTTGTTTCATACAGCTTACAAAGGGGCTTCATCTTGGTAGCATATAAACACAGGAATAATTTACAAAAATTTAGATTTTTAAAAACTGCTCAAATAATTTGTGAACTGCAGGAACGTCATCTCCGCAAAAAATGAATCTTTTCATATAAACATTTTCTCTGCATACAGATATACTTCTTTGAGTCGACACTACCTACCCCGAGTGACTCAATTGTATGGGATTCTTATACAAAATTTTCTATGGTATTTTTGGACCTTTTTTAATGGGACTAAAAGGGGGTTTCTATGGGATTCCTTTAAAACCCCTTGCGAATCCCATATGATTTTCTATGGGCTTTCTACGGGATCCCCTTAAAATCCCTTATGAATCCCATATGATATCCCATGGAAATCCCTTTCATTCCCATACGAGTTCAAAAAACCCTTTCAAGCCATAGTTTAGCATTCCCTTAGAGTTATGTCATAGGAATTTAATAGGTAAATTAAAAAAGCCTTCGATTTCCTTAGATAAAAGTAGCTACACTTGAGACTGACTCCCTTAGCACGAAAATAATACGATAATTAGATTGAAGAAAAAGTGCAAAATTGCCACATGATATGTATTACGTGTGTTCAGGACAAATTTTGTTTTTTCAGTAATGTCGCTTCAGTATGTAACTTTTTGCGCACAATTGACTCTGTTTCAGCTTTCACTTTGCCATACCGATCGGCACCGAAACCTGAAAATAATAAAATGAGAGATTAAATGCATGGACCATCCACTTTAGTATACGGTATGACATCTATATGACATAGCTACATAATTATCGTAATTTTCTGTGAACGGTCTTATTCAAATGATTCGTGCAGACAGTTGTTGGGTTGTTGATTTCGTATATCGCCTAAGATCCTCTTCAGATATATTGGCTTTTCAGATTATACTACATGTATGCACATGTTCATGCACTACAGTGAAGTTGAAAATCGCTAATTATGAAGTACAAAAATTTCATTCGGCTATTCAGCTAAAAAATGAAATGATGAACTTTGCAAGTAGGCCTAGTATGAAAAGAATGAATGCTTCAATGTAGAATACCTATCGGCCTATTCCTATCAATGCAATGTGAAATTGCATGACACCAATAACACCAGTAAGAATAAATTAATGCATGACAACCAAAAAGCTTCCCATGAAAGGGATTTAAAAAGCTTCTAATTTAATGCACAGTACCGCTGCCGTCCAAAAGTAAAATAGCATAACTGATATTTTGATGGCTGTCATGTAAGACAATCTTCTCTTTTTGTTTTGCATATTTGATTTTGTTAATGTCTGAGACTCAAATATACGAGTACATTTGTTGCATTGAATACAGGTCCACAAAATGAATTTTTGTTTGAAAGCACGGTTCAAAAACTGTAAATTACCAATAATGTCAGTTATGTTATTTTACTTTCGGACGGCAGACAGTACATGTAAGTATAATCAAAGTGATGTTTATTATGTAAATTACTTTTATACATGCACTAAAAATACGGTATATAAGGAAAATATATGCCGTAAAATTAAAAATGTAAGTATACATTTATACCCGCCCTATGACTTTGGCTTCATTAGCTAAAATAATATACTGTTATACGATGGCTATGCGTGGCTATGGGCATAATGATCAATAGATTCCATTCTCGTAGTCAAAATATTCATTGTCCACGCATAACCATCGTACTGTATATCAGTATTCTATCATGTTATCATCTAAGATAACTTTAAGTGTGACATAACCGTGATTATAGAACGTACTCTTCGGCAATGTTTTAATACAGAAAATATTCACAAAAAATGGCTTATACATGATATATACATGTACATGGAAGCTATAAAGTACACCTACTTGCTCAATCGCTGATTTAGAGGTTTGATTTGACAAATATTACACTTGACTTTTAAATATATTAAACAGATTAATAATTGAAAAAATGATAAAGTTGATATAAATAACTTATAATTATATTCGCCAAATTTTCGTCTGACACTTTTTCAACGTGAAGCTTGGAAAAAAGAAAGTGGGTTATGCAACATACCATACCGGTGTGCAAAATGTTTACAATGTTACCGTAGTAATCTTGTAATTGCATATAGCCTAGACTAGAAAAAGTTAAGTATGTTCACAAATATCATTAAATATTTGCTTGTCATTCAAAGATATAATACAATAGTGTCCTCATTTGAAGTATTGATCTCAATGTGTTTATATTCCGATGTCTAGGCGTCCAATAATTTTACCAATAATTGCACTTGTGCTCCGAAAAGTATTGCACACTGCAGCAGTGTCACTGCTACATAGACTTGCACTGATATAAATTTATAAAAATTATTTAATAAAGTAATACATTGCTTGCTATATCATTCACTTTGCGATTATTGCACTCGAAATGAATGCACACATTGTCTTATACATTATATAATACATATATATTCAACCGAGATATCTCAGATATCAACAAACTTGAAATCAGCAGATTTGAAAATGAATGCATCACTGGTAGTGAAGATATCATGATTATAAATTACACATTATTGGCAATCTATTTACAACATAATCAAATCGATTTGAGTTTTAATTAGAGAATGTTTGGGGATTTCTATGGGGCCAAACGTTCCAAATTATTTCTGTACGGTCGATTTACGTTGTAATGTATGTAGAAAATTAAATATGATATTTACGATAATAGTCCATAAGTCGAATGCAGGAGATTACTAGTGAGATCAAAGATGCGGTGAGTCCACGGTATTTAACGACGATATAAAGGATGCGAAGAAACAGATAAATCAGGCCAGTTTCTCACCAGCAGCAAGTCACCAAAATGCTGATGAGGCTGATGAAACCTTTCAAAATCATTCAAAATCAAAGTACGCCTTGGGCCTATGGGCAAATCGTCTACGCGGAATAGCATTTTCACTGATGGGCTTAACATACAAAGCGCGTTACTGTGATGAGAAGGTATAGAAATAATGTTTTTGAGGGACTCTTTGTACGAATGCGTTTCACTGATAGGAAAAGAGAACAAATCTAAGCGTGATTATTGATTATCCGAAAAATTGATATGATAAGTTCACGGTGCGGTTAGCCAAATTTGCCATAACGATAATTGCAAAGTAATCTCGAACATCCAATTATTGAAATTTTACTGAAAAGCTTTTATTAATCTTAGACAAGGATTATCTACGATTCCATTGTCAATCGTTGAGCATTAACACTCTAAGTAAAAATTGTTTGAATTACAATTAAAGAAATAGTATTACTGCATGAAGGCAACTGACCTGTAAATTCATTTGAAGTCCAATGACTCAAAATCAAGCGAGAATCTATTAAATGTTACGGCCAGGAACCGGAAGTGTGCAGTCTGGAAGAAAATATGTCACACATCCAAAATGCCAAGCTATCCTTATCATTGACCTCTGAACGACATTGACAATTACCTGCAGACTAAGAAAGTTACGTAAACGCTACAATGATGGGTGAGTCTGACTCAACAAATCAGAGGCTAGGAATAACTTTTCAAGACATGTTGATTAACAGAGACGTTATGATAATTCTGAAATAAACGGCAGATAAAATAAAGAATGTAAGAGAGAGAAAAGAATTAAAATTGCAATTGTAATAGTTAACGAGTATAGTTTAGAGTACTAGTTAACGTTCACTCCGAGGAGTAATGAACATGTTAAGTTGAGAAAGATTAAGATTGGCATACAAGGTCGTCAGCAAAAGGACCAGGATAAGATTCACGCTTTCGGCCCATACCTTTTGTAGCGTTCAGACTCATCCTAGCTGGGCCCTGCGCTGGAAAGCGCAGTCTCTGACCAACAGTTAACTAAATTGTTATCAAAAAAGAAAGCATTAAGTAAGAAGATAAATATTTACGGAATATTCGGTAAGAAGTAAAATTGTATCAACCTAAAATTCAAATAAATTCAAATCAAAGATGCTAAAAAATCAACACCAGTTTATGAAAAACAAGAGTTAAACAATTGACAAGCAGAAAATAAACCAAATTTACTTAGAAGATGGTGGTGCTTGTGTAAAGCCTTCTCCGCGTTCAAGCGAAGTTCACTTTTATCATAACGTCTATTAACGAGCAAAGTGAACGTCTTTGACGTTTTCTCCTCAAAGCCTTTGAGTTGTGAGCAGATACGAGCGTACATGGCTGCAGAAAACTTTGATGCCTTTCTTGTGAGCCATGATATTTTCGGGAAAAGTAAGAAGAGTTACGTTAAAATCAAAGTCGTCAATTTTGTGGTACACCAGAATCATACACGTTAATTGTAACGTCTAAGTAGTCAATAATTATATTGTTTTTACCACATCGGTTGGCTTCCAAGTCAATGGGGTAAATCTGGGGTATTAACTTATCGAAGAATTTGTAGTTAATTATACAAAGACCATCAATACACCTAGAATAATAACCACTATATCTAAAGTTTGAAAAACTTTTGTCGTAACCAATGCATATAAATTTCTTACTGAAAATTGTCTCTAAAAAAGCAAAAATGTGATTGCTAACTTCTATTTGCTTCAAATTAGTATATACTGTAGAAATACAAACACCTGCAGATCAAGAATATTTTTATTTTCTATCTTTTTGAGGAATTCGATGCTTGAAAGGATACTCCAAAAGCAATTAATTCCGCTATTATTACGGATCGCGTCACAATAATTCTTAAAATGCTGACGGATAATCGCCAGTCCCATGTTAATGACAACATATAGCTGTTTCGAGCTACAACTTCTAGCACCAGCTATAAAACGAAATTTGTATGAAATCTTGTGCAGCTTAGGCAACCAGAACATTTTTGGAAGTTTATGATTTTTGTCAAAGCAGCTAATGCTAAAATGTCTACCAATGTAATCAGAGTGATGCTTGATGATATCATCAATATTATCATTCACTAGAGAATATGTATTATTATCGTTCGGCAAAGGATCGCCTGGATTGAAACCTAATTCATTCATAAGAACTTGAATTTAAAACTTTTTACAAGAAAAAGTTTACGAGATATCTATTTCTTAGACAAAAAGGAAAGGTAGAGAACGTAAAGTTAAATTGGCTTAACTGAGTGATCAAAAGATGCTCCTTTAACAAAGAAATCTCTTGCTTGGTGATAAATTTGCTCATTATATAAAAATGTAAAAGCCGGCCTGTGCCGGTCTGAAACACTGACCGATCCGGTCAGGCGGCCGGTTTCCATCTCTGGAGTCAACAATGTTGATCTTGCAACGGTGTTCGCGTACTTAAGCTGTCATGAGAAAAATGTTGAATGAAGTTTGAAAAAGAACTTTTGAACTGATTTGAATAACACCTACATTATTTTTACTTCCTGCATCGTAAGGATTCTAAAGAGACCAAACACGAAAACCTTTAATGACAAATTGGCCGTGTCTGATACATTAATAATCACACTCACATACATGTATTTTCTCATTGAAAAATTATGACTTGCAAATTGTGTGATATTTACGCTTTGAATGCTGTCCAAACGACACAATAACGGATACGAGTTTATGACAGCTTATTTGAAAGCTGAGAATGTGAGCTTTCGAATGATGCATGACGCGCTCATGTGTGACAAGATTGGAAGGCATGAGAATCGATTGAACTTAGTCGCAATTTAAATGGTCCGTTTTTTATGAACAGCTCTCTTTAGTGAAATAAAACTTATTATAAGTGGTATAAAAACATGCCAGCCACTCCTAATGAGGTGTGGAGAAGGTTCCTACCCCCAAGAACCGGCTAGCAGCTAAAGACAACAGACATTTTGGTCCTATGAACAAAATTAAAATACAATTTTTCTGTATCATTCACACTTCCACTGCACGCTAACTCACCGTCTTCGAAGTTCACCAACAAATGAATGACGATGTCGGTTGATTGTATTCAAAATAATAACGTTTTTCGCTCGTTTGAAAAATTTGAATCATAGATATCCGTCGTCTGGCGAAATCGAGGTCGGTTGAAGCCTTGTGAGTGAATCATCACGTCATCACTGACGATAGATCAAAGCGTGAGAAATCTATTTCTCTGGTGTTTCCGATTGAGATCCTATCAAGAATAGAGTTATTACTGATGTTCCTACAAAACCTGCCAGGATTTTACCAGGAAATGGTGGGTTTCACAGGTTATGGTAGGAAGCATATAGGATTCTTGCCAGATAAATAGGATTCGAATCAGTGGGTTACATGTACCAAAGGATAGTAAATTACATAATTACATTTTAAAGTTACTCCATGTACACGTGTAGGTCTAGAGTCCATTGCGTCCATTTTCACAGTGTAGTCGATTATATAATGTATATGTGAGCGATTGGCCCACACTGTTATTGATCCAAATCGTTGTATGTAGTAAAAACCTTGCAAGTCATCCATAAAGATCTTTATGACCGGTTTGATTTTGATTGATTAGAATTAATTTTGACTAGGCCTAATTCCTTTCATATTCTACATAAGGAATCCTTTAATGAGAATCGTAAGGATTTAAGGATTCAGGTGCATGGGATTCAAGGGATTCCATACAATCCCAAAGAAACCCACATGATCCGATTTGCATCGTGAATGGGATCATGGATTCTAGGGGATTCAGTTGTAGGCCTATGGTATTCTAAGGGATTCCACATAATCCCCAAGGAACCCATATGATCCTATTTGCATCGTGAATGGGATCATATGGGATCCCTTACAATCCCATATATTCCCTTATAAACCCATAGAAAAGAGTCACTCGGGACTTTTTACTTACTATATGGTTTCGATTCTATTACATGAAGTCGAGTTGAGACCAAGTGCTACATGTGACATATGCAAATTTTTACACTTTTGGAGAAATTTACACGGATTTGAGTGATCATGATAGCAGTCGGCCTATCAGAAGGATTATTTTGCAAATCCTCCGTGTCATGTAAAACTTGGGGTGGTAATGTGTCTATTAAATTAGCAATTTGATGGGTGATAACTTATTAATGCCACTCTCAGAAGAAAGAGTATTTTCTATAACGTGATCATTTATCACGGAAAGGGCAAAATATCATAATCAGAGAGAATAATCACAATCTACGTTAAAATATGTAAATGGGACCACAAGAAAATGGATTCAAGAAATGAAGGAGAAATTTACCATTCACATCTTAAGGTTAATTATGAACATCGCCTTCCACATGGATGGTCTCTCATTGTGACATTTTGCTCCTTCAGTGCCTGCCTTTTAGGTGACATTATCAAGTTCAAGAAAATACTCTTCTATGCATTAAATAAAGTGATGCACTTCCATCGAAACAATGAACATTGCCTCTCAAAGGTTGGACACGGACGGAGAATTTTTATGATGCATTCCTTCTTCTGTATTGCTATCATTGAGTCAATTGGCCAGTCCGTATCCAACCTTTGAGAGGCAATGTTCATTGTTTCGATGGAAGTGCATCACTTTTATGCTCAGCCTTTTTTAATTGGGGTACTTTCTTGAGCTTTATTATGTCACTTGTGAAATACCGGCACTGAAAGCTGTTTCGTGACGCCTGTTCATGCTTGGCTTGTGCAAGTTGATAAGTCGCGATTCCAGTGTAAAATCTATTACACTAGTAGTGTAAAATCAAATTTCGTAAAACAAAGTATTTTGAGCGTCCATGAGAGTTGTAATGAAACACTCAGTAAAGATAAGGTGACTCAGTCGGAAAAGCAATGCCTAAATACACTAAAGGCAATTTTTATTCTTTATTCATTTTACTCGGCATTAAATATTTGGGGAGAGTATTGAAATTGGTTTTATATTAGTAATGGATAAAAGACCGTTCCAGGACACCATAAAATCAAAAAAATGGTATCTTTAAAAACGACATAAATTCATGAATTTAGACCCTTTTTCAGGTTTTTAAGACCTAAATTCATGAATTTGGTTCATTCAAAAAGTACCATTTTTTTCAAAAATGGTACTTTTAAAAACAACATAAATTCATGAATTTGAACCCTTTTTCAGGTTATGAAGACCTAAATTCATAAATCGGCTAAAGCCAGAGGAGCTTCGCTCCGATTTGGGCGTTTTTAAAAATACACAATTTTCAAATTTTTCAAAATCTCAAATTTGTGATTATGACATTTTTCATTGCTTAAATCATGACCGTTCCAGGACACCGAAAATCATAAAAGTTAAAAATCTCAAATTTGTGATTATGACATTTTTCATTGCTTAAATCATGACCGTTCTAGGACACCGAAAATTATAAAAGTTAAGAATCTCAAATTTGTGATTATGTCATTTTTCACCCCCCGCCAAAATCATGACCGTTCTAGGACACCGAAAAAATCATAAAAGTTGAGAATTTCAAATTCATGAATTTTATCCATCTTTCAGGTTTTTAAAATATATCATGTGACTAAAAATATTTCTTTAAAAATGGAAGAAACAAAAGTGGAAGGAACTTCAGAAATGGATGAAACCGCAAGAATATATCCTTCGTTATCTCAATTAAAAATAAGTGAAATGGTTCTCAATTATTATTAAGATTAGAGCACTATGATAAATTAAGAAGACGCAATTATTACTTAGTCATTCTTCGTTATTGTATGCTCAACATTATTTAAAGTACTAATTGTGTGAACTAGAAGATCATTGTAACTCATAAACTCAAAATTATTCAATGAACTCGTACACTGGCTGATAATTGAAGAGAGACAGAGATTGAAGAGAGAGAGATTGAAGAGAGAGAAACATCTAGCAGCTTTCCCCTAAAATTATCATGCTATGTATATCTTGTCATTTCAATTTACCCATCGGTAAACTTTTGACATTTCAACTTACGCGTGCGTAAAGTTTTGACATTTCAATTTACCCCTACGTAAATTATTTTCAGAATCTGTTTTCAAAATCTATTTTCAAAATCCATTTGCAAAGTCTATTTTCAAATTCAGTTTTAGAAATCGATTTGCAAAATTCATTTAGCGTTTGCCAAACACATACGGATAGTAAAGTACTTCCCATTGTGAAGACATGAATAGATTAAGCACATAAGAGTGCATTGACAATAAAAGCAAATGAGAATAAAATTCTTCTTCTAAATTTAGAACGCATAGACGGCGACATGCGGGATAGTTGTTATGACAATTTTAAACAATCATTTTAACGATGAAACATATTTTACAAATGAAGTCATGAAGAAAATTGAAATATATAAAACAATATAGATTAGAATCGGCTAAAGCCAGAGGAGCTTCGCTCCGATAATTATAATATAATCATTTCAAAATCGAATAAGTAGTAAGGAAAGACATCATTAGAGAACAGTTTTAAATCAATACCCCTCCCTTCTGTCTTCTAGGGGTCCCTTAAGAAATTTTTTTATTATAAAATGAGCAACATAAATGAGTTTTTTAAATTATATGGAAAGCAAACTACGACAAATTTCGACCTAAAGAAAATCGCTAATCGATTAGGAATAAAGAATTTTCACATATTGATGAGGGATGAATTACAATTCCTAAATAATAGGCCATCAATAATTGTAAATTTCATAACGAATCTTCACACTTCAGACCAAAACGGCGTACATTGGTCAGCAGGTATCTTTAGTAAAAACGGAGATAATTATTATTTTGACTCATACGGGCTTCCACCTACAAATGAAGTAAAAGAATTACTTGGAACGGGAACATACAATACGTTTCAAATTCAAAAACAGGGAACAACTTATTGTGGACAATTATGTCTTTATGTTTTATTTAAATTACAAAAAGGAGTACCATTTCTAGATATTATGTTAGAGTTAAACAATCTATAACTCAAGCGAAGCTAGCTAAAGCGCCACCTAGAGGTTAAAGCTCTGTTTTCTGTAATTCATTTTGATAAAAACGGCCTCTGATATTCTCATTATCTAAATCTTTAATTTCATAAGTAATCGGATAACTTTGATTTATTTTGCAAACTTCAAATATTTCTTTAGTCCAATAGCCAACAAAGCCTTTTTCAAATTTGTTCTTATATTTAAATATTCTAACTCTATCTCCAATTTTAAATTTCGGCTTAAGTTTCTGCAAATTCGGATTACTCTCATTCGAATAATTATTCTCGAATATTTTCTTTCGTATTAAATCAGGGACGTCAAAAGCATTCTTTGGGGTTTCTTCAATACCTGAATGAACTTTATTATTGTACTCTTCTACAACTCCTGGTAATATCCTCAACCATTTCTGATTTCCTTGCTGAGTAAACTTTTTGAAAATTTTATTTTTTAACGTCCGATTGAATCTTTCTATCACTACAGCTTTTCCTGCGTTTTCAGTTGAATAAACAGTTTCAAATAGTGGCTGAACGTTTCGGTTATAAAATTCCGACCCTTTATCAACAAACAATTTTTTTGGCTTTCTATTACTTTCTTTAAAGATTTCTTCAAACGCATATTTAACTGAAAGACCACTTTTATTTTTTAAAGGCTTTACCCAAGCATATCGTGTATATAAATCTATAACGGTCAATGCGTATTTGTAGTCCCTTTCATTCGGCATATGAATAAGATCAGCACTCCAAATATCATCTTTATTAAATACTTTTACTTTTAATAAATATTTAGGCTTTCTATATTCTTTATGAATTTCAGATGCATAAACGTCTGAATTATGATTTTCATTTAAACCCTGACCGAATAATATTTTAGCTTGTAAAGCTTTCTTAACAAACATTCTTTCAATTTTTTCTCTAAATGTAGGATTCTGAATACTATCTAATTCTTGAATCATCTTCTTATCAGCTGCATGTCGAGAACTTAGATCATGATTTCGATAAGCTAAATCATGCCTGTAAGCGGCGCCATCTACTCTATTTATTGGTTCTTCACCTGGTTTCGGATTATTATTCTCATCTAGTCTTATATCTAATCGAGTTCCTGGACCGGTATATGAATGACCAGGAAGATGTTTTTCTTTCGAATATTTACTCCAAATAAATCCAGGAAAGTTTTCTAATGTTTTTTGTATGTCACCACCGTAGGTAGTAGCCAAACTTTGTTTGTCGTCGTTACCTTCATAAATTTTACAATTTGAGTTTTTATTTTTGTTTAATAGATAATTCAATAAATCTAAATTAGAAATTTTTAATTTAATTAAATTTTCGGAATTTGTGGAATTCATTTTAAAAGATAAAATAAAATGAATGTTTTACCGAAAGGAACCAAAGGTTCTGAGGTTATTACCTTATCATACTAGGACTTAGATATATTCCAGAACCATCTTTAGTTTCTTTAATTTCAATTAAATCATCAACATTGTGGAGAATATTTTTAAGAACTCGTTTTCCTTCATCAACTAATTTTAATTTACTAATAAAATTATCTACTACTCCTTTTCCTTCGGGCGAAGCCCTGGAAGACATCTCCGTTGTCCCTTCACCCCTAGCAACTTTCTCTAACTCTCTGTTATGACGTTTTTGTTCTTCTAATGCTGCCTTCTCTGATTTATTTTTATTTACTGCTTGGACAATACCAGCTGTCCCACCTGCAACACTTCCTGCTGCAGCTATGCCACCTATTATTAGTGGAATTAATGGAAGAATCCCACCATTCTTTTCTTCTTGTAATTGAATATTCCTTATCATTGGTTTACTTATGTAATACTTTTTTTTGTTAATCGTAATAGTTTTAGGGGTATTTTTGTCAACAATATTACGTAATTTTAATTCAACAGTTTTATTATTAATATTACTTTTCGCTTGCGACATTTTTAATAAAAAATTTTAAGTTAAGAATTTAAAGTTAACAAAAAATTTAAATCTATTCTAGTTATGAAAAATTTTTAGTTAAGAATTTTTAAGTTAACAAAAATTTTAATCTATTCTAGTTATGAAAAAAATTTTAATTAACCTATCGGAGCGAAGCTCCTCTGGCTTCAGCCAATCGGACCAAGGGTCCTCAGGTTATTAACCAATCCTAACCATCTTTCCATTAAGAATTTCAATAGAATATTTTGCATCTTCTAGCAATAAACCATAAGCCATCAATGAAGTTGTGGAATCTTTCTTTTCAATATTAATTGTTACATCACAACCATTTTTAATAATATCTTCAGATTGTGCACTTAAATCGAAACAGAAAATTGGATATAAATGTCTCCAATCTCCAGGAGTTAGTTGTGGTTCAACTCCAAATTCTATACAAAGATTTCTATAAGAATCATATCCTTCCATAAATTGATTATTGGTATCATCGAATCTTAATGGATCAATTGGATATCGAGTTTGATTTAATGAAACTTGTAAACTTCGAATTGTATTAATATGGAAGATATTATTGTTCTTATCAAAACTTGGAGAATTATTTCTTTGAAATGTTAGTAATAAATATCTTGGAGTATTCGCAGTTCTAGTAAAATGCCAGTTAAATCTTTGTTCGGAAAAAGTTACTGAACTAGCAGTTCTCTTTAGAAAATTAACTGGAATTGGTTTGTTAGTATTTAATCTTTTTGCAATAGCTGTTTCAACCTCTAAACTAGGAGTAATATGCTTAATCCACCATTCAAGTCTATCAATTTTTAAATATGCTTTTTTCCCAGTCTTACCAAAAAAGATTAATTCATTATTTGCTGTACGATGAATTATTAATTTAAATTTTAATTGATATGATATTTTATCATAATCTAAATATCCGAATAATGGACACAATGACCAATTTACTGTCTGTTTACTTTTTTTGTTAAATTCACGTCTTTCTTTATATGCTTCATTATTTGTTTTATTTAAATGTTTTGCAATATTTTCTACATCTTTCGCAATTCCTGCGGCATCTGTTCCAGCGTGAGTTAAATCATCAATAATTATACCATCATTAGTATCAGGAAACCAACCTTCGATTTCATGCTTTTTATTATTTTCACCAATTGTTATAAATCTAAGCATTGTATCAATTACACCTGGGGAATCACTTATTGTTTCTATATTTTGAGTTGCAACATCTAAACGCATTTGTGTAAATAAACTTGGGAAAAAATTATTCTCTAGTGTAATATTATCGGTATCTGGTAATGGTGTTGTAAAATTAGCATCACTATATAAAGAATATTCACAGTGTAAAAATGAATCAGGTAAATATAAATAACTCTGCTGATTATCAACTTCAAAGATTAAATCTCCTCCAGTATTTACTCTACTGGAAGATCCGGGATTCATAGCAATTCTTATATAGTCATTCTTTTTTTGATTGTAACTGGTGAACGGAGGATCATCTAATCTAAATTTATTTTCGATAAGCGAAGACATTTTTATAAGAAATAATTTGACTTTTTGTTTTTCTCACAGATAGAAAAAAATTTTTACTAAAAAAATTACTAAAAAAAATTTTACTAAAATATAATTTTTAGAATTTTGCTAGACCAGCTCCGCTACAGCTTTGTTGGTTAGACGGAAGGTTGCTGCTCACGCCATTACCTCTTATTTCTTCAATTGTTTTTTCATTATGTTTACTATCAGACGGAGCTCCGCTCCTCAAGGTTTCCCCAACAGCTATGTTAGCAATTTTGTTTTTTGTTTCATCTGAAAGTTTTTTTAATTTTTTTAGTTCTTCAGAATCATTCTTGAGTTTACGAATAGCTTCTAGTTGTTTTAATTCGTTTTGTGATTTAACAGCATTTGATATTGCACTAGCTGTACTACCTATAGCAGCTGCTCCTTTTGCAGCAGATGTAATCAAATCTTTATTATTTTTAATTAAGTTAACGATACTACCAATACCAGAAAAGATGTCATCCCCTTCTTTTTGGACGGCACCTGCGGTGCCTAGGAACTTTTGTGTTCCGACAGTTTCTACACTATCATAATGGTACACAGGTTTCTGAGATGGTTCATGAGCAATTTTATTATTTGATGCAAAATGTTTAAGATTGTGTTTATAAATTATAGGCATTTTTTAGTAATAAATTTGACTTTTTGGAAAAATATAAATACGGGCGAAGCGCGAAGCCCTGGAAGACATCTCCGTTGACCCATGAACCGATGTCCATTATAAAAAAATGTTTATTTTTTGTTCTTAACTTTTGCAGATTGCGTTTTTGGTTTAACTTTATCAGAAACTAAACCTGCATCAATCATTCTTTTTATTCTATGATTTCCTTTCATAATATTTCTTTCTTTTATTAACTCTTCTAATTGTTTAATTCTTTTAAAATTATTAGCTCTAATTTTATCCATTTTTAAAATTATATACTTTTATATACTTTTATATATTTATACTTTTATATTTTTAAAATTATATTTATATTTTTGTATTTTTTAAATTATATTTATATTTTTTATGATTCTTATTTTTTGTAGGTAAAAAATATTTAAGTTAATATTTACAATACTTGTTTAAGATTTACGTTTATGAATATCTAACAACTTCGAGATAACTTTATTAATTGCCTGTTGCACTTTATCTATTGCGTCAAGTAGCGTGTGATGTACTTTAATTTCTTTTCTATTAACTTGCATTTTCTGCTGATTAATCTTCAATGCCGTTTTAAGAGCATTTAACTTAATTTTAAGAACATCTAATTGTCTTTTAACAGCATCTAACTGTTCTTTATTTTCTTTAGAGTTTTCTTGTAAATTTTTCTTTAATTCATTTTCTAAATTGATTTTAAGAGTTTTCATTTTATCAACTTCTTCATTAAGTGAGTTTACTTCATTTATTATTCTATTCATCTTTTTCATTTGTTGAGTAATTTTAGAACTCAATTCATCAACACTTTTTTGGAATGTAGTTTGCAACTGCTTTAAATTTTTTTTAATTCTTTCAGGTAGTTTTTCTATTTCATCTTCTAATTGTTCTTTTAACATTTTTATCTGATGTTTATTTTTAATGACTGCAGATTTTAAATTTAAAGAAAGTAATATTAAAATTTTTGATTGTTCTGAAATCTTTTTAAAAAGTTTTGCTATATCTGCTTCTGGCTCTCTATCCTTTTTATCAAGTTTTGATAATTTTTCGTTTAATGGTTTGTCATTAAGTTTAAGCAACTTTAATTCGTTCATCAGTGGAACCATAACATCGTTTATATATTTTTCCTTTAAGTCATTGATTTGTGTATCAACATATTGTTTATTTGTTAACTCTGTATTTTGTTGTGGAAGAATAGAAAGATGCAATGGTCCAGATAAAACGTCTCCAGTTTTCATGATATAATTTTCTATCTCTATTTCTAATTCACGATTATTCGGGATATATGCACCTCCACCAACATTTGGTAACATCATTTTTAAACAATAAAAAAGGAAATTTTTTCTGATTATAAAAAATACATAAATTATAAAAATACATAAATTATAAAAATACATAAATTATAAAAATACATAAATTATAAAAATACATAAATTATAAAAAATAAAATTTTTCCTAATAAAAATAAAAAAAATGGAAATGACTCAAATTTGTCAAGTTTGCAATATGCGTTTTTTAAATCAAACACTATTATATTCTCATATGAAAAACACACCATGTGGTATGCATATGAATCAATTACAACCTAATAATATACAACCTAATAATATTCAACCTAATAATATTCAACCTAATAATATTCAGAATAATATTCAACCTTATAATAGTATTCAGTATAATAATATTCAATCAGAGCAACCATTACAAAGATTAAAGCATTTATTTATTTCAGATAAAGAACAAAATCTTTATACTGCTAGAATAAATACACCTAGGCAAAATACTGCTAGAATAAATACACCTAGGCAAAATACACCTAGGCAAAATAATAATAATTATTTAGCACAAAATAATAATGTAGCACAAAATAATCCTTTTGTTCAAAATAATCCTTTTGTTCAAAATAATAATGTAGCACAAAATAATTATATTGATAAAAATCAATTTGTTGAAAGTAATAACAAAAAAAAATATGTTCCGGATGTAATAAATATATAACATCAAAAAATTTTACACGTCATTTAAAATTATGCGAACAAACAGAAGAGGTTAAAAAAGAAAAAAAAGATAAATTAAAAGATCAGTTATGTCGTAATTGTAATAAATATTTTACAAATCAAGGAATTACTAATCATTATAATTCTTGTATAAGTTCTACAAGACAATGTACAAGTTGTCAAAATACTAAACCTAAGACAGAGTTTTATGATAGTAAATATCAGTGTAAGGATTGTTTAAAAGAAAAAGTTAAATGTAGAGGTTGTCAAAAAATTATATTAAAGAAAAATTTTCAGCGACATGTAACACTATGTCCAAAACTTAATCAACATAATAATCAACATAATAATAATTTATGTCAAAATAATAATTTATGTCAAAATAATAATTTATATTAGTATTTCAACTAAAATAGTTGTATTTCAACTAAAATAGTTGTATTTCAACTAAAATAGTTGTATTTCAACTAAAATAGTTGTATTTCAACTAAAATAATCTTATATATATTAAAATATTATTTTTTATAAAGAATAAAATATTATTTTATTAAAATATTCTTAAGCATTCCGGAAGAGAGGAGAGGTTCGGAACATACTTCTTTTGAGTATAGGAACAAAAATTCCGACACATTCCGGAGGTTCTACAGAGGTTAAAAACACTCATAAGAGTGTAAGAATGCTAGTCCGGAATCAACAAATAATAACTCCTAAATTTTTTATTTAAAAAATAATAAATGAATAAAAGCGAAAATTTGGAAGATTTATATTCACCGGTTATAATTAAAAGTGATAAAAGTAATAAAAGTAATAAAAGTAATCTAAGTCGTCATAAATCTCTTAATGCAATAAACGAAATAATAAATAATTATATGAATAACACTGAGTTTCAAGATACACTAACCCCTCAAGATCCGAATCTAAAAGATATTAATAATATTGTAGATAATCCTATATATAATACTAGATATAATAATAATAATATAGATAAAAATATATATAATAATATAGATAAAAATATATATAATAATATAGATAAAAATACATATAATAAAAGATATTTAGAGACACTACCCCCTAATTCATCTCTTAATAAAAAAATACCACAATCAGATCTTACACGTCTTTGGAATTTTTTAAAATTTCATTGTATAAAAATATTGTTAGCATGTATTTTAATATTTTTTATTTATCATCTTGTTATATGTATTGGAAATCAATGGGGTTACTTTCTAACAGAGGAACAAAAGAGAATGATTTTTTATAATCAAGAAAAAAAAACTTTTGAAGGATGGAAGACTGAGGAAGATAAGATTAAGGAAAAAACTAATAATAAAAATATTAAACAAGGTAAAATGTATCAAGAAAATTTACATTTCATTGTTTACGGTAAAACTGGAAGTGGTAAGACTACGTTTATTAAAAAATATATAAACCAATATTATAAGGACGAAACAAAAGTACATATTTTTTGTATGCATACTTCTGAATGGCCAACTTTTACAAACGTCTATAATGATAAACAATTAGATGAGTTACAAGATATGGAAAGTTTTGCTGGTACACCTGAAAATAAATCTTTATTAATTTTAGATGATGTTGCAAGTTTATCAAAACAAAAAAATATGTCAGAAATATTTACAAAAGGAAGACATCAAAATATTCAAATAGTTGTATTAGCTCATAAAGCTTGTGATGTAGATAATAAAATTAGAGAAAACATTCAAACATTTTTTACAACTACACAAAATAATGCAGCATTCTTTAATGATATTAATAAAAATTATAAAATGAATATGCCTTTATCATATTATACACATCATAAATATGGAATAATACGTGTTGACACCATAAGTGAACATATGCAAGTATATGATAAAGATTTAAATATATTAGTAGATACCGAACATGAAATCTATAATAACTCTCAAGATTTTGATATTAGAATGTATGCAAATACAAAACATTTATCAAATCAAGTTATAGAACAAATAATTATCTTTTTAGAATCCGAAGCAAAAGTACCACTAAAAATTATTCCTGATACATTTTATTTTTATTTTGATCATTATTTAAATGCAAAATTTGGTATACCAATACCAAAAAGATTACAAGATAATGAAACATTAAACTATTTAAAAATTGCAATAAATGATGTTAGAAACGGATTAAGAAAAGCAACCCCAATAATATCTGATGTTAAATCTACATTTTCTGATGCTAAATCTACATTTGATGAAGCCAAAAAAACATATAATGATATAAAACCATTAATAAATGGTGTAAGTGAAATACTTAATAATTAAACAAATTTATCATAATCAAACCGAAGGTACTAGGGCTTCGCACGATTTTGCAGATATATTAGTATTTTTTTTCTCTAAAAATTAAAACATAAATTTTTTTTTTAAAAAAAAATTTCTCAAATTTTCTCTAAAAAAAATAAAAAAATGGAAAAATTTTATTGCAACTTATGTAAAAAAAAGTTGCAAACAAAAAGAAGTTATCAATCTCATCTACAAAGTAAAATGCATTTACAAAATGTAGAACGAGTTGATGATGGAAATATATTAAAATTAAATAGTTATAAAAACTATCTAGAAACATTGCCTACTGATATAAAAGTTAAAAAAATGTTTGATGATTATTCACATTCGGAATATAAAAAATTTTTTAATAGTGAAGATGAAGCCGTAACAGATATAAAATATTTATTTAGCGATACTGATGAATTTAACGAAATAGATGAATTTGATGAAGCTGAACGAACCGATGAAGCCTTAGCAAATATAAAATATTTATTTAATCAGTCTTTTGAACATAATGAAACCGATAAAACTTTTTCTGATATTCTAACCAACTTTTATAATATATTTAAGAAATCTTTCAAATGTTATATGAATGTAGAAGTACTTTATACAAAAAATGGACCTGATGGAATTCCTGAAGAAATAATACAAGGACATTTTACAAATTCACAAGAAATACATAATGTAAATGATATACAACCCATATTTGAATCGATGATACTTAAATTAGAAAATTGTATAATTGAAGCCCAGTTACGTGAATCTGGTTGGAGATTTGTTAAAATAATATCTAAGAAAATAGTAATTGATAAATATAAAAATAATACTGGTGGTAGTTATGTTCCTTTGCCTTTCAGTTCACCACAAATAATCAACATAAAAAATGAAGATGATTATTGTTTTCTGTGGAGTATTATAGCACATTTACATCCTGCAAAATATCACAAAGAAAGACTAAGTCATTACAATAAAGAAGAATACATAAGTGAATTTGATCTTTCTGATGGCTTAGATGAATTTCCATATGATTATAATAGGTTACTAAAGTTTCATAAAAAGAATAAAAATTTAATTGAAGTAAATGTTTTTGAATTAAATGTGAATTATGTTTCTATTGGTAAAATTACTCCACTTTACTCAGATTCAAAAAAATTTTATTTGAATAATAAAAATTTTTGCCAATCAGAAATAGTATATAATGATAGAGGTAATTACATGCATCATAATATTTTCTACCAAGGAAATATAATATGTACTGAAAAATTTGAACTTGTTAAAACACTATCACCAATAATGATTAATCATAATAATTATAAAGGACGTACTGATGATTATAATTACAAATATTCATCTTTATCTTCAGAATATCAACAAAAATTAGAAAATTTAAATAAAAGTTTACAAAAATGTAAAATAGATTATCAACAACAAACACAAATGTTACTACAAGAATATCACCATAAATATCAAAATAAGATAGAAACAATTCAAAAATTAAATGAAGAAAATAATAAAAAATTAAATAATAAAGAATTAAATAATGAAGAAAATGAAACCAATCAAAAAATAAATGAATGTTTAAAAAAATGTCTACAACAATATAAAGAACAATATGATAAAGAATATAGTTATCAGTTACAAATATTAAATCAAAATTATTATCAAAATACATTTAATCTTACAAAAGAAATTAATGAAACACATGAAATATATAAAGATGAATTTGAAAAACTAGAACAGTCAAAACAACCAGCACAAGCGAATATATTATATTATCAGGGTCATTTTATATTGTGTAAAGATGTTTCTATATTTACAAAAACTTCAGATAATAAAAATTTTCCTTGTCTTCAATGTATGACAAGTTTTAGAACTTTAGAAGAAATGAATAGACATTTGGAGAATTGTCAACAAAACGAAGCAGTTCAAAATACTTTTCCTAAAGATGATTATTTAGAATATAATAAATGGTATTTTAAAAATAAAGTACCCTTTACTATTTATTGTGATTTTGAAGCATATAATGTTAATATGACACAAAATCGAACGGAAAGTTCCAGGGCTTCACCCGATTCTGAAAATTATAATTCTGAAAATTATAATTCTGAAAAAAGTGCGCCTGAAAAAAGTGCGCCTGAAAGAAGTGCGCCTGGAAAAAGTGCACCTGGAAAAAGTAAAGAAAAATATTTATTTGAACAAAAACCATTATGTTGGGGAATGTACATTCATTCAAATTATCCTGAATTATTTAAATCAGAATATTTACAATACTATGGTGAAGACAGTTCAGAAATGTTTACAAAGAAAGTAGAAGACGTTTTTCACAATTGCTTGAAACAAATAAACCAATGATACCATTAACGGATGAAGAAAGAAAAGAATTTTATGATGAAATAAATTGTTATTACTGTGGAAAAGGTTTTACAAATAAATATAAAACTGGCAGAGGTAGATATATTGATAAAGTAAAAGATCATGATCATCTAAATGGATTATATAGAGGTGCAGCACATAATTCTTGTAATCTTAATGCTAACAAATTTAAATATAACTTTGTTCCTTTATATTTCTACAATGGTTCTAAATATGATTTCCATCTAGTAATGAAAGATTTATTTTCATCTGAAAAATTACAACAACAAAAAATAAATGTACTATGTAAACAAGAAGAAGAATATTTTTCAATGCAATTAGGTTGTATTAGAATTTTAGATGCATTTAGATTTTTTACTCCTTATTCATTAGATGTTATGGGAAAAACTTTGAAACCTGAACAGTGTAAAATATTAAATAAATATAATTTAAAACCTTTAAAAGGAATATTTCCGTATGAGTATATAACCTGCGGCTCACAGTCGAAGACTGATATAACTGGAGATAAAACCTGTGGTTCACAGTCGAAGACTGATTTTAATTCTGTGAATAAAATTATGGAAGAAGAACAACTTCCTCCAATAAATAAATTTAAATCAACATTAAAACAATCACAATTATCTGAAGAAGATTATGCAGAAGCTGAAAAGAATTGGAGAGAGTTAAATTGTAAAACAATGTATGATTATACAATGAAATATCTACAGATAGATGTATTAATACTAGCTGATCTTTTTGAAAACTTTCGTGATATGTGTTTAGAATATTACGGAATAGATCCATGTTATTGTTATTCTACACCAGGTTTAACATGGCTAGCAGGATTAAAACATACAAATGTTCAAGCCGATGGCTCTAGGACAAAGTCCGTTAAACTTAAACATTATAAAGAAAATACATATGATAAATTATTATTTTTTGAATCTGGAATTAGAGGTGGAGTTTCATCAGTTTTAGGTAATAGATATGTTAAATGTTATAATAAGAAAGTAAATCCACAAGAATATGGAATAATGAAACCTTTATCTCCAGAAGAAAAAGAAAAAATATTAGAAATTTTTCGAACGAAACGAGAAGGAGTAGAACGTGAAAAAGCAATTGATGAATTCATGAGAGAAAACTATTTGTTATATTATGATTTTAATAGCTTATATTCTTCTTGCATGATACAAGAATTACCAACAGGTGAAATGACATGGTGTAATAATCTTGTTTATCAAAGAACATATGATGGTGAAAATAATTTTGGTTATGTATATGAAGTTGATTTAGTATACCCTGATTATATAAAAGAAGCAACAAAATATTATCCTTTCTGTCCAGAAAACAAAATTCCCAATATAGAAGATTTTTCAGATTATCAAAAATCTATAATGCCGAAAAAATACAGACCAACAAAAAAACTTATGTTAACACAAGGTAATAAAGGAAAGTATGTTGTTGAAGGAAGAATGCTAGATTGGTATTTAAATCATGGCATGATTCTCACCAAAATACATCGAAAACTAGAGTATAGAAAATCTAAATGGTTAAAAAATTATATAGAGTTCAATATTGAAAAACGTAAAATAGCTAAAAGAAATAAAGATGATTTTGGAAACGTTTTCTTCAAATTAATGAATAATGCATTTTATGGTAAGACTTTAGAAAATGTACGTAATAGACAAAATATTGAAATAGTTTATGATAGAGATAGATTTCAAAATTTAACAAGGAAACCTACATATAAAAGAACTACTAGATTCAGTGATGAACTTTGTGCTGTTCATCTAAGAAGAAGCATTGTAAAACATGATAAGTTTAATTTCATTGGTTTCACTATATTAGAATTAGCTAAACTATTTATGTATAGTTTTATATATGATTATTTAGCACCTGCTTATGGCAAAAACTATAAATTACACTTTACAGATACCGATTCTATTTTCTTAGAATTAACAGTACCATATGGTTCTTCACTAGATAAAGAAATTAATAAAATAAAAGATATTATTCATCCTTCTGATTTATGTAAAGTAAAAGATGAATTAGAAGGAAATGAAGATTTCATAACAGAAGCTATATTTTTAAAATCTAAATGTTACTGTTATGATACAACTAATAATATTAAAACACATAAAACATTAAAAGGAATTTCAAAGGCATCAGTGGCTAATCAAATAACATTTCAAGATTATAAAAATGCATTATTTAATACTGAAATAAAAACAGCATGTAATTATAGACTTAATTCAAAAAAACATAAATGTATTTAAAAGAAGAACATAAATTAGCATTAGATCCATTTGATGATAAAAGAAAAATTTTACCTGATGGAATAACTACTGAACCTTTTTAATTTTCTAAATTTAACAATATAACAATATAACAATATAACAATATAAAATATTATAAAAATAAAATAAAATAATAATATAAAATTATCATATAAAAATGGATAAAGTTAGAGCTGATAATTTTCAAAGAATAAAACAATTAGAAGAGTTAATAAAACAAAGAAATATTATGAAAGAAAATCATCTTCAACATAGAATGATAAAAGCTGGTATTCAATCTGATATGTTTGAAAAAATGCAGCAAACCGAGCAAGTAAAAACTGATTTTGAGAAAACTATGAAACCGTTTAAAACTCTTGAAAAAGAAAGTACAAATAATGATAAACAAATTGATATAACAGATCCAGAGCACAAAACTATATTAGATGACTATGGATTACTAGAATCAAACATTAATAAGAAATTACCAAAATCTATGCAATTTGAACATTCTATTTCATTTATAGATGGAAAAACAATACCTAGATTTTATCTCGGACAAAAAGAAATATTTCCACAACCTTTTCGAGGTTTAATTTTTTCACCAGATAAATCTCCTTTTAATTTAGATAGAAATTTTGTTAATCTTTTAAGAGGAGCAGATTTAAATAATTATGCTGTAGAAGATCTCATAAAATATAAAGCTATGTTAGACAGAGTTGGTGCAGTAAAATCTCTTCGACGTTATAAACAATTAGAAAATTTATTATCAACGGGAGTTAAAGTAGGGAAAGGTTTATCTGAAAAACAGAAAACAGAAACAACTGTATTTTTACCAGATGATCCACAAGAATTACTAAATAGATTAAATATTTTAATATCTGCAATAAAAGAAGGACATAATTCTAGTTTCAATGAAATTCATGCTATATTGAAAAGACTGTTAGAAAAGAAGATTCTAAATGAAGAGGATTATAAAAGTATAACCGGTCATCTCTGATGTCCTCCAGGGCTTCGCCCGAACCGGTCATCTCTGATGTCCTCCAGGGCTTCGCCCGTAGCTGAAATATGTTGTTTCTAATTTTTTATAAAAAATATTTATTTAATTTTTAGTTTAAAAATGTGTTCAGCAGATTTAGACAAAATTAATAATCATTTACAAAATTTAACAGAGATTTTGGGTTCATCAAAATTTAGTACGACGTTAAAAATTATAACAACTACTTCATCACACACTTGTAATTTAGAACCCATTCTACATTTGGAACAAAATAAAAATTATCAAATTGCATTGACTAGTTTCTCCACATTTAACACTATTCAAAACGTTATCAAAGATGTGAATGATCAATTTAGATATTCTACTGATAAAGGCAAAACATGGAAAATATTAACTTTTCTTCCTGGTTCTTACGAAGTTGAAACAATATCAAATGAAATTAAGAGACATTTAGGTATACCATTTAAAGATAAGAAACAATTACATTTTGCAGTTGAACCGGCAGTTAATAAATTTTCTCTTACTTTAGACGAAAATCATCAAGTTGATTTTAATCATGATAGATCATTGTCAAAGCTATTAGGATTTAATAAACAAACCTATAGTCAAGGTTATCATTTAGGTGAGAAGATTCCAAAAATAACTGAAATAAATTCAATTGTTGTACATTGTGACATTATTGAAGGAGGATATATAAATGGTAAATTATCAAATTTAATATTCAGTTTTCCAGCTTTTACTGTACCCATTGGTTATAGATTAAATGTATTTCCACAAACATTAATATATTTCCCTATTACAAGAAAAACTATTAACAACATTAACATTAGAATCACTGATGAGAAAGGACAAGAAATAAATTTTGGAGGTGAAGAGATTATGATAGATCTTTTGGTTCGGGAGGTATAAACTCCCGTTCGAGAGGTATAAACTTTTACGCTACAATAGAGAAGTTTAATTTTTTTTATCATTTTCATTATTAATCTTATTAATCTTATTAATCTTATTAATCTTATTAATCTTATTAATCTTTTTAACCTTATTATTAGAAACAAAAAATAAAAAAAAATAAACTTAAATTAAAATTTTATTTTTATTTTTTTGTTTCTAAAAACACTAATTCAATAATGGATGAATTTATTACTTTAAAAATGAATGAAATGTCTTTAAATAAAAAAAAACTTAAATTTAATCATCATCCAAATTTATCTAATAAAGTTTTGTCAGTTATTTGTGGAAGATCGGGTTGTGGAAAAACATATCTATTATTTAAAATTTTAACAACTCCAAATTTTTTGGATTATAACAATCTTATAATTTATACAACAACGGCAGAACAACCCGTCTATCAATTTTTAAAATATGGATTTGAAAATAATCTTACAAAAACAGCAATTGCTTCTCTATTCGAAGAATACGAAAAATCTGAATATGAAGAAGAAATAAATTTGTGGTGTGAAGAAGCAGCAAAAAATAAACAATTAGTTGAATCCAATAAAAATAAACATATAAAAATACAATTAATAGATGATAGTGGTAATATGCAAGATCCTAGTAAACTAGATAAAACAATGAAACATTGTGTAATTTTTGATGATTGTGTTAATGACAGAAATCAGTCAGTTCAAAGAAATTATTTCACAAGAGGTAGACATAATAACTGTAGTGTATTTTATTTAACACAAAGTATGCATTCATTAGATGGAAGTGTTATTAGAAAGAATGCAAATATATTTATACTATTTGAAATAAATGCAAGAAACTTAAGTGATTTGTTAAGAGATTTATGTATAAGAGATAAAGATGAATTTAAACAATCGTGTAATAATGCTTGGTCAAAAGATTATGGATTTATCACAATTAATATTGATAAAAAAATTCATGAAAGAGTTATCGAACAATTGTTTACCGAGTAATAAAAATATACAAATATAATGTTTTAATATTTTATTTTTTATTATCAGCTTTAATTTTGTCTATTTTTTTAAAATATAATATTTGAATTTTGTGGTAACATTGGTATACAGCAAAAACATTTTACTGAACAAATTATTTTTTTATTGCTTTGTTGTTTGTAATCTTTTCGTTTAAAGTTTTCACGTTTAAAGTTTTCACGTTTAAAATTTTCTCGTTTAAAATTTTCTCGTATTAAGTTTTGTTTAATAAAGTTTTGTCTAATAAAGTTTTTAGCTCTTCTAAAAAAATTTTATCATCACTAAAAGTTTTACCATCACTAGAAATTTTGCCATCCTTTTTATTTTTATCATCAACTTTTTCTGTCTGTGATTGAAATGATATTTGATTTACTTCATTAGCTATTTGATCAAATTTTTCAATCTCATCTAACGTAATAACATTATCATCACATACTCTTTGAAAGTAGTAATGTAGTTTATCATATACTTCTTTAATATGTAAATGCTTAGTTTTTAATGATTTTCGTTTCTTAGTTATTAAAGATTTTTCTAACATTGTAGCAAGTGAAGTTGCAAAAACACCCGTACCTGTTAAAGCTGTAGCAACTACTGGAATTACTAAAACACCTGAAGATATAACAATTGTTAAAGCACCTAAACTTATTGTTAAGAATATGCCAATTCCTTGTGTTACATTCTTAACTTTAGTCCATCTCTTTCTTAATTTTTTATAATGCTCTAATCTTAATAATAATTGAGATTCCTTATCTTTCATATACCTTACTCTATCTTTGTGTTTTTCAATATTTAATTCACTTATTTTTAATTGAGATAACGAAGGATATATTCTTGCGGTTTCATCCATTTCTGAAGTTCCTTCCACTTTTGTTTCTTCCATTTTTAAAGAAATATTTTTAGTCACATGATATATTTTAAAAACCTGAAAGATGGATAAAATTCATGAATTTGAAATTCTCAACTTTTATGATTTTTTCGGTGTCCGGGTTTTCGGTGTCCTAGAACGGTCATGATTTTGGCGGGGGGTGAAAAATGACATAATCACAAATTTGAGATTCTTAACTTTTATAATTTTCGGTGTCCTAGAACGGTCATGATTTAAGCAATGAAAAATGTCATAATCACAAATTTGAGATTCTTAACTTTTATGATTTTCGGTGTCCTGGAACGGTCATGATTTAAGCAATGAAAAATGTCATAATCACAAATTTGAGATTTTGAAAAATTTGAAAATTGTGTATTTTTAAAAACGCCCAAATCGGAGCGAAGCTCCTCTGGCTTTAGCCGATTTATGAATTTAGGTCTTCATAACCTGAAAAAGGGTTCAAATTCATGAATTTATGTTGTTTTTAAAAGTACCATTTTTGAAAAAAATGGTACTTTTTGAATGAACCAAATTCATGAATTTAGGTCTTAAAAACCTGAAAAAGGGTCTAAATTCATGAATTTATGTCGTTTTTAAAGATACCATTTTTTTGATTTTATGGTGTCCTGGAACGGTCTTTTATCCATTACTTATATTCGCATTGAATTATGGTCCTCCCGCTCTCTGCCATATCATACGGTACTGAAAGAGCAAAAAGTCACAATGAAAGACAATGATCATAATTAACTTAAAGGATGTCAATGGGTTCACAATGCTAATTAGGTTCAGAACAAAAGAAGAATTTGGTGAATCAAACATTATATAACTAGAAAAATTGCATTATTCCACAGTTAAATGTTGACAATTGAATTCCAACTGCAAAGAATACTTTTAATCTAACCATCCATGGCTCAATTCTACACAGTGATTTCTATAGGCCGTAGGGCAGCCTTCTAGTTAATGATTTGGACAAGAGGCTTAGCTTAACATATCCATTTACTCTGGTGGATGAGCAACGTGAAATAGACCTAGATCTACAAAATTAGCAAATTTGAAATTTGAGTCAAGAAGCAGGACAGGATCTCAATCATGGAGTAAGTAGTTAGGTAGAGAAGCAACTCCGCATAAAATAAACCCCCCCCCATGCAGCTTCGATTTCATTAAATGAATTCGAATTGTGATCAAGTACCACATATGAGATATGCTAACTTTTGCAGTTTTGGAGAAATTAAAAGGACTTGACTGATCTTCGTATCAATATAGAGGAAAGAAAAATATTCTGCAAATCCTCCGTCCGTGTCCAACCTTTGAGAAGCAATGGTGAGAGCTTCGATGGAAGAACTGAACTTTGATGCACCGTCTTTTTATAGAAGTTCTCTCTTGAACTTGATCATGTCACTTGAAATACCGGCACTGAAAGAGCAAAATGTCATCACAATCAAAGACATTGATTGTGATTAACCTGAAGGATGCAAATAGGTCCACAACACCATTCAGATTCCGATAAGAAATGAAGTTTAATTTGGTGAAAAATCAGAGAACTTTAATATTGCATCAATCCACCTTTAGTCTCTTGCCGTAGAATGCTTGCATTATAATGCGGCTTATGGCATTTCATTCATTATCAGCCATAATCTCCGTTTAATTAAGATAAATGTAATTATGCGCTCATTATTATTGAAAATCTTAAAGATATATGCTACTTATTTACTGGAAGTCTGAGATTCTAAGTAGCTAGCATACAACACAGGAATACCTTGCAAAAATTTAGCTATTTTAAAATTGGTCCAATATTTTTCGGATCGGCGGAGCGCAATCTCCACAAAAAACTGAATCTTTTGATATAAGAATTTTCACTGTATGCTGACTTTTTTGAGTCTACACTCTACCTACTATATATGCTTACTCTATGGATCATATCCTGCTAAATATCAATTCCCTCTACTCACTCACAATTAACATCATCGATGTGCTTTTGAAACACGTAAAATTTACATTCCATGCATATGTTGCTCGATCTGCTGGCATTTGGCAGAGATATTCGCTTACTACGACAAATTCTATGGACAAATCTGAGAGAGTACACATCATGACGATGCCTCATTGTTCCTCGGAGATCGATTGTTGATCCTGATGACCTATGAATTCCTTGATTTGTCGAATCAAGCGTCGCTGAAATGCAAACTCAGGGGTTGCTTTATATGAATTAGAATAGGCTATTTCTTTTATAGGATGATAAGTCCATCACGTGGATGATATTTACAAGCTTAATTTCTTTGACCAGTCAGGATACTTGAAATCAAAGTTTGCTACCAAATTGATGGTTGTAACAGCACAGATGATGCCAAGAAAACATAGCAGCCATCACGATCTCGAAATATTTCAGTGTAGTTTTTTATTACCTGTTCTACAACATTACCTCCAGCTTTAGATTCTTTGAACGAACCCTGCACATTGTTATTCCTTTAAGATTCATAATCGTCAATTACAATTTCGTCGTGCATAGCGTACAAAAAATACCTCTAAGGTCAAAGTAGCGGGATAAATTTTCATTGCTACGTGCAGTGCACGTCAGTGATAGTTTCGACAGCGTTGTCTGATGCTAGTCGAGCACTTACTCAGTTGCCCGCTTGACGTGTGTCGCACGTCATCGGGTCTCAGGAGGTTAAGAAAATACCCCTACTAACAAGGCTTGGCATTAAAGTTATGGTCACTCATCGAATCGCCAATTTAATAAACATTGCCTCTCGTAGGCTGGACACGGACGGGGACTTGTAAAATGTTATTCTCTCTTCTGTATTGCTATCATGTTCGGTCAATTCCGTGTTAACTTCTCCAAAATTGTAAAAATTGGCATATCTCACACGTTGTACTTACTCACAACTCGAATTCTTTTGATGAAATCGAAACTGCATGCACATTGAGGAATAATTTATACTGAGTTGCAACTCTACCTAATATTAATCGCAAATTATTCGTTTGCATCGAACCATGCTTCCAGCGATCGTGCACGAAACTTGGTTGTCAAACGTTTATACATCACCATTACTTAGACTTTTTGCATTGAACTGTTGGTATGGAGTCGTTTCATTTGAGTATTTTGCCTTGTAGGCCTATATAGACACGAACTTGTTTGAGTATTTGTGTAACCTAGTGATCACAAATTTGATCAAGCGCTCAAAAGTAATTCTTTTTTCAGTTTCCTAATGTTCGCAGCTCTGAGCGGAGACCGGTCAGCCGGTGACCAGCTTCACCTCTGCAATATCTAGATTTGTCAATTTAAAGTAAATTTATATTATTATTTTTCAAAGGAGAACCGTTTTCGTAATCATTTCAAATTGAAGTAAAATGGATTACATTTCAACTAGTTTCAAAGATTTTTTGCGTTTGTTAATATGAATCTGCCGTTGATTAACGTTAAAGCTGATAAGTTAACGACATTTCTCATTTATTTGCTGAGATTTGTCATTGATCAACGACATAGTTCAATAGATTTACATTTCTCGATGATAAACGTCATTTCGCACGCTATCGAGTTATTTACCTGTTCATGGACATTTTTCACACTATTTTGACTATTGAGATTAAGGACAACTTTCTAATTACTGTATACCGAGAAATTCAAGCTATCCAGAATCGATGGTGTATATTTATGTGTAAAATTGCACAAAAATTAGGCATGAATGTTAGTGATGTCTTCTACAGGTTTTTGCGTTTGTTAGTATGAATCTGTCTTTGATTAACGTTAAAGGTGATAAAAAAACAGCATTTCTCATTTTTTAAATGAAATTTATCATTGATTAACGTCATCGTTCAATAGATCGACATTTCTCAATAAAAAACGGCATGTCTCACGCAATCGAGATATCTACCATTGTTTAGCGACATATTGCACAATACTGTGACTATCCTACATAATTTTCTAAGTATATTCATTTTGAAATTATAGCCTATATCCTCCCAAATAAAATTATGGCCGAAAAGTTTAATTTTTATAAAAAATAATCAAAGCAAAAGAATGCCCGAGCTTTCAATTCTAATTATACCAAAAAAATCAAGTTATCCAGAATATATGGTGTATATTTATATGCAAAACTATACAAAAAGTTATCTTCTTGTCGAATACATCGAGGAATCAGCTGACGTAGCTTTCTCCAGGAAGCTTAACAACCCGCGGCAGTGATTTCGGATAGATTTTGTTCGGACAGTTGAGCCAGTGTTGCCAGTCGCATCTGGTGATTCTGTCGAAGCATCTGGTCTCGCACCTCTTCCAAATTCCTCTTGATGGCTGCTTTCTGTCGTAGGATGTAGAATGTATGTAGGGAGAACGAGGCGTAGAGTTCACAAATTTTTATTCATCACGAGTCACGACGTGCAACAGTGTGCAAGACAAGTTAGCGAGGCGTAGCATACGAAAGTGTCTCAGGATTCAAATCATTTTCACTCATGATAGAATATTCAGTTCATGAATATAAACAAATCACATACAGTAGGAAGCAATGTGAAGAAACATATTCAAATGCAATTGTACGTAAACGACTATGAATAGAGGATCACACAACATCCCCTCGGCAAAGACAAAAACGTGAAAAACTACCAAAAATGTAAAACTAAATCTTTACTTTACTTTTACTTTTTTTAAATTTATCAAAAAAATAAAACGCATCAACTATAAAACCAGTTCGTGTTACACTATGACGAGCAATCGCAAAAACACAGGTATGACAATCTTTCAACATACACATGCTACAAGCATGAAGAACATCAGTCCTCATCATACTTTAGAAGCAACATTCGCACATTCAACTCTCATCTTGCTGCTGTATACTGTCTGTCAAAAGTCTTTGCACCCCTAAGATATTTGAAGTTTCAAGCTAATTAAGTGGCAGTTTATTCTTAGCGAATGTCTCCAGTTTAATGTCTTATAATGCTTCACTTAGATAAAAACAATTTGGGTCATGACACGGAGTTAATTAGCTGTGAACACCATTCAGTGACAAGCGGTCGTAAGAATAAAAGTGTGGACAAGCGTCAACAAACGTAGTCAGCAATCATGGCGACGCGTGAATTGAGCGAAGAAAAGCGGTGGCGTATTGTCACACTCAGTATTGATGCTAAGTGGTCTTACAATCGAATCGCCAGTCATTTGAATGTTCCAAAATCAACCGTTAGGTATCAAATTAAACGGTATAGGGAGACACATTCAGTGAAAGACAGAAACAGATCCGGCAGACCTTCAGTTCTTGCTGAAGACTCCTGTTCTTTCATTACTTCCACAGCTGAAGCAAATCCGTTTGTAAGCATTCCAGAATTACAGAGACTTCTTCGTGAGAGGAATGTTCGAGTGTCCCAGTCATCAATAAGTAGACGCCTACATGATGCTTGTCTTCACAGCTTTCGTCCTTTCAGATTTCTTCCACTTAGCGATAGTCATAAGCTTGCACGTTTGCAATGGGCACGACAGCATCGCTCATGGTCGGCACTTCAAGAATGGCGTCAAGTAATTTTCACTGATGAAAGTGTTTTCTGTCTCCGTCGTACTGATGGTCGCTTGAGGGTTTGGAGAAAGAGAAATACTCGGTACGCAAACTTCGCTGCAGTACAGACCCAAGAGCGGGGAGGTTTTGGTGGTGGTTCAGTAATGGTCTGGGCAGCTATCGCCTGGAACGGCAAATCTGATCTTGTGATGCCAAACGGTTCTGTGAACGGTGAAAAGTACCGTGAGATTTTGACCACCGTTGGTATTCCTTTTGGACTCAGTGTTATAGGTCCAGGGTTCCTTCTACAGGACGATAATGCTCGACCCCATCGCTGCCGTCTTCTTGAGACACTCCACCTCGAGAATCATGACTACACTCACATGGAGTGGCCGAGTCGCAGTCCCGACCTCAATCCTATTGAACATGTGTGGGACGAGCTTGGTAGGCGAATCTCAAAGCGACAAATTCGAAATATTGCTGATCTGAAATCTGCTCTGAAAGATGAATGGTGCAGTATTCCTCAGAACTCCATTCGTCGTATCATTCGTTCGATGCGTTCACGCTGCGACAGTGTGATCGCAGCTCAAGGCGGTGCCACTAGGTACTGATGACACTATACAGAGTTTGTTGTATAAAATGTATATAATTGTAAATATGTTCAGTATCAGTATGCTTGTATGTTACGTTTCATTTCTATTAAAATGGAAATTGGTAGCATTTCGCAGTTTTTTATTCTCTTATTACATTTTTTGGGAAGAAATTATAGGCGATCCACACATATTGCAGTAACTAAAGTTGGACAAATCTGTCCACATTTACGACTTCTACCTCTGAAAGCTATTATATACACGTAATAAAGTATGAAAACATTGAAAACGCTATTTTTCTGAGGGGTGCAAAGACTTTTGACGGGCAGTATAGTATGTATCTTCCGGGAGGCTCTCTGATGCGGGAGGGGTAACGCGGAGGTGGAATATGAGTTTCAAGATTCTTCAAAGGTTGGCGATTCTCAACAGGACGCTTTTTCGACATTCTAGATACATGCCATTTATATCCATCCGTCATCTCGTATGTGTGCTCTCCCACCCTACGATCCACAATCCGAGAAAAATTCTTATTAGGCAGCTTAACTGTCATCTCCTCCCCCTGAGAATGTGAAGGATGATTGTACTTCCCTGGGGTGAAATTTTGAGAAGAACTAGGATTGGAACTAGGTGAAGACATTACTGCTGAATTGTGAGACCATCGCAGCTCACGTCCATGCAACAGGAAACTAGGAGTCTGTTTTGTATCAGGATGTGGTGTAGAACGATACGCAGCGAGAAAATTAGCAATGTACTTGAAAAATCCACAACTTTTGTTTTCCCCGATCTCAATCTGAGCTTTTATCGTCCGATTAAAACGCTCAATCAATCCATTTGCTCCAGCATGGTAAACAGGAGTACGAAAATGAAGAATATCATTGTTTTGCAAGAATTCGGTCTCTTCTCTCGAGACGAACTGTGGACCGTTATCAGACATAAGTGTACAAGGACAACCTTCAATCGCAAAAACAGAAACGAGGAATTTGATCACAGCATGGGAATCAATGCAAGGAGAAAAGTATACGTATGGAAACTTCGAACTGTAATCCATCAATGTAATAGCAAAACGGTACTGCACAGGTAAATCATACATGGGACCAACAATATCAATGCCAAGTTTAGTCCAAGACTGATCAGCTACTTCAATCTTTTCAGGAACTGGACTGACAAACTTTGTCGTCTTGCTTGAAGCATTGCAATCACTGCAAGAAGCAACATGATCTTTGACATCAGTAAACATACCTGGCCACCAGTAATGTAACTTCAACTGCTCATACGTACGAGTCTGTCCTTGGTGGGCTTCATGAGCGAGTCGAAGAATATCTGCACGTAAAGTTTTCGGTGGAATCACACGATCAGGACCGCGGAAAAGAATACCTTCAACAAAGCTCAACTCATGCTTCACTGACTGAAACTTCGAAACAATCCTCTCTTCATCCTCTGTAAGGATGCTTTCAGACAACCACTTTCGAACAGTAGTCAACTCAGAATCAACATCAGTGGCTCTTTGGAGCTCAGGTCTGCCTAGAGATGTATCACTCAACAAAGAATTCACCAAGAGACTCTCAGAGTTTGAAGAATCATCCGTAGGCTCACAATCAATTGAAGTCACTCTAGACAAAAAATCTGCGATGACGTTCTCAGGACCTGCTTTGTAATAGACAGTTTACGTATGCGAAAGTAATCGTGTAACAAAACGACTGATTCTGGCATTCACTTGAATCGTATCACGGGAATTGAAAATTGAAACAAGAGGTCTGTGATCAGTGGCTATTTTGAAATTCAAACCCCAAAGAAAAACTTTCCACTTCTCAACAGCAAAAGAAATCGCAAGCGACTCGCGTTCATTGATGGCATAGCGCTTTTCTGCAGGTGTAAGTGTCCTGGACGCAAAGGCAATAATGTGTACATTGTGGTCAGAATCTCGTTGAAGCAAAACAGCACCAATACCTGAACTAGACGCATCAACTTGAACTTCAGTTTTTCTATCACGTTCGAAAATGCTCAGACTGGTCTTTTCTGCAATAAGCTGACAGAGTGTATCGTGCGACTTCTGGTGGGCATCAGTCCAACATCAGGTCTAATTTTTCCTATTCAACTGCAATAAGGGTTCAATCACACTGGAATAACTTGGAATGAACTTCGAGTAGAAAGCAGTCATGCCAATGAACGACTTCACTTCTTGAGGATTTGTAGGAACAGGAACTGAAACAATAGACTTCACTTTTTCAGGATCAGGCTGTACTCCTGAAGCAGAAATGATATGTCCCATGAACTTGATTTCAGGTTTGCTAATCATAGACTTGTCAGTGTTCAAAGAAAATCCTGCACTTTTCAACGCATTCAAAACACAATTCAATCTTTCATCATGCTCAGCCTGTGTACGACCTCCAATCAACACATCATCCATGTAGGCTTGAACACCATCACGTGTACCAAGAATCTCAGACATAATTCTCTGAAACGCACAAGGAGCACTCGCTAATCCCATGGGGATTCTTTTGTACTGGTAGAGACCATCATGTGTAAGAAATGCAGTCAAGGGTCTACTGTCAGGGTGTAAAGGAACTTGTAAAAATGCATGCTTGAGATCAATGACTGAAAAAACAGAACAATCCTTCAACTTCAGGAAAACTCATCAATATGAGGAAGAGGATGCTTATGAGTCACAATCGACTTATTCAAGTCACGAAGGTCAACACAGATGCGTAATTTACCGTTAGGCTTCTGAACAACAACAATGTTGCTTGACCATTCACTCTCAAGAATAGGCTCGATCACATCATCCTCGACTAGAGTTTTCAACTCCTCTGAGACTTTCTCACGTAACGACAACGGCACTCTTCGCAATCTCTGCTTAACAGGAACAGCATCTGAACGCAAAGTAATGTTATGAGTGTACTTCTCAACACAACCAATCTTGTTCACAGTCACATCACTCGAAGCAAAAGGTCCACCATCTTCCCAACATCGATGTAGTTTCAATTTCTCAAAGGCAAGTATTCCAATCAAAGGTGGTTCACGCTCACAGACGTACACTTTATCGACAAACGACAAATCGTTGTAGGTCAACTTCAGTCTAAAAAAACCTTGAGGGCGTATGTCATTACGAGAGTAATCATGCAAATCACGATCAGATGGAAACAAACGCTGATTTGAGAAAAAACGATTGTACAATCTTCGCGAAATCAGAGTGACGCAACTACCCGTATCAACTCCAAGACTTATTTCACATTCACGAGTAGTAGTAGGCCTATCATCCCTTTCACAAACAGTGGTACATTTCACAGATAAAAAGCGCATGGCAGGCGTACTAGATTCAAAATTCGAACGAATGAGGCCTATATCAGCCGTGCCTGCAGTAGTCGTATTCTGGCGTACATTTTTGAAACAAACTTTCTCAAAATGACCTAAAACACTACATTTGTTACACTTTTTGATTTGGCTGGACAGGAAGCTTCATTAGCCAAGTGACCTGCATCACCACAACGAAAACAGTATCTGTTCGAATCACTCACCGAATTTTTAGCACTAGGCCTATTGGCCGATGTATTGTTCGGTTTGCGCCTGTTTTTGAACAAATTACGCACCGTAGCCACCGTAGGAACTGGTTCCGCAGAGTTCGCCCTCGCAGATCGGATCTCACTATTGATTGTCTCAATTCGCTGAGCAGTCTCCAACGCAGACTGTAGGGTCTTCGGTTGTTCAAGTATCAATTTCTCCTTGATGTCACGCCGCAAGGACATGATCAGTTTGTCGCGCACTAAATCTTCACGAATTGATCCGTAATCACACAGATTTGATAACTGCGATACATCCGAAAAGAACTGCATCACCGATTCGTTCTCGCTCTGGGTGCGCCGGTTGAACTTCTCCCTCGCCAGGGTGAACGATTGAGAGGAAGGAAATAATCGTATCAGTAAGTCAAATATCTCAGCAACCTTAGTTATGGTACCAGAAGCCGCACGTAGAATCTTTCTAGCATTGAAGCTGATGATATTCAATATCATTGCAACCTTCCTGGCTTCAGAAAACTTCTCAGTTCGGGCAGCGATAAGATAAGTTTCCAACTCTTCCACGTACAAGTTAACGTCCATGCCTGGCCGTGGGTCGCCATGTCGTAGGATGTAGAATGTATGTAGGGAGAACGAGGCGTAGAGTTCACAAATTTTTATTCATCACGAGTCACGACGTGCAACAGTGTGCAAGACAAGTTAGCGAGGCGTAGCATACGAAAGTGTCTCAGGATTCAAATCATTTTCACTCATGATAGAATATTCAGTTCATGAATATAAACAAATCACATAGAGTAGGAAGCAATGTAAAGAAACATATTCAAATGCAATTGTACGCAAACGACTATGAATAGAGGATCACACAACACTTTCCCAACACTAAAAGCATTTTCTGCGATGTTCAGGAAGGGTGAGTAGGGTGGAATTCTGCAAATTCGGTGCTGATCCGCCAATGATGCTTCATGTGCTCGGCTTTGACAAGGAGCATTGTCGAATAACATAAGGACAGGTTGTGGTCCGGCAACAGCTGACACGTTCGTCAAAAACTCCTTAAATTAGTCTCCATTCACTCCTTCTTGTGTTGAAGAAAACAACAAGCCGCGTGTGACCGATACAGCAATGATTAACGTGAAGTTGGGACCCGTTCTTCCACCAACTACCCGAACGCATCGATGCCCTCGTGGTGCACGACCCCTTGTTCGAGAGATCCACAGATTGTATCCTGCTTCATCTATGTAGATAAGCTCCTGTGCATCTCCTTCAACGAGCAACCCTTCCGCATGTAACCTTCGCGCATCTTTTACGTCAAGCCGATTGCGTTCAGCGACATTCTCCATCTTCTTCATCGTTATCAGCTGCGCATCTAGTGCTCGGTGTAACGTGCTGACAGAAACATGTGGCTTGAGCGGGAGACTCCGACGTAGCTCAGCATTGATTTGCTCCACCAGCGTGAAAGCCGGATTATTCTCAACAATTCCAGTGATACATTCCTGCATTGCGTGATCAATAAGTCGAGGTCGATGTCCTCCGCGCACTCGAGCAATAACATTCCCCGTCAATTGGTATCGACGAGCGATTCCAAGAGAACCAGCAACTTCAACATAATCTCGATTTTCATCAAGATACGCATCAATGATGCGTTGTTTGTCAATATTAGAAATTACACGTCTATGTCGTGGGACATTCATATTGACGGCAGCTTAGTTATCGAGTGCAAAATGCCGCTATTTATTTACAAATTTCGATGTTCATTTGACAGATTTCTACTCATGAACGATATTGCCGATGTTGAAGAGACAATTGCATCTATTCAATGTGAAATGTCACTGAACATTGCAAAATGACGTTAATGAATGCACAACGCCGTTAATAACTGACAGATTCATATTAACAAACGGAAAAACCTGTAGTCGTATGCATCGAGGAATCAGCAGACGTACCTTTCTCCATGGAAGCTTGACAAACCTCGGGAGTGAATTCGGAGAGATATTGCTCTGCCAGTTAGTCAAGCCAGTGTTGCAATGTGAGTCTGTTGGTGATCGCCTGTCGAAGCATCTGGTCTAGTGCATCCTCCAAATTTCTTCTGATGCCTGCTTTCCACACACTAAAAGCACTCTGCGATGTTTGGGGAGGGCGAGTAGGGTGGAAGCATGTGGCTTCAGCGGGAGAATCCGACGCATCTCAACATTAATTTGCTCAAGCGTGTACATGTATGCTGGATTATCCTCAACAATACCAACAATACATTCCTACATTTCGTGATCCATAAAGCGAGGTCGATGGACCTCCTCGCATTCGTGTAATAATGCTGCCGTCAATTGGTGTCGTTTAATGATTGACCATGCGGTGCCACGAGCGATTCCAAGAGAACTAACAACTTCAAGATAATCTAAATTCTCATCAAGATACGTACGAGTATATCAACGATGCATTGTCTATCAATCTCAGAAATTACACGTCTCTGTAGCGGGACATTCACATTGATGGCGACTCAGTTATCGAGTGCATAACGTCGATGTTCATTTGACAGATTTCTACTAATGAGTGATATTGCCGATATTGAACAGAGACTTGCAGCTATTCAATGCGAAAAGTCGCTAATCATTGCAAAATGAGGTTAATGAATGCACAACGCCGCTAATGACTGACAGATCTATATCAACAAACGGAAAATCCTGTATAAAGCTAGCACGAAAACAAAAAGAAAAAAATAACTAATCCTTGACTAATCCTTCGGATTCACTGTAATTGTCGATTACAAGCTTAGCAATTGAATGCACAATATTGTCTTTACTGCGTATTGGGCTTTCTTGATATTCTTATAGACATTTAATTAGAATCCGATTAAAAGATAAAAATCCCTAAAATACAAAATACCTCCAGGACTGTGCTCGTTAGCGATCATTTGATAGCGGATCGTGTATTGAAGCCTCTCAACATGTCCTAAAATGGAACAATCCAAGAAAATTTGATTTCAAACTCATCTCTAAAAACCTCTTAATCTGATTTGATATACTATCTAACTCAGAAAATAGTAGCCACGCATAACCACCAATCGATGCAAAGTTGTGCAATTTTAAACTACCTCTTATTCTTGTGCAAATTTAATTTTAAAACTTAACATTATTCAGATCCTCAGTCCTTCGTACCCTTCTAGCATGGATCTTGTTAATTCGATCAGACTTTGGCTGGGCGGAATTCTTCCCGCGCTTTTGTATTTCTTTCTGCCTCGCTCGGCCAGATAAGAAGTGTCTAGACGTTTATATTGAGAAACTTATCCTAATATTTTGTGCTTTATATCTTGACATTGGCATATAAATCACAACTCTAAACTAGTCACCACAAAAGGCGCGCAAGTAGTCACTGGAAACAAGGAATTTAAATGTGTGCCTTCTGAAATGGCGAAATTTCAAAAATTTCATATTCTTTTTAATCTTTGTTGATTGGTCATCAGTTTATCTGAACTGCACTTATAAAATACATATAGCTAATCTATCTTATTCGCTCAATGCTTGTATTCAATTCTAGCAACGTGATAGATATAGCATGGTTTACAGGTCATTCTTAGAAATATAAACCGAAAGCCAACATAATATGTAAAATGCAAGTCAATTTATTTGAGTGATCACAGTTAGCGATGAAAATGGCAGAATGTTTTTTCCTTTTTTCTTCGAACTTTTTCTCACATTTACTTATTGTGTTAATTATGATGTTTCGATGGATTACAATAAAATGTGCAATTGACAAGTAAAACATTTCTGGAAATTTTATGCAGAGAATTATGAATTTATACAAATTTCTGTCACGAATTAAGTAAAAAAGTAGCGAAAACATGTGTATGCATAATTTCATTCCTATGCTTTTCATTCATGGCATTGAACTTCAAGCTGTTTGTTGGTCATACCAGGAAAAGTGTACTTTTTACCATGAATCAATGTATGGAATCACCATTTCGCCGTGTTACAAATCATAATAAGTACTTTTCTAATTCAATCTGTTGATCGACGGTCAAATTCTTTGGAAGCATTTGTCGCAATGATGACTTTCGGATATAGCCTAATATGCTGCTTTCATTTGCAAAGAATATGAAGAATTAAAGAAAATCGCTAAGAACATGAAAAGAGGAGGTTCAGTGAGTTTGAAAGTAGGCCTAATTCATCTCATGGATTCTGCTTTGTGTGTAATGCATCTGAGACATTTAATGTCCCTGCCTTGTAAACTCAAAACGTATGATGTCATACAGATTCATAAACCTAGGGTTTCCTATAAATTCCTCTTCACGCTTGAATTGACTGTAAATTTAGGATTAATTGACATACAAACTGGACTATGGAGCAAAGTTTCTGCCATGTGTTGCCATCTAATAAATCTGTAGAACTGGATGAAGCAGGCTATTAGGCTTTCATCTCGAAAGGTATATACACCTCAATTTAAACCGCGCTACGGGTGAGATGGCCATGAATATGTTACCTGGTGAGAACTTAAACTTTAATAGATGTAAAAAGATCAATGTAGGAACTTTATCTTCCGAGAGCGACTTCCGCGTTGATCACCTCGGCAGCTGAAGATTTACATGACAAGTGTGAAATGAGCAGCTGCCTTTAAATGGAGCAGCAAAGACGCAATCAGACGCAATAAACTTTATCGCCGGTCGCAGCTGGTAGAAGTTGGAAGTCTCAAACACATTCATCGGAATCGGAAACACATTCTATCACATCCGGAAGTCTATGGACCACTCACGTTTGAATTGTCGTCGTCTGTTGGTGCAAATTCCGTTCCTCTTATTCCAATAACCGTTCCTCTTACTATATTCTTCCAATACTCTATAACTGTAATATCTCTTGTCTTTCGAAGTTAAATTCGATGTAATTTAATATGCACTTGCAATGCCATCTATCTCTAAACGCATTCTCAAAAGGGGCTAGTAGATTCGAAGAGCTGGATTTGTAATCTTTAGGTAGCCGTGAGGGTTACATGAATATCAGGTATTGTGAGAATGTAAGAAAATTACGCTTTTTGAATTAACATGAAGAAAAACATTTTATTAACATGAAATCTTGACATGAATTTCATTTCACTGGTTCATGAATCGATTTCAATGTATAAAAAGTCACTAAGCTTATACGAATCCATGTTTCTCATTGATCTGCATGAACACACCCACATGATGTGAACTCGAGACTTAGATGAACAGCATGATACATGACATGATTTGAAAGTGACTGATAGCACTGTTTCCGTGGTTATTTTTCCCATGACAACATGCACACGACTGTACATGTATGTATTCTAAAGCATGTTTCATCGAAGCATTTTGACAGCTTGGCAGTGTTCTATGAGTGCAGATTAATCATTATAATATAATCAATAAGAGTTTACGAAGTTCAATTAAATGGTTAAGCCTGTTGTACATGTAGAGTCTACATTAAACCATCAGTTGCAAATACACAAAGATTCACAAAACTTAATATTCCAGATTTGCGTCCGCATCCGTATCCGCAACAATTCTAAATTTTCGAATCCGCTCTGTATCCTTACCAAATCCACAAAAGCAAAAATCTTTGAAATTATTCTGCGACTCGTTCAGATTCAAACTTAACAGGACCATTAGTGATTTTATGGATTTTGGAAAGATAGGCGAGTCGATTTGGCCAACAATTTGTCTGATAAACGAGTAAATAAGCCCTTGCAAAACCACGAATAGCAAGCTTAGACTATAGGCTGCATGTATATTAGCAATGTAACCCACTAACTTTTGGGACCGGTTTTCTACACATTAATTGTTTCCATTACTGGCAGTGTTATAAACGAGCCTCCTTAGGCATTTTGAATCCCTAAAGTATATAGACCACGGCCATCGAACTTAGAAATCTCACTCCTTAGTAATCTTGTTCACGTTGGACATAACCTGGTATGTACCCGCACCCACATGTACTGTCCTGAGCGTACTGAAACAACTTACCATGTTCCTCATAACAAACATGGCAGCATTCTATTGTAAGCCTGTGCTTCACTTAGAATTTTATTCAGATTAAATATCATTTTCAGTAGGCATAATGTTCAAAACCATGTGTGTATTAGATATCCTACAAATTACGTTATGTACTTGCATAAGCGCACCTGAAACCTCCTGCATATCGAAGCCTTGCTAACCATAGTTTTAGACCCATTTTTACGCCGAAATGGCAGCAATAAAGTGTACCTGTATCTATCTCACTGTATATTGAATGATTAAAACTTCAGAGTCACTCGTGTCACTGTGTATGCGGCCTATACTTACATGCCATGTACAAACAGATGCCGTGCTGTTGTGGAGATTGCTTGAAACTCCGTTTAGCTCAATCGAGCATACTGGTATAGTGCAAATAAATTTGTGGGACTTGCTTGAGCTTGTACTTTCATGTTTCTTCAGACTTCGATTGAACTTTCAAAATCTTCGATCCGCATGCGATCCTCATCCGCAAGATACCAAATTTCATGGCACTGATGCGGATGCGGATTTCCACCTTTGCTTATACATGACAAAATCCAGAAATTTAGTGTTTTTTGGATTGATTCTTGTCTTTTGCAATTTGCGGCCAAGATATAGGTCCATTATCAATGTTCAACACACTATTCAATTGCTCTTTGTCTGCTCTAACCGAGGATCACGCAAGATTTTTGACATAATAGTTCACTTGAAATTCAAAAACACCAGAATTTTGCATCACCACACGAAAGACATATTTAGATGTAATACATAAAGATGTAATACGCTCGTGTATTTTCCTAACACACCGAATGATCTTGGTAGACAAGCTCAAGCGACAGGCAGTAAGTCAACCGTTCTGATTGGTGGTATCTGTGTCTTAGCATGATAATCAGGGACAAGAACACTTAATGACAGTCTTTTCATCATCCTGAGAATACCAGCTGCATTTGTGCGGTGCACCGTGTGCCAAGGCTTGAGCGTTAGAGGGACCGAAGCGCGACCAGGCGGGTATACCTGCTGACGACTGGCCATTGTTTTATTTGTAGTTGCACCTTTCATAGTCAGTTTTGGTAGCTGTATGTGATTTAAGGGCTGCTAAACTTGCTATATCAAAATCATCTGAGCAACAGCAAGCATCAATCCACCCAAACGCCAACAAACTAGGTGTGAGAAGTTAGCGAAACTACTCAACGGAACCATTTTTTTATTACAGCGTGCTTCGATTCAAAACAACTTTGACTTTATCAATTTCAGCCTCATGATCACGAATTCCAACTCAGATTCCACAAATTCGCAGTCGTGTTTGAGAAATTCAAGTTTAAAGATAAAAGTGGTTCCGCTAACTTCACACAAGTCAACAAAAGCTAGCAATTATGTTATAAAGGCCAATATTCATCCATTTGGACAAATATAGGCCTATAGAAACAAAGGCATATTTTAAAACAAGCCATGTTCTTTAGCCCCCTCTCCAGCATTCAAGTTTGCACGGTTCTACGGTACGGTTTTTTGACGGTTCTACTTTTTTACTTGGTACATGTACACTTTACACGTTAAGAGAAGTTCTAAGTCAAAGCAAACAAATTCAACCGCGCGGAAGTTCGAAAATTTCTGATGCATCTAGCGATGAATAGATCAACCTCTTTCAATACTGTTGAACTTCGAGATTGACTCAATATATGTAAATCAAAAGCGTTGATATATGGTGTCATCTCATATGACTTATGACGCCAGCATGAGAGATACATCAATTGCGCACATTCATTTTCTGCTAAAGGAACTGTCAAATGCAACCATGCAACGCGATTTTCATAAGATTTACGATATTACAAAGCTGCTCACAGGAAACTGTAGCATCCGAACGGCAGATAAAACATTAGGGACAGGGATGTTAACATTAGGCCTATACAGTCTGGTTAATCGCTCTATGGAAATTAATCTTCTGCTTCATGATGCGAACTTTCAAATAAAATCACTTCGTGTCCTCAGATGCAATATGTACTTCATAAAACCTCAGATGGATTGCTTGTTTGGCACTCCTTCCCTCATTTATCATCAACACATTATCTGCCTAATATTTCCAAATTAATAGACGTAGTGTAAGATTGATGCATGAATTAAGTGCTTGATTTCATACATTAACACAAATCATGTCAAGTCTCTGATTACGGTTTTCATCGTATCGGGGAATTCACACTTTCTATGCGTATCTTTTATCATTTTGAAAACACATCTTGAGAAATCATACTATGCTTCAATCAGGTTTCGAGAATAATTTCTTGACTAAGACAAAAAGCTGAGTAGACGGGCATGAAATAATACGATGATGCATAAAAGTGTTGTTCATATTTTATGGTATATTGCTTTATCAACATAGGGCCCATAAAGTTAAGAACGATTTCTGAAGATATTATTTGGACAGAACGATAACAGAAAATTTTCTCGAGAAATAAGCTTGTGATATCTGGTCAAACTGACACCTAAGTCGAGCCGCATCTAGAGCCGAACCGAACAGACGGCAGATTCGTTCTCGGCTTGAAAAAATCTGCCCACGGCTTTGTTCGGCTTAATTTCATTGAGCCTATTGTAGCCGCGGTTCCTCACCGCAACTTGCCTTAAAATATTGTCATTGGAAGTCGGCAGGAAGGACAACCGGACTAAAAGACCCACAACGCTCAATCTAAAGTTTGAATATGTAAGCATCACCAAAGCCTCCTAGGGGGGGCAGTGACGCTGAAGTTTCATCTTTTCATTCGCAATTTATCATATACAATATATACATTGTACTGGGCAAGCCTTTGACATTTGAGTAGTAACATTAAATAGCCTTACAAATTACAAAGCATGAATCGCAGAATATAGAATTCCTACACTCAAAATTTAGTGGAAGTTTTTTGAAGGATTGCGCCACATTCTCACATACATTGCCAATTAGATGCATGATAATAGCACATGCACTTCATAGGAAATGACCTGAAGATATTCCATGTTAAAAATTGACTCTGAGCCAAGTATTTTTGACTTAATCAGAGAAAAAAAAGAAATTTTCATTTTAGCCAAAAACTGCAATCTGCGTCCCATTGGATTTACATGCGTTTTTCTTTGATCCTGTCTGACAAGAAGAGGAACTCACTAGAACTCGGCAGACATGCAGATTCGAAGTAGGCATAGGGTGTACATCATTCTGTGAAAGTCTCACTTTCGGCCTCGTTCCCTGCAGAAACTCGTTCTAGCTGCCGGCAGAGCTGGAAAAATTCCACTGAAATTTTTTGATTCAAATTCTAATTCCAATTCCAGAGCAGAAATTTTAATTTCAATTCCAAATCCGATTCCAATTCCAGTCGAAACAGTTCAATTCCAATTACATTTCCATAATAAGATTCAATTCCGATAATTGCATGTCGCGTATAGTGTATTATGTTAATGTATCTAACGTTTGTTGGTTTCAATCTAACCCATGTGCCCTTATCCTATCCTCATTGTTCCTGTGTGCCGTTCCCTGCGTCGCTCCTATGTGCGCTCTCATGTTCATGGCTCATATTTCTTGTGTACATGTATATATGCAGCCGGTCAGCCTACGCCATTTTCGTTTCGTAAACGAGATATTCAATATCTCGTGAAAAAAGAAAGAAAAGAAAGTTAACGGTCAGCAAAGAATCAAACGCTGAGAGAGAGAGAGATGAGATGCGAATAAATATAGTAAGCTGACTGAAGAAAGAAATTCAATGTGAGAATAACGTGATTGATAAAAAAGATATCATGAAAAATGATTAATGGTCTATGTTAAAAAAGGAGATTCAAAATTTCGTGATAAGAACGAAATGTGGTCCGGTCGAAGGCTAACGAGCAGAGAGTAAAGGAAACTCTTTCAATTTTCAAAAGAAAGTGGATTTATCGTCAAGTCTCAAAAATTGGTATAAATTAGAAACGATGAGAAATTGACACAACAACAACTACCAACAACAACACATACGACATCTTCAGTCAGAAGAACTCCGGGCTCTCGCGGTGTAACTTAATTACAGAAGTAATAACAACAACACGCCAGCGAACAACAACACAGCAGCGTATACCGCAACACATCAGCGAGTGCGATTGAAGATTGACGTTAAAAGTGAAACTGATATTTATGATATTATTGTGGTATAAGTGAGTCCGATCGAATTGAAGTGAATTCAACATTAAGAAGTGAACTGTAAGTCTAAAGTTTTTCTTTTATCGTTGCGTTTCGTATCTATAAAACTACAGTCTTAGAAATTAATCTTGTTAATAGTTGTGATTGGAAGTTGAGTAATATTTCATGTTACTGCCATTTTAATTGAATCATTAATTATCAGAATAATTTGTTGACACTGTCTATATTGTGACTTGAACTGACAGGGCTGCTGCCCTTTAATGCAACGTTAATTTTCCTCTTTCCAAACCAATTGTTTTTCGTGTGTACAACAATTAAATTAATCTCTAATTTTTGTTACTTGTCCTATCAAGAGCTAAATTCAACAATTGTTTTATTTTGATCAATAACTAAATAACAGATTGAACAGAGATGATTGTCTTTTCATTGTTTGCTTAATCGCTGAATTAACATTGTCCAGGAGCTGTAGGCCCATCGAAGTCGTTGTTGGCCGAGTACTGTGATTTCAATTTTTGAACAAATAGATGTATCACAGGTCTATCGAAAAAGTGGAATTGAGGTTCATCAAGGTCAATTCCAATTCCAATAGATTTAAATATTGTCAATTCCAATTTCAATTCCAACGAACAATAGAATTAATTCCGGATCGATTCCAATTTCAATTCCAATTCCGACTTTTCCAACTCTAGCTGCCGGACTATCAGTTCATGATCATAAAACCACCCTGCACTGTCACTTTCAGAGACATAGGATATCTTAAAATTCCAATATAATTCCAATGCAATTCCAAGCCGATATACAATGCAAAAATTACGACACACAGATGCTAAAATGAAAACTAGCTTGTCAAATAGACCGAGCGAGCGGCTTCTGCTTGTTGTAGGCTTCTCAAGGGCATCCGAAGACAGGTAATGCATTCCGTGTTTTGCGCATCAGACAAAAATTAAAAATTGCCCTTTTCAGAATAACCAAGCTTTACAAATCTTATGCAGCTAAGAAAAATCGACAGCAATGAACATCCACAGAATTGATGAATTTAGTGATGATAACTCTTGCATCTAACTTCCAAGCTGACGAGAAGAGTAATCAATCTGCGGTCAATTTAGCATCAATTCAATATGTTGACTTTTGACAAATTGGCAAGTCAATACTATTTTGAAAATAATGCATTGACAAATACATTTGTAATTGACATTGATTATGGCTTCGAATATTTAAAAGAAATATTGTTGAGAATAGGTCGTCTGCTGCGCCTTTTTCGTAGTAGAATTTCTACAAATGTGAACTGTTAAGTTAGGTACAACTAAAACCAAACTGATGCTAAAATCTCTAATTTCTTCAGTGATTATTTCGATTTGCTTCGAGATCTTTTTAAAATGCTCTGAAATTGTTTCAATCTGCATCCAGATTATTTCAATTTGAGCTTGAAAAGATGTACATGTAGTTGATGAAGTAGTAGACAATGTAAAAGAAGTATTTTAGCATTTTTAGTATTTATAAGTATTTTTTTCTTGAAGATCAAATCTATAATTTGTGATTCTCATCATGGTTTTCTACCTGGAAAGTCAATAGACACTGCTGGTGTTTATTATCTGACTTTGTGACAAATAATATGGAAAGTGGTTTAATGACTGATGTAGTTACTCTTGACTTTGAAAAGGTCTTCAACAAAGTATTACACGTCATCTTGAACAATAAGCTTCATCAATGTGGCATCCGAGGAAATTTACTGAGATGGATATCAGATTTTTTGAGTTATCGCCGTCAATGCGTTTATGTTAAGCAGTCTCTGTCATCTTACAGAAATATTCCAAGAGCTTGATTCAGGGCTTGATTTCGGACCCGCTGTTATTTCTTATCAACATCATCTTATCTGTATATTGACGATGTTGTCGGCTACTTGCGTGATTGCTTCTTTGTGAAATATGATGATGATATCAAACTGATCAGCGGCTGTCCTAGAAATGTCAACCTACCAGGATGACATAAATAGTGTCATGAGCTGGTCTATTCTCAACACGTTGCCAATCAATATCGCTAAATGCAGAAGCATCTCATTTTTTCAAGGTGATGCTTCTCAGTTATCTGACATGATCAATGATGTGTGTCTGGAACAGGTCTCGGAAATTAAGGACCTTGGTGTGATTATCAGGTCATCTATCAGTTTCAAGAAGCGCGTATCTTCCATCATTTCGCGAGCTAGCAGCATGCTTTGTCTTGTTAAGCGAATCTTTCTTACCGGGACAAGAATTTGTTTGTGCAGCGGTTGTTTGCTTGTTTGGACACATCCGCCCAATCATTGAATTTTTATGTATCTTATGTTGTCCACACGTCAATTGGGTTTAATAAAAGAAATTGAAGGTATGCAACAACGTTTCTGTCAATCAATCGGTGATCCGTGTGATCTCGACCACAAAATCGACTGCGTGAATTGAAACTCCTTTCTTTATCTTCTCGCCGGCTAAGGTACAAATCATTGTTTGTGTACAAAATGCTAAATGGTCTGGTCAATCTCGGTCCTAGCAAATACTTCTCGTCTTCAGTCAGAAATTCTTGCCGCAAAAACTTTTGCATGATCACAGCCATAAGTATAAGAACAACAGCGCGCTACATTTTTTTCACAAATGATGTAGCAAAATACTGGAATAATTTGAGTCATCATGAAGTTTCTGCTCCCACTCTGAGAGAATTCGATTCGACCGCTTATCTAATTATTTATGCATCAACGATATCTGGTAGAGAACTTTGGATGGCACCAGTGGCGTCGAGTGTTCCATGACCATAGGCGTTCACTCGGCATTGGAAAACTATTTCTACACCAAACACTTTTATGTTACAACATTAATTTTCATAAAAGTTGAATTTTTAATAACAATTTCCCGGACATTTTTTAAGGTCAAGTGAAAGTGCACATGAGAAGTGATTGCTCATGTCGCTTAACCGCCTTACTCAAGGAGCTCAGATCACTATATCCCCTCTCTGTCGAGACCACATTTTCTCGAGAAAAAAAGGAGGCAAGGCGAACAGTTTCTTGCGTTTTTGACGGCCGGTCAGCCACTCACATGTTTGAAATTTTGATGCATTAAAATGTCTTGTGTATTTCTTATTTCTTTCTCTGTGAGTACTTTCAATTTTTATATCAGGTGTTGGCCTACCTTGCTTGACGACTGTCATCTTTTCAGTACATTCCCTTCGGACGAAAGGCGTGGTTATGATCTCATCTGCAGTACTAAACATAGCGTCACATCAATCACGTGAAAACAAATTATGGAATTCTACCGAATCTGGGTATTCGAGTCAGATGCATTACTCTACATTCATTGGAGAACGCTCATCATCTGATCACAGTCTTGTCTGAACGTCAGCCACCTGCTACTGTTGACGTTGTGGCCTCTCTGACATGAAAAGAAGCCAGGAACAATTGGGTTGCGCTTCCCTTACTGTATTTAGGCACCGCGCCTCGATCAAGAATTGCAGAGAATTTCATTGCAAAAATTGGAGAAGGCAAAGCATTATGTCTATCGGGAAAGCCAATATTGGCGCGGACGCGTGCGCTTACTGCCTCACTCACACACACAACTCTCTTTCGCTGTCTGAACATCAGTGCTCCGTCTGAACACACGACAAGCTTGTGTGTCTACTTGTTCGAAGAAAACAGCTGCGATTCAAGCACGTGCTGCAAAACTGTTCACTGTGAGGTTGAGTCTGATTTTGAGACGGAAGGAAAACACAGCTAAAACGAGAAGCTATCGAATTTAAATGAATGATGACACTTTTCATTTTTATAATTGTTGGAAAATAATGTTTGAGGATGCGCCGAAGGCCTCGCAGGTACGGAGAAGACGCCACTGGATGGTACCATAGCCTTGCTTCTTCCCATTTTCTTAATAATTGTATACACTCTTGTTGCCCTTCATGGGTTTCTGATTTGCCTATGTTGCGAACATGAATAAATGTCATCATCCGTATTGTTTTGGAAAACATATTATCATTATCACAACAATGAATTTGTTTGAGTTTAGTGATATTCAACGCAAACAATATTTTTTGAATCCCTTCTCAGACAGTTGCAACGAACAGTTTGCATATCTTTATTTTTGACTTCATGGTATTGAAAGGCTAACTGTTGAAGATGGTTTATGTCGCGTGAGTTTGTTTCTCCTCATTTTTCACCTGGATTGCTTTGTTTCCCAGAATTTTTAAGTGTGTTCAATGATGACATGTTTCCTGCTTTTTGTGTTGGATAATTTCTTTTGGCTTTATATTCACGAATAATTCCAAATATCTTCTCAGTTGAAAAAGAAATTGCTGATCGTTTATGATTATCAGGAAGTGCCGACTGCAATTGTTTAATAAATCATTTATTGTCTAGTTTTCAGACCGATTCTTGGCATGCTCAGATAAAAATGGAATCTTTGATTTTTTCTACCATTATCTTTCCCATTTTAGTTTCGGAACTAGGGAGATTGGTTGATAATCAAACGGCTGACATGCATGTCCAAAACAAGAAAAAATTGATATTTTGCGTTTCACGAAGTGGGCTTATTTTGTTGCTGATATTAGTTTTGTGTCAATCATTTTCATTTAATTCTCATCAAACCATAATAGAGGATTGAATTGATTTGGAAATTTATCAGGTCGTTTATTCTTCCACGTGATATCACTGTGAGTGAGCTCGGAAATCAATTTTGCTGTATTCGCTGTTGAAATATTCCAACACGTCGCCGCAAAACAATGTGTATATAATCAAACATCAAATGTTTATCGAATATCGAAAGAGAATGACAGCTATTAAGTCAATACAAGACACCAACACCCTTGATTCCCCGACCGCACTCGCCTGACCTAGGAATCGAACCGAAGTCCGCGGTAGAGACGATCTCGCACCTTCTTCACTAGGCCACGCTGACGGTTCAAAAGGAATGCGAGTGAAGGCAGAAGTCATCTCTAAGTGATATCGACAGCATATTGTCCTATTATTTACAGAACGCTAACAGCGTTCATATTGTAGCGAGACAGCATATCAGCATGTCATACAACTACGTCACAGTGTAGATTGACAACAAAGGTCTGTCGTAGTTCATTGAATATTTAAAGAGAATGACAGCTATTAAGTCAATACAAGACACCAACACCCTTGATTCCCCGATTGAAGAAGGTGCGAGCTCGTCTCCACCGCGGACTTCGGTTCGATTCCTAGGTCAGGCGAGTGCGGTCGAGGAATCAAGGGTGTTGGTGTCTTGTATTGACTTAATAGCTGTTATTCTCTTTCGATATTCAATGAACTACGACAGACCTTTGTTATCAAATGTTTATCAAAAATCATGAATAATCAAGTTCAGTATTTTGAAATGCTATGAGTTATGCTTCAAACTAGGTTTGGAGATTGATTCCTGATATTTTTAGCCTCCACCGATAAAAATAGTTTAGCAGAAAAGTAATACTTATGAAGTTTTTTCAAAAATTCAATTATCGCACTAGATTGAACAACGAACCAGTCATGTATGCTCTTATATGAAGACAGCCCAGTTTTATCAGGATAAAAATTTATTCTGTACAATCAGGTAAGAGGCCGCTGGTTTGGAGCCGCCGATCATCATCAGGCGAATGATTTTTATCTGATGTTGGTCGGCGATGCCAGACTGACATTTACTTTCTTTTTTTATAAAGACCAGCTGCAGGTCTACGCATGATGTACACTGAAACTTTGATAAGTAATTTCTGGAGAATGTTAAAAGGAGCAAAGCAAGTCACATCGTGAAAATTCGCACGACATTTTTACATTATTCTATCCCGCTTGTCCTATGCACGTCATCTGATTGATTGACATACAAAATTTCAATTCTGAAGTTCAGTTTGCTTGATATCTTGCATGTGTTTTCTAAATTGCTTTTAAGTAAATAATTTAAATAAATGATAATAATGCATTCTTCTACAAAAACACTGATTTATCGGCGGTGTGAGGGAGATTGCATTCAGTTATCTCTTATCACCACATCGGGTTGAGGCATACATGTGGCCTTTGTTCTTTACAAGCTCTCCCAAGTAATCATGAAATTGATACATTTGATTATATTCTCTCCTTAAATCATGTTGGACATACACCTTATTGCATGATGCTTTACTTAACACAGCAACACTACAGGCATTAAAATGGAGATAAAAGTGTAAAAATATCTTAAACATTCTGCGCATAAAACTGAAATGAATGCAGGAGGCAATAGTCTATAATTTATGACTAAATATTTGCTATTTTCACTTGTCGCAGAGTAGGAATGTAATCACAGACGAGTTATCATTACGGCAGACATTAATTCTAAATTTTTGAACTCATGCCGGAATCACGTTGCTGTGAGCATTAGTGTTTGGAAATTCTAACAACTATGTCAACTTAACTCTAGGATGAAGTTCTTTGAATTGAACTCAATCACGTTGTTCCATTTCAAGTAGCGATTTGACAGCTTGAAGAGTTTCGCATGAGCAGGATTATCAGTTCTGTTTAGAATTTCGACACTTAATGGATTTATTGACTTTATGGTGAATCTGATTTGAATGAGTAGAGGATTTAATACAGGTGCAGTATCCTGTCCTGGAAACGTATTTTGCAAAATCAACTATTACATCGATTGTTCAGAATGAAATTGCTTTCAAATACCTAGGTGATTCAAGTTGCCGAAATCATTTGTAACGTTGTGCCTAATTTGACTTCATTGAGAATTCCGTGATGTTAGACAAAGTTTTATAATAATGACTACATATATTATTCCAACAGAATTATATTTCAATAACATATTCAGGTGCGTTCAGATTTACTTCTGAAGCTCAGAGTGGCTCAGTTAGACTGCAGATTAGTTCGGTCAACTCTACAGATATCTACAGAGCTATCATAGTCATGGTTTAACAACATCTCCAACAACTATTCAGAGTGAAGTGTAAACGCACCACAAGTCAAGACTAATTTAAAGGTCACTTTAAATAGTAAAAGAAATTATAGAAATAGAATGTTCATGTTAATCAAGTAAAACTTCTTGGTGTTGAAAATGTCATAAGTTGAGACTATATTAATGATGAAGGATTTTGATTTGATTTATAATGCAGAATACGAAAATTTTAGACTGCACCATGTTTGTGCGCTATTCCACATACTAAATTCAAACTATGTACTATATATATATGTATATATATATGTATATATATATATGTATTACTAAACCGATGTAAATTCATTACTAAGTTCATAATGTTGTTTTTTTGCCTTGATATCATGCTGCCTCTTAAAGTTTTGACGGCAGAAACGACAGTGAAATGACAAAATTAGTAAAGAATATCACGGACACGAATACAACTTATTCACTATCTAATTCTGAGAGGTTCGCTTGATCGTGTTGGCATGAATGCTCATAGCTGTTTTTGAGATGAATCCCAGCGATCTTCCCATTTGTTGCGTGCCTAGGCGTGTGGAGATTGGTTGTCAGCTTCTTGTTTCAGGGTGTACACTGTATATACTTCGTCTCGAAAAGGGGTTCACAAGTGTCTCCCTCGTTCGGCTGGTGGAGACCACGATGTATTTTGCAATTACTTCACTTTGCTTTTACATTTTGCTAGTAACATATCATAATTTTAGAAACACTTTATAAACAGAATCTGATGTAGCGTAGAACAAGATGTCATGCTGAATGAGTTGTAGCGTGAATTGGTGGTCGTGATATCAGAGCAACGAGCAGTTTTATGAACTCCGGCAATTTGATCTTATAATGCATCGGATTTTAGAAAATACAGTGTTCTACACGCAGGGAAAATCCAATGAAAATGACATATTTTCCGTCTTCGTTATAAGGGTCTATAAAATCATCAGGGAAATGCCATCATGTTTTAGACATTAATGTGAAAGAAGACTTGCACGACGCTCTCGATAGACTCATCTCCACAATCCCACCTACGAAAATATTCATAGTCCATGGAGACTTCAACGCCCGTGTTGGTCGAGTTAAGAACTCGTGGTCGCCTTTGGGCCAGCATGGCGTGGTCAAGATGAATGCCAATGGACTCCTTTTGCTCACCAAATGCGTTGAACATGATCTGACCAGCACCAACATCATTTTCAGGCAGAAAAACAGCACAAAGAATCATGGTGCCATCCGAGCTTTGGGCAGTGGCACCTAACTGACTGTGCCAACACTCGCTCCCGTGACAGGAAAGAAGTTCTCAGCGCAAAAGTGGCTCATGCGTCTGATGCCTGCTGGACCGACCATAGAATGGTTGCATGCACCATGCGCATCCGCATTGCAGCAAAGGCGAAGATTCAAGTTCCGCCCCAAATTCCCTACAGAACTGATGAAGAAAGAGGGGACAGCGGAGCCAAACCAACAGTCCCTGCGGAACAAATTGCAACAAATCCAGGTTTCAGAATTCCTGACTCTCCAGCGAATGTTCACTCAATGTGGGAGGAGATGAAAACGACATCTTGGACACCTGTTAGGAAACTGTTGAAATCCAAAAGAGAAAACACCATGACTTTTTGACGAATAAGAAATAGAAATTCTCGAGCTTTTAGATCAGAAGTACAAAGCCTTTGCGATGTGGCAGCAAAATCCAAGAATTCGCAATTGCAAGGCTAAACTGATTGAGATTGAGAGAGAAGAGCAAGCTCGCATCCGAGAAATGAAAGATAATTGGTGGAAAATAAAGGCTGCTGAACTCCAAGATCTTGCACACTCGAATAATGCACGAGCATTTCTCGCAGCTACGAAAATTGTCTATGGACCCTCATCCCGCAGACAAACTCCACTGAAATCTGCTGACGGTGTACTCCTGAAAGATCAGCGGGCGATTCAAGACAATTGGCAGGACTACTTTCACAAACTACTTAACTCCATACTGATCCCGACCTTGACATCATGGATGAAATTGAAAAGCATGTGGTGAAATCGGACATCGCTCCACCACCCACACCTGATGAAGTAAAACAAGCACTGGATTATCTCAAGAACAACAAAGCTGCTACCCCGGATGACATTCCTGGAGAGCTCTTGAAGCACGGCGGGATGGTTCTCAAAGATGGGATGCACAAATTGCTTGTAGGCATATGGATAAAAGAGCATGAAGAATGCTAGGATTGCTCCCATCTACAAAAAGGGAGACAAAGCAGAATGCGAGAATTGAGGCATCTCTGAATTCTCGACCCTGGCTACGTTGTTGCTCGCGTCTGCCTCAGCTCAGGCGCCTATCAGCTGTTGTTATGGAAATCCTGCAGGAGAGTCATTGCGGTTTCAGGCCTTCGCGTAGCACTACTGATATGATATTCACCCTCAGGCAGCTTCAAGAAAAATCCAGGGAACAGCAAAAACCTCTGTACATAGCCTTCTTTGATCTTACTGAAGCGCTTGATTCTATCCACCGACCATTGCTATAGCAAATCCTGAGAAAGTATGGCTGTCCGGACTCTGTCGTATCTGTTATCCGAGCGCTCCATGAGGACATGACGGCAACAGTCCTCTGAGTGAACAGCGAAACGAAGGCCTTCCTTGTCAACACGGGCGTGAAGTAGGGCTGCGTTCTTGCTCCAACATTGTTCTCAATCTTTATGGCGGCCATGCTGCAGTTCGTGCAGAAAGATCTGCCCACCGGGGTAGAAATTACCTACGGCTTTGACGGATGCGTGTTTAACCTCCGCCGACCAAGTGCCAGGACCCAATGGCGTCATAGGGCAATTGTCGAGCTGAAGTATGCAGCAGATGATGTAGTGGTTTGTGCCATTGCCAACGTTTTCAGCTCCGCATACAACAAACTTGAAATAATCCAGAATGTTTCCAAGTCTGACATCCTCTACCAAATCTTCCCAGCTACCCAGGCAGCTACCCGCTGGAGAACCAACGCCAGCGTCTTGCAAGAAAACAACACCGATAGTATTGAGCCCGAGATTGTCAAGCATCAGTTGCGACTGGCAGGCCACGTGGCCAGAATGACAGAATCCTGCTGGCTTCCGAAGCAAGGGCTCTACTCAGGGCTAAGGACAGGATGCTGCGCAATGGGAAGGCCTATGAATGTCCTGAATGAGACACTGAGGAGCTGTGGGATTGACTCCGACAAGTGGGAGGACCACGCGCAGGACCATGCTGCCTGCTGGCAAATCGTCCATCAAGGACTGGCTGACCTTGAGAAGAATCTGCTGGATGAGGAAGCCACCGCGCGGCAACGGAGGAAAGATACAGCAACAACTCCCAAAGTCTCAGGAACAGAAGACGGTTACGCTTGGGAGGTGTGCGGTCGTGTGTGCCTCGCTCGCATCGGCCTTCTATCACACCTGAGGACTCACTGACTTATTGACAAATCTTTCTGATTTATCTGTGTGTCTGTATTGACTGCTTACTGTCTGTAAGGACTACTCTGCATTGACTACTCTCATTGATTCAAATGAAGCATCTTGGCGCCTTAAGGGAATCTTTAAGGAACTCTAAATTTTATGCCTATTCTCCAGGACTCGATCGGTTGTCTTTATTCCGAAATCGTCAAGGGTCTCTGGCATAGGCTATTCTTGTAGTCTGGAAGGTCTCTGCCTTCTTTCTCAATTATTTATATAGATTATTTTCACATCTCTAGCTGCTAATTTCCGAGCCGGATAGTAGTACACTTTTGGACAAAGTTCGCATTCAGTCTAGGGTGATACTTCTATCATAATTGATGGGAAAATGCTGATTTCATGTTTTAGAAGAACAATGTCACGTCGCAAAAGCTGCGATTCTTATTTAAGTTCACAAATTTGAATGGCTGAGCTCGATAATTGCTGGTGAAAAATCTAAGGGAAGATCAATTGGTTTAAAGTTTGGAATTACTTCTGAGCACAATTGTTTTTATTTCAAGATGTTAATGCTGTTGCGATTCCGACTTTCTCATCTCATTGTTCCTGCTAATCTATGAAAATGGCGTTTCTTGCTTCATCAAAAATATATCATTCAGGAACGAAGCACTGTGTATTATTTTATAATTGTCATCATGCTGTCGGCACGTATACATGCATTCACATCCATATAAAGTACATTTCCTTTATGTTAATTTAGTACAATCACGCAACAGTTAAAAAACTGCGAATTATATGAACGAATAAGTAGCAAATTGTCCGTATTTGAGTGAAGATAACTGCTGGAAAGCATTTTTTCAGTTGAAAACTTTAATTTTTAGCATACTCTTGGTTTAGCGAATAAGAATCGATTAAAATATATACCACAGTTGCTAGGTTGTTTCAATGCGTTGTTAGAATGAGATCCATGTTTCGGAGTCGTTGAGAGCGATTTCTATCAAATATATGTCATACTTCAATATCATTTGAATTGAAATCCAATGTTGTATTGAACACGGAGCCTATCAGTCATTCCAAATAGGCCGCTGGCGGGTCAACCAATTTGCCACTAATCACCGCTGGCGGTGAGAAACCACACCGGTGACTTTATGGGTCACTGATTGTCTACGAGCATCTCACTTGTTAATAACCGCAGATTTACCACTGCGCTTGGAAACCAGTGTCAATTCTGGAAGCGGCTAACCGGTAGCACGGTGCATCATCTATACATGTATCTGCAGTATCCTATTGGCGATGAATTGCTTACTCCACTAAATCACGCAGCTCTTCAAAGACTTCATCAGTATGCACAATATCCTCTCACGCTATTAGTAACTGCTCTGCTCCAAAATAAAAGTAGCTATCCCAATTGCATGCACTTGTTGCGTTATCTTACATTTAAAGAATATAATGAATTTTATCTACCTGTCATGTTATCGCTGATTTTAAATGTTGAAACTCTTTTACTGCTTTGTTTGAATTAATGTGACAACGAAGACATGTTATCACATGTCTAATTTAAATTTATTTGATGACGCATTATCTCTGAAATGATGGACTTTTTTATGAATAGAAGATCTCGTAAATCATTCTGTTGAGTGCTACAATGAGGAATGAAATCTCTCTAAATAGAATTAGAAAACAGCAGGAGAATTCCCATTACTCACTTTTTATGCCCAAAATACTTTTGATGTTATGATCAAAGTAATGTGCTAGAAATTCTCACAAAGCGCTTTTTATAAGAGCTCAAACTTCGACAATCTTTTGAACGAAGCCATTAGTAAATATTGAAAGTAATTGGATGTGTGTGCAAAATAACTCAATTCAATCCACGATTAGGTAAATGTATTATTACAGGCTATAACCGTAGAGCTTTTGCACGAGCAAGTTTTTGTGCCATACCGGTTTCAAATACAGTGGTATCCATCATCAGTCGCGATAATGCAACAAACGAACAGGAATATACAGGGTGGGCCAAAAGTCTTTGTCGGTAAATGTTTTATTGTATTTATCAATTTATAACTACATATAAATGAACAGTATGCATATAAATACACTCGTATATATGCTTGAACATTCAAGAATAAACGAATAAAAAAGTTAACTTCATAATCAATCTCATTTTTCGAAGAAGTGACTCTGCTGATCATGACACAACTGCAAACGCGTGTTCAAGTTTTTCATACTGTCACGATAAATTTTCATCGGGATTGCATTGATTTCCGTAGCAATTCGCTCTCGGAGCTCGTCAAGATTGGGAAATATCTCTCCATTTACATGCACTCTCGAGCGTAAGTAGGCCCAGAACCAATAATCGCACGGTGTGAGGTCCGGCGATCTGGGAGGCCACTCAATTGGGCCTCTCCTTCCAATCCATTTCCCATTCAACTGTTGGTCCAGTATGTTCCTTGCATCGCGACTGTAGTGGGTAGAGGCTCCATCTTGTTGGAAGTACTTTTCACGGTGCCTTTGACAATATGGAACCACGATATCATTCAGAATGGTACAATATCTGTCCGCATTCATTGTTGCAGCACTGATGTCATGGCCAATCATTCCTGAATATCCAATCCACGCCGAAACTGTTAGCGACTGGGTTCGTCCAGGGTTGCAGAATCGTTCGTGAGGATTTTCTTGTCCCCAATAATGCACATTGTGCTTGTTGACATGTCCTGCAAGGTGGAAGACACACTCATCGGAAAAAGTAAGCTTCCGATGTAGTGCGGGGTCTTCACGATACTTTGCAAGCATAGTTTGACAAAACTCCAGCCGCCTGTCATCATCACCATCGGTTAAAACTTGCGAATACAATGGTTTGAATGGGTGGTAACCTTCACTTTTCAAAATACGTCTCACCGATGTTCTTGATATATCCAATTCTTCAGACATCCGCCTTGTCGATGTAGTGGGTTCATCATCAATTGCTTGAGCAACCATTTCCTTATGATCATCTCCAGTAGCTGTCACCGGTCGTCCGGACCAGGGTCTGTCCGTAACAATGCTCCCAGTTTCCAACATTTTCTTTTTCCTGTACGATACGGTCGTTCGTGATGGAGCCTCCCTATTGTATTTCTGCGCAAATAATCTTCGGCTTTCTTCACAGTTATCGTAAACTATGGCCCATGATGTTAGCATAACTTTTTCCTCTATCGTGATCTCCATTCTTGATGACCGAAAGAAGTGAAAACATGAAGTGAAAACAGAAGCAAACACATGCGCGCTGCCTGCTGCTTGCTGCTTGCTGCTCACGTGATATGATAACATGCGCGCTGCATGGTGATACAACTCCACCGTTCGTCACATGCAAGCGTGGCGAACGAAATTGCAATAAATTGATAAATACAGATTGTTTCATAAAAAATGGATCACCCTTAAACATCGCCTTAACTTCAACTTTGTCTAACTCCGCCAAACTTGAACGAATTTCTCTGAAATTTGGAAGATATGTCAGTTGTGCTTGCTAATATCATTGTTGGAAATTTCAAGCATGAATATTGAATTGTTTTCCTGTTATAGATAAAAAAGTAGTAGATAATTTGATCTTCATTTAGCAATGTTACACAAAATCATACCTCACTCTTATAAAATTACATTTGTTTCCTTTGTTATGTAATATGTTGTTCTACAAGCCAAAAGCTATCAAGCAAAACAAAAATAAAGAAAATCGGTCAATCAGAGCCAGTATAGCACCATTATTCATCAACAACAATGTAACTGCTACATGTGATTAACTGGACTTCATGTTCCATAGCTTCCTGACTTCGTTGCGGTGGTGTTGGCAGCACTCCTGATTGCTTTCAGCTAGAAATCTATCTCTTACCGGTTGAAAACAATACAAAGCACAAACGAACAATAACGAGATCGCATTCACAAAAGGCAAAGTGTCAGCCTTCTTAGAACTAGGGTTTTCTTTGCGAGCTACAAGCAAGCGACTAAATGTCCCTTACACAAATGTGCATCGATGGCATAATGATGATTTTCCACTGTCGTAAAGAGGGCCGTCCACATCCAAACAACAAAACAAAACATCCAAACGTAGAGACCGCCTAATTTTGAGATTTGTTAAAGTTGATCCAAGTCTCTCGTTAACTGAGATGGCTACACTAGACTTGTCTATTTCTAAGTCCACTATTCGTAGAAGACTTATTGAGTCGAATTTCAAGAGGTGTAAGAGGCCCTCTCAGATCGAATTATCAGATCAGCATACAAAAAGACGTCTCAGATGGGCAATGAGTCATTGTCACTAGCGAAATCAATGGGATCGGGTTGTCTGGTCTGATGAGGCATCAGTCCGTCTGAAGAATAGTGATGGTCGATTGAGATTATGGATAAAATCTGATCAGGAAATTCCGAGACATTTACATCGTCCCCGGGTACAAGGTGGTGCGACTCTACTGATTTGGGCTGGCATTTGGACCAATGGCCGCTCTGAACTTCACATACAGCAAGGAACCATGAATTCTGAACGCTATGTGAATGTTTTACGAATGAACATTGGCCAAATGACAGATCAACTTGGTGATCCATCGACTTGGTTATTTATGGATGATAATGCTACGTGTCACAGGAGTAGTAGAGTCAACTTATACAAGTCTCAATTAGGGCTTAGGACATTATCTTGGCCAGCTCGTTCTGCTGATCTGAATCCCATAGAAAATGTATGGAGTATTCTAAAGCGTAACGTTCGTCGTTCACTGCTACCTACAGATGGCGTATCACAACTTACGTCACTGTTAAAAAGAGAGTGGAGAAAGTTAGATCAGTCAAAAATCAACGATATCATCGAATCAATGCCTAGACGAATTGGTGATGTCATTGACAATAAGGGTAGGGGCACAAAATATTAGCTTCTTAAGAACCGTTACTGTATCATAGCTTATCAGATTATATAAGGACATTTAAATATATTAGGGACATGAAATAACATGAAAAATGCTTTCTGTATCATACTTATGTTTTATTTAGTCAAATTTTAGGATGATACACTTTTTATGAAACGGACTACAAAGAAACATTTACCGACAAAGACTTTTGGCCCACCCGGTATTCAATTTTGGACATAAAATCGATGATGAAAAAAGGGACCTATACAGTCGCAAGGTAAGAGTGCTGATACAAAACAAAATCGACAGGATTGTCTGTCAGTGTCCATAAAAATAGAATGAGCCACACATTAAACATTGACAGAGAAATGTCGGTCAGCAAACATAGAAATAGAATTGGCCATCAACTAAGATGAATGATATAATAAATTAATCACATTGTAATATAAGAATAATAATTAAAATATGATATAATTAACAACAATGAAATTAAATGAACGATAAATCAAATTGTCATGCACAAGTAAACTAGACCTGTATTCTAACCAACTGAGCTACTGGCCACTTACGCGACTGTGTCAGTTGGCAGGATCAAACCCTCACCACCACACATCAGTTGTCAAGGCAATAATAATCAATGAATAAATAACACGTCACAATTGTGACCGCCGACATTGAGGCAAGCAGCGGGGGTTGACTGTCCACCAAAGCATCTTAAACCATGTCGTGAACGCAATTAATAACAATGAAATTAAATAAACGATGGATCAAATCGCCATGCAAAAGATGTGCGGCTGGTAGGATTCGAACCTACGACCAAGGTTAACTAGACCTGTGCTCTAACCAACTGAGCTACGAGCCACTTACGCGATAAAGCACAGATGAATTCGAAACAGAGGGAATTCACATGCAAAGCCTAATCGAACGAAGGATGCAATATCTGGGAATTCCTCAATAGCATGTCAACCTCGATAACGATGCAAAGACAAAAGCAACAGCTGAATACAAGAAAACGAAAGAAATCAAGTGAATCGCAAGACAAGAAGGATACTGAATATCTACGGAGGGTTACATCCAAGAGCAGGCGTGGACCGCTTCTGCTTGCCGCGGGATCGGGGAAGAGGAGGACTGAAAAACCTGACCGAGGTCTTATAATTACAGAGTACATTCATGACAGCAGCAAAGATCCACTGCTGGTGGTGGCACGAGCTAGTGACTTGCATAGACAACGGCAAGAGACCATCGAAGACTGGAAGGAGAAGACAGTAGAAGATCGATATCAAAGTTGGAAAAACAAAAGAATAGTTTGTACCTGTTTTAATCAATTAATTGCAAGTCATTTCTCGTCAATTAATTTTCTTCAAACTATTTATAGTAAGTATATTAGGTAGAGTGATAACTCAGCATTTGTTAAATCCCCAATTTCCATACACTTTCGATTTTATTAAATGGACTCGAGGGAGATGCAGGTGGTATTGTTACCAAATGTGAGTTATGCAAATTTTTGCAGTTTTGCAGAAATTACAACGGAATTGACTGATCATAATGCAGAAGGAAAGGATATTATTTTACAGATCGAACGTGTCATGACAGCCTTGGAGAGGTAATGTTTGTTAAATTAGCAACTCGATGACCTGCTCTTGTTTTCATGCTCAACCTCAAGAGAATCTTCTTAAGCGTGATCATATCATAAGCACCCTACCATTGGCAGAAAATAACAGAATCAATGATTTCAATCAACTTTGAGAAATATAAATGGGTCCACATCACTATTCAGATTCAAGAAATGAAACATGAATTTAATGAATCACAAAATCATGCCGGTGAAAATTGAAATAAAATTTGAAGTTTCAGCCAAGAAAGCAAAATAAGATCGCGACTTTTTCATGAAGACTTACATTATAATGCGGATCATGAAATTCCCTTGCAAATTAGCTTCATTTCAGCTTAGTTAGGGTGCTTGTCAGCAAATATTCATTCCTTTTGATATTCAACTTGTTTCTTACTACTTACAAGGTATGAAGTCATCTCGGTAGTATATAAATTTGGAAAATTTTGACTTTTTTAGACTGCTCAAATAATTTTTTAGACCACGGGAACGTAATCTCCGCAAAAAACTGAATCTTCTCATATAAAATTTTTCACTGTATACAGATACTTTCTTGAGTCAACACTCTACCTATACATCCCTACTCTATGCCTCTATCTTTCAAACCTTGCCGTCAAAAACGCAAGGAATTATGAAAGGATATTGAAGGAGAAAGGGCTTTGCTTTCATCCGAATAATCGAAGATGCACTGTTGAAGTTACCGTTTCTTTATTCTATCTCTTATTTGGTCACTTCATTGATCGTATATACCAGCATAGCTCATATGATGATAAATGATGATAATAATAAAAATCTTTGATTTCAGCAAACATGCGGGAGCAAGTTGTGACACAGAATAATGCAGAAATTACAAACTTTTGCGGAAAAACAATTACATTCATGCACTGGTTACATGCATGTTCAGCATTAAACTAATCGTGTTTAAAAGTCTCGAAAATCCCCAAGTATTTCACGTTTGATCAGATATCAATTACTAAAGTAGTTACAGAATTCCTCTGATCATAGTTCTACTCATTTTTGAGATTGGTTTGACTGATATCATTTTCATGTACGGAATGATTCCAGATTCATCTTCGGATCGTGATTTTCCCTGATGTCTAATTTTCAGCGGAAATTTGATTTGAATGAAACTGCGATTAAATGCGTTCATTACACTCAATGAACTCATCCGATACAATTATTTACATGTTTCATCCTCGAAAATAAAACGTTTCAATTATTCATCTAATATAGTCGGCCGATGTTTTTCATCTTCACGGGTTTATTTCAGGGAATTCTTCATGCATTGTGTTAAATGAACTCAGTAAAAATGTAACCTGTATACCGATCACTCTTTTGTCGGACTGTCGATTGAGGAGGCCTAATGAAATTTCTGTGAGAAATTTTCCATCTGCAACCATCACTAAAACAGTGTAAATGCAACAATTGTCATAACGTAAGCAAAGAGGAGACAGTAATCGAAAATAGCAGCTAAAATGAGTAAACTCAGTTTAATTGGAACTTCTTCTCGATTGTCTGATTTTCAGAACACACCTACGCCGTGTTTGGGAATGTATCAGTCAATCCTTCTTTCGTCTTTGACCCATCTTATAATGGTATGTGAATGTCATGAGAAATGCATGAAATTGCTTTTATCGAAATCATTATTCGCTTCGTTATTAATAAACTTTCCAGCTTCTGTGCAAATAAATCAAAATTTTGATTCCCCATCACATACCAGAATGAGGAGACAGTAGCAACTGAATGTATTGATGTAATATTATCTTTGATAATTGAACCCTTTATAGCACTAACTGAAAGTGATGCTGAAGATGAAGCGAGGAACGCGCCGAAAGTACTCGTAAATTAATTTTTTTTTAGTTTTGCCAACATCGGGCTAAGGGATTTCCTCTGAAGCAAATAATGAAAGTAATGCATTTTCTTTCATTCGCTCGCTCTCTGGTGCATGGTAGCATAAAAATGGTAATAATGTAGAAATGCACATCACATTTATCGTTACTTAAAAAACTGCTAAAACAATCAAAACCATATTAATTTGTTCTCAATATTCTCACGAAAATCAATACCGAAAACAATTGTAATTCAATAATTGCGCGAATAAGTAGGTTTGCTGATAGGTCTGTGCATAAAATGCGAGCTACTCTCGAAGGTTTACGTAGGCAATATTCAGAATGCGTTTCATGCATAGCTAAATTGATAAATCCTGGTCCTGAGAACATGAGACATTTATACAGATTGAATATGATGTTGTATGATGAATCATCATTTTTAATAACTTTGTTCCGGACCTCTTGTGCAGCAAATGATTATGATTATATGCATGTACTTGCGGCTAGAAAAGTTTTCTAAAATTTGACATTTTGACATGTCGTAGATGAACTTCATTTTGCTTTCCATGTTTTCCAAATAGTATCTCGCTATTATTTTTTGACATAAGTGCATCCAAAATGAAGAATGACTGTACATCGGCAGGCCCTCCACCATTCAGCGTGACTCTTATCAACTGGCATTTCATTTTCTGTGTTGTAAGACACTAATGAAAGTGAAAAATTCTGAAGCTTCATTGCATAAGAAAGACCTAAAACAACTTGTAAGAAACAAATATGATGAACAAGAAAACAACTGAAATCATATCTATTCAACTAAGCTGATAGTTAACGTATATCTACTTCTCACATTTCTTACGGCGCTGTTGATTTGGTTCCATCGGAGTCGGCATTTCTATTTTAGACCGCTCAATCAAAATTACATCAAAATCAAGAGCTCAAAAACCAAATAAATGTACAGTTTCTTAACTCGTAATATGTCTGTATCAGGGATGCGGAGTCCTATCATTTTGATAGGACTCCGACTACGGGTGGCAAGTATATATAGCCTAGTTTTTTGAAAAATACTGGTAACCTACATCATGGATCATTATAGGCCTACCTGAATTATCTTTAGTGATCACTGCTGTATCAATAATCAATCATTTTCGATGAAGTTTATCAAATGTCGCTTTAAGTTGGATGCATGCGACTCTGCTCTTCCCATATTGTTGATGTCTGCTTCACACGGTTTTTCTCCAGTCTCTATCAGACAGGAAAGTCCCTCCTTCTTCAAAAAAATGAGTACACTTTCGATTTTAATATTCGCTTTAGAGGAGCCATCACACACGATTAACGTGAGGGTAAGAGGTAATGTTCTCAAACCAACTAGTATTTCATTTTTGTCTCTGATGTGACCTTTGGTGCGCATATGTGATCGAGGCTAGGAAGGCTTGTCTTTTCTACTAAATCACAGAGTGAAAAGACAATCATTTTCTCACTATCACGGTTCATTCCCTCAACTATTGCAAGCTTTGCATGTAACAGTGTCTCTGTACTTTCGTTTGACGGAGAAAGTTGACATCAAGACAGTGACAGCTATGCACGAGGATAAATAATTTGTTTGTATTATATTTCGGGTCTTGTTATCTGCCGGAGTCCGGAGTCCTATCATTTGATAGGATTCCGACTCCGACTCCGCATCCCTGGTCTGCATGCACTCTCTCGTCCAGTTCCAGTGTTATACAGGGTGTTTAAAAAGAGACATTCGATTTCACTGGGCTGTATCTATCTATTCAAATAACACACAGTCTCGAAATAGTCTTTGAACTGTTTGTAGAGATACTAAGTTTTACACATTACGTTGCAAATGATACTGAGGAGCAGTCATTCTGAGGAGCAGAACAATTCAAAAATGTCGATTTCGAAAATGTCAAAAAGACATTTTTCATCAGAACTTGTGCTTCGACGATTATCATTATTTTGCACCGAATTTTCGGATGACTGACCACCATCCATCTTCAGGGTGAACATAGCAATGAAATGATATGAAATCACAAACAAGCTAAGTTAAAACGAACGAAAATTACTAAAATTCAAGGTTGCACTAAAGCACGTAAACGGACGGTAAAGCTGCCATTTTGCACTGTGCCAAGCTTCTAAAAATAGACGGCGCGTGTAATTGGATTCTCTTGCGAAATGTATTGTTCTAGTCAATGCGATGACCTTCAGACAACGAATGTAGTGCCACAGCTGATTTGTCTTCCTGCATAAAGCGTACAACAGCTTTGTGTTGTTTTAGACGGGTCTCCAGGGCATTACTAGTCTACATAAGACGTCTACAATTGCAATGTAAACAAAATAATTGAACACATTTAGTTGGATCGTCAGTTGAAAACTCAATTGGAACATACTTGAATATAGCTGCCATTCCTTCGATTATCAGGAATCATAAGTAGGTCTAGTTCACATCTTTCAACACTAAAACAACTCTCTGTTTGAACTTTAAGACATACCCGCAGTTAATTTTAGATGCGCAATTGGCATATAAAAGGAAATTTCTGTGGATGCTCTTGAAATACGGGTTTAAAACGCATAATTGACTTCAAGCAAAAATACTGATTTTATGAAAAATCCTCAACAATGCCATTTTTCCGTAGCTATGGACTGCTATGGGACTGTCACTCTATGAGAACTGCCACTTGGTGATTCAATAAATCTCTCAAATTAGGTAGTTTCTAAAAGTTATATTTACAACTAAGCTTAGAAGATTTATAGTCACATGTCCGTTCCTACTAATTCGTTTAAATCTTAATTTGATAAATTGGCATCAAGTGTTCATTATTTACAGTGTTTATAATATTCAAGTTCTTGGGAAAGTTTAAACTATAGCTGGAGTGGCAGCTCAGTAAAAATTCCTCACTTCCATAAATTGATTTCTCAGTTAAACGTCTGAAAATAGATGCACTTCTGTGGAATTGACCATATCCTTGACATTTCTCCGATTGATTGCTCTCTAATGGAGCAGCATTATTTTTTAAAGAACGTTCTGATCAACTCCGAGTGCCGCAATAAGGTAATTAATTTCTTTGTAGATTGAGTCTGACTTAATTTAATGCAGTGAAAGCGATAATTATTGATGTTTATTCTCAAATTACACAAATATTTTCTCGAATACAATCCACGAGTTTAAATAGTCAAATGCGATTTAAATCTGGGTTATATTCGAGGACGGGTTGTGTGAACACATTTTGGCATAGGCTAGTCTTCGCATTTTTGAGCTTGTGATTTAACTCCTGATTTTTAGTGATCAAATACAGAAATTGCAGAAATTTTAAATTGATGATGAATTATTTTCAGATCCAACAGGTCGCCTAAATTCCCTTGCGCTTGCATGAAGTTCATTGACAGTTAACTTTTATTGGATTCCATGGTAAAGTCGAGTAAGCTGAAGACTAAGCGAAAAGATGTCAGAATTCAAGGGATTGCCCCGAATAATGAAAGTGAGACTGACGGATCATTATTGAAGATAGATTATTCGATTGGACATAGAGTAAGTATATGGTAGGTTGAGTGTCGACTCAAAAAGTGTCAGCATAGTGAAAATTTTTATATCAAAAGATTTCGTTTCTTGCGGAGAGTGTGGTTTCTTGTAAAAAAAAGTGTGGTCTAAAAAATATTTGATCACTTCTTAAGAAGCTACACTTTTGCAAAATACTTCTGTGTTGAAGTACTAGCGATTTGGTGCCTCGATATAAGTAGTATGAAACTACAGTAATTAGATATCAAAAGGAATAAACATTTGCAAACCTGTATCTCAATTAAGCGGAAATCGCGCTGATTATCAGGAAATTTCATGAACACATAATAATGCAAGCTTTGAAGGAAAAGTTGCTATCCCTTTGTGCTTCTTGGCTGAAATCTCAAGTCTTTAATTCAATTTTCATCGGCGTAATTTCATGAAATTTATGTTTCATTTCTTGAATCTGAATAGTAATGTTGACCCATATTTTAAAAATAATTATGATCATTGTCTTGACTATATTTGGCTCTTCCAGTGTCAGGTTTTGTTATAATGATCACGCTTTAGAAAAAATACTCTTATTAATAGCTGAGCGCTAAAGTAATAGCAACCCATCGAATTGTCAATTTAAATTTAACCATTCTTTAAGTCTCCAAGTTTGACATGACACGGACGATTTGTAAAATACTGTTATTCCTTCTATATTTCTATGATCACTCAAATCCGTGCAAATTTCTCCAAAAGTGTGAAAATTTGCATATCTCACACGTGGTACCGGGTCTTGGCTCGAGTTGTTTTTAAAAAATCAAAACTGTGTACACATTGGGGATTTAATGAATGCTAAATTGCTACTCTACCCAATATAGCCTACCTACTCTATGCGATTGAATAACCAATTAAGCGGCACAGAAGCGACTTGCAAGTCATTGCCCATTTTCATGACTGGAAGAATCTGCAGCGTATTTCAGACACGTGTATGACTGCGAAAAATTAGTCAAATTTATCAGCAAAAAAAATCATCCAATGCTTAGTCCCGAATGCCAGAATGGACGGTAAACCCCTATCTGGTACATGCGTCATTACAATGTACCGGTCGGTAGCATTAAAAATAATCTCTTTGAAATTCGAGAGAAATGCGGAAAAGTCGGGAAATATCGAGAAGACGGAAATCGAAATGACATGGATATACATAGGCTACAGGTTTCACTGTAAAAATGAAAGATATCACTTAGTGAAATAGAAAAATATCACAGCTACACCAAAGTTAGCTGTCAAAATGAGCTGCATTGCTTGCAGTTAATGGACTGCTAAAGGGAAACAATTGTGACTAATTCATTGCTAAAACCGAATAATTGGAATTAATTTAAGCACACTTCAAGATTTCGTCATCTGTACTTTTATAAACCTGTACTTTTGCAAGAATTATGACGACATGAGGCAGCATTGTATATGAAACAGTTAAGGCAACCTTTAGGCAGGCAGAATATCATCAGAGATCAACTGTGCTAAGAATTCCCAAAATCGGAGTGAATTCCTGATGAAAGGAAATCACACTATTAAGCTTTATTGAGTTTTTCTTCATGAACATTACTTGTGCATTAATTTTGTGAAGCATCATGATTTTGCAGGTCAATCAGTTTCAACTCAATAGAGCCTTGTCCATGAATTGTAAAAAATTGAAATTAGTTGCACCAACATCATGGTACAATCATTAAACACTTAATTCAATCATATGAATTTTTATTAATTAAGCGATCATAGTCTAAAACTAACTTTGTTCGGTATTTTTACCGGCATTTCAATCAAGGATTTAATTGATAAACTTCATCACCCAGGCCAGGATTCTGATACCACCCAGTCTCTGGCCGGGTTTTGGCAAAAGAACCAGTCCGTTTCCAGTTCTGCTTGCTGCTGTTCGAGAAAGACCAAACCATCTCGAGGAACACATGACAATGATTATGTTATACGCATGCATGCACATTACATGGGTTTTTTAGAATCGGCATCAGATTATGTTAAGGGATTAGCATACAAGTAATTTTTTTGTAGCAGTTAAAAGATTATATTGCTAGACTATTGACAGGTAATATCCAACGTCTTAGTCTTTGCTCTCCTTTACCGTTGCTGAGAAAAATGTCTTCAAGAAAGACATTGATTTATGAATTTTGTTTTCTACAAAGAAGATTAATCCGTCTGTGACTGTCGTGGTCGGCCCCATGAGATCCATTTTGTACTCATATTGATGTGACTTTTTTTATCTTTCACTGTATGCATGCAACAGCTGTTGCACTTCTGTCAGTCTAGGTAATGTGAAAGGTTTGTCATCTATTTTGCGCTAAATCTGAATTCAGACATTTCCTTCATTATTTTAGTCAGGCAGACCTGTCTCACAAGATTTATTTTTGAATAAACTGAATGGTGTTAAGTTCATCAAATGAAGGTTGATAAAATTCTAGATTTGATCAAAGATAGACTCTGCTTTGATTTTTATTACGAGAACATACAGTAGCATATATTTTTGATGAGATAAGTGGTCGGGTTATGCTTTTTGTTACGGAGGGCACAAATATGCTGCGAAAATAATTGCTTTATGCACTTGTTTCAATGCATAACAAATTCAAACCACTTAGCAATCAAAGTACTGACAACCTTAACATAAATACCAAGTAAGATGGTCTTATTCTCAAATATCTTCATCTAGGCTATACATGACTTATGCTAAGTAGCACGCATAGTCAACAATACGAATTTCAGATCAATAGACAGGAATTTCTATATGAACCAACCGCACAGGAGTAAAATTTTTCAATATTGAGTGACCGTAGATCGTGAAGTTTAATTGTCCATTTGTTTAGTGGCCTTTGTCTAACTGAAAACATTCCGATAGATTTTCTGAACCAACACAACAGACTAGTTAATGAATAGTTATCTACATTGATAAAGGCACAAAGCAAATGCCCCTTTCTTTTATCAAGTTTGAATTTCTATTAAATGTAAAGCGCAAAAAAGGCTGCACTTCGGCGTCTCGCGCCTTTGAAGGTCGATAGAACAGGCGGACAGCGAGATGTCACCGTATGAAGTTTAATAAAGAGTTAGTGATATTTAGAAGTTTGTGATTGCATGAATGTTTATCAAATTGTAAAGACAAATTGTAGTAAAAAAGTTCGTGCTTTCCATTGATTGTGGGTTTAAGATGTCGGGTTGATTTTTCTTCTGCTATTGTTGTGTTTCGTGTGTTGAACAGTTTCCTAATGAAGCCGACCTAAAGACTCCTGAAACAATGGCTATTTCGGCGAACAGAAAGGAAAAATTGGGGAATGAATCACCGCACCACACCAAATTATGCATGGCTATCACCAAATTCCAATGATATTGTGAAAACTATGCGTTGAACAAAATATTTTAGATTCAACATTGACGATATATAGTATCAAATGAAGTATATAACTCAGACCATCAAGAAAGCTCATACCCTAAATATAGAATGAATGCTAATGAAATTTTAGAAAGTAGGTGATATATTGCATACAGTTGAGCAGTAATATGAAAATAAATAGTATAGACGGTATAGGTTTTTGAGCAAACCATGTAGATTGTGCAGCAAGCGATTGCAGTGTCATAAATATTACAAATTTTCATCGACACGACGGTTTTATCAAGGTAAAATTAAAATGCCGTGTTGAAAATGAAATCAAAGGTATAAGAAAGTAGTAGCATGTGGTGAAAAGCGCTGATGGCGCATGCCCCTCTCTCTGTCCCCTTCACAATCGGAAATTTAAAATAACCAATTGTAGAAGTCAGCCATACTCACTTTATATTTGCTGCAAAACGCTTTGCTCGGAAACGCTTGGAAAAGCTCGCAGTGTGGCCTTAGCTTTAGTCTCTCACTACAGCTGCGATAAGCATTCATGTCTGTAGCAGCACAGACAAAAGTTGTAACTGAATGTCTGTGATGAACACTGGACGGTCTGCGATTCTATTGCCCTGGCGAACAATAGCTGTCACATTAATGGAAAGTAACAAAAGACTTGCATCCAAAGGCTTCGCACATTCACTGAACAAAGACAAAATAAATATAATAAATTGAGGTAAAAATGAAAGTAATATAAATTCAATGAATACGAATTAAATGAACCGGGTAAATAAAGGTTCAATTGCAGAAACTGCAAAAATTATCTGAGCAAACTGCCGAGATTGTGATCCGTTTTAAAGCACAAGCGGACTGAGAGACTCTCAGCACTACAAGCCTTACAAATAATCGAGGAAAGACTGTCATTGCAGTCAGATTTAAAACCTAATAAATTAACACAGTCTTGCCTTGAACCGGCATTGTCGTTCAGGCCATGTGAATATGCTGTGCGGAGATTATTGATCCAGCGGTATTCTTTGGCAAGTCTAGTCTGCTCTGAGAAGGCCCTGTCTATGGCAAAAAGTCATGTCAGAAACACTGCACAGACCGCGGCGAAAATGGTTATTGAGGCCAGATGTTCCTGTATTACTGGTGTTTCTGAGGTGCTATCCAGTTCCCTGTCCATCAGACTTCGGTGACATTGGATCACTTAGACGCAGTGTGTCGTAGCAGATGCCATAGAAAAGAGCACTGGATGAATAAGATCACTATATCACGATTAATTATTGATTAAAGGCAAGTACTCATTACAGAAATTGTTATTACTGATATGAAAAAATATACGAAAATTGGAAGTAATTCAATAGCCACACTTGCCCGTGTGGTTGCACACCTGATTGCACAAGGACACACAGAAAGGCAAGAAGAATGCTTGGCGTGTTCCAATCCGATAAAAAAATAGGCACTTAGCATTTGCATGAGTAAGATAAAACTTTTTGGGCGGAGTCCGTATAGTGAAGGGATTACGAGAGTTTGACATTCCATGATGGAATAGTTTCAATGCTGAAACCTGGAAGCAGGGATCAAGAGGGATGAATTACGCATAGTTGTAATGAGGTCCGCAAATACTTCGATATGATCTTCGTCGAATTTTTTCTCCGCACTTTTCTTGCTTATCCCGATGATGAACGGATAGTTATATTCCAAGATGGAAAAAACTGTGGCGTTGTATAATTGCACAACATTCTCAAATTTTAACAATCGTGAGCCAGAAAAAAAACAAAAGTGAAGGAACTCAATACTCCTATATGAGAAATTTCTGTAAAGGTCAACGCTTTGAAAGGGTGGAAGCTACTAGCGAATTCTGTAATTTTATGTGCTTGCAAGTGAACACACTGATCATTTTTTTCGGTAATGTTGACTGACCTGACAAACATTAGACAATGGCCGACGCAATGCGGTGTACCTGCATGTAAATAGATTAACAACACGCGTTGAGAAGAATTGGTCTTGATAGCAAAAAATCTCGTGCCTGCATGTGCTAAAAACACGTTGTGGTTTTTTTTAGCTGGGAAATTCGTTGTTCACTAAATTTTCAATGGAACGGCTTGTCACAGGTCGCAGAACACAGGTACAGAATAAGGCTTTTGGGATGCATGAGGATTATACTTAAACGTGCTAATGTGTGTGCATTTCTCCTGTGTTCAATTAACTCATTATAAGACCAGCAGCTTTGTCGCGATAGGAACCTAAATGTCTATCTTATTACTGACTTTTTTTAAATTCACTTATTTTGTGCTTTTGTGACTTTACAAAACAGAAAGTTGGATCTGTAAAAGATGTAATAACATTCCTGACATAAGAAATATATAGTCAGATATGGATATAGATATGGACGTAGCTAATAATATATAAATTTCTGAAGCTGTAACTCTGAATATTAATCGAGTATGGTGCAGATTGAGTGAAATCACAATCGGAAAGCAATGTCTGATTATCGTGCAATCGAACAACATTCATCACTACCATATATTAATTAAACTAGAGACTATTATGTTTAATAGAACGTCATTGACAGTTTGATGCATCGCCTTTTTTAAGGTTGCATTTGTACTTAACTATTTTTATGTAAATCGATGTTGAATAAAATATCTATTACTGAATTTTCAGCTTTGTCTCTTATGTCACAAATTTGCTATCTACGTAAATTTGTACAAATGATAATAAGAGCATGAATGGGGAGGACATATCTTGAGCAAGTAAGTAATTAGATTATTTCCATCATGATTGCATCAGGAACTTATTAAAGAACTCTTATACGTTTACATTTGACGCAATGCAAAATCGAGGAAGCTTCCGGTGTTGTAATTTTGAAACCCGTTGATTTCACTCTTTCAATTCTTATTCAACTTTAACTCTTGCGAGGCGTAAACAGCTCGTGAAGATAAATTAAATTTCCCATTTCGATGAACACAACTAATTCGATCATGCGGCATCAAGGGGCACAAGAAGTGTAATTCATTTTGTTTCTTACGCTGAAGCAGCACGCAGCCGGGCAAGCGATGTTGCAGAAGAAAACAAAGATAGGACAAAGTTTCTTGGCTCAACAATGCCGGAAATATTTGAGAAATGCATTGATGATAAAAATACTTTGAGAATAATTAGTGCACGAATATTGCGTACCTAGGATGAAAACGGTCAAATCTCAAAGAAAGAGAAAAACAAAAAGGACAAAGTCATGCAATGATTCCATCAGAAATAGCAGCAGCAGATTAGAAAATGGAGTCTAGAACAATATATTTTGCGTGCAAAGCTGACAAGGAAAGTTCAAAAGTCTTAGATAAGGCAAAAAGAGTGTAGAGATGTCGACATTGAGGAAGTCATATAGCGTGTTCTTATCGAAAGAAATCACAAGCAAAACGTTAATTGCATAGGAGTTTGCTATTATTACTGCAGTTTTGTTTTGTCTGAAGATCAATTAAGATCCATCCGTAAAGACTCATTGTGACAAAAACAGACATTAGCAGACAAATAAGCTATTATAGAGAACCAAATTCATCTTCTCTAAACTCCTTAGTAGCCATTGATTGAAGGATTCAAGTCTACACGCCATAATAGTCAACAAAAATGTCAAGTAATTCAATCAAATTTGCTAAAATTGCTTCCAAATGTCATCATACTTCACAATTATGATGATTAATTTTATCATTACCTGAGCTGGTGCAAGATACCAACTCAATCCATAATGTATTGAAAGAATAAACAATTTTGGACAAATGACAGGCCGAAGCCTATAATTCTACCATAAGACTGTACCAAATGCCGGCAAGCTTTTATGAGACTCAATCAATGGGATTTGACATGAAATACAAGCTCATTCCAACTACGGCAACCGCAAACTTTTCAGTTTGGAACGAGCCAATCACTTACCTCGACGTCCACATCTTAACCAGGGATAATAAAAATTGATTGCACTTTTAAAACGCTTTTTAATCTATTAATTAAAGTTGAAATTCTATGCAATGACTTAATTGCAATTGCAAGCTGAGCAATCAATTTATTGAATTTGGAGTTCATGAGTAAGCAATTAATTGCAATTTGAAACTGAAAAATCAATCAATTAGAATTGGAAATTGACCAGTCTATTAATTGAATTTGGAAGTCATAAGCAATCAATTTATTGAAATTAATCAACTTTTATTGTCCCTGCTGATCTGCTATCCTAACTTAAAGAATCCTTTAAGCAGAGATTGGACACCTGGCAGATTTGTTGCAATAGTAGTTGAATAATGAGTGACTTCCTGAAACGTGTGCACGTGTGTCACGTCCTGTTGTCAAATGCAGAGCACAAATGAAAAGTGTCCACTTGCTAGAATTCTCTGTGCGAGCTTCCTTCTGATCGAAACCAGTATGTCGGAAAGTTCCTTCTGTCAATAGAGAGGTATAAAAGTTCCCTAAGTGATGAAGACCGAATTTTAGCACAATTACGGACAATCATATCAAGCAGAAATTTCTTAAAGCCAAAGAAATTTATTGACATAAGAAACTGATGCAATCAGTTATTTGATAATTGAATTATCAGTCCATCAATTAATTGAAAATGGATTGCTGAGCAATCAATGAATTGACTATGGAATTATCGAACAATCAATTAATTTTTGATCATATCTTATGCCAACCTGAACTGCCTGAGGCTACGTCTTGTCGGAAAGGCATCAACGGCATTGCGAGAGGTAGGCCTATTGCGTACAGCAGGGGTTATAAAAAATTATTTGCAATTAATTTCGGGAAAATAATCAATTAATTCTAATTGCAACAGGAAGCAATTGATTTCGGCCAAGAAAATCAATAAATTGCAACTATTTAATGAGAGCAATCAGCAAATTACAATTATATAGCTGTGCCAATCAATTAACCGCAATTATTCATCGTCGCTGTTTCAATATTATAATTCTTGATTTTAAATCTTTTACTCTACTATTTCACTTTAACGAATTAGGCTGCATGGGCCTTCATATTTTACGAGTCGCATAATAGCTAGGCATCAATTTGGACAGTGACTTGAATAGACCCATTGCATATGAAATATATGCACATAACTAAGTTCATATGCATATAACACATTCTTTGAATGTGTCTACTGATAAATTTTATTACAGACTTAACACTAGAAGGACCGACCGGTCATTTTTGACCGCTGTTAAACTACGAAGTATTATAGCTTCTATGAAATTCCGTATTTCGACTTAGTTTTTCTTGACTTTTCTTGAATATGTAGTGGCTTCATATCAGTCGGATCAAAATTTGATTCGACCTATTACTTTCTTTGTTTCATGTATGTCTACCTGCAAGGACCGGACCGGTCAAAAATGACCGCTTATTAATATCGCTTAGAATTTTTGTACTTTGAATTCAATTTTCGAATAGAAATTGGAATAAGCGTGTAGTCTCAAACCAGATTGCTGCATTGATTAAAGTGAGTGAAATGTATCGCATTAGTAATGATTTTCACATGGAAAGGTCAACCATGGGCTACGCATAATTTATTATGCCTTTGACTTCTATTTTGTTGCAGATGAACCATGGCGATTCATTTCCAAAAATCCCTCATACTCGCAATTTCATGATAATTCAATACAAATATGCAGAAACACGTACTGAATATCATTTCTTGCTTCAATTTTGCACAAATTCCTTTGGTAGGCCTATACCAACAATCAACATTGATTGATGTCTTCAAACAAGCAGCCAAAAACCATGGACAGGAGATGATGAATAAGGTCATGGAATTCATTAGTCAGTGACTGTGTAGATATCATGACTGTTTCATTAGCAACCATATGGCTAAACGTGATCGAAGCAATGAGCGGCCAAGAAGGCTCATTGCTAATCAGATACCGACTGAGTTGCAAAGAATTGATTGGAATGATTCTAACGCCGACGAAGACATACAAAATAGTGACTAGCATGCGGACTACTCTGACCGTGACAGTACAAGTGATCACGAAACAACTGAAGTTCTGTAGCATCACGTTCAAGGACTGAATGGATATTTGTTCTTGTGATTTCGAACATGAACAAGTGCCTGCAAGGAAAAGCTTTCGGCAGTGATCGGATCCAGAGTCGTGCGTTTATCAAGAATTTGATAAGCATCCAAAAAGGATTCCTGAAACGATGACATGTTACAACACTGCAGAATGTGGAGTTGTTGTTTTCGACTAGATGTCGAGATACCATTCATGCAAAGCTGTTTGCCAATGGCGGTGTTTTTCAACCTCATTGATATGGCGGGAATAAAATCATCGACACTATTTCGAATGACAGCTACATACGATTGATCACAGCGACAGCAGATACGGCTTGTATTTCATGACAATGTGCAGACAGAGACAAAGCAGAAGTGGGCCTACCGCAAACGCATTGCAGTCGATTCAAGAAACGGGAGAATGTTGGCCTTGGTGGAGAAAATGACGGTATGGCTATTCAAATAAATCTGCAACATAATGCGGAATGTGCAAAAAAGTTGCTGCAGAATGGTAAAAAATAGGCAGTTGCTACATGTTTCATTGCTACTGAAGTGAAGTATCAAGGTAGTTTATATATTGTTCCATTTTTCAGCCAATTCTTTACAAGTCGATTGAATGTTCAAAAGAAAGTTTTCATGCAAACTACAGTCCGTTTCATAAAAAGTGGATCATCCTAAAATTTGACTAAATAAAACATAAGTAATAAAACATTGATTCGTTGATATCGTTGATTTTTGACTGATCTAACTTTCTACACTCTCTTTTTAACAGTGACGAAAGTTGTGATACGCCATCTGTAGGTAGCAGTGAACGACGAACGTTACGCTTTAGAATACTCCATACATTTTCTATGGGATTCAGATCAGGAGAACGAGCTGGCCAAGATCCTAAGCTCTGATTGAGACTTGCATAAGTTGACTCTACTACTCCTGTGACACGTAGCATTATCATCCATAAATAACCAAGTCGATGGATCACCAAGTTGATCTGTCATTTGGCCAATGTTCATTCGTAAAACATTCACATAGCGTTCAGAATTCATGGTTCCTTGCTGTATGTGAAGTTCAGAGCGGCCATTGGTCCAAATGCCAGCCCAAATCAGTAGAGTCGCACCACCTTGTACCCGGGGACGATGTAAATGTCTCGGAATTTCCTGATCAGATTTTATCCATAATCTCAATCGACCATCACTATTCTTCAGACGGACTGATGCCTCATCAGACCAGACAACCCGATCCCATTGATTTCGCCAGTGACAATGACTCATTGCCCATCTGAGACGTCTTTTTGTATGCTGATCTGATAATTCGATCTGAGAGGGCCTCTTACACCTCTTGAAATTCGACTCAATAAGTCTTCTACGAATAGTGGACTTAGAAATAGACGAGTCTAGTGCAGCCATCTCAGTTAACGAGAGACTTGGATCAACTTTAACAAATCTCAAAATTAGGCGGTCTCTACGTTTGGATGTTTTGCGTGGACGGCCAGAGCCCTCTTTACGAAAGAGTCGAAAATCATCATTATGCGATCGATGCACATTTGTGTAAGGGACATTTAGTCGCTTGCTTGTAGCTCGCAAAGAAAATCCTAGTTTGACACTTTGCCTTTTGTGAATGCAATCTCGTTATTGTTCGTTTGTGCTTTGTATTGTTTTCAACCGGTAAGAGATAGATTTCTAGCTGAAAGCAATCAGGAATGCTGTCAACACCACCGCAACGAAGTCAGGAAGCTATGGAACATGAAGTCCAGTTAATCACATGTAGCAGTTACATTGTTGTTGATGAATAATGGTGCTATACTGGCTCTGATTGATCGATTTTCTTTATTTTTGTTTTGCTTGATAGCTTTTGGCTTGTAGAACAACATATTACATAACAAAGGAAACAAATGTAATTTTATAAGAGTGAGGTATGATTTTGTGTAACATTGCTAAATGAAGATCAAATTATCTACTACTTTTTTATCTATAACAGGAAAACAACTCAATATTCATGCTTGAAATTTCCAACAATGATATTAGTAAGCACAACTGACATATCTTCCAAATTTCAGAGAAATTCGTTCAAGTTTGGCGGAGTTAGACAAAGTTGAAGTTAAGGCGATGTTTAAGGGTGATTCATTTTTTATGAAACAATCTGTAGCTAACTTCTGTGATAGTTCACTTTGATGGAATCTTTCTAATCATCAAACTATCATTATTTTTTCAATTTCTTGTAATCACATCATCATACATGTTCATGATGATAGTATGTACATGTCATTTGCTACCAGTGTCATCCTCTTAAAATAAAGATTTTATTATTACTATTATTATTATATTATGCAACACAGGCTTAGATGTGATGTTATGACAATGGACATAATGGGCAATGACTAATATACAATAATAGTTGATGCAGTAATATAAATGAATATTTATAATTGAATGGATGAAAATAGTTTAATTAGCTACTTAAGATATGCCGGTCAATTTTGACCGCTTTTGTTCCTTTTAGGTAGTGAAATTTCTTGGTCCTTCTAGTGCTAAGTTTATGCATCATGATTGCAGTGAAAACTGATTATTGAAATAAGTGAATGAATAATTTCACGTGCCTATAACATGACATAAGAAAGAGTTTCAAAAGTTATCTTAAAGATATTGAATATAGTTATATAGTTGAAAAGTTATCTTAAAGATATTGAATATAGTGAACCTGAATACGCTATGCACCAAATAGTTCCTGACAAGAAGGCCCCGTTCCTAATGAATAGAATCATGAAAGCGATCAGTTTCTGAATACGTTTGTGTGTTTAGTAAGCCTAGTGTCTAAACAGTTCACTGTAGATGTGATGTTTTTCCTGTGATGGTGAGTGGTGACAGCATTGCATGTATATAAGTCAATTGATTACTTTTCCCATTACAAGACAAATCAATTAATTAATTGCAATTAATCAATCATTTTACACACCCTGGAAAAGCATTACCTTCATAATTCACAAGGAAAAGAAAAATCACTTGTCCTCTTGTTTTTCGTCGTGCATTGTAACATCACTGCATGCGGCCACTGAAAATTATGGTTAGCATTCAGCAGAAAGATATATACATAATGCATATATTGTCACACTTTGCGGATCACATAAATTATGGCCACTTGGGTGCTCTCAATAATTGAATGCTTCTATATTTCATTTGTTTCTTGGAATACATGTATGTCAGAATTACATAAACATTTTCATGTTGCACATTTCAAAATGGAATTTTCAAGGCTGACATAAGCTTTACAAATAACTTAGGCTGTGAAATTTAGATGTTTGAATACGAAAATTTCGATTAGCGCAAATTATTTTCTTAATTTGAGATTCGTTTTCAGAAAATTTAAGTCTAATTTGCTAAAAATGAATTGCGAGCAAATTCGGGAATGACCCAATTGACAATCCTGAGTCGTTTGTTTGAGCGAGCAAATTCATTTTGATTTCGCATGAAGTTAGCATTAACTTTTTAATAAATGTCTGATCTTTTCGATACATAGATCGATATTCTGAGTCGTTGTTGAGCCGCTAGGCAATCGAAAACATGCGAGCAAATTCGGGAATGACCCAATTGACAGTTCTGAGTCGTTTGTTTGAGCGAGCAAATTCATTTTGATGTCCCATGAAGTTAGCATCAGTTTTATCATTAATTTTCGGTTGATTTCGAGCCGAAAAAACATTTTCTCTGTATTAGAGGGCCAGGAAGGATTGGAAAAGATGTGAGCAAATTCGGAAATGAATGCTTGTTGATGCTACACTATTGTTGATTGAGAGCAAATTGGTTTAAATGGTGTGTGAAGTTAGCATTAATGTTAGCATTAACTGTTGATCTTTTAGTGATATTTTCTCCTATTTCCTTTAATTTTCTTATTTCGGGTGTTGATGAGCAAATTCCTGGTAGGAGAATGCACTTGTACGTGAATTTTGAGACGCGAGCAAATTATCTGAAAAAAGTTAATGCTGGAGTTAATGCTAACTTCATCGCCTTAGATATTTATGCAATTCTCAACTACAATCTCGGAGAACATTGCATGTCTAGTGGGCGGAATAATGACAGCTGCACTAAACATTATTTGTATGCATCATATTAAACAGTACTGTATTTCAATTGATTGAAATCATAGATCAACCCGCCTGCCCTCGAGACAAATATATCGACAATTATTGTCGATTAAAGAAAATTAGTCAATCGATTGATTAAGACAATTTTCTAATTATTTGATAAATTTAATCTTTGAAATTTCATTCATTTAATGTCACCTCGTAATCATTTTGATGATCTTTGAATCAATTTCGCAAGTGTTGAGCGATTTAACGTTGCTATGAAGTAGCAGTTGTTTCCTCCTCAAGTCACTTCTTCAAATGGCTAGTATTTTCTTTTCTACTGCTTCCTGTCTTTCAAATCCTTTAAGGAGATATAATAAGTGATCACTTGCTGTGTCTTATAGCTTATGTATATTCGTCAGTGTCCTTTAATTTTGCTTTTCATGTCAGCAGTCAATTAGTTGCGTAGCTTGTTGAGCCCTAGCAAGTTACGTTTCTCATTGGAGAAAATTTTTCGCAAGGACTGACGAGAGGAGTTTTGGCTTTCCGATGCAATCAAATGAAGGATGGAATACATTGGTTGTCTACAGCATTGAATTTAAGCTACTTTTTTTAAAGCAAATTTTCATTTTATAAGCTTTATGATATAAGAAATGTATTCTCCTAACAAAAATAATTTTAAAATCCAAAGCTTTATTGTGTTTATTTGACAAATGTAGGCATTCAGATTTCAATCTTTCATATGGGTCGTGTAGAGACATAATTCATTAAAGCATGGGGCCATGAATATTTCACAATGAAATAACTCGTCCCTTGCACATTGACATTGAAAAACATATTGTCGCAAATGTTATATGACTTTTATTTTGCTTACTTATTTTTTCGATGGTTTTCTTAACACTTCTAATGAAATCTTATGAATAATGACGCACGTCATCATTCACCTATTGAGAATGTAATGCTATTGTTCCCTTCATTATACCCCCATAGATGGCAAAATATTCTCTTTTCAGCATAAAAGTCATACAAACGGCGATGTCCGCAATTCACTGATACAACTAGTTAGCTCTTTGGGAGAATTCAAACATCATGTAAATGAATAAACGTTTGATTGCGCTCACACGGAACGATGAGGTTTCGGATATTTTCTGTGAAGGTATGTGCACTGCGAACTACATGGATGTTTTTGCCAGTTGGTGATAATCAACACATAATCAAATTTCATTCTCAGCATATTTTATTTTGACAGCAGAACAGATATTGAATGTGCCAGCATTGGAATGCTGAAACTTGATACAACATTTTGCCGTCAAAACTCAGTGCATAATTATCCGTTAACGCAATTCGTGTTACAGACACATGTCATAAATTACACATACTGATCGAGGAAATAATCTTAACGTGATGCTAAATTCACCTAACAGCAAGATGGTGATAATAACTCATTTCACGTTTATCACTTCAGTTATCAAGTTAGTTTAGAGTTAAGCGCAAATGACAACTGCTCGTGAGATATGTTGACAAGATCCATCAGAAGTAAAATAAATATGGTCATTTATCGAAATGCTGTCTTACATCAAAAATGATAGCTGCGAGGATAAGAATGAATTCAAATAAACTCAGAGAACAAAGTCAAGCACATCTTTTAACAATTCAGACATTTCTGACCTCCATAATTCCAGTCACTCAATATTAATTCATTGGTATTGCATTCAATTTTATTTCTAGTGATGTTTTTTTTGCTTTTACTTCTTTGAGGTTTTTATTTTTCAACGATCCGCTGCAGTTTCACGTACGTCGGTATTGTATACTATTCTTATTCTAGTATTGCAGCTCATGACTTTTCACCAATTTTTAGCCAAACTTTTCACACGACTGTTTATTTTTTACTCACATTTGTCCCTTTTCGCAATCAAAGTCCTATTTGTATATTGTGAAAAAAAGTACACATGCAGTCATATGCAGATAACAGAAACAGTGGAAGATGTGAGCTGGAACCCATACTTAGTCCAATCCGCTCAACAACAATCTAGCAACAGGCCTGTACTACCTTTGAAGGCCGTGATGTGCTACAATGGATGCTGGTATGCAGGACAAGGAAATGTCATATATGTTTATTTGTGTGCTATATCGATTGTCACACTTAATATTTTCTAACTATGCAGCTAACTCTCAGCAAGATATCCGACTCTGTACAAATAACAATTTGAATGACATTATTTTGACATTGTCCCTCAACTTCGTGATACTATTCGTGATAATAATTATAATAATTAAGTCGACAAGGGACGGCTTCTCTTATGGGAAGATCACCATCAAGCTCAAGCCGATTGATGCACTGTTCAAGAATTACATTAAACAAGGTTCGTTTGCATCTAAGTCTGAATTCCAGCGAAATGACCCTGACAGCTACTCTCCAATGTATACACCAGCAGTGACTCTGGCGTCCCCGAGGGTAATCACTTGCACTAGATCGTAGAATCTACGAACCTAAGAGAAGTCAACCCTGACACCAGCCATCGAATTCTAAGTTCCCCAAAAGGAATCTTTTTATGCGCTCTTTGCTACAGTTGTCAAAGATATGTACTTCGTTGAAGTAGAATTTTTGCCTTTTTGTTGACGTAAAATTTTAGTACTGCAACGCGTTTTCCTATTGAAGAAGTGCTTCATAAAGTACTTCCTCTTGTACTTCTACTTTGTAACCATACATGAATCTATAAATTATCGTAATAATCTATTGTTTGTTTACTTTCAAAATTAACTTAAATGTCACTTAATAAGTGCAGCAAAGTTGCCCCATAGTGTAAAACATACTAGAATTCATTCAAGTGTAAGTTATTAGACAATAGCTATTTGTTTTCAACTATTATGTCGACTGAACATTTTTGTGGAAATAAAAGTTATAGGTGAATATAAATGAAATAAATTAATTATATTGAAATGAAGCAATTTGATGCTGATAAGAAACTTATAGCTACATTGACATTCATGCAGCCTATAGTTGGAATCGGCGCCCGGTTCCAACCCTGAGTTGCAATCTTTTCATTCATTCAGACTGTTTATTGCTGAAATTATGTCAATGATAGGACTAAGAAGAAAAGCTTGAATTGGGATCGAACTGAAGAAATAATTAAGTATTCAAAAGTAGTATAAAATTATTTCTTTCAATTTTCCTCATTTAAAGCTTGACATTTCACGGATTTGAATGAACTTGATGGATGCAGATGTGCTGTACAAAATAAAATTCAGCGGGAGCGGATGCGAATGCGAACCTGAGATTTGGATGATAGATATTTGTCTATCATGGTCATAGACGGTCAACAACAATGTCAAACTGTGAGAGAAAACATCATTGATTGTATTAATGTGACATCATGACCAGCTCACTTGTATCAATTAGGGCCCTTATTACCTGAAATTGACAATTTGTCCAAAATACTCCACTTCCAGGCATCGCTCATTTTTTATATGAATAAAGAGATAGCGATCCAATCAATAATGATAAAAAAATTTCCAGTGCAAACATTTCATTGATAATGAAGTGAAAGCATCACGGTTAACCCTTTCAGTACGGACGACACGCTGTACGTGTCATGTATCTATTAACAAATTAACGGAATTAGAATCAATGCAATAGTACGATTATACCGTGACACGCAGAGCCTGTCATAAAACCATCGGTGAATGTTTCTGAATTATGATCACTCTCAAAGGACAGGTTCACCGAATTATTACGTAAGATTTCGTTTATTGAACAGATCTTTGAATATCATTCACACCGACAGAATTTGTTGATAGTTGTTGCTGTTCGAATTGCGCATTCATATCATAATGAGCACGCAAAGTGGTCGGCGGTATCCCCGGCGTTCTGCCATGACAGATGCGTTGAATTTGATGGGATTTGATACAAACGAAGATGGCAGTTCAGGCAGTGAGATTGAAGATGAAATACAAGATAATGACTTGCGAGATAACGACTCAAGTAGCAGCTCTGACGAAGATGCAGGTGGCAGCACTGGTGAATGGCGAACTGTCCAAAGTGGTACTGATTCCGTCAGACGTGGACCAGAATTTACTGGAACTACAGGACTACATCCACGCTTGGAGATTCCAAATGAATTAGAAGATGATATGTTTTTCTTAAATCACTTTTTCACTGACGACTTAATGCAAGATATATGCGACTACACAAACAACAGACTTTGGCAAGAATTAGTTGATAATCCTGAAAGCCAGAAATTACAAAACAGCAGACAAGTTACAGTCAATGAAATCAGAAAGTTTATTGGATTGCAATTTTTAATGGCTTTGAACAAGAAGCCTACGCTTGCATCATACTGGAGTGGCGATTTGGTGTTTCGTCAAGAGATATTCTCGTCACCTGAATCTCTATCCCGTGACAGATTTCAGTTAATTTTGAACTATATTCGCTTTCCAGACCCAGAAAATTTGGAAAATGATTATTTAGCAAAAGTACGACCATTTCTGGAAAAAGTTAATAATATATGCCAAAATACATACCTACCAAACCGTCAGATTTCTATAGATGAGACACTCATGCTGTTCAAAGGACGTTTAAGAATACGACAATATATCCCAAGCAAGCGTAGGAGGTATGGAATAAAGTCGTATGTATTGGCAGAATCCGAGTCGGGTTACGTTTGGAAGATGATGCTTCATGGTCTGAGTACTGAAAATCGGGCAGTCGGATTGTCTCATCGTGGTGCTGAAACATTATCAGTTACGGAACGAATTGTGATACAATTATCACACGACCTGTTTAATCAAGGTTACCACGTTTATCTTGATAACTTTTATACTTCCTGTAGATTAGCCCGATATCTGTTTCGCAATGGTACATTTATGACTGGAACTGTAAAAGCGAACCGGGGCGTTCCGAGCGATTTAAAGCACTTAAATCTGCCTGTTAAGTCTCAAGCTTATTCCCGCAACGGCGAAGTTCTTTGCGTAAAACTTGTGGATCAAAAGTCGTCTGGAAAGAAGACGGTTTACTTGATGGATACGTTTGCTGCTGCTGAAGATGTTGAGGTCAGCCGCATAGTCAAAGGTGGACACCACGAAACGGTGAAGAAGTCACGATCTGTATTGAATTACAATGCCCATATGGGCGGTGTCGACCGGTTGGATGCCGCACTTCATCATTACGATATCAATCGGAAAAATTATACATGGTTTGTAAAGTACTGCTTGCACTTAATTCAAATCATGCATTACAATTCATGGATTCTCTACAGGAAGAATGATGGTAAAATGAACTACCTAGATTACTGCATGAAATCTGTCAATCGTTTGGTCTTACAAACAGGTATTGGACGAAATCCTGTCGGAAGACCTCGCCTGGAACCACGATCAACAAACAATCGATGCTTGGAGGAACGGAATCCACAACATAAACTTGAACGCATACCAGCAAGGGAAGGAGAACCTCGACCTCACAAGAGATGCCGTGTTTGCTACCAAGCCGGAAAGCGGAAAGAAACTGTCTTCCGATGTGCTGATTGCCCTGGACAACCTGGTCTATGTGCTGCTCCTTGTTTTTCAAAATATCATGAGTAAACCTGAAACTTTTCGAAACGTATTATGGGTTTATTGCGTTGAATATATTTTGTAGTAATAGCAGTAAATGGCTTTTGATTTTCCGTTACATTCGAGGTGCAAAAGCAGAAGTAATTAAAAGTAAAGTAACATTAAAAGAGTAAATATAAAATTGAAATGAAAAATGAGTGATTAATATTGAGTGGACTGTAAATAAAAGATGTGCAAATACATTGCAATAAACATAAAAAATTATACGCTCGAAAATATTTATAAATTTATATGATCGGTAATTGGTAATTGGTAATCGGTTCTTTTTTAATTGCACAATTTCTAGGAAAACATAAGAGGTATATCTTATTCAGTCTTATTCAAAAAGCTTTCATGGCACACTCGATTGGGAAATTGGAACCAAGCATATAAGCCTATATGTCTTATATGTTTGGTTCCCATAATGTGTATAATACAAGCTCGAAATAGATTGTGTTGTTTTAAAAAGATTAGCAAAAATGTGTAGAATTATTTACTGTGGTCGTAATGAGAATTATTACTGTGTGAAATGAGAAATTAAGGAAAACTGTTTACGGTGTTATCATCGCATAGTACTGTACTTATTAGTCAAGTCAACTCTAAAACACCCAAAGATTTTGAGAACACCTATTTGCATTCCTTGTAGCAGTTTTCTCCGTCTTTTCTTCCGGAGAAAACATGTGCATCATGACAAGATCTAATGCTATTATCTGTTGCAATAACACCTCGAAATCACATAAAATGGACAAATAAAATATAGAAAATATACCTATTTGACACCTCTGGCGTGTCACCGTAACAGTGGACAATGATAGTAACGACACGCATCGTGTGTCATCGTAACATCGAACAATGATTAATTTTCAAATTTTGTTACGTTGAATAATTATTGCATGACACACTGTGCGTGTCACTAGGACAGGTATCTTAATGATTTCGTGCTGAAAGGGTTAATTATAAGCTGCTGTTATATGAAAAAGAGCAGATTAAAGGATGGAGGACTCAGCTGGCATTCCTTTGGCAATCTGTTGCGATCGCAAACTTTACTCATACAATTCTTTGAGGTCACAGTTGCATAAATATCAGACCTTCTTGTGAACGGGAACGTTTCTAATGGCAGATGAATTGAATTTTCTAATGTGTGCATGATGGATTTATTTTTGGCTGTAAATATTCCATTTCCTCTTAACATCTGACTTTAAACTTCACACTGCGTCTGCGAAGAGATATATGAATAACAATCACAAACCGAAATCGGTAATTTATTGATAATCTCTTCAATGGCTGATCAGCAGTAGTGAAAAATGAACAGCTTTACTCATTATCATAAGCAAGTTGTCGAAATTAACTTCTCATGTTGCCTCATTTCCGCGACCGTATTTGGTTAATTAGATTTGACGATGCTTCCTGAAAACTAAACCGCTCTTCCCAATGCAATGATACTTAGATTTATCATTACATTGTGATTCTTTACTTGACGATGGATAAAGTAAGCGAAACAAGATTGAAAATGGCAGCAATGAGCGCGGTTGAAATCTATCACCGCTCGATTATTGATGGCACGATCAATCGTGCGATTATGCTGTTATACAACGACTCATAGGGAGCCTTAAATCAGGGCTTCAAAAGTTCTTTATTTGAGAGTGTCCATGCGTCAAACAAAATTGAACATTGGACTTCGGGTTAAATCTTTGTTTTCTTAGGTGACATTGGATGGGTGTACCCAACGCTCCAAGTCAGTGAGTCACGCACCATATTTTGAAATCATGCTATTTTCAAAAAAGCGAATGTGAATAATAGTCATGTTGTCATCAATATATTCGCTCTAGCTACATTTTATAAAATAGCTTCTCATATGAATGAATAGTCGGGGCATCATATAAACACACTCGATTAATTAAAATTCTCAAAAATTAAGTATATTATTTCCTTCCAAATATGGTCATCCATTTTCTTTCAAATTAGGTGTCATGTGTATCATTGAATGTTACAACTAATGTTTATAAATCACATAAATTAGAACATATGCTGTACCTCAAAATTTTGTGCAAACTTCCAAAAATATAACAATAACAATAAAAAAATACAGTAAGCATAAAGCAAATCAGCCCACTGCAAATTACACTTCTCAGGAGTATGTTCTGTGTGTATAGAATAATATCATCTACTTGCATATCAAAAATCTAGGAAATTCTAGTTAGTGGAATCCCTAAAATTTTTCAGTTCCCCTTGAATGCAATATTCTAAAACCTCGATAAACACGCTTGCTGAAATGAAACTGGCGGCTCGCATCCTAGACAGCTAATCTAGTTGAAGATGTGAACATGAACAACATGCAACATTTTGTCATGTTTTTCTTTTTTTAAATATATTGTACATTGCTCTAATCAACAACAACAGTGCTTCCAGATTTAATTCCATTTAAATGATTACAATTCTCAGTCACCTGCTCAAAAACACATTGTGCCATGTGTAGATGTGGAAAGTTTGTGCAAAATGGGCCACAAATCAGCGAGTTTTCCATCAATTGATGACTGCATTTTGCGATTACCTAAGTCTGGAATCAAAGCGCATAGATGCTCAAAAAATTATATCATTAAGCTTGGACAACATTCGCTTGAAGAATGTGTTCGTAAGTGCTGCAGGCGTAAGCTGATAAAGATTTATGCAAGCTAGACTACATATCTGCATGCTTATAGAATCCGTAACGATTATTTTATCAGCTGCTCACTATTGAATGCGCATAGAAAACGTTGTCACTAGATTAATAACACGGTGAAATGCATTTATCACTGTGTAACATGTTCTAAACAGAGATGTAGAGTCGGAGTCTCTGCTCAAATGACAGGACTGTGCATGTAGATCAGGAAATAAATGAGATAAGGAAATAAATCCTTATGCATAACTTTCATTGCCAATATGTCAAATGAGCCTTCCATCAAGCAAAAGTACAGCAACAATGTAAAGCAATTTTTGTATTATTATTCTAGGAAATCAGACCTGACGTGAGAAGCGGATTGTCTTTTCAGAGAAATACACGTAGTTATATGGGGATCTTCTGAAGTAACTAATGATAAATGAGTGTATTATCAAAACGAAAAGTACTAAATCGGTGATTACTCTCCTGAAAGTGCCCCAAAACACGTATTTTCTAATTTATGCATTCAAATTTTTCTATACTTCACATATTCATCAATTTGATGGTGATGAATCAAATTTGATAGGGAGAACCAGAAGCCACGAAACTCAATTTTTGGACTTTTTGTAGACATGTTGTCATAGCCAGGTTCGGGAAGAGAAAAGAAAGCGTCGGTGAGAGCATGGTCTCTCAAGAAAGCTCGAAAACTTAGAAAAGTGATTTCTTAGCTTCCTTGGCTCAGTTTGCAACACCTTTGACTCAAAAATATCACAAAATGAGTACATACTACTTTTATTTGCCAACACTAATTAAGAGTTTTCCGAGCGTGTAATAGAACATCGGTGAACGATCATTATTTGTCTTTATTTCACAATATCCGCAAAATCATTAATTTTGTAACAGATATCAGAATAAATTATATAGAATGCTAGAATTGTAGAATGAAAATATAATGCTGTAGATCATGCTTATCTGGTTTACATAGATTGGATAGCATATTGAAATCGCTGCCTGAATGCATGTATTTCAGCTTTAATTTGTTCATCAACACGAATTCGATTATCTACATTTAAAGCACTGTAATACGTTTTTAGCAATACCTTCTTTTTCAGAAACTGTGGAAATTATAACACCAATATAGAAATGCAGACGTGTTTTCTTTTTTCAGAATGCTTCTATTTTTGTAAGGCTTTCTATGTCCACATGTTAATAAGTTCCACGAAGCAGGTAAATATTTTCCTGATTGGAAATTAGTAACCTGGTTCAGACTTCTATGGAAAAAGTCATGCATTATAACAGATAACGCATAGATTTCTTCGGTCATTATTTGTCATAATAACCTCGAGCCTGTGGCTCTCGGTAATTATAGCAAATAATGACCTCAAATCTATGCAAGACAAAATGATTGACCTCAGTATTGCAGCTTCGTCTATCATGTCTTCTATGAACCTTATATGTACAAGGAAAACATAAGACCTCATAATAAATCATGTCAATAACGCCCTGGATGCTGTCTCAATTAAAATTCCTTCACGTAATCAGCAAATGCTTCTCCCAAAACACCATCCGTCACCGAGATTTCGATCCATAGCTCGATTATGTATCTCTCAAGATGGTGAATCAGCAACAGCTCGTTGTGCTCAGACCCTGAACATACCTCCATGGTGATCTTTATTCTTCTAACATCGGCTCCAACAAGAAATTTCCTCACCGATGGAACAATGAAACCGCGGCACTGCACTTCAAAGGGCATGAGCTCACGTTTTCACCATTGGTTCTGAATCTCGGCAAGTTCTTCATATTTTGCAGCTTTCCTCTCATGGGCATCGTCAACGCTCTCTTCCAAGGAAACTGTTAGTTCGCCCATAATCATTCTCTTCCCTACCTCGTTCATCAACACTAGATCAGGTCGTTGGTCGGATAGGGATAATTCTTCTGGCAGCTGTCCATCTACTCGAACTTCCCACTTCTGTGGATTAAATCGAGACATACGAGGAGACATTTCTCTTTGCTTGACCCTACAGCACGAAGTCAATTCCCGTCACATACCTGGTGAGCATCATGCATCTGAGACTGCTTCCATAATCGCCTACAGAACCAAATCGGACTGGTACGTGTACCATCCTCTTTGCATCGCCACATGACAACCAGAGAGGATATGGCGAAGATAGGTAGCGTGTCAAATTAGCAAGGGTAGGAAATTCATCATAGGTCCATTGAAGCTTAGAATTCAACTGCCAGTAGCCCATGTTCCACCCATCGTTCAATGAGATCTTGCGATCTTCAACTTCCCACTTGATCCATTCTCCTTGCTGCCCCTGCTACACATGACGGGGCAAGTCTCTACTCTTCTTCCAAGGGTCGCACCTCATTCTCGTGTAACTTTCATCTTTGGTCACCTTCGCTCATTTATGACCAAACTTTATCTCTCTTTTCCATGCCAAACCTCTCCTGCCGTTTTGGACAACTCCCAGTTCGGTCAGCTCTGTACCGACGGCGCTGGCAAGAGAACAGCTTATTTTGCATTTCAAGTCATTTAAGAAAATGCATGAATTGAAGTAAAACGAATTACAAATTTTTATTAGATACGTTTCCCTTCAATTGGACTTAAGTGTGTAATAACCCAATTTGGTAAATACTCAGAATTAGATTCATCTGCGCGAAGAAGATAAACAAAATATTTAATTCTATGGGTAAATACTTCAACACTCTGACTTATGTTCGAATCATTGTTATTATAAGTGAAGTGAAGAAATGATGGAAATTTAATTCCGAAAATTAACTAATGCATTTATTTATCGCCATAAAGGCCTTATAAACTTTAATAAACATATAGTAAACTGCTGATGATAAAAGGGGACATGATTAAAGCCGATACTCACATAATTCAAAAGATAAAAGGAAATGAAATTCAATCACAAAAGTTGAATTATGAAAGAGATTGATTTTTTTATCTTTATCGAGTTCTCCAGCATTAGGGCTTACAGCTGCAACAACTGCAGGCCTATTTTGTCTTACACATACATCTATATTAGAAACAAATTTTATATCAAATTTACAAATACCAAATCCATTTTATAAATAAAATTATGTGATAACACAGATTGCCTTATTTGTCAATCATTTGTAAGGAATGTGTCATGGAGTTGCCTGCCAGATTAAATGCAAAAAATGCGGATTAATCTGTGCAAGAGAAACATCAAGAATTGGAAGAATGAGAGTTAAAGAACATAAATGCCACCTGCAACAAAAGGCATCGATGTTATGGAAACATAGTGCTGAAAAACATGAACGAATGAGAAAAAATTTAAAATGGATATTACAGAAATGTACAGCTCCGATCCATTAACGGGACAAGTTGGAAAGGGCGTTGAAATAAGTGAAATAGACCAATGAGTCTTAATAAACACCAAAAATTCCATACAAACCTTTCTCCTATCATAGAAATTTCTGCATGTCTTTAGCAGCATCCCGATCAAGTAGACTTCAGCAAACAGGATGTAGTCATGTTATTTTTTTATGTTTCCAGCCACTAAAAGATGTATGTGTTGAGGTCTATAAAACTGGTGTCTTTACTAAGCATCCGCAACCAGCGAACGATAACCCAGAAAACGTAAACTGGTTTATCAATCGTTCGCGTGACCTGTTATCTTCACGTCTTGGTAATCGATACATTAACCCACAGAGATCTGAGGGAGGAGGTCCAGTGGACTCACGAGCGCAGACCTCTGCTTTGTATCGACTCTCAGGACATGTAGCTACATCGAAAACAAAATACAAGACGTGTACACGCGATGTCATGACTGCAACACCTGAAGAACGATAGCCTCCAGATGGATAACAGTGGTTAAGTATCGGTGTCTTGTCAGTTTACTTTGAAGAGATTCATGAGTATTGCAATTTCTCCCTAAATATAGACTCATTTAGACAAAATAACCTACAATTATCGACTTGTGGCAGGAATCTACAACAATTTCATGTCTCACTTCTTAAGATCTAGCAGCAATTGCATAGATCGGTGCCTAGACGAGCGGCTGAAATGACCATCACCAGATAGCGATTTTTCATTCTAGTCCCACTACTTAAACACAGAAATCGCAGATAGAGATTCGCACCATAGAGATCCGACATTCAGCACTGTTTAAGTGAGAAGAATCAGAACGAGTTTCTGCAGGGAACGAGGCCAAAAATGAGACTTTCACAGAATGCTGTACAGTCTATGGCTACTATGAATCTGCATGTCTGCGAGCTCTAGTTATTTCTTCTTCTTGTAAGACAGGATCAAAGGAAGACACCTGCAGTCCTGGCGAATTAGCTCAAAACAGACTGAAGGTGGAAGTAAATACAGCAGAAGCTTTTTCAACTTTTTCTAGACCAAAATTTCATGGAGAATCCGAATATCAGGTGCCCTTACTCTGAAAATGTCCGGATGAGCCTTGAGACCAATTTTTCTCAAATATACGACCTATACTATTCATAAAACATGAAAAATGTTTAGTTACTCATTTCAGACAATCAATGGACATCATCTGAATCAGACTTTGATGGAGAATCCGAATTTCAGATGCTCTTACTCTGAAACTGTCCGGATATATTTGAGAAAAATTAGTCTCAAGGCTTATCCGGACATTTTCAGAGTAGGGGCATTTGATATTCTGATTCTCCATGAAATTTTGGTCTAGAAAAGTCAGAAAGGCTTCTGCTGTAATTACTTCCACCTTCAACCAACCCTATTTCGCCTAATGCAATGGGATGCAGATCGCAGTTGTCGGCAAAAATGAAAGTTTCCATGTTTTCGCTTGTTAAGTTAAAAATACTTCTAGAACCTAAATTTTTCTACAAAGAAATCTAGGACCATAATTTATGACATGGAAGGTCTTCAAGTCATTTCCTATGGTTTGCATTTGATGTTATCATGTTTCTGATCAGCAATATATGCGAGAATGTAGACAAATGCGGATTAAATTACTCAGAATTCTTGTCTTCGCTGACATTAGTAGGCTTGCCAGGAACGTCAATCTGAATTAATATCTGTTTTCTTAACATTTGTTTCCTTAAAATGTGATAATGTCTGACAAGAAGAGGAACTAGGTAGAACTCAGCAGATGCGCAGATTCGTAGTAGGCATAGGATGTACATCATTGGCCTCGTTCCCCGCGGAAACTCACTCTGGCTGCCGGCAAAGTTGGACCTTGGGTAAGTGATACAAAACTTGGGTTTTCTATTAATGCATAAATCAAGTTATAAAAATTGATATTTTGATTTGAACCTTAGGAGAGCTACATGATAAGAGCTTGAAGTTCTGATATTTATCAAAATTCCACCATATTCATAGAATATTTCAAATAAGAAATACCTATGATTATTAGACATTTCACTTTGGACTTGACAATACCGCGCATTGAAGTTCGTACATGTTGGATATGTTGTCGGCTTACATGAGTACATTTTGTTGCATTTGTGCATATTGAATTTACAAATATTTCATATACTTCATGTCTTCGCACACCAAAAATGTCTGCGACAGCCGACAGTTATCTAAAATGAATTAATTCCAATGTCGTATTCTAAATACATGCATGTTAAACCATGCGCTCACGACGCAGCTGTATTATTTATTAAATCTCAGCAAGTTGAAATTATCCCTTAGCAGCATTTTCTCATAAATCCAAAAGAAAAACACACCAGTGTAATATAGCCAAAGCTGCTGTATTACTAAAATTCTCAAATTTTCGCGGACAACCGCCTTGTTCAAGAGTGCACGAGGAATGAACTATGTAAGCGAGCGCGCCGACGACCGGCAGAGGGTCACGTGATCGACATCGGCGCTGACAACGAGACGGCAGTACATGGGTGCAAGCGCACTCATGAACAGCAAAGGGTAATTGACAGGATAAGAAAAAGGAAGTTTAAAATACAATGTCCTTCAGCTCCTCACGTTCCTGACGGGAATTGATGCTGGGCTGCCTCTTTTTTATTTCTATAGCCTCAAGTATTCTCAGCGATGTCATTTGATGCTCACGGCTAAGTATTTCTGTTTGAAAACTGCTTTTACAAGTAAGTTTATGTTTGAAAACTGAGCTGCTGCTCGAATTTATGTGTTCACGCACCTTGATGTGGAGAGGCCGAATAGTGCTGCCAATATACAACTTTCCACAGCTGCTATACTTCATCTGGTACACACAATTGGTGACATGACACAACTTGTTATCCTTTACAGGACAGTTCTTCAGCTTGCATTCATCAGCTTCCTCCTTCTTCCTGAGGACGTCTCTTAGTGTTCTTGTCTTATGATACATCTTGACTGGGAGGTCATTTTGCTGCAGCACCCTGTTGATGTTCCTGTTCAGCTGGTCGGAAACGTACGGCATCTTCAGGAAAATAGGGTCTTCAATGCGCTTTATGGTTTTCTCTTTCTCTTGAAGTTCGGCTTCACAGGAACGATTTGCTGAGCCACATTACAAGGATAGCCGTTGCTCTTCAAAATATTTTTGAAGTCATTAAGATTGGAGGCGAGGTCTCTACTATCTGTACATCTTTCTCTAATGCGATCCACCTCGTTTCGGATGATATTCCTTTTCGTTTGTGAAGGTAGGGCCGAGTCACAATGCACAAACAAGGGTTTCTTTGCTCTTTTCTTGTAGAAGTTGAAAGTAGCCTTGCCCTGGTCTACATAAACTTACTTGTAAAAGCAGTTTTCAAACAGAAATACTTAGCCGTGAGCATCAAATGACATCGCTGAGAATACTTGAGGCTATAGAAATAAAAAAGAGGCAGCCCAGCATCAATTCCCGTCAGGAACGTGAGGAGCTGAAGGACATTGTATTTTAAACTTCCTTTTTCTTATCTTGTCATTTACCCTTTGCTGTTCATGAGTGCGCTTGCACCCATGTACTGCCGTCTCGTTGTCAGCGCCGATGTCGATCACGTGACCCTCTGCCGGTCGTCGGCGCGCTCGCTTACATAGTTCATTCCTCGTGCACTCTTGAACAAGGCGGTTGTCCGCGAAAATTTGAGAATTTTAGTAATACAGCAGCTTTGGCTATATTACACTGGTGTGTTTTTCTTCTGGATTTATTAAATCTGTTTATATTTCTGGATGATCAAATGAAAACAATTACTCTATTATGAGCAATGAGTAATTCAATCATCATGAAATCGAAAAAACTTCAATTAGTCAGTATATCAGAATGGGTTAAATTAAAGGAAAGCTTTAGAACGTAATACATGTAGGTTACTTAGGCTACTAATTGCAATTATTGCAATCAAAATTCTTTCCCACTGATAGTACATTTCTCATGGCCCACAAATTATGAGAACACTACTTCAAAGAATTTTGGTTTTTTTATGTCAGCACAAAATACAAAAAAGCACTGATTGATGATACACATTTATTGAAACTTGGGCTTGAGTTTTGGTTTTGACCCAATACTTGTATTTCCGAATATACGTTTTGCCCAACCTTGCGTGCCGGACTATTCCTGTCGTAGGGTAATACATTGTAGTCATCAAACGACATAGCTGACCAGTCTGCGAGTCAGGCGATGCATATCAGCGGTAAAAGGGGTTATCTGACTTGAAGTACTTTTATTGGACCTTCGGCGTACAATGCCTTCTTTACGGTCGATGCTCAGATGGCCCGTCACGCTGTGCGAAGTTTAACTTTCTCTTTTACCTTTGACCAATAAAATTACTTCGGGTCAGATGCTCTATTAACTTACCCGTGATATGAATTATTAAAGGTTTTACATTTAGGGAGGAATAATAATCATGAATCTCTACAAAGTGCACTGACAAGGCACCCAACCATTACCAACTACTGGAAGCCGCCACCGTTTAGGTAGGGTTGTCAAGACAACGTTTGTCCACGACGCAATGTTGTTTCAATGTACATGTCCGCATTTCTGTGATTAGCACATAGCCTTGGAAAGATGTGGACTTGCAGTGTACCCGAAACTGCAATCTTTTCAATGGTAATTTCTCATCTTTATGCATGCTCAAGCTAGTGTGCATAGTTCCTTAGTGATGCTTCATAGAAGTTTTCTTTCGGTGCTGGCCCTTCGAGTATCTCATCATTGGCGTTGTTGGAGCACCAATGGGTCGACGTGGTGGTGGAAAATTGATTAATGCTGCCTTTTGTAAAGCCAACGTCACACTGTCCAGAGATCAATGTGCGTGAACTCCTGCGGAAGCAGCAGAAGAAAATTGAGATTAATGATGCATCTTCCTTTGATACTCGCTTTACAATTTGCAATGCATGCTACATATACTTTAAAGACAGAAAGTGCATTAAAATTTGTTGCATGCACTTTGATAAACGTAATTTAAATTTGTCATGTGTTTGATGTGTGTCATAAAACTCCATGATTTATGGAAGACAACATCAAGAAATTAAAGTATCATGAGAACAACTGATTATTTCTTATGTCTGAGTTTATCATAGACGAACAGCTTGGGGTGTGGTTTCATATATGATGACTATTATTTAACTTCATTGGAGACAATGATGCAATGGGCGTGGTGCAAATTATATGATGCACTAACTAGAGGGATGGTGCAAGCAAGAGTATTTTTAAACTTCACCAAAATACGTGTTTCTTTCTTGGTGTTTCCATTAGCTGAAATCACCAAAAGCTGATCACATTGTATAAGTGTATGAGTTCAAATTTGGCATTTGCAATGCCTGGCTACATGCACAAAGGTAAAAGTTACCGATTTTCATAATATCAAGTGTCAAGAACATAAGCGGAGCATCACAAGAAAGGACAGTGAGACTGCATTGAGTGTGTATCTTCGTGATTGTATTGTTGTTGGTGTCGAATGTCTACGGTCGTAGCCTCACCCACCTCCACCATTTCCAATACACCAACGCCTCCTGAGGTCTGGAACAGAGAATCGACACATCATTGTCAACATGCACACCCCAAACTGACCTTCATCCCTTCCCCCGCCACACATTCCAATCCATAATGTGTTCACCCCCTCTTCCACTTCCCCACACCTTCTGCACATCCCCGACCCTTGCAACCCTATCCTCTTCCGGTGGCCCCCAGCTCCAGGTGGCCCCCCGTCCTCAACCGGGCCATGATCACCCTGTCCTCCCTGGACCACTGGGCCTACTCCACAGCACGGTTGATATCGCTTCCATACACTGACCGGCATCGATCGTGCTCGCATTCCCTGACCCGCTCCCCTAAAGAATACTCCTAGGAAAAACGGAAAAACCGCCACCCACACGGCTAAAACAAAAAGCCCACTTACCAAAATGAACTACCGCCACCCTAACGGCAAAAGCCCTCCGCACAAACATGTACATGCAAAGCCAAACACGACACAAATACCTGGGAAGCGCTTACCGACCGAAGGGAGCATCCCCTTTCGTTCCTCCCGTGAGGGGCCGCACAAGAAGAACTCCGCGTGAAGGTCTGAGAGTTGTGTTGCTGGCAATGTTGTTGACACTTTAATAATTTCGATGTGAATATCCTTCAGCGAGTGCGAGGCATCATTGACACTGTATTGAAAGAAAGTCGCATGATTCAGGCCAGATGTCCATCAATGAACAGTCGTCGTGACCTTACAGGCTTGCGGGAGAATACAGGGTGTGTCATAATGATTTTTATACAGCTTTTCATGCATGCCTATGCTTAAACTCTGTGAGGAAAAGTTTGGACCCGAAGCTTAAAAATTTCGTTTATCTTTTTTCTAAAACAGGCGAAGAATTAACAGAAATTTTAAGGGACTGAGATGCTTCATTGAATACAACTATTCAATAATGCATTTGTTTGTTTGTAACATCATTCACACCATTTTCATAGCATACGCCGTTACAGCTCCTCGACTTGGATGTGTGGGCAGTGCACATATTCCCGCTCAGGAAAAGTATTCTGCAATTATTAACGCAAATCTGGTTGCGCGTTTTCATGTCAGGCGGCAATGGAGGATTTGAATAACCTTCAAAATGTAAAGTCATTTCCCTAGTTAACAGTATTGGATCACTCTATAAATATCATTAGGTTGATTTGTGTTTGAAAATCCTCAGATTTGACGTGAGTTCCATTATACTTCAGCAAGTGATTCAGGTTAGCACTTTTTCATGGCAAATATTTAAAGTAGATACTCGAATATCCATGAGATAGATAACATGAGATCGAGTACGTGGTTGTTAACTCCTTTATTTACATCAGGCATTTATTAAAGTATGTACAAACATTCTCGATGTTTTGAAAGCTCGCCCGTCTTCAGGGCAATTCACGATAAAAAATTATCCAAATAGTACCTGCTTTTATTTAAATACTGAGGAGCAATATTCTGTGAATTTGGAAGTTCTGAATTCAGATTGAAATATGAAGAAAGAGTATGTATTCTATGCGATGATGGAACAATAGAAACTGTATTTCATTTCATTTGAGAATGCTCGGCATACAATGATATTAAGTCAATCTTCATACCATTCTTAATAGATGTCTCGAAACGTGACTTCTATGACAAATTGCGAACTTAAGAATTACATAAAATTGTGAAAATGACGAAGTATGTTAGTACAGCAAATAATGCTCGAACCAATCTATTGTGCAATTGTGACCAATGATAGAGTGGCTACTATTGATCTGCAGTGATGAACGAGACTTGGCAATAAAGCCATCAGTCAAGCGCTTATTTTCAAGAGATTAAAACGAGGTCGGAAACAACTTTTGATTCAGTTTATCAACAATCGCTTCTAATTAACTCACTCTTATTACAGGTAAGACATTTTGATCTTTTTGTTTGTACATTCATTATGCTAAATGCTTCACGTTCATGTATGCATGTGTATTCTTTGCTTGTTCTTTTAATGAACATCATTGCTTTCATGAGATCATGCGTTTAATGAGATCATTGCGTTCATCCACTTATATTACTATTTCTGATGTTTGTGCATGATATTGATAATAATGACATTCTATAAGTTGCAGAAATTCTCTGAAAGAAATTTTGAAAATTACATTGATGTACAAAAGCATGATTACTCATATTTTCCTTCCAGAAAACCAGAACATGCTGTCATGGTCAATCACTTCATGCCATCTCTGTAAATAGCCACTTATTTGAATTCATGAAGTAGTATTGTCTCTCATCACCTTCATTATATTACTTTATGAACACGCGAGTGTGCATGCGCCACGCATTGATTCACGAACATGCGAGTGTGCATGCTCCGCATTATCCTTCACGAACATACAACTGTGCGTGCGCCGGGCATTGCTTCCCGAACATGCACATGGGTGTTGCAAATTGTACCTTATGTCTAATTTCTATGTGTGTGTTTTAGTAGCATGTTTTAATTACATGCACCTTGTAAAGTTATCTGAAATAAACATTTCGAGTATTGGTTACACTTTCGTGTGCCATGCTTGCAACAACACCTTCGTTCTGACGATTTGAATTCATGTATACGTAAATTATTAATTCATGCTATTTAATTCAATACAATACAAACTACATCAATTGGCGTTAGCGAGCAGAATTATTTATACAAGATGAGTTCTGAATTAGAAAGGTTGGATATTCATTCGTCCGAATGTACGGACTGGTTCACCAGGTTTGAACTATATTGCTTGACCAATGATAAAGTCGATCCTACCAAGAATAAAACGGCATTTTTATTAACATTATCCGGTGCAGAAGCGTATAAGCTAATCAAGGATCTAGCTTTTCATAAGACACCCGATTCTTTGACTACTACTGAGATTCGCGATTTAGTCGTGAAACACACCACTCTACAGAGTTATGAAATTGCTGAACGGTCCACGTTCTATTCGCTCTATCGGCGTTCCGATCAGACAGTGCGTGATTTTATTGTACAGATGCAAGGACAGGCCTCCACGTGTAATTTCGGTTCTTCCTTGGAGGAGCACTTTCGAGACAGGTTAGTAGCTGGCATTAATCACAATGAAATTAAGAAGAAATTGTTGTTGGAAACCTCCTTGACTTATTCTAAAGCAAAACAGATTTGCGAATCATTTGTTGACATAACGGCAGCGATATCCAAAAACGAAACAGAGTCAGTTGTTCACAAAAGTCGCAGTTCTTCCAAGAAGAAATTCAGTGCTAATTCAAGATTCCAGAAATCACATCAGCCGAGTAGGCTTAATCATAATTCATTTCGACATAATTCCAGTTCTAATGCTAGTCAGTTTGGAAAATGTTTATCATGTGGAGAACAACACAACTGAGCTACGTGTAGGTTTAGACACGTCCATTGCAACAAGTGTAACCGTCAAGGTCACATAGCGAAAGTCTGTCAAACCGCTTCTCAATCCACGTCCCAAAATCAATCCAATTCAACTAGCAGGCCCATAAGTTCAGGTTGTTCATCCTGCGGTGGAAGGAATCACTCGTCTCAGGCATGCCGATTTCGAAATGCCACATGTAAGACTTGTTCTAGGAAAGGACATATAGGCAGAGTCTGTCGTTCCGGGGTGGGATATGTTGATGATGGTGAAGAGTCAAACATCTCCACAGTAGAGAATAAATTTGCTGACTTAGTGATGTATACCGATCTTTACGGTTCACACATTAAGACGTTTCTCACAGTTGCCGATTCTCATGCACTGAATGAAGTTGAATTTATTATTGACACAGGTAGCCCTCATTCATTTATTTCGATCGAGAACACCTTTTGTTTCAAGGAGAAGATTTGTCCAGCAACCAGAAGTTGTCGAGGCATTACCGGTCATACATACACGTACTACGGTGAAATCGACTTGTTTGTTGAAAATTCTCATAAAGCAAAATTCTGTGTTTGTGAAGGTCTCAACATACTCGGATGGAAAGATATACGCATCTCTATCCACAGATTGCTGAAATATTGAATCCAGGTAAAGTTATATCTGATGAGATTGTGGGTCTTTTAAATTCCACGACAGATTTTTCCTCACTTAGCACGCTTATTGAGACCGTTTCCCAGAGTTCAGGTGGTTTGAAGTTCGATCCGATCCATATTGATTGCGAAATTACTGAGCCTGTTTTTCATAAGTGTCGTCCTTTGGCGTATGGATTACGTGATTCAGTAAAAGCGAACCTTGATAAGCTGGAGAAGTCCGGTATTGTTGAGAAGGTCAATAGCTCAAGGTGGGCCACACCTATTGTGTGTCCGATTAAGGCAAACGGTACTGTTCGCATTTGCGGAGACTATAAGGTCACAGTTAACCCTTTTTTGCGCCAACGAGCGTGTACAACACCCGAGCCTGAAGACATTTTCACACAGTTATCGAATTCCAGCGTGTTCAGTCGAACTGATTTGGAGAACGCTTTCTTCAGTTGCCTATGGATGAGCAGTCGCGCGAGCTCAGCACCATAAACACTCCATTCGGTCTCTATTCGTATAGGTTTCTCCCGTTTGGCATGACGATTTCACCTAGTGTATTTCAGGAGACTATTGACAAGATTCTGTCAGGCATTGGTAATGTGGTAGCCTACCAAGATGATGTGGTAATTCATTCCAAAGATCGAGAATCCCACATGCACACATTGACTACTGTTTTGAAACGTTTCTGTGAATACAACGTCAAGGTCAACAAGGCCAAAAGTGTTTTTGCGGTTGAGAAAATCAAATATTTAGGTTTCGTTTTATCGAAAGATGGAATTCATCCAGATGTTGACAAGTTTGATCCTATCATTAACTCGTTGTGCGTCGATGATCCTACTTCCGTTACCGAATTACAGTCAATTCTCGGTTCATTGCAGTACTATAGCCGATTTCATGCATCTTTCGCAGACACAGCCGCTCCTTTGTTTGATCTTTGTAAGTCTGAACATGTATTCGAGTGGACTCCTGACCATAGTCGTAGATTAAAAGCCTTGAAAGAAATGGTTTTTAGTGGTCTATTGCAACCCTTTAGGAAAGGCGTTGATACCAAAGTCATTTGTGACGCATCGGAGTATGCTATTGGTGGCATGTTGGAGCAGGAAGGCAGACCAGTGATATGTGTTTCGCGTAAGTTGTCTAAGAGTGAACGGGGGTACTCTCAAACTCAGAAGGAGGCTCTCGCGTTAGTATGGTGTATTAAGAGACTGCACAAGTTTTTGTATGGATTGCGTTTTACTATTGTCACTGACCATCAGTCGTTGTCTTATATTTTCCATCCTCAGAAGTCACTACAGAAAGGAGCGTCGCACATTCTACAAAGATGGGCTATTCATTTATCCCAATACAGTTATGACATTGAATACCGCAGCGGAAGAAGATTCCACAAGCAGATTTCCTATCCAGAGTTTCCCATTTTAGTGATTCGAATGATCTAGATGATGATACTGCTCTTTTCGTGAATCCACTGACTATTGATGCTACGAAGTTAGCAGATGAGACGAAACGCTATTACAGTAATGTACTCCACGCCCTTCGCCAAGGTTGGTCGTGTAGAGCGAAGAAATTGTTCCACAATGTATATATATATATATTCATCGTGATGAATTGAGTGTCACGCCTGAAGGTTTTCTTTGTTTTCGCGAGATGATCATTATTCCTCTTGTTCTACGAAAAGAAGTATTGACCCATACTCACCTCAGTGTCGAACACATGAAGTCTCTCAGTCGCCTCACATGCTGGTGGCCGACAGTCAATGCAGACATTGAAAATTTTGTCAGCTCTTGCGATAATTGTAAAGAAAAAAGAGGGCTAGGACATCACAGCTTAAATCATGGCCATTGACATACGATAGGATGCAAAGAATACATGCTGATTATGCTGGTCCCATTAAAGGGTATTATTTCCTTGTTGTCATTGATTCTTATTCGAAGTGGCCGGAGGTGTTTATCACTCGTGAAGCTACTGCCGATTTCACAGAAAGATGTTTGAGGTCATTATTTGCCAGAGAAGGTGTGCCACAGGTCTTGGTCACCAATAACGGTTCACATTTTGCGGGTAATTTGAAAAATTGGCTCCAGAGTATTCATGTGACACATTTGCACACGGCACCCCGACATCCACAGTCGAACGGGCTAACCGAAAACTTCGTGAAGTCGTTGAAGTATGCTATTTCGGCAGTAGTCAAAGAAGTTAATGCGTTTTATGAATTGCAAAACTTTGTACTGAACTTTCTATTTCAATACCATAACTGTGAACATCACACCACACGTCAGCGACCTAGTGTTCTTTTTAGAGGTAGTGCTTTGAGAAGTCAGGTGATAGGTAGTTCGAAGGTGACGTTTAGAAGAGGTAATGATGATATGCGTCTATGCAACGGTATAGTTCTTCAGAAGTTGGGAAACAGAATGATGACGATCATGGATGCCGTAGATGGATCCGTTCATAGGAGGCATATATATCAATTGACATTCGTGAAAGATTCGGTTGAGTTAGGAGAGGGTGTAGAGAGGATTGAACGAGAAATGGTGGAAACTAGAGATATTTCTGATTATAGGACCACAAATTCGGTTGAAGCGCATACTGGCACTAGCACTCTTACACAACAGCAGTTAGACAACACAAATGCTACATCAGCACCTTTTCACGCTACAAGTCCCGAGAGAGAGAGAGTCGTGGAGCAGTCCCGATCAGAGCGATCCGAGGAGAAGTCCCCAATGCGAGCAGATGAGGAGTTGGAGATCCGAGAATGTTGGTAGACAGATTGTGGACAACGGAAGACCTAGGCGCAATCGTGTTGAACGCCATTCAGTGACTGCTGATGACAATCCTATTCGTACCGGTTCTGGTCGTTGTGCTAGGCGACCTGAGCGGTTGGATCTGTGACACTAAAGCTCCAAATTACTTCTTGGTGATTACCGTTCATTTCACACGTACAACAAACATTGACACTATTATATGCTATTTTTCTCTTCTAGTAAGTTCCCTTTTAAAGAGGGGAGAGATGTTGCATATTGTACCTTATGTCTAATTTCTATGTGTGTGTTTTAGTAGCATGTTTTAATTACATGCACCTTGTAAAGTTATCTGAAATAAACATTTCGAGTATTGGTTACACTTTCGTGTGCCAAGCTTGCAACAACACCTTCGTTCTGACGATTTGAATTCATGTATACGTAAATTATTAATTCATGCTATTTAATTCAATACAATACAAACTACATCAATAGACCGCACATCACTTCATGAACATGTCAGTGTACATGCGCCGCATATCGTATTTCATATTGAAGATGCGACTGTGCATGCGCCACGTATCACTTCATTAACATGTCAGTGTGCATGTGCCGCATATTACTTTGAACACGAACTTGCGAATGTGCATGCCACCGCATATCACTTCATTAGCATGTGAATGTGCTTGCGCCGCGCATTGCTTCACGAGCATACGAATGCACATGCACCGCATATTACTTTGAACATGCAACTGTGCATGCGCCGCATATTACTTCATGAAAATGCGACTGTACGTGCGCCACATTGCTTCACGAACATGCAACTGTGCATGCGCCGCATTTTGCTGCATGAACATGTGAATGCACATGCGCCGCATATTTCATATTGAAGATGCGAGTGTGCATGCGCCGCATTTTACTTCATGAACATTCATCATCGTATCTTTTTGTAGGCGCGCACACCACTGTTATATGTTTCGTATGAGAAACAAGGTTTAACAAATGTCCGCGGCAATGTCTAACACCCCTAGGAGTCCTCTGTGGCATCAACTTAGCCTGAATAAGATGGAGGATTTTTCTCTCACATCCGTTTTTTGAAGTTGGGCCAAATATTTTCAATCCTTGTCAGTGTCTCAATTTAACCAGGTTTTTCATTTATGGCTTTCAATCATTCCTTTATGCTCTAATAAAAATGACCACTAGAAGTCTAACTCATTCGAGACAAATGGAATCATCATTCAGCTCACAAGCCCACGACAAATATCACAAGAGAATCTTTGCTGATGCTTCGAATTAAGGAAGGAAATTCAACGAAAATCGCATCACTCTTCAAGTTAGCAACCGTCCGACTTGAGAATTCTGTGATGCATTCATGACTGACGCAGTTTGATCTTTCCGACTAGCATTTGAATGCCTCCTTCATTGTTTGCCAACATTGAAACGTTCTTTCCAAATAAAATGATTCATATAAGGTGAAATCAAAAGATCTGCTGTCTCCGAAATTCACAATTGCATGTTTTACTCATAGTTTCCATCTTAAACAAATACCTGTTACGGCCAACCTACTCCATAGCTAACTTAGTTGAGACATTCATAAGAAATCGCTAAGACTTTGGGCCATTTATTATATCAAGGCTATTATGATACTTGGATCAATCACTGTAATATGTATGCTGCTCTTTTATTCCTTGGGTCTATCGAAAATCATGATGCTATGCAGGATGGCAATAAATTGGCCGTCTCTGTAAACGGAAATAAATTGCTCATCAGAATACATGAGCGATTATATTAGCTATTATACTTTCGAATGAAAGTCGAATTAAAATGAAATTCGTGGAATTATGCAAAGCTGTCTACCTCCAGGGAATTTGGCCGAATGACTTTCTACAACGTGTGCTCGTCCATCTAGAGAAGAAGAAAATTCTGTTCGCAGCGAGGACTTCCGTACCATTAGCCTGATTTCTCACGCCTCTAAAGTAGTGTTACGAATGATAGCAAAACGACTTGAGCAGAAGACGGAACATTTTCTAGGGACCGATCAGCTTGGATTTCGTAGAGAACGTGGTACACGAGATGCTATAGGAGTTGTTAGATGTCATGCTCAGAGATGTATTGAATTTGACCAAAACCCTTGTGGGTGTGCTTTGTTGACTACAAAAAAGCCTTTGATCGAATCAACTGTAAGAAATTAATGGAAATCCTGTTTAACATAGGAGTGGATTGGAGAGACAGAAGACTCATAGCCGAACTATCTATGGGACAAGCAACTGTCGTCAGAGTTGACAACCAAATGACGGAACCAACCAATGTGGGAAGAGGCGTAAGACAAGGCTGTCTGATTTCTCCGTTATTATTCCATATACACAGAAACCATGATGAGAGAAGCTCTGTACGGAGTAGATGAAGGAATCAATGTCGGAGGTGCATTCATTCGATCTGATATGTTTGCAGACGACCAAGCGATTACTGCCACCAGTGAGATAGGTTTGCGGAAGATCATGGATGAGACAAACAGGGTTGCCAAAGACTACGGAATAAAGATTAACATCAAAAGACTAAGGTCATGAAGTTTGGGAGAACACCTGGTATCTTGAGGATTTCTGTGGAAGGAGAGATGTTTCAACAGGTGGAAGATTCCGAGTATCTTGGAAGTCTATTATCGGCAAATGGCTACTCTGAGAAGGATATTCGTGTATGGATCGGTATGGCCAAAACTGCCGTTACAAAGTTGAGAAGTGTAATGACTGGTGAATTGAAGCGAAAACTGAAGAAAAGATTGGTGAAGACCCTGGTGTGGAGCGTGGTGATGTATGGATCAGAAACGAAGACGATGAGAAAAGCTGACGTTGCCCGGCTAGAAGCATTTGAATTGTGGGTATAGAGAAGAATGGAGAAAGTGAAATGGACTGACAAGAAGTGCAATGAAGAAGTTTTAAGACAAGTAAATGAAGCACCAAGAATAATGAATGAAATAAAGAGAAGAAAGAAGTGAGATGGTTGGGTCACTTCATGCGACATGACAGCTTGTTCCTTTTGGCATTGGAAGGAAGAATGGAAGGGAAACGTCCAAGAGGAAGAAAGAGAATGAAGATGGTGGATGACGTCAAGGGTTGAAGAAGCTACGAACATCTGAAGAGAAGAGTGGCGAACGGTCGTGAGAGACTTGCCTTAGGTCAGATAAGTTTTGATGATGATGATACTTTCGAACTACTCAGTAGAGAAGACTGCTTCCCAAAGATGATTCAGGGTTTAAAGCCTTTCCAGCAAGTAAGGGATTCGGCTCCAGACAGCATTCATAATGAATTTCTATGCTGAGTCACTGAAAAAACGTCGTGATTCTTATGCTGCTTAGTTGGTAGTAGCTGCGATTGTTGTTGTCGTGGTTGCGTAGGCAGATTCCCCCCCTACTCCAGACTCTCTTGGTAGGCTCGACGGAGGAATCGTCCCACCAGGACATCGTCACCCAAGTGCCCTACAACAGACGAAACAACACACTGATTAAGATCAATAATACCATACGCATTACTATTACAATTGTCCCTATTTCGATCCGGGTCAAAGCAGCTCTCTAGCCACGCATCCCCCACCGCTGCAAACTCGAACCAGTGATCCATCTCCTCCTGACCACACCTGTCGCACTTCACATCTGTCGCACCTGTCGCACCGTAAGCCCTATCCTCTTCTGGTAGCAGTGGGTCTTCCGGCAGTGTCATGCTCTCTGCTGTGCCAGTAACACCTGCTCTTTCCTCTTTCCTCATGACCTTGTCCTACACAGCTGACAGTCTCCCCTCCAGCCTGGGCCTGTACTCGATGTCTCGGTGCACCTTCCTTCTCGCTTCCTCCAGTCCGATCGCCACCCCCTCCTGTTGCTCCGCGCGTGCCACATTCGCACATCTGTCAGCCTTCTCATTCCTGTCTATTCCCACGTGCCCTGGTAGTGGTACCCACTGGATGGTTATCCAGCTCCTTTCCACCACCAGTTCTTCTGCTCTTCAGGCTCCTCACCAACTCCTGGCTATCTGTGCAGATGACTGCACTTTTCGCTGTCTCTCCCAAATGGCCTCCACCCCTTCCCTCTTCGCCACCGTCGTTCCTCGTTCCTTCCTCCACCGAGCGATTGTTGCTGCAAATTATTGTACTTTGCAGGGTCATTAGTTGACTTTTTACTGTAGTGTTGTCACGAAGGATTTCTAATTTTTCGAGCTTAGCAATAAATAGTCATGTAAATAATGCATTTTCGTTTATTTTGCTTGCTCCGTCATTACTCCTTTTTTTGGCATTTCACAACGGCCATCCATTGCATCCGCAGCCTCCCATTTTTCTTCTTCCAAGTAGCTGCATCCTCATGACTTCTTTTATCCACGATAGATGCTTAAAACAACCTTTAAACATGACTCTCTCCTTCTCTGATGCCACGAAGCAATCCGTTTGCGCGAAGTTATCTCAAAGAGACAGTTAACGAAGGGAAATCATCTCAGCTCGCCGTTCTGTTGGAATTCATTTCTCTTACAAGTATGGAGTCTGCATATGGTTTTGTGCATTCCCGGGAATTCCCATTTCGGTCAATTTTGACAATTTTTTATTAATTTGAATTCTATAGGTGTTTGAAAGTCTTCTATTTCCTTTATGATCACATCTGAAGTGATTTAAAGCTGTAGAATACGCTTCACATACAAGGGTAGACCTTGGTTAAGTGATACAAAACTTGGATCTTCTATTGTTGCTGCATATATACAAATCGAATTACAAAATTTCATATTTTGATTTGAATCTTAGAAGAACTACATTATAAAAGCATAATGTTCTGATTTTTTATCGAAATTCCACTCAATTCACGGAATATTTCAAAAATGAAATACTTGTGATTTTTGAGTATTTCATTTTGGGCTTGACAATACGGCGCATTGAAAGTTTGTACCTATTGTATTTTCTGCATGGTTACATGTAATGTTTGCATTTGTGCACATTGAATACGTACACACAACACGACTTTACATCCATCGTCTTGGTATTTACGTATTGCTAATATGCTTAACCATGTACTCACTACGCAGCTATGAAATTTATTATGTCCTTTTATATTTCTGAATATTAAAAAAAGAAAACAATTGCTTTGTTATGAGCAATGTGTAATTCTATCATGATTAAATCATTGAAGATTTTCAATTAGTCAGTATATCAGTGCAGGTTAAATTATGGGAAAGCATATTAACGTAATACATGTACTTTAGCTACTAATTACAGTTATTGCAATAATAGATTGTTTCCCGCTAACACCACACTTCTCATGTTCCCAATAGGAATTTTGGCCTATAGAAGAATCCTTATGTCAGTACAAAATACAAAGAATGCACTTCGTTTACTTGATTCTCGTTTATTGAAACTTTGACGTGGGATTTGGGTTTTGACCCCACTTGATTACACGCACATTTGAATGGTTACTTTTGGAGGAGGATCTTTTGCAGTTAATGAACGTATATTTGAGCTTTTTTCCACATAAGTAGAATCACAGCAATCTCTTTTCGTGTTTATAAGTTCAACAACGTTTTAAGTAACTCTTCAGTGAATTTAACCAGTTTGGAACAATAAATAGCAATCACAAGGGCAATTCGCCCCGGATGTCGATGCATAAAGTTAATGCTTCAAGTTGCAAATCACAATGAAGTCTAGGCCAGGTAAAAGCTTCGAATTCGAAGCTCTGCATTCATTGCTCATAATTGCTCATGATCATAATCATTCATGCATCATTGATCATAACTGCCACCTCATCGCTGCAGGAAGCTACGAGTACCATTATCAATGCGGCGCCTGAGGAGGCAGCTGGTCCCCGGCGAAGGATAGTGCAGTTCTGGGTTTCAGCGTAACGGCGGGTTTCGTTTTCCTCCCAGTAGCCATTGAGACTTTCGGTGCTTGGATTCCGTTGCTGTCTGTCCGTTTTTCTCTGTGAGCAGTTGACACTGTCAAGCTAATAGGTGTTGGATGGGCCGACCAGCATGGAGAGCAGCATGGCAAAGCGATCGACTGGATTTTCCAGAAACTTCTCTGTTTCGCTGCAGCTCAGCAACGCTACCATGCTACTTTCAAGAAGAGCAACCTTGGATGCATTCCATGGTTAATGTGTCTTTATATTTTCTTTCATGTTGATTATTTGTACTGAGGATGAATATGTTTAAATATATTCATCCTGCCAATTGACACAGTTACACGTAAGCGGATCGCAGCTCGGTTGACAGAGCAGAGGTCTATAGACAAATTTCACCATCTTGAGGATGAATGAGGTATCTTCATGCTTGTCTTCGATTCACTCCGTAATGTCATAGAAATATTAGGATATTATAAAGAAATAGCTAGATACTCAACTTAGAAAATAATATCTGAACTGAATAAGCATTTCATAGACACATCAAAATCATATGATTATCAGGTGAAGATACTAGAATTCCAATTGAAGATGCCTGAATATCGTCCTGCAATATTTGAATATCAATTGCAATAGTCTGAATGTGATTCGGAAAAGCATGGCAATTTGATTTATCGTTTGCTGCATTTCATTCTATTGTTGTGTGCAAACATTTCATTCTAATCGTGCCTCGCAAACAAAGAAGATGAAAAAAATTCAAATAATAAATCCCTAGTAATCTCTTTTCATCAGCAGTTACAGTGCAACAAAGTGAATCGTCGGTCTGGTGAATTTATCGAGAATAGTTGCAAAGAGTAAGTATAGAATTACCCACGTGATGCAATGAAATGAATACAATGAATAGACCCGCGATTCAACTGAATGCGCACCTTCAGCTTGCTCACACCAAGCTCAGACACAAAACCGGTACAGAAAAGTGCTCCCATCAGAACTGCTGAAAAACTAATGAAAAGTGTGATGAACGTCAAAAGTTGCCAACAGTTACTGTTAACAAAATTAGTAAACCAAAGCAGGTATCTATGAACCTCGTAGCACCCTGGTTGCTTTCTTCATGACTACAACTTTTTATGATGATGGTTAAAATATTCGTTTCCGGATTATCTTTCAGACTAAATATCATCATTAAAATCATTCGATTTATGAAATTTATGTACCTAGTCGCTGATAACAAATTTTGGCTAAATCAAAAGACAAAACATGCAATGTCTCTGTGTGTCGTTTGAATTTAGTGCTTCAAAGGAGTCTGTTTTTCTTATTCATTTATTTTGTGAAACAATGCTGTGTAGAAAACTAATAATATGGCTGATTACATTCCTGATGAGAGAGAGAAAATGACGATATTTCAGTTCAGAGACAGAAATTAAATTTTGGACCGTTAGAAGTAATAACAGCTACCTATTTCATACAATTTGGGAATAATAACTAAATAAAATAGGCAAAATATTCGCTACTTCTGTTATGGATCAATATGTTCTTCAGTTGAAATGCTTTGCATAAGTAATGAAGAAAATAATTACATGTTGGTATTAATAAATGAAGCCTCCGAGAAAAATTATTCTCAGAATACAGCCCTAGAACATATCATTTTGATTATTTTGGCTGTTTTGTATTGTTGAATATTATGTGTTATTTTAAGTTTTCAATATGTTGAATAGATAACCAATTTGAAATCGATACCGTTATGAAAAATTCTTTGAAGTCAGATAGAAATCTTGAATATTTTCCTTATAGATGTTTTCTTTCCTCTGCTTTTACACGTGCATGTGCTTGGTTCTATGACATGCTTCAGCCTTCGACTTCGAACATCTAAAATGCATGTGTTTGTAATGCAAATGATTATTTATTCCTTTTAAAATATCGAACCTTTAAATTTTGAAGACCGACCAGCCGGTTAATTAAATTGGACCCATGTGTACCGGTGACGACATTCGGTTTGGAGTAAATTGCTTTGTCTATCATTACAACATTAACAGCAAGTAAATCTAGCATAATTGGAGAATATCCGTGTACCCGTATATATGTTTTATAGCACAAATATTGCTGTTCTTTAAAAGTTGAACAAATGATTACCGGCAACCTGTACATTTCAAACTCTACTTTACATGTATCTTGAATAAAGCTTCCAGAAACCTATATCCTTGCCTACATGAATTTTGGAAGCATTGTGTATTCCTGAACCTGTCAATTGTAAAATTATTCCAGATATTAAATGATTTCACTACATGGGATAGTTTATGTAACACGTGGAGCTTAGAAATGCAATTAACAATGGACTTCAATGAAATCTAAGGACTGCTGCCCGAGCATTTGACAGTGGATCGTAGATAATTGTTTGATAAGTTAACGGCACGCGATAAATTTTGATAGACGTTGTACAGGGACACTCACTGAAATGAAAATTGATGACAAGTTTGGCGAGCTCATTGTTCCAGACTCTTATACGTCAACTCTCGGTCATCAATGTAAACTTAAAATATCTGAGTTTAAACTGTAGTGGAGAGAGTTCTCAATTGACGCCGCAAATCGCTAGAATTCCCTCTCAAATGAAGAAGTAAATCTCACTTCACTGTAAATCAAACTTGTAAATACGACAAAAGAACAGACAAAACATTCCGCAGCATCAGCACTCAGTCAATGATCAAATTGTTCATCTCAGAACTTTTACCGTTAGAAAACGTTTATTACATTGGAACCTAGAATTAGAATATGCACATCAATTGAATGTACTATATCAATGCTCTTTTGGGTCATTATTTTGATTATCTTGGCAGCATAATAATGTTAACTACATTTTCAAAGTAAATCAAAAAATCAAATTGAAAACAGATAAAGTAGGCCTACAGTTCATTAGATTAGTAAATAAGTCATTATGTGTATTACTGCTCATCCCGCAAAACATGTCACCAAAGTGCGAACAATTAAATGGTATAACATTGTCTTGTAAAAGGTAACTGTAGCTTGTCAGGAGTACCGGCAGGCCTATCATTCATGCATTTTATGCATGCTATATGGAACTTGAATAATGTCTAATGGTATAAGGTGACCAAATAATTTCTGACGATCAAAGCCTTAACCAACCAGTACAGTGATGTCAGCCAACATCTCACTACCGACCAGCCGGATTTTAATAAGCCGGCCACCTACCGACCAATTTTGAATACGCCGGCCACCGACCGGTCGGTTTTGATGACGTCGGTCACCGGCCGGTAACAACCATGGTTCACAGTTGGTTGGTTTTCATATGTGTACATGTAATTCAGATGTAAGGGATGCATGCCCCTATTGAGAATCCAGAGGTACTTTCTCCGAACGCGCATGAATTGTCATCTTTCTTGCTTATGAATGTCTCATATGAAAAGCATTTTGTATAATGCAACTATGAAGATGATTTTTCTATTCTATTCCATTATTAGCTTATTTCACTACGATGTGAAGTAAGGGGTGGAGTGGTATATTTTGATGATAGGCCTATATATTTATGGGAGCGATCGAAAATCTGCCAACACCTCTTTTTGGGACAAGTCAAATGTACAGTAACCTTACTATAATGGTTTTTGAATCTCCTTTATTATTGCAAGCACTTAAAGCATTTCTTTCCAGGTTTCCTGAAGGAAGTTGAATGTTTTAGTAATCGGCTATATTACTGACAAAATAGCAACTTTTCTGGAGTTCAGCTCCTCAACAGAAATGTCAAAAACAGCAACGGTTAATTTAAGAGTTCGCAACGTACATTTGGAGAAGATAGGAAAACATTTGATGCACGGTACGGTGGGAATGACTTTCCTATAATTATCTTGTGAATGAGGAAATTAATTGAGGAATTAATTAGCCACTTACACTCAAAGTTCAGAAAGTGCATAAAATTTACATGAAATTATCTGGTGGATTTTTCAGATAATTTTAATAATTTTAATAAATAATTCAGCTACGTTGCTCCAGTGGTGTGGAATGGTCTTCTTCGGACAATTCGTGGTGCTGTCACTCAATACTTTTAATTCCGCCCATTAAAAACTTTCCTTTTGTCAAATGCCTTCGCGTGAATTTCATTTTTTGCTGTTTGTTTTTGTTAGCAATGTTTCTCTGCGCTGTGAGCCACTTGGGTACAGCACAATAAAATATACTGAATAAATACATAAATAAATAAATTTATTATATTGAATAAACAAATAAAATTTAAGCTAGGCCTACTCTTCAATCAGAATATAAATGAATTGATTGATAATTTCCAGCCACACTTCTATTTAGTAACGTAGTTTTGAATGTGAAAATTGCAATAAAAACGCAGGGTGTGGTAGTAACCACCTAATTGATTCCATCCCTTTGATATAAGTAACCATGGAGCATATATTCAAAGTTTAGGTTTTGCAGTCGTCACTCGTTACTTGCACTGTTGACTATAGTTCTGAACATACAAACAATCTACATGCATGACACTTTGATTTCAACTTGCGATCATGATTCGGAGAGCACAAACTGAATCTTCCTTTTGACACTGAAATGATCCGTAAAGGTCCATTCACATCGGGCGCGGGGCGGTCGCGAGGTTTTCCTGTTGTGCGCTTGCATACGCTTGGCGAAGATGACATGGAAAGCTCGACTCGTGTCCACTTCGGAATCCACTTCGCTCATGAAATGCATTCCTAATGCGATGTCGTCATGTCCACGCTTCCACCATGTCTCCCACACTGTACCTTGGATGGCAACAAACTCGGAGGAAAAGGTGTATCAAGCTTCGTACTGTTCTTATTCGTCATGATCATCGGGGAAGGAAATCCATTTTTCTGCTTTTCAAATGCTTCATCAAAAAGTCAATTTCGTCATGAGCTTCGTCGGTGACAGTTCATTGCGTGTCATTTTAAGTAAACTTCAAACGGACAACAACTGAATTGTCACCAGAAATCACACCGGGAAGTTCGTTGGTGTCTTTCCGGAAATGCGTCTCAGCTTCTAAAATTTGAGTAAGAAGTTCGCGCGTTATGACTTTACTGCAGCTTTTCTGCATGACTTGAATTCAAGAACTTCCATATGTTGCAATTATATTCGTTGTCTGTGCTGCAGCGTGCGGATCATGTAATAAAATAATGAAAAAATACAGAAATTTGATGCTTGTCACCGTCGTTTCAAATCTGAGTAATTTACAATGTGTTTATGTGTTTGGTTTACTACTATCGTGCCTACTGGCATGACAAAGATATACTGTAGAATGAACTAGATACACTGGAGTTGGGGAAAGCCTTGATGCGAAATAAATGTAATCAACGATCTCGGTAGAATACGCAATGTCGAAATAATAAGGTTGAAACGAATCTGTCCATCCATGCATCTAATCGTGAACTAATTCTTGATACAAAGTGAGAACTGATTCCAACTGAAATTCAATGTTATCCGCGCCATAAGCGTAAATTGCTGTAGCTATATTTAGAAAGATTAATCAAAATAGCAGTCATCTAGTTGTTATACAATTGTAAATCAAGTATATTTGCCACATCAATAAAGCAATACTCAACTAAGTGCATAATGCGTGACTTTTCAATGATGCGATAACTGTGAACACATGGGGTCCATATGGATCCCACAGCAGACTTAACATATATTTGTGATGCATCTCATCTGCTATTTAACAAAGTAGTTCATGAATTAGCATATAAGTAAATTCTTTAAGGCAAATACAAAGTCAAAAAATTTCAAATCACTTCATGAAGTTAGTGCAAAGAAAACACTTGCCAAACATGCATGGGGTTCGAGTGAACCACGGGGGGTAAATCCATTTTGCACAACAACGTTTGAGGCAATTTTTGTCTTTTGAACTTTGCGATTTTGTTTTCTGTGAAAATTTGCACATATAGTCAATTTTTCATGCTGAACTCGTGAATCATAGTGGCGACACACCAAATGAGTACTTGCACAAGTTATTGTTTTCGTCCTATACATTACTGATGTCTTCTGACTGATAATTTTGTGGTCTCGGTCAGATGGACATTTTTGGTCGTTTTACGAGATTTTTATATGATTATCGTGATCTTATCAAACAAATTTCGCATGCATGATTACATTATGGTTCTCGATAAGTCTGTGAGTTTTCATCAAATTCGGATAAAACTGTGGTTGCAACAAATCGAAATTTTGAAAAAAATCAGAAACGTCTGGTCGAAGGAATGCAAGACAATTTTTTAAATTCACAATTCATCAATAGTGATGATACATACACTGTAAATCATCGCTCAATACCAATCACATACGAAAGATGCATACCAAAATAGTTTTTGGTATATTTCTGTATTCTCTCGGTATATATTTGTATGCTTTTCGTATGTTATGTCAAATGTGGTATGCTTTACATACTAAAGCCATGCCAGCACAATGATAAAGGAAAGCATCAATGATTTCTAGTATATGATCTAAGGCCTTTTGTCAATAAAGATCACACTAATGTTACTACTGTTTTGTAAGTAGTAAGATAATGACCTTTAATATTCAGACTTACATTGCTGAATTCGATTTTAATGCATGCAAGTCTAAGGCATTTCATAAATGATCAATAAGTATTTAACCATCAACAATTATGCATTATGTAATTTTGGAACTAAGCATGTTATCAATCCGAACACATTATAATTCATGAATGCAAAAATAGTTATGTTTGAGATATATAAGTCAACATGGTTGCTCGAAAGTTAACGTTTTATTGAAATGATGTTTATCAACTTCGTTCATGGAAATGAGCCAATTATGAGTCTTGTGAATGCCATTAGACAAGTAGCAACGATGACATGCGTCTGTAATTTCACAATAAATCTAATCTAGTTAAATACCACACTTAAAAGAAATATTCACGACTGGTATTACTGGGAAAAAGTTATTTGACAGTTGTATGTACAAATATTATAAGTTATTTTTTACCATGTGACTTAAAGCTCTTCATACGAAGCACATTAGAATGAGGACCAATTTGCATCGGGCCGCGTATATAAAACATACCAACAACTCGCATTTCATTGTAAAACAGACAATCAAGGATATAGTATAGTTCGTATCGCTACATACCAATCACATACGAAAGTAAATGAGGTTTTGTATGAAAAACATACCAGATCTCTGTAAACATGCGAGAATCTCGTATCAGATGTTAGTTTCAAATTGCATGCGAATTTGGTATATATTTGTATGTAATTTTCGTATCCAGCGATTTACAGTGTAGCTGATCTTTTACTTTTGTTGAGACAACTGGAATCACAAATGATGCATTTCGTCGCATTAAAAAAGTAGAAATATAATTTCTAAGTTGCGAAATGTGCATCGGTCAGGAGACAAAAAATTGTTATCGGTCAGAAGACAATTTTCGTGGGACAAAGGCTAATTGACAAAAGGTTTCCAATCAATGCAAATACAATCCTGAATTGTGGTCTGGCTCATGTACTTTTTGATGATACATAACTTGATTTGCATAATTCAAGGTGACACAACGAAATTTCTTCCTGAAGATAGAATACCTATATGCTCGGGACAGTCTTTTTGGTACTTTTTCTGCCTTGAGGTGAAATTTTCATGAAGAGGACTTTGTTAGATTGACTTGAATTTATCATGACCGAAAAGAGGAGATCCTAAGGATTTCCTAACTCAGTGGCGGCCCGTCCATATGGGCGCCTGGGGCGCAGCCCTCCATTAAAAATTATTGCATCAAAGAAAATTATTTACGCAGAACATTGCGCTGAAACGCAACTGATCTGATAGACTGAATTGAACTATCAACCTGCACTGCTAAACACATTCGAAGCGTGGTTCAGTGACTCATTCAGACGTCACTCTCCCTCTCTTCTACCGGATGGGGCGCACAGTCTGTGCGCCTTGATTCATACATGTTTTGCTGATCATACATCTGCATACATCGAAGATTTTTTAGCAGCTTCGCACGCGTAAACAATGCATGGATGGGGCGCTCTCAAAAAGTCCCTCTGGCTCGCTTTCGTACATTCTGATTAGGTAACGCCGCGCGTGCGTTGGGAAGTCAGATTCTGGTCAAACTTATGTCATTCTGATGCGTGTATACAAGCCTTAACTGGACTGGTGAAGCACTTTCAATCATAACTGTGTCTCACTGTGTCGACTGAAAATGAATCAGATTGCATATCTTTTAATGAATTGCTTTATCTTTGAATAAATGAAAATGACAAATGAAGTCGTTTTTACATTTCATGCCGGTTTCTGTTATCAAATTCAATTTTTTTCTTTCTTTACTTAACTTGGAAGTGTTCGAGCGATGATTTTGTTTTTAAGTAGGCTTCCGAAAATAATGTCATTATGAAGGACCACAGTAGTATATTTGCAGTGAGGCTTATCATGTCATAAACAGGCATTTACATAGGCGTACATGAAATATAGCAGAGACCGTAGTAGATGATGGGCTAAGATGAAGACGTTTGTATTGCGCCCCACATGTGCAGGACTGCACGAGCCGCCACTGTCCTAACTTAAATTATGAAACTTGGCTCAGAACTAAGGATTTTACAGACAAAAGACACTTTTTTTGACAAATGTTGTTATATACAGTGGATTTACTCATGGAACGAGCTTCAATTGCTAATTAAGTCAATTCTATTTGAATTCGCACAAGCACTTTTATTTTTGGTACTGTGCTTTTCTGAAGTAGGGGAAACTGTTTACATGCACGATTATTTTCTTTTTCTGGTTTGCGCAAACAAGATGGAATTCTGTAGGTATTATTGATGAAACAAAGTCAAGTGCACGAATTAATCTATGTTGACAAAAGCAAAAAGTTCACGCACTGCAAATGTGTTATCTGAGATTATATATCGAAAAGTAGCACACCTATATTTATTCCCGGTTTATTCATCATATAAGAAAGTTAATCGCAACAATTATGAGCAAGAGTACTTCACACTGATATAAATATTTGCTGAAAATTAACTATTCGTAGATTTTGCTCAGTCGTAATGGATGTTTAGGTCAAACCAAACGAAAACCCAATAATGTCGCCTGAATTTGATGAGTTCATGAGAACACAAATCAGCAATCTTCAAAGATGAGTTGTATGTAGAATTACTGCTCACAACTTGCTGTGTTAGAAATTAACTTCATTAATTATAACAGGCTTACTACGTTTTAGTCAGCCAGCATTTGGCACAGTTCTATACCTGTCGCCCCACGCCATAATTCAAATATACATTACATTCTGATGTGAAAATTGCGAAATTGCAAAACAGCAGCGCCGTATTGAGATCTCACGCAAGCGTAACTGCGAGCGCGGTTCTAACTCAACTTTCAACTGAAGCTTTTGACACGCGTGAAGTGATTTGAATTTTATTTTTTCTGAAACTGAATGTTTATGTATTGAGTTCATGTAATGATATACCTGCGACATTATTGTCGACTGCCCCTTGACATTTGACAATAAACCCGTCTCTCTCTCTCAACTCATGATAAAAAATCTGGTGCTTCCAATTCTCATTAAATTACAGGGCCCTCTATCAGATCACTTTCCCAGTGAAAGATACATGACGACATGGATGAGAAACCATGTATCCAACGTGTAGCCATGCCTAATCAAGAGACTCATCTACTTTTTGGAATTTTGCGCAATTTGTATAATTATGTAGTGAGCTGCGTTTGAATTAAGCAGTTAATTCGAAGTATAGGATGATGCTTTGCATTACTCTATGCTGTGTTGAATATATCGGTTTCTATATGAGCCTGCAGCATGAAGCAGAGTTTTGGCATATGCTTTTACAGAAACTTTTGGCGGCGTTCCCCCAGTAATTACTGTCACTATTCACCATTGCCTCCTTCCTGCGGCGAACAACTTGATATTTCAAAATGAAAGATATGACAGAAAATCAAGCAGAAATCTTTGTCTAAACATCTCAAACAAATAAAGATAAAATAGATGCATATGTTTCTCCAAAATTACTATATAATTTACAAAACAAGTCTGAAATATTCATTCGTGTGGCTAATTCTGATAAAAATTACAGCTTGAGAGTGCAGTTTATGTGCGAGAGATGATTTCATAAAGCCTGCATTTCTGCTTTCACAGTAAGTTTTCTCATAATCATCTTTCTATGGTGCGATATAATGGAAACTTATTCCTAAGCTTCTGCCTTATTCATCAGTGAGACGATCGGTCTTATTGAATTGCACATTCATACTCCTTGTTTGTACGCAGCTTAGCCAAGTCTTTGCCACAGCCAAACTGACAATGATTTAGTGTTAATCTGCATTTTCTTACATCTCACTAACAAATGAATTTTTCGTCAAGATGGTTGATATTTCCGTATCATTGCTGCCTTTATTCCGTCGTCATTTTAATGCATAAAGCTACGTGCTTCTGACATCATCATCTTTACACTTTGGCAAGATCTTTCAGCGGAAAATAATTCGCATCGAGAGCCTTTCATGCATTTTTATAACTCATAGTCCTTTCCACCTGCTTTGGAAGCTTTGAATAACTTTTGTCTACCTTTTCTCGCTAAAGATTTCGCAGCAGTTGTTATCACTTCTTGCTGAGTCTAGTTTGGGGATTTTATAATGCAGTTATTGAACGAAAACTCAAATGATTGCATTGTTCAGTTCTCCCAACGGGCAACTTATTAACGACGCAACATACCTTATCATCTAAAATGTAATATCAACAAGTCAACTTCGAGTTCAATTGTGATATCAAATGATTTCATGCTCATTCCATGCACACAAAGTTTTCGTAGAATTCGTAACTGGTGTGACTCCACTTTACTGAACTAATAATGATGTAAATGTAAAGTCTGTGTAGGCTTATAACTGATACTTTTAGGAGGGAACCAATTGTTGACATTTCAACAATTGCGACTAATTTCAGCGTCTCAAGATCATTATTTCTTTTACGTTTTGCAGCAGTGTCAAAGTCAATAATCAAAACGGTTTGCTGAATCGAAATCAGGGCTGCGGAGCTAGTCTACTAGGACTCGACTAAAATTTGCTGAAATCTGTTTAATTGAAGCTTTCACCTAAATTCCCACATTGCGATTGCTCCTGCATATTCGAGATTCTTGACCATCGGGTTCGGGAGATCGATTTGAGATTCCAATTTTGAAGGGGGAAATTATTTTCATTCCACAGGAAAGAGAACACCCCTCCTGTATCTCTCCGTCTTTATTAGTCAGAGCAGTGTTTTCAATTATAAGGAGTAAATGCTTGACTTCTTTTACGAAATAACAGAAATTTGCTTTTCCCTCATCATGATAGCAAAAATCCATAGCAGTGTGGCAAAATTCGTAGCCCTAACAGAACATTGCTAATGCACAATTTTGTACATGTACATGTAGTCCTGCATTCGTTACATATTTGCTACAAGCATGAGCCTACACATGTCTCTTGCCAGTTGTCATGTACAATTGGAGATACACAACCACTTCAGAAGGAAATGGCATGACATTTGAATGTATTGTCCAATTGAAAGAAAAAGAAAAAACAAATTTCTCTTCTATGCTGATTTAATACTGGAGTAGAGGTCACTACATGACTAAGTTACATTGAATTTTAAATCAATACCAGAAATATTCCTGAAGTCTTGTATTTTGAGTAACTCTTTATGCTGAAATACTTTCAATATTTAATCTTTATACTTTTCAATCAAATACTTCTTTATTCTTCAATCTTTAATTCTCTAGAAATAAGAATTTTTCTATTGATTTATTTCTTTAATCAATATCTTCCAGCTGGAATTGGAGTAAACTGGACATTGCTTTGCAAGACTTGGATTCAATCAAAATTGACAATGGCTCCACAGCCCAAAAGTTAATGAGACAAGCAAGTTTCTTTTCAAGTTTGAAGAGGAACTATTGAATTAGGGTAGAATCGCTTTCGGATGGATAGGGCTAATTACCCACTGATTAGAATCGCAGGGTTCCTGTTGAGGTCCCATGGAAAAATAATTGCAATCATGAACATGCAGAAACATGACTTGACTTGCCTGATGGCATTCATGTTGCTACAAAGCAGAGCTGCTAAATTTTATTCCATAATTATGCGTATATTTGTCTTTGCTTAAAAATAATGCGTTGTCAACACCAGACAAATGCGTTCATACGCGACTTTGGAATATTTTGAGGCTGTTCTACTTAAGGCTGTTCTCTCCGGAACGTTCTTGTATTGAAATATTGCTCCAAGTGAAGAGAAAGCGATCAAATCCCTTAAGTAGGTTGTTTATTGTTTATTGTTATTTGCATATCACGCTTCGTCTCCAAAAAAATCTATTGACTTCCAAAAAAATTCTATTACTTCGAACAAAAGCTTGAAACCCTCTTATCCATAAAAACATTGAATTCTAGGACTGAGATAGCCCATTGTTTTGCATATGCTCATGACTGAAGGTCGACAGATATAATTTAATGACATTTAACTTTAAATTACGTAATGGGATACAACATGATGGAGAGAATCTTAATCAAATATATAGCAGCTTAAACCCCATGCATTTAAGTTAAGAGAACATTATGACAGAAAACAAAATTTTGAACTTGGTAGTTCCAGGCTGCCATGGTAGGACGGGACACTTTCTTCCTAAATTTGTGCACAAAGGGCTTAATAGCATGGATTTGTAGATCTTAAAACGCTGAATACAAAAATCAAATTCTAGAGTGTCACATCCAGTCGCTTTCGTTTATAGGTAGGTTAAAGGATTCCCATTGGAATCTAATGGTAAAATGCAAGAAATATCCATGGATTGTGAAACACTTAACAATTTTCGTACATTTTCTTTTGCAGAAAAGAAACTATTTGTCAGAATGCCATGGAGTTTGAAACATGATTGAGTTCAGAACATCAACTTCGACATAAAAGTTGAAGTGAGTCACATGATTCAGTATTTGATGTCTGAGAGCCTGAGTAAAATTACCAAAATTAAGTCAAAACATGAAATTCACTCATTTGGCGTTTTTAAGCTTGGATTTGTTGATTTGTATTTGCAATGATGTGCAAGTACACCTGGCAAATGATGTAGATTTACATGTACATCAATTTTGAAGCTTAATTCTCACAGCTTCTTTCTCAATCTGAATAAAGATTATCACGCTTTTTATAGACCGGCAAATGAGTCATCTGAGCAAACTAATTTCTGTATCAAACAATATTATTTATGTAGATCTGCTGACTAGTGTTTATTTCAATTAGGCTTAAATAATAAGATTAAAACGTTTTTGGCTGAAATTATTTCACCAATAATATCATTTGTCACTAATTTTTTTGTTTGGCAACAAACTTGCAATAAGACTTTTTTACGAAATATTACATATCCTCTCTTCTAAATTAAGCAGAGAAATTCCATAGAAGTTAAACACTTCTAAAAATAGAAGTTTAAAAAAAATTCGCCAGTGTAGAAAGAGTTCAGATTTTTTAGAAAAATATTTCTGAAATTACTACATCCTCAAGATACTCACTTAGACTATGTGATACAAGATAGTGCATTAGAATGGTAAACGTAGGCACTACTGCAGTTTAGTGCACCCTCTATGAAAGAGACGGAAACGCGCCAACTGCAGTTTAGTGCACCCTAAAACAACGGCGCATTCTCCCGCAAACGATGACTACGCACATTACACCGAAGCGCGCGCTCGGTGTAATGTGCGAAGACGAAGACGAAGACACACGAAGACACAAAGACACTCATTTATAACTATAGGGAAGAACGAACGGCATTCATTCTGTTGATTAAATCATGTTGTTCTCACATGCATTTTAGGGTGCACTAAACTGCAGTAGGGGTAAAAGAGGGTGCACTAAACTGCAGTAGTGCCGCAAACGTATATCATATTTGCGTCACTTACTGAAATTTTATAATCAATCTAATAACATATCCATTTATTAGATATCCACAAGGCAGGAAGGAAATGTTCACAATCTTAATTGCCCTTATACAGTGTAAATCACTGGAAAATTGCTTGATTTCGGAAATGAGAATGCTCCCAGATTTTCAAGGCTTCAGAAAGTTTCATACACTCCATGAATACAGTGTATCTTCTTTCTCCAATCAATTTTTTGCAATCAACAATGTGCCTATTCAAAAGGATGAACTTTCTTGCTTCTACATTTATGATCAAATGCTGAAGTTCATTGAAATTGAAATATATGATCTGCTCCACACTTTCTACAAATTGACATCAACAATCCAGATTTGCATAACAATGACCGAAAAATGCATGTTGGCCTGCTGACAACCAAATGTATGTCGAAGATTTTAAGTGAGGGTGATATCAACACAGAAAAAGTAAGCATTTCCCATTCGGGTGTAATAGTCTTTTGCACCACTGCGGTGTGCAAAAATAGAAATAAGCATTATCGCGTCTTCCATCTGCTGAAAAACTATTAAGTCGACAGCATGCAAAGTTCGATAGCTTTTCTTTAAGATCAGAGTGCTCTATCCAGACCGCATTTTATTTTTTCGATAGATTCAAAATGCTCCTGCCTTGATTCCATCTCGTGCTTGGAAAACGAAATTATTGAGCAGCAGCTGCTAAGGAATCAATAAATAGGATCAGTTATCGGCAGAAAACTGATTGAAACATTAAAATGAACGTAATATTTTTAGGTATTATAGGTAACAATAGAAAACTGCTCAAAAAATCTGAAGCTTTTCTTTTGAAAGATTTTGCGCCCTAGAATTGGTTGTTTTGATTTAATTGCTCTACAAGGCCTAATGTCCATCTAGAGGCTTCATTAAAAGTGAATTGCATTTTTGGTGTGTTTTATTCAATACTCGCACGTAAGAAAATTCCACCATCAGAGCAATCAAGAAATAGTTTCCCTTGTGTGCCTCAGAAAATTTGCAATCTACAAATTATAGAAATATTTGATCATCGCTGTAATTACCAATACAGGTGTAATGCTGCTAACTGCAGTATATCTGATAGCTCTGATAGGTGAATATTTCTAAGTACCGCGATCATCCGCTTTTGCTTTTAGCACCGTAGCATTTCTCAAGAACAGTGAACTGTTTCTGAATGAACAGTAACTGAGCAATTCACGTTACTTTCTTCTAATGTAGCTGATTAAGCGTCTTCTTGCAATTTTCTGCTATTTAATCCTTGCTTAAGTGTTTGCTAAAAAAGGCCGTAGATAATTGAACAATGAACATGTTGGCTGTACTTAGTACTTAGTACAGTCAACATGTCGATAGTGCAATTATCCACAACCATATTAAGCAAGCACTTAAGAAATATATGTGCAATCTTTGTTCATAAATCTTCAATGTAGTGTAGTAGTGAAGTGTATATATTTCATGAAAAATAAAAATTATTCAATGCAAATGCTGATACCAATAGCAGAGAGTAAAGTGTGACATTTACATACAAATAAAGTTACAGTTGCTCAAGAGTTCAATCTCAGTGTTCGAAGGACATATTGTAGTCAAGACAAGCCTTTATAAAAAATGCGTTGCTTCTTCTAGCGGTGCGAATAGCGTCTATAGCAAAGTGTATTGAAAAACGTAGACGATGAGGAACAATTTCTCTCAAAGGATGAAGTGGGTTTTCACATTTCAGTAGAAAAGAAAAATTAACAAAAACATTTTAAAAAAAGGGAAATGAGTTAGGATTTACAGATTTTGATGTGCTGACAAACCGACTGCGATTTCGTGCGCCCTCATCCTCTACATGTAATTGTTTGTAATTTTGATTGCTACTCTAAATCAATTGGGTAATTGTTGAAAAATTCAAAAAGCGTTTACTCCATGAATTCCTTTTCCATCGAAATTGACCATTTATAATTTCATTCTATGCAGAGCTTAAGTTTGCTTTTCCTGATTACAATTCGTATTTTCTACTCGACTCAGATAGGCCTATATGCATATGCAGTTAAGGAAGATAATTTTGTAATACTGATTATTATGATATTACATTTTGTATTACACCATCGTCGGCAATTCTTTGTGCATGTTCGAAACATATGAACTTGGAGTTATTATTACATTGTTTTATATCTGTTATATATCAGTGTAAAAGATGCATGAATAAATTGTAATAGAAGATATATGTTTGAAAGGCTGTGAAGTCCACCGAAGCAACAATATGTTGCTGTACACATGCATCTGAAAGAAGCATTGTAAAATAAAATATTTTGTCTTCTTCTCAATTCCAAATGCATGCTCCAATCAGCAGGCCTAGATATCTATGAGGTACTTCTTTGAGATATAGAAAAAATTCGAAGATTCGTATTGGACGTCTAAAGTTGCGTTATATCTATCTAATATAGAAATCTCACGCATTGCACTCATCAATGTTGGCAACCCTGATGTACATTTACTATGTTTCGTTTAATTTTCAAATGTTCAGAAAACAGGAGAAAGTACATCTCTTCATTGATAGATATCTGTGAAGAAGACTTGTATTCAAGATTGCATTCGGTGCATGTGAATGAATTGAAATCATTGTCATACTATTTGTTAGAAGCAGAGAAAATTAGAAACAATAGAAGTACATGACAAGTGAGATTTTTTCGCATTCGTTAAAAGGAACGATTACCGTCAGATCAGTCGACTGTAAAATTTTCTTTCATTTGAGAGGGTCGACTATCTGCGATACATACTCGTACACGCACGTGACGTATAACTGTGTCTATAATCAACTGGTTCATCACAGGTGACATAATGTCATTTTTTTGTAACTTGAACTCATTTGCCATTTTCGAATGCGATTTTTTGCATGTCATTGTTGACCATCTCACTAAATGAATAAATAAATAAATAACAACAAGTCACGTTAGGATAGGTAAAGCTAAAAAATGAGCCGCCTATTATTAAACATTTTACCTTGTGACGAATGCCGATGTTTTGAGATGCCTAACTTTGATGTTGATGACAAAAGTGTATCTCTCCTTCCATCATGTACATTGCATGTTCCATCATAGTGCGTCCCATTTAATACATATCGAGATCTGAATATTTCAGCTTCCAGTGTCTCTCGACAATATCCTCCGTGCTATGTTTCTGTTTACTACATTTTTAAATGACATAAAAATTTATCTGTACTTCACTGTATATATCATTTATGTCAACCGCTAGTCGGCAATAAAACATTTTGACTTTTGACTACTAGTGGAGTTATTGTGAAAAATACCTTTGAAATGTTGATATTATCAAAAATGCAATATGGTGGATAATTATGCTATTATAATAAATAATCTGAGGTAAATAAAATGCAGTTTCAATTTCCAAGTGAAGAGAAAGTGATATAACTTTTAATAAAGTCGTTCATTGCCTTTTTTTCACAACACTGATCGAACCTCAAAGAGGTCTCAAGGCCGACAGGAAGTAGACATGTCTGTTCTCATTAGTGAAGAAAAAGCATAATGCATTGCTTTTGGCATAATATGCTGATTGTTTTCATAATTTTCCATCACTATCAAATTTTATATCTTTGAATTTTGATTTTTGTCATAGAAGCTGAATGCAAGAATACGAATTGTTGAAAGCAGGAATATGTCAAGCGTAAACCACGCAGAGAAAAAAATCGACTTGCAGCGCAATTACGTAGCTGAATAGAGTAGGGTTTTAATGTGTTTCAGGTAAAATCGATCTATCTTTTAGAGACAAAAGACTCAATCAGTATACAAGTTAAATAGCAATGCATTTATTTGAAAGCATTTCAAGGATTTTTTGCCTTGAGAAATTGAAGAGATGGATGAAGCTATATCATTTTGTTTTCCTTATCATCGCTGAGTGCAAGAAAAGTGTGGATATTACCCCGACTTCCCTAGCTTTTCCAGAAAATCATCATTACTAGGGCTCGGATAAATATATTGATTAGGCCTATACATTTATATACTGAGTTCATGAATTCAGCAAAAATCCGACGCTATAATGGTAAAGAAGTAGAATGATTTCCATCGTATACTTCTATACCGAAGATACACATTGCCAGAGAACAGCATCCACGAATGAGGGCCTCCAATGGCTGAAAGTGGATAGGTAACGGTACCTTGTCTGTGTGTTTTGAGAAGATCTATGTTTATTACAATCTCTCTTTAATAGCAAAATCCTCTTGATAGAATAATTTAAATCCATTTCCGTAGCGCTATCCCCTGGGTCTCATTTTTGATGTGGAACTCGTAAAAATAAGCATCTACACCTACGCTTTGGAGACTGTTAATGTTAGCGCATTCGCCAACCTTTCACTTGAAAACGTTGGATTCGGCTATTTGAATGTCAGATTTGTGACCTATTTTGAAAAGTACCCGGTACTTATTTTGAAGAACTGAACCATAGAAATCCGGCTTTTCGTTTTGTTTAAGTTAGTGAGACTAGAATGGACAACACCTGTTTGCTGATGCTGATGGCAATCCACAGCGAAAATTGCGCTTCAACCCGCCACAGTTTGCAATAGTTTCAGGAGAGAATTCATCCTGTACAGAAAAATCCCTTTATCAATAAGCTATATCAAAAATGTAGGAAAATCTAGTTATTGGAACACATTGAACTTTCCAATTGAAGTCACGAGTCTTTTCGAAATGTAAAGACACGCTTACTCCAATGAAATCACACATAAAGATCGCAGCAGCCAATGAAAATGAAGCGCTGCAGCTTTGTCTCATTTACTGCATTTACCTTCCACACGGCTCACACCAAAACCAGCTATGTTTTCTGAATTATGACCTTTCCAAGCGGCTAGATTTTTCAGTCACGAGTTCAACAATGCTTGTAGCTGTCTGCAGACAAGCTGATGCAGATTTGTACAAGTTAAGCCACAAATGTGCGAGTTTTACCATCAATTATCGATTACATTTTGCAACTATCTTCTTGTGAAAACGCATAGCTGTTCAAGCCGCTAGGTCGAAAATGCGTTTGCGCACACTTGTCGCACCCTTGTCTTGAAGATAATTTTCCTAGACACCTGTGATGTGTAAATTGATAAAGATTTGTATCAGTTAGGATTAGGGCTGTCCACCGACTATCGACTAGTCGACTATTACCCTGATTAGTCGACTACAATTTAGAATCCGACTATTCACATTTCATGACACAAACCGATTTCTTGCTCAGTCATTCTATTTTGGGATCATCAGATAGCGTCATAATTCCAATCACTACAGTGATTACTCGGCAGCCGTAGATTGTCAGCTCCTGCAGGCGCACGCTGCCGATCCCTTTCTCTTTAACAGTATGAAGAGGAATGGACATCAATCTCCGGGTTCGCTGTAATTGGTTGAATCGAACAATACACCTCACTCATGAACTGACTAAGATTTCGTGAGTGTGTAATCGGCAGACACCGAAACATATCATCGGTTTTTAGTTGAACAGGCGATCATAGATTGGCAAGATGAAGCGCCAACTAAGCGAAAATTGTGAACAGCCCAAAGTGCCATCATGTCGTTGAAGTTAGCACCAACTTCAACACCAACTTTTGAATAGAGTTTGTACAGAATAGGAAACCACATGTTTAGGTACTACTGATGACGCAGAGTTTGTACAGCCTAAAAAGTTTTCCAAAATTCGAACTCCTTCACCTTCAAAATTCAAATTTAAATTCGAAAAATTGGTGCAAGTATTGGTGCTACCTGGTTAGCGAGTTTGTACAGCATTCCGATGGAAAAATTTAGATACAAGAGCAAAAACCTGAGTTTGTACAGCAACTTCCAGCACTTTCCTTACACGAACAACCGGAAAAAACCGCCAAAAACCGATTTTTTCAAAAAATTATAAGATTTTCCAGAAAAGTTCTTGGTGCTACATGGAAAATGAAATTGTACAGTGCTCTAACCGGTGGAAGAGTGTTCTACTAATCCAGTCTGAGTTTGAACACACACTTCTCCGACACTCCAGCACTCCTACGACCGGTAAATACCGGTTATTGTACAGTAACTACAAGAATACTGCCCATTTATGAACAAATCAATTGGTGCTACATGGAAAATGAAATTGTACAGTGCTATAAACCGGTAGAAGAGTGTTCTACTAATCCAGTCTGAGTTTGAACACACACTTCTCCGACACTCCAGCACTCCTACGACCGGTAAATACCGGTTATTGTACAGTAACTACAAGAATACTGCCCATTTATGAACAAATCAATTGGTGCTACATGGAAAATGAAATTGTACAGTGCTATAAACCGGTAGAAGAGTGTTCTACTAATCCAGTCTGAGTTTGAACACACACTTCTCCGACACTCCAGCACTCCTACGACCGGTAAATACCGGTTATTGTACAGTAACTACAAGAATACTGCCCATTTATGAACAAATCAATTGGTGCTACATGGAAAATGAGTTTGTACAGTGCTCTAACCGGTGGAAGATTGTTCTACTAATCCAGTCTGAGTTTGAACACACACTTCTCCGACACTCCAGCACTCCTACGACCGGTAAATACCGGTTATTGTACAGTAACTACAAGAATACTGCCCATTTATGAACAAATCAATTGGTGCTACATGGAAAATGAGTTGGTACAGTGCTCTAACCGGTAGAAGAGTGTTCTTCTAATCCAGTCTGAGTTTGAACACACACTTCTCCGACACTCCAGCACTCCTACGACCGGTAAATACCGGTTATTGTACAGTAACTACAAGAATACTGCCCATTTATGAACAAATCAATTGGTGCTACATGGAAAATGAGTTTGTACAGTGCTCTAACCGGTGGAAGAGTGTTCTACTAATCCAGTCTTAGTTTGAACACACACTTCTCCGACACTCCAGCACTCCTACGACCGGTAAATACCGGTTATTGTACAGTAACTACAAGAATACTGCCCATTTATGAACAAATCAATTGGTGCTACATGGAAAATGAGTTTGTACAGTGCTCTAACCGGTGGAAGATTGTTCTACTAATCCAGTCTGAGTTTGAACACACACTTCTCCGACACTCCAGCACTCCTACGACCGGTAAATACCGGTTATTGTACAGTAACTACAAGAATACTGCCCATTTATGAACAAATCAATTGGTGCTACATGGAAAATGAGTTTGTACAGTGCTCTAACCGGTGGAAGAGTGTTCTACTAATCCAGTCTGAGTTTGAACAGACACTTCTCCGACACTCCAGCACTCCTACGACCGGTAAATACCGGTTATTGTACAGTAACTACAAGAATACTGCCCATTTATGATCATGGAATGATAAGTTTCTCTAAGTTGGATGTCAAAGTAAGTGACTTCAAGGTCTCTTTTACCTCATGATTGGGGTAAATACGACATGGTCTGGGTGTTTTTGCATCTGAGTACTGTTTCATATAGATTTTCGAATTAAACTCCGATGATGTGTTGGGAATGTAGTATGAAATGACGGTGATGTGTTTCGCTCCTATCTTGGTAATAGAGCAACTGATCTTTACAAGAAAATCCTAAGTGCTACCTTATCGCTACCTAGAATAGACATTTTCACATATAGAAGTGGATCTTGGTTTATTTGTGATTGCAGAATTGATGTAGATCATTATTTCGATACACTAGGTGACATGCCACGCTCAATCACGCGTAATTACACATGACCCCAAACATTCCTGGCTATGCGGGATATTACTGCAATATAAGTTATATAAGTAAGTATAGTTGGCAGTCCTGTTATATAGACTTTGCGTCTCATGTGTCTGCCTGTATCAGAGGCTAAACAATGTGATAGGACCTCAATTTCATGCTCAGGGAAGACAGAACATGCTTAGCGGTTCATCTTAGTGGTTCAAGTGGCAGCGCAGACAACCGTGGACGACGCGCAAACTATAAACGCTCGCCCGCGCGTATTCTTAAACATCTACCATGTTTTGACAGCATCAGATCAAGTGATTTCTGACTCTTAGTGCAGCGCATATATACGCGGGGAGAAGAATAGAATGTCCTTAACCACGGATGTTTGGGGTGTTCCGTAATTGTGCCTGAATAACGCGTGGCATGTCACCTAGTTTAGATTTATGTTTATGTGAGATAAAAATGGGCAGTGTTTATAGTATGTAAGCGTATTTTGAAGCTGAATAGGCCTATTTTTAAATAGGATACATGCATGAAATGCTACAACCGATATACGTTCAAAAACAGAATTAGCCTATTTTAGAAATATACGAGCGCATTAGAGAAAAGAATATCAGAATTAGGCCTAAATATCGTAAAGGTTTCTCGTTCTTTCTGGACGTTTGATTGACTTAAAATGGCATCTAGCTGTTATTAATCGATCGAAATCCATGAACTCGAAACAAGCTTGGATCTTGAGCATTGCACCCAATTGTCGTTTGAGACATCTATGATTTCAAAATATGTTGGTGACGATTTTATTGACACATGCAGGAGTGTATCAAAAACTTAAGCGACAAAAATCAAAATTTTGCACGTTGTCGCACCTATCTCGATGGGCCTTGTCGCATTTACCCCGGACCTGGTTTTCACTACCAAAATCGATCGGGCTACGTAAATAATGAAGAGGTATTCGATCGAATCCGCTATTTCGTGTGGATGAACTTGACATCTTACTGTGATATAAAAGGTCGCCCATATTTAATTCCAGCTTGCTTCTCTTGACAGCAAACAAAATTTGTTGCAGAGTAAAGCAAATAAGGCCCAATTTTCAAAAACTGCCAAATCTTTCACCAAGTGCCAGGGTGGTATGCAATACTTTTGCGAAATAAAATGCCTTAGAGATTGGCTATCTGCCAATCTAAGAGATTGGCTATATGCAGGCACATATGGATGCAAACTGAACGGTTTCTTGGCTATGAGCTATTGGTTTGGGCTACAACCTAATCGCATTTACCTAATGTTGCATTTCCCCAAGCCAGCCTATCGTAATTATAATCCTGCAATATTTTTATACACTGCATGTTCAATATTTTCATCTACAATCAACGATCAAGGTCACTTAACTATCACATGTTGATTTAAAAATTTGGCGGATGACTGAAGGTCGAAATTCCATCTTTTGCAGCGAATTACGTGTATTTGTATTTCTTAATCTATTCGCGGCTGTTTATGTTTAAATGGCACATAGAATTACAAACTTTCACATAGGAAAATGAAGTAATGTAACCTAGTAAGTTTGATGGGTTTACGCTCATTTATACAGCATCATTTAATTAGTATTAGCACATGAAAAGATCTAATTGTTCAAATATTTGACGATGAACAAATCAACAAAAATGAGATTAGCAATGAATATATGTCAAGTTTTATATGTCAACATTTTATGGCTACTGAACTGAGAGCCTAACTAGCCTGCCTGACTGTGATACAATTTTTGATACATCCGGTGATTAACATCATCAGTTAAGGTTCAGAAAATCAAGTTCCTATTTCTATCAGTTGGGTTGAATCTACATACAAGGTTTATAACCTACATTGCGGTTATTGCAATGTAACGCATATTTCATCTGAAGGAGCTATACTTCGGGTTGTACGACATAACTTGAAAATCAGTAGGTTGCCTTCTACACCGCTCGTTAAGACATCTGGTGATCACATTCTTTCATTTGAAATTATTCAAATTATCAACTTAGTGAGCATATAGTGTATCTGAACATGTATGACTGATTACAGAGAGCGTCTGTTCAACAACTACGATTATGACTCCCCTGCTCTCATGTTTGACCGATAAGTCTTCAACATTTTTTGAGTGTGAACACGAAATTGAAATATTTTGACCACTACTTTATTCCGCTTGTCATGAGCATTCATGAAATTTGTTGTAATTGATCTTATCCCGACCATTTCCTTTTGTATTTTAAAAACTTTATCGCTTGGTCACATTTTTGGTCATTTAAGGTTCATCGTATAGGCTATACGCAAGCCTGTACAATTCTTACTTTTATACCTTCTTAACAATACCTTTGATTGTTTTCCGGATTTTACTTATACCTAACCGCGGTACCTTAAATTCACATATGCAGACAAACCTTTTCCCTTTGTATTCTACGGTTTCCATTGTTTCGTCCTATCAGCTAGACTATGGACAAGTATATCCAGTTGTTACATTTATTATACCTTCGATTGTTTTCCAGATATTAGTGATGAATTACAAGCAACACTAATTATCAAGATTGCTGTTTTTTGCGGTGATTTGTAAGTGCATTTGTAATTGTTTTGAATACAATTGGTTGACACAACTTAGTACAGGCATTTTCAGCGATGTTCCTCTTTTCTATACCTTGTAGTTGTTTTTCTATATGCGCTTCGGACTGTCCGATCATTATCGTATCTAAGATATTCGGTCTTCATTGAATAAATGTCGCAAGTCATTTTTATCCTATCTGACCTTTCTATGCTGTGCTTCCTACTGTAATAGAGTATGTAAAAATTGAGAACTCGATATTCATCTGTCGTCCTTCGCCCATGTCAAAATTTGAATTTGGTGCAGCTATTGATTTTTGGAGTACCGCCTACATCAAGCTTAGCGATTCAACCGACAATTCAATTTTGAAACAAAACCATCGCATCGATGATGTAGTTACTGTACAATAACCGGTATTTACCGGTCGTAGGAGTGCTGGAGTGTCGGAGAAGTGTCTGTTCAAACTCAGACTGGATTAGTAGAACACTCTTCCACCGGTTAGAGCACTGTACAAACTCATTTTCCATGTAGCACCAATTGATTTGTTCATAAATGGGCAGTATTCTTGTAGTTACTGTACAATAACCGGTATTTACCGGTCGTAGGAGTGCTGGAGTGTCGGAGAAGTGTGTGTTCAAACTCAGACTGGATTAGTAGAACAATCTTCCACCGGTTAGAGCACTGTACAATTTCATTTTCCATGTAGCACCAATTGATTTGTTCATAAATGGGCAGTATTCTTGTAGTTACTGTACAATAACCGGTATTTACCGGTCGTAGGAGTGCTGGAGTGTCGGAGAAGTGTGTGTTCAAACTCAGACTGGATTAGAAGAACACTCTTCCACCGGTTAGAGCACTGTACAAACTCATTTTCCATGTAACACCAATTGATTTGTTCATAAATGGGCAGTATTCTTGTAGTTACTGTACAATAACCGGTATTTACCGGTCGTAGGAGTGCTGGAGTGTCGGAGAAGTGTGTGTTCAAACTCAGACTGGATTAGTAGAACACTCTTCCACCGGTTAGAGCACTGTACAAACTCATTTTCCATGTAGCACCAATTGATTTGTTCATAAATGGGCAGTATTCTTGTAGTCACTGTACAATAACCGGTATTTACCGGTCGTAGGAGTGCTGGAGTGTCGGAGAAGTGTGTGTTCAAACTCAGACTGGATTAGTAGAACACTCTTCCACCGGTTAGAGCACTGTACAATTTCATTTTCCATGTAGCACCAAGAACTTTTCTGGAAAATCTTATAATTTTTTGAAAAAATCGGTTTTTGGCGGTTTTTTCCGGTTGTTCGTGTAAGGAAAGTGCTGGAAGTTGCTGTACAAACTCAGGTTTTTGCTCTTGTATCTAAATTTTTCCATCGGAATGCTGTACAAACTCGCTAACCAGGTAGCACCAATACTTGCACCAATTTTTCGAATTTAAATTTGAATTTTGAAGGTGAAGGAGTTCGAATTTTGGAAAACTTTTTGGCTGTACAAACTCTGCGTCATCAGCAGTACCTAAACATGTGGCTTCCTATTCTGTACAAACTCTATTCAAAAGTTGGTGTTGAAGTTGGTGCTAACTTCAACGACATAGTGCCATCAAACAAAAAGGGTACCAGTGCAGCTTGGTCGTACTTCGAACCAGTTGAAGTTAAGAAAGTGAAATGCACTCTGTGCATCAGTGTTCTATCATTCAATGGCAGCACATCTGCGATGCTGAATCATCTTAAAAACAAGCATCCGACTATTCGTCTTGGCTCGACTTCTGGTCTAAGTCATGCTGGTGAAACGTTATCGTCCTCAGCGTGTTCTTCAACATCGAGTGCTTCAAACAGTCAGATTGTTATGACTTCCTTTTTACACTCGAACAGAAAATGTAACCCGAAGCGATCGGAGGTGCTATCGCACTTGTTGACTAAAATGATTGCAAAAGATTTGCTGACTGTTTCTTTTGTGGAGGGAGCAGGTTCTAGGGAAATGATGAAGTTTTTAGAGCCTGACTATTCGGTACCTTCACACCAAACAATCATGCGTCGGGCTGTAAACCTCTACAATGATTTGAAGTCCACTTTGATGAAACATTTAAGTTTTGTGAATCATATATCTTTAACCACTGACGCTTGGACCTCACTATCTAGATGCAAGTGAGTTTGACGATAGACATACTGCGGCAAACCTTGCGGGGCATCTCAACAACATTCTTGACGACTAGGATTTGAAGCAGCGTATCATTGCTTGAGTCCACGATAACGCAAGTAATCAAGTTGCAGCTAGGAAGATTATTCAATGGCCATACATCACTTGCAGTGCCCATACATTGCAACTCTCAATTCAATTGGGTTTCCAGATCGAATACATCGAATAGCGTTTGAAGCTTGTGAATCGCTTAGTTGCACATTTTCGACGATCAACATTAACAACTAAAGCATTAGAGAAAGCTCAAGAAGATTTAAAACTGCCGAAACATCGATTGATACAAAGTGTTGTTACGCGTTGGAATAGTCCTTGTGATATGTTGTCTCGAGTTGAAGAGCAACGGCAAGCCATTTCTTCTGTATTTTCCGACCGAAAGATTACAAAACCCGGAACAGAAGAGAATTTGTCACTTTCTTCACAACAGTGGAACTTCATTTCATCGTTTGTTAATTTGCTGCAACCATTGAAGATGGCAACAACTGTTTTGTCTTCTGAATCGCGTGTTTCTCTATCTCTGGTTTTACCTATTATAAGTGGTCTTCAAAGGTCTCATTTGAAAATTCATGGTGATGACAATGCTGTTATCAAAGATTTCAAATCCCAAGTTTCTCAGGACCTAAGCCGTCGGTTCAGTCTGAGTGTTGAGAGAAACAATATTCATTTGATGTCTGCAATCGCTGATCCACGTCACAAGAATTTGAATTTCTTGAGTTCTCAAAGTGAACAAGACGCAGCTCACAGTGTTTTCAAAACGTGAAAATTCATCGAGCAGAGTAGAAATACCTGATCCATCGAATAAACCCCAAAAGTCATCGGTTTTTTCTTTCTTACTCGGTGATGATTATTATGACGATTTTAATCAGACGGATGAGTTCGAACAATATTTTATGTCTCGAACGATCTCAACAGCTGACGATCCTCTTGTCTGGTGGAAATCCAATGCCACGCAATTTCCCAAAGTCGCGAAGATTGCCAGAAAAGATCTGAGTATTCACGCTACTTCTGTTCCGTCTGAGAGAGCATTTTCAACCGGTGGAGATATTGTGACAAAATTAAGAAATTGCTTGTTGACTGAGAATGTAAAGTTTCTCATATTCTTAAACAAAAATTTACCATAGTTTTAAAATTGTTTCATGAACATTTTCTGCATCGATATTGCTGAGTTTCATTTTAAATCCTACAATTTTTTATTCAAAAGTTTGTTCCCACTATTTGCTCAACAATTAGTTTACCTACATGTATATCTATATTATAGATTTCTTTTAAGATTTGAGAAGTTTGTAATATTTTTACAATCTTCATGAAAGAACTGGAGTCAATTAACCTCAAAATATATAGACCTTCTCGATTATGTTGATGTAACATTTTTATCATATTTTTGAATAGAAATTTACTTTTCTACCAATTTGCTATAATTCATGAAATGAACTAATCTCTGACCATAGATTACTAGATGAAAGATTTAATTGTAGCAAATGAAAACAGATGAAATTACCACAGAGCAGAGTAGACATTAACATATCACAGTGGTGCATTTATGATTTCATCGACGATATGATCGTCAATTAAACACATTTGCATGATATGTCAAGTAAAAGCTTCCCCAACTTTTGCATGAGATAGAAGACTTGTTTTCAAGCGCGAGATCTTTCGCCTATATTGTACTATAATTTTTATACTTTAATTTACTTGATAGAATTTATCATTTAAACAGATTATTAGTAAGCACAGCTAATAGGTTTAACATCAGGTAAAGTAAAACACTTGCAAACGACAAGAAAGTGAAGAATTACAGTAAATAGGCCCAGTCAAATACTTAAGTGTAGAAATACGACTAGTCGACTAGTCGACTACCTTTTACGCGATTAGTCGACTATAAAAAAACCGTAGATGGACAGCCCTAGTTAGGACACAAATTTTCCTGTTTTCCTTCAGCAACGAAGCATTTTTGCAAAATGCTGTCTTGTGAATATGCATAGAAATTTAAGCATGTCTATCAAAAAAACGTTTACCTGCGTTTTTCATCTGAAACACATTCCAAGATACCTGCAGGTGTAAATTGATGCAAATTTGCCAATGGCAAGGGAAACATCTGCGTGTATTTTTATCATAAAAACATCCATCTTAAAATTACTTACATACGGAAACGCATACAATACCATAGAATGATTGTCTTTTAAATTAAATTACGGCTTCTGCGACAATACTCTGAAGTAGACAAAAAAGATTATGAAATGAGCTAACTTAATTTTCATCTAGAGACTTTGAATTCTATGCGTTTTCATGAAAGAGTAGTTGCTAAGGAGGATGTTATAGATATACGCAGATTTTTCCCTTGCCATTGGAAAATTAATTGCATCAATTTGCATCTACAGGTGTCTGGGAATGTGTTTTAGATGAGAAACGTTCATAAACGTGTTTTTGATCGACATGCTTAAATTTCTATGCATATTCACAAGACAGTACTTGGAGAAATGCTTCGTTTGTTGATGGAAAAAGAGAAAATTTGTGTTCTAACTGACACAAATCTTTATCAATTTGCACCCTACATCTATCGAAAGAAGTTCAAAAACATGTTCAATGTGTCCCACCCTCCCGTGCACTGATGAGCTACTGGAATCTTCCCATTGTCAACCATAGGATGCCGTGATAGGCACCGTTGTCTTGAAAACACATGTACGTGTGCGCCTTACTATTGTTTTAAATAGCCATGTCCGTTCCGGTCCTTCATTATTATAGAATGTCGGATTTCTTTCGCCCAAATTTTGTCAATCTCATCAGATACATTGTGTGATCACTTTTAGCGAAGGCCGCGATATATCAGCATAGCTACATTGGAGTACATTAATCAGTCATATCATGATCATTTATCAAAACATAGACATCAAATACAGTGTGTGGAGTTATTGCGTAGATGCCACCTTTAAAAGCCGTAGAAATGGCAAAAACAAGCAGCCACTTTTTTAAAAAATTCCTAATTATTTGAATTCCTCAAGCAGCTGCAAGTCGTTCTTCTTCTTTATAATCACACTTCACGGTATTCATAAAAATTTGAATGCCGCTTCATAAATATAGAAATGCCAACTTCTGGAGGAAAATCTTCCATATTTTAATTTTAACAGACGGAAAATAGCTGCGCGTCTTGGTGGATTTGAACCACCGACCTCTGGCATTCTAGGCCAACGCTCTACCAACTGAGCTATCGACGAGCGACAGAACGACATAAGTCCTCAATTGAAGAACCCGCGTAGGAGAATCCGATAGCTTCATCCTCCAAGACAACATAGCATTAACCGTCAAGCCAAACTACTGAAGCAAGTTATCAGTAATTCAAAGCCAGCATTATACTTAAGACAAAGAAGTAAAAGGCAACTCTCTTCGACCGAGCGATTTAATAAATTAGGGAAAGTGAAATACATGTACAGGACAACGTTTCGACAGCATCTGTTAGCGTGTGGTAGTAAAAAGTGGATAAAAGAGCGAGGAGTGGTTTATATACTCTGGTCTTCGGTCCGAGCACTTATCAATCGATCAGCTCGCATTTCCGGTTTAATTTGGGTTTGCAGTTTCTGATGAAGTCGGCTTCACTTAGTCGTGTCTCCATTGGTGAATTCAGTTTAGCAAGGATTTTAATGTCAAAGTCCTCACAAAGAACGCACTGTTATTGCTCGACAGATTTAAGCTATTTTCATGCTCTTTAAAGTGAATATGAAAAGGACGCGAAGTTAGCCCTATGTGAGGAGAATCATTACAATATGTGCAAGTAGAGCAGTAAACTACAAAGCAGTCACTACTGTATATTTTTGTTGCTTTTTCTTTCCAAAGCACAGTTCACACTGACACCGTTGTAGATCAGATGTTTCTATTTTCATGCAAACATATTTGAAATTCCATGCACAAATTGAACTTATTAATCTCTTTTTTTACTGAAAGGTAACTTTTCAGCACTTTCAACCAATATAGTCATCGTAAACCGTAATCAGCAAGGTAAAATTCTGCAAATTTTCAAGGACTGGCAAATTTGGCGATCTCATATTTCGAAATGCTACTTTAGAGTCAATTGCGAGCCTGGAATGGATAGGGTCAAGACACCTTTCTTTTTGCTAATTGAATTGTTCTCTACATTTAGTAACATTGACCCAGATCGGTGCTTAAGTGTGACCATTAACAGCTGTTGTCCTATAAACTTATGCAAATGCGTCTGTTTGATTTTCTGCGCGTGTACAGACTTCTAGATTGTCCGAGCGAGCGGGTTTAATATGCTGATTTTAGCAGAGCCGGATGGGACAATGTTTAAAAAAACAAAATTATGATGTATTTTTTCTGTGGCTTAAAATCAGCCTCAATACAGTAATTTGATAAAAGAATACACATTCTCATGTAGGAAAATTGCCCACCCCCAATGTCTAAATAAACCACTCCCGCTTACTAAATGTACTGCTCATTTCCTAATCTGACTTTCTGTACATTTGCACCAAGTAAGGACTTTGAGTATTTGAAGCCCTCTATCTGACACTGCCAAGGGAATATGTTGACAATATATTTCGGCCATAGATATTGATGGTGATAGTCGAAAAGTCAACCGTTTCAAATCTAATGAGAATAATTCTTGTAGTTTAGTTTCTGTTTTATCAGGAATACTCTAAGTAAAAAATTCCAGAAGAATGGAAACGTTTGGAGAGAATGGATTCCTAATAATATGCATATTATATTTTTTCGTGGAGATGTTCGCGCACTTGGTTTCACTGGTCTGTAGTGTGTGTTGTTGTGGTGTTGAAATAGGGAACTTGAAAGTAGAAAATGTAGAAATGTCTAAATTTCTAGCTTTAAAGACATTGAATGTGGACAATTTTGCTACCTGAGACTTCCGTGAATACTTCTCAAGATTCTCGGATAAGTCTTGTGTCAGCATTCTCAATGGACCAGCCCAAAATATTGTGTTTTTGACATCAAGGTAAAGCGACGTTCTATTTATACTTGTGAGGGTGTAAAAGTCAATGAATGAGAAGCAATATTATCAGGGAATATCGCCATGCAAAGGTGTAAGAAGTTTAAATGAGTACACAAATTCCTGTTGGGTTTTGATACTCATGCGATCGAATCATGCGAAGCAAAAACTAGCCTTATCGTGATTTAGAAACAAAGCGATAAAGTGATGCAATGATACTTCCGTGAATTATTGAAGTCAAGCATTTTTATCAAATACTATACCTTTTCCCGAAGCTGTTGTCAAAATCTGCAAACTTGATGTCAAAGTCAGATCAGAAGTCTTAATCATCATCAACCGCGTACTTGTGACGCATGAATGTCGTCAGCAGAAATTTTCTGCAGGGAATTCCGAGCAACTTTGTTGTTGTCACAATCTGCGCAGTTGATGTCATTGTATTGTTTTACCCTCGTCTCGACAAAAGCGCTAAGAAAGCTAGCTAATTGTTATTTTCTGCCCACGTCTTGCCCAGTCATGCCCGGATCAAGAATTTCGCAAGTTGACCGTGATCGTATCATAAATGCATACAGTGAAGGCCGAGACTACATAGAATTAGCTGAGAACTTGAACATCAACTTGCGTTCTGCCTATCGCATAGTGAGGGAGCTTAGAACAACAAACAGACGCCATGCTCTTGCAACAGGAGGCCATCCTCCTTGAAAGATGACATCTGAAAGGATTGATGAGTTAGTTAGTTTCATAGAAACGAAGCCTACAGCTACACTGGAGGAAATTAGATCGCTTCTAATGGAAAAGTACCCAGGACTCAGTATTTCAACGACAACTATCATGCGCCATTTAGATGGCGCACTGATTACTTTGAAACTGACAAGGGCAGTACCATTCCAGTGGAATTCGACTGAGGTGAAAGAGGAACGCAGTGTATTCGCACAATGGATGATGTCTACAGGAGTGTTATCAAAGTTAGTTTACACTGACGAATGCGGGTTTAATGTGTGGACTGCACGCAATCAAGGACGATCAGCGAGAGGATGCAGAGCAGTGCGCATGGTGCATGGACAACGCGGTCAGAATCTCACAGTGTGCCTTGCGGTTTCGCCTCAATTCGGACTGGTTCATTACATGACCAAGGAAGGTGGGATGACCAAGGAGTCTTATGCGCTATTCACGAGTGAGGTTTCGGCGCTATTGGAAGATGAAGAGTTCGTGATCATTCACGACAATGCCCCGTGTCATCGTGATTTTCCATTTTTGAGTTCCCTTCATTGTCTTCGCCCACTAACCCGATATTCACCTTTCCTCAATATAACTGAAATGGCGATCTCTTGTCTAAAGAGTGCTTTGAAAAGAAAGTTGACATCACCAGAGATCCAAACTTCGTTCGGTGATAGGACACAAGCAAGGCAAGAAGGCATAACTCTTCAGCAACTGCGATTGAACATTTTGAAACGACTGATGGTGGAGAATGCCGAAGTCATCATAAGAGACAAGTGCACCAAGTGGTTCGGACATTCTCTCACATACATGGATCGATGCCGTGATAGAGTGAGTATATTCTCATAGACTGATTCTCGACATGTTTTGTTCTGAAGTGGAGCTGCCGCCCGCAGAACATTTATTTTATTTCATAATTTCTATCATCCTCATAATCACAGTTCTGATCATTATTTTAGTTTTCATGTTAATTGAAAGTGTCCTGGGATTTCTTATGATTAGCACGTTTATGAATGCGATTAAGATTACATGTACCTATATTTACGAGTATTTTGGAAAGATTGTGACAACAATGAATGGGCTGTGGTACATACATACATATAGCATGTACAAGATGATTTTCATGTACCGTATGAACTGCGCTGCCCACCTCTGAGTCAGATATTAATCGTCTTTACTTTCTTCGCCTAACATGTCAATGTTTCTACAAGTTTTTGCACTAGCTTGTGAAAAAGCTAGCTTAAGAAAATTTATTTGGACTTAAATATTCGATTGATTTCAATCTTTCATTTGATTAAATGTTTATGACAACAAATATGCAGATAGGAACACCGGCCATGCAGATTAGAGTGTTCTATAATTAGAATGACAACAAGTATGCAGATTTTGTCAAAAACTTTGCAGATTAAGTCCTTCTATAAATAGATTGACAACAACTTTACAGACTTTGACAACATCTTCGGGAAAAGGTATATTAATGTATCAGAATAAAGAAATAAGATTCTGATATTTATAGCAATCGATAACCAAATTTAGAAATTTGCGCTATGTCGATAGTGCTGACTGGCCGTGCTCTGCTTCTGCTTTACACGTACATAGTCTACTGTTGTAATTTGAAACAAATTGAATCGCGTAAAAAGTATATTTTGACTTCCTAAATTACAGTGCCCATCATTTATTTATCTACAACCGAAATTTAATGCGGTGCATAGGCATCTTCCCGAGATTCTTATCTTGCCACGAAAATCTACTTGTGACACAAATTCATTAAGTTTACAGATCAAAATATTTGTTATTGAGGATAATCAATCATGAACGCATGTTCAAGTATGTGTAATCCGCATCCTATGTGGCATATACCGACGCTGTGGCCTTGTGGTAGAATGTTTGCTCTGCTTCCAGGAGACTTTGGCTCAAAACTTGGTTGGGTCATACCCAAAACTAAAAATGGGTGTACTCTGCTTCCTGCTAAACACCAAGCACAAGAAGAATGAGAGTGGGATAAATATCAAGAGTCGGATTAACCAACTATTTTTGGAAAGTAGGCTATACATGTCACAGATTTCATGTATGCCAGTCAAAATGATGAGAGCAGCTATGGAAACTTAGATATAGATTCTGTAGACGGGACATTATACGTGCATTTTCATTACGTCATAAGGTAGCAAATTTCATGTCAATTAAGTCATAAATTTGCATTCTTTAAGTAATATCTGGGTTGCCCTGGTCATTACCATAATTATTGGCAAGATTGACTAGAAGATTGCAATGCTGGGCGCGAAGAGCACTGTGTGCAACCCATGGTTGCCCGCATGCAACCATTCTCTCAACATCTCTTCAACTTAGAGTGATATTTCTACAGAAGCAGATGCTGACTTACCTTTTCTCATTTTTCCACATAATACATCTTAAGACATTTGAGGATTATTGAAAAGCATAAATTATATTTAAAACACTGTCTTTTTTCAATGACATTTCAGATTTCAGGCATCAATCTGGCGATGAAGCCACTAGTAGCGAGCTGAGGACTGTTATCATCCTGTCGCTCGCGGCAGTTGGTAGAGCGATGGCCTAGCCATTCAATTCCGCCAAGACGCACAGTTACTTATCGTCTCTGAGACTGTTATATTCATATCCAGTGTTGGATGCTATTTCCCATTGGTAGTAAATACCAGAGGTAAAAAACGGTAAAAACTGTCCTGGAAAAACGATAAGCAGTGGGAAAAATTGATCATAACTGGTCAAAACTACAAAAATGTGATTTTATGACAACTATGTACGAGTATGACTATATACGACGCATTTGTAAAGAGGGCGCAATCTCAAGATTTAAGTTATTAGATGTAGAATACGCAATCTAAGGATTTTTCTCGCATCGGAGCTACATGAAAATGCTTTGAAATTCTTATTTCCTTGATCTACTCATTATGAAACGCATGATATAAAATAATCATATTCAGGTAGGACTATAACATGCGGTATTTGAAGAGAAATTTCACTTTTTTATCAATGTTTCAGCTTTAAAATAATTACAGTAGCCTGTTTCTTGCATAGCACTCGCAGTCGAATTGAAGACATTGTTTATTTTTTTGATATAGTTTTTTTATTAATTACCTGCATGTATTTCTATCTTCATCATAACGGACTCAAACCTGACTAACTGAATTCTTACAAAAGTTTCATCCTAAAATTATTCGGTGTATTCGACTAACGACAGCAAAAAATGATAAGATTCATCAAGAAAACATGATCATTTGCCGTGTGCATTAGTCACGTAAAGCTGATGAACAGTATAGCTGCTGTATTGGATGTAATGTCTCAGTTCGATGACACAACAGTCAGTGCAGAGACACGGACCCGCATCATGTTAATATGCGCATGTTGGTTAACAATAAGTATTATTAGCAATACAAGTTTCATTATTATTTATATTTTTTTTATTATTAGCAATACCCTAATATTTCCATTATTTCCCGTTTTTCGGTTTTTACCATTTTTATCCAGCATTTACCAGTTTCTCCCACCTGTCGTGGTAGAAACTAGCTTTTCCAATAAAATTGTCAACTCTGATTACATCATCAATTCTAGTTACTACAACTCCTAATCCAAGCACTCTTGTTAAAAGTAGATGATTGATAGCGCAAAGTCATGAATCTCTCCAACTCTCTCATATGCGCATGCACATGTATACATTGAGCAATCGACATGTACATGCATAATATAAGTGTGCAAACATGTACATTAGATTAGTGAGTTTCTTATGTAAGCATGCCTTTGGCTTGACCCTCGACGCATGATGAATTGTATTGATATACAGTCCGGCAGCCAGAACGAGTTTCTACAGGGAACGAGGCCGAAAATGAGACCTTCACAGAATGATGTACACCCTATGTCTACTACAAATCTGCACGTCTGCCGAGTTCTAGTGAGTTCCTCTTTTTGTCAGACCGTATCAAAGAAAAACACATGTTAATCCAATGGAATGCAAATTGAAGTTTTTGGTTAAAAGGAATTTTTTTTTGTTTTCCCTTATCAACTGAAAAGTATTAAGTTTAGAGTCATAATTTTTTTGACATGGAATGCATTCAGGTCAGGCTTTATGGACAGGGGTGCGTGAACATTAAAATAAATGACCTGAAGACATTTCATGCCAAAAATTACAATCTGCGTCCATTTGGATTTGCATACGTTTTTCTTTGATCCTGTCTGACAAGAAGAGGAACTCACTAGAACTCGGCAGACGCACCGATTCGTAGTAGAACTGTGAAAGTCTCACTTTCGGCCTCGCTCCCAGCAGAAACTCGCTCTAGCTGTCGAACTGATAGTGGATGTCTCAATCATTGATATGTGAGCAATGATAAATTTCCTTCATACAAGAAACTTGTTCTCAGGACGCTTGAAATGCCGGACTCAGACTCGGGAGGAATTGATCATCAAGCAAAGTCCTCATCCCTGCTGCTCAGGTCCAACAAAATCTTCTTTGCAGGAAAGCAAATTCCTCGAGCTGCATAAAATAAATGTGAAAAGTAAGTGTATATTTAACAGAAATGAAATTGATGCCTATATGAATCAACCGAGTTGTCTTGTGAAGGAAAGAAGGATCAAGTCCTCGTCGCACTTGAATCCTATTGTGGCCTCCGGACGAAATTGTTATTCCAAGTCTTCCTGCAATAATTAATTTCAATTATGATATCCCAGAGGTGATTCCGTTGTCTGAGAAGTTTAACAGCGAATAGCATTATTTCTAATGGTGAAAAACATCCTTAGGATCGATTTATCAAAGAAATCTGAAGATTTAATGTGTTTGTGGCCGCAATATATCAGGAGTGACTGGTGGCATCAAACATGTTGACTGACCACACTGTAAACTATAAACCGTAGATATCCGTTAAAATTAACAGCTAAAATTAGTTCACCATTGCTTGATCGAAATCAAAAATAAGATCTCTCCCTTTTTATGTCACGAGGTTTTATTGAAAATAATATAAAGGAAAATAAAAAATTAATGATAAAATAATAAGATAATTTAGAAGATAAGTAATAAGATTAATAGAAGATTAATAAGAAGTAATAAATTAGAAGATTGATAAGATAATTATTAATAAATGATAAAATAAATTAATAAGAAAATAAAAAATCATACCTTTTCGATCACGGTATAATGAACACGAACGTAGTGTCAGAAATAGAGACAAGAAAAGTGCCCTGAGTGATGATCATCTAAAACACCATACCGCTGAAATGATGGACATTAATTATTTCAACTGCAGTATTTTGGATAAACAGAAATCGGCGATATCTACTAAGACGGCTGAATCTCGCTGGACTGCGTCGAAAATGCCAAATTTAATGAATAGACGTCATGAACTACTGTGAGGAGATATCAAATCCAAGACCTGAGTATATAACCCGCATCATGTAGCCGTGTCAGTGTACCCTTGAGACAGTCTTTAAGACGAAACGCGTCAGGTCACTTTATTTTATTTTCAATAAAACCTCGTGACGTAAAAAGGGAGAGATCTTATTTTTGATTTCGATCAAGCAATGGTGAATTTAAAAAACCTCCCGTTCAGTCACCTAATGAAGTAGCTAAAATTAGTTTCACTGTTTTTTGCAGTTTGAACTTAAAATATCCGAAAAAACTTACGCTGTTTATCTGATAATAACGAATTTTAGCGGTTATGTAATCGATCATCAAATGGTGATGTCAACATTCTAACAGATATTTACGGATATTTTCTGTGAAGCTTAACGGTTATTTTAGCTGTTTTTACAGTGCACAGTTTTTGTGCACTTATAAAATCAGATGACATGATTTCTCCCCTGTAAATGTGACCTTCGCATTTTAAGGTGTGCTTCTAAACACATTCTGGACTGTCTCTTCGAGCAATCCTGTTCACCGTTGGGCCTATCCATGCCGGGCCCTCGAAGAGCATCGATTTCGTGCTGGCAGGGCGATTCACCCCCTGGACTTCTAAAGTATTGCTCTGAATCACATGAAAATTCACACTACAAAATATTTCGTGTCTGAGCATTCTAATGGTGGATTCATTTGATCTAAGTCGCTCTTCTTCGTACTATAATTTGAAATTCAAAATTTAGAATCGCTGATTTTCAGATTTTGTGGCTATCAAGCACCTTTGTAATTGTCATTTACGATGCATGCCAAATTCATTGTGCAAATCCATGTGAACGATTACATCCTGCATTGGACAGATGTCTGAGTATTTAATGAATATATACTGCAGCCACATCATTGCTGAGTGAGATTTCGATTTCCCGTCGATTATTGGTGTATAACACGCTCAGACAGTACAAACATTGAAACGTTGAAGTTTATTTAATGTTTTTTTAACGAATTTATTTCAGCGACCTGGCCGCTTTTGTTGAAGGCTTATCAGAAGATAGTTTTGAACATACTAAAAAATTTTTTCAATTTACTACTGGAAGCGACTGGATCGGTGGAACATAATTTTCAATAATTTTATTTCATAAAAACGCGTGAATTTCTAATGTTATTCACGTACATGCCTACATGCATTCTATGAAAACGTTACAGACGGAAAATATTTGCCCGTCTTGGTGGATGATGAATATCTGTGAAAAGGAGTCAAGACAGAATTTACATGTTTAAGATGCATCATCTTAAAATGTCATCCGAAAATAGAGCTGCTTCCATATTTCGTCGTTCACTTTTATCTCATTTGTTTTTCCTTATTCATGTAAGTATACGATAGGTAGAGTTTCAAGATAATATCATTTCAAACAGTCATCAAATTTCGTTTGCGATCCTTTCAGATGGCTGCCTACTTTGTACATATGCCATCTACTTTTCGGATTTAGAACCTGATCTCCTTTCCTACTCTTATACTGTCGAATAGGCGCCTTCACCGCATACTCAATCCATTATATTTCAACCACTTAGTCGATATCTGTGGATAAGAAATGACATCAGTACATTATCACTCCGTCGCATGATTTATACGAATGGATTGATTTAAAATCAAAAATCTTTCTTTCAGTGCACACGTTGCAATAATATTTTGTAAAGAGCATGGAACAAAATACATACGTATCTTGAAAATGCAATTAATTGAGAGAAATTAGTAGATATGGAATGAGGAACTAATTATCGCACATGATAAGTTCCATCTTCCCAGACTATGTAAAACTACATGAAATATTTGCCAAACTAATCAGTTTTATTTGTTTTGATAGCAGTATAATATTGTAGACCAGCAGTAGGCTGAGGTCTACTTTGCCAAAACCATGCGAAAAAGATAAGTCTCATGCGATGAGATACATGTAAGTCTTGTGGCGCTTGCACAACATCTCCCACGTCAATGGTTCAAACTTATCCGTGATCGGTAGATCCCAGTTTGTTCGTTTAAAGAATGGTGATGTTATACTGCTCTTCAAGTTCAGGAACAAAATCTTCCCCTAAATATTCATTGCCATCCTTGATTTTCATATTCTACTGTAGAGTTTCTTGAGGAAGAACTAATAAGAGCCGACTTCGATTTCATTTGATGTCACATCTAGCACTCTTTCATGTTTAATTCAAAGTATCCTCGTCACAGATCTATTATATCTACATTAGCTGTAGTATCTATATATCTTCTGTATTATACATATATATATATATATATATATATATATATATATATATATATATTTAGACAAGTAACCTGGCAATTGATAAATTTATCAAATCTCAACAGATGTAACCACCACGAGACATGCGTGCCTGCGTTAAAGCAGTGCCTTCCTGGCTAATTCACGCTTTCAACAGATGGTCCGGTGGCCTTGTGGTTAGAGGGTATGCTTGCACGTCCTCTAGCTCCAACGTCGCTGGTTCAAACCTACCCATGACTGATGAGGCCCAACAGGCCGAAACATGTCTCGTGGTGGTTACATCTGTTGAGATTTGATAAATTTATCAATTGCCAGGTTACTTGTCTAAACATGTAATGAGTAGCGCCTCAATCTCGGATGCGGTATTAAGTGATTGCAGAAAGCAGTCCGCCCTCCACGTGCCTGCGTTAAAGCAGTGCCTTCCTGGCTAATTCACGCTCTCAACAGATGGTCCGGTGGCCTTGTGGTTAGAGGGTATGCTTGCACGTCCTCTATCTCCAACGTCGCTGGTTCAAACCTACCCATGACTGATTCGGCCCAACAGGCCGAAACATGTCTCGTGGTGGTTACATCTGTTGAGATTTGATATATATATATACATATATATATATATATATATATATATACAGCAGGCTGAATATAGCTCCGACAGGTATAAGTGCATTAGACAAAATTAGACTTTTAATGGAATTCACATGCTCTGACATCACAATTAGGATGAATGATTTCAAGAATGAATCGTTTACAAGGGGTTTTTATATGACGCAAACATGTTTCTATAAAAAGCAAAGTGATAAAAATCCATGAAAAGGAGTCAAGACAGAATTCGACAGATTTTCAAAACAACTAATGGCCATCCGTCCTTTTCATTGAAAAGAGTTGAAATTGAAAAAAAATGAAAAGTTCCTAAAACCAAATCAGCTACATGGTCCTGAAAAGAAGCCTGCTATGTTGGTGCTCCATCCATGTAGGTGGCTGAGCCATCTTCCATTTCAAGTGCTCGATGAGCAATCTTTTGAAAGTGTTTTCCCACCACTGTTCATCAAATTGTCATTTTTGACACTGTTTCTGTTTAGGCTTCAGGTCACAAGGACCGTTTGCCATGTAGTGTAGCGTACTATATATGCTTGTGTCTATCAGACCAAGTTTCTGTTGTCAGAGACTCGTTTTGTTTGTCTATGTTAAGGCTATTTATACTTGCTCAATTCAGATATCTTGTATCCTTGCACAAGTTTAAATTTATAGATTAAAGATGAAAGACGTGGCGTTTTAACGTTCTATTATGTACATAGGCGGCGGAACGGGGGGGGGCGGCGGTAAGGCCATGGTACTACCATATTTGCAGAGCGGTCGATTTGGCTCCCCACTTCTGTCCGATGAACCATTTGGTCAACCCTTTGGAGAATTCTGCTAATGCAGTTTGGGGAAATTGGTTTAAAACATATACATCAGAATTAATTCTGTTTCAATCCAAATGAATAGTTTGAATATATAAGCCTGCCAGTTAATCATTGAGCTATATACGAGTATGAACACATTTTTGCAATACATAGCTGCATGTATTTAATCTAGTCATACCGAGGACTAAGTATATCACGCAGGCGAAAAAATAGCAATTAAGTCTTCCATCCGCCTCACCTGATATATCTCTGAATTTATGCAGCTGCCTATATTGCTTTCGCTCTACAGACAGCAAGTTCATTGGATGTTCATGACTTCCATTATCAGTTCGATTATCAGTTCTTCTATTTCGATTCATTTCGATTCATTCTATTTCCCTCCTCATTTTGTGGCGGTGTCTACCACTGTTTGGTGTGACGTTGGCTAAGCCACAATGAGTTAATCTCTCGGTCGTTATCCATGTCCTTTTCTTTATCGGCGCTGCCTCTTTTGTTACCTATAGCATGGCATCTTGAACTTGGTAACTTTGAGTGTTCTTTTACTTTGTGTTAACTGCTTTTGTTTATTCAGTTCGTGATTGTAATGCGTTTTTATGATCTTTGTACCAGGGATGCGGAGTCCTATAAGTTTGATAGAACTCCGACTCCGGCTTTTGATAGGACTCCGACTCCGACTCCGGGTGGCCAATATGTAGAGCCTAGTTTTTTTGAAAAATTAACTGGTAGCCTACATCATAGATCATTATAGGCTTACCTGAACCTATATTTAGCGATCATTGCTGTATCAATTATCAATCATTTTCGATGAAAGTTCATCAAATGTCGCTTTCAGTTGGATGCATGCGACTCGGCTTCTGCCATCTTCTTGATGTGTGCTTCACACGGTTTTTCTCCAGTCTCTACCAGGCAGGAAAATCCCCATCCTTCTCAAAAAAATGAGTACACTTTCGATTTTAATATGCGCTTTAGAGGACCCATCACACACGATAAAAGTGAGGGTAAGAGGTAATGTTCTCAAACAAGCTAGTATTTTCATTACTGTCTCTGATGTAACCTTTGGTGCGTAGGTGTGATCGAGGCTAGGCAGGCTTGTCTTCTCTACTGAATGGGCGAGTGAAAAGATAATCGCTTTTTAGCTATCACAGGTTATTTCCTCAACTATTTCAAGCTTTGCATGCACTACTTTCTCTGTACTTTTGTTTGACAGAGAAAGTTGATATCAAGACAGTGACAGCAATATGCACGAGAATAAATAATTTGTTTGTATCATATTTCGGGTCTAGTTATAGGCCGGAGTCCGGAGTCCTATCATTTGACAGGACTCCAACTTCGACTCCAGGAAAAATGATAGGACTCCGGGACTCCGACTCCGCATCCCTGCTTTGTATATTCTGAGTTATGTGTAATTGCATGCCTCTCCTAGTAAGAAAATTAAGCTTTACCTAGACAGATTGACTCCATTCAATCGTATTTTTGCGTGTTTGGTGCTTCGAATACATGGTCGGTCCTGTGCATTATGTGTTTCACTCATATATGAATTTGCATGTGTCTCTCAAAGGAAGAAAATAAAGCTTGATACATAGAATTAGTTATCTAAAAAGCCAAGACAACCGAATTTTGAAAGCAACCTATGCTTGGAATTCAGAAAAGTAAGTGGCCCGACCACTATTAAAATTGTTCTGCAGTCAATGATTATATAAGATATAGGAATCTGATGACTAGAAAGCAGAGGGAGGATAGACATTGTAGACAGCATTTCTGAATTTTGTATGAAGGTTATTTACTGATCGATGAAGCTGTTTAGTGCCAATATAAATAAACAAAAGTATCATTTCAGTGGTTGCAATAAAACAGAACATATACTAGAAAATGTGAGGATCCTGGAACGGAAAACATTCTGTTAAACAAATGTCATAGCGGAAAATCCTCGGAGAAATTAGAGCATTAAATCCCATGCCGATCTTATCTTTTCAATAAATCCTTAGAACTTTGAGATCCATGCCATGATATAAAGTACAAGATACCCAATAAATTACGTAGAGGCTAGCCGAACTAAAACTTTAAGGAAATTGCTGTATGTAAGAGCATTTTCCTCTACTCATATATGGTCAACGGCATTTAGGCCTATGGCATCTATTTCCACGCATCTCAATTTACACGTCATTTATGAGTGTAATTGTGTATCCCTTGTAACATGTAACAGTTTATCAATGAGAGACCCTTTGTCACAGTTCTAATTCGTTGAGTTATTTACATATGCAGAGTTTAAGGACGCCATGTACATGTAAAAAGTCATGGCATTAATGATTTGCAATGAGTGTACGCAATGGCTTTGAATGCTCCACAATAATAATACGAGAATCATGGAGATTGCAGAGTTCCAGTTCGCCTGGGCATGGCGTAGAGAGATATCCTCAGACTATGCACAAAAGTTCCTTATCAGTCGTAGACACTGCGTTTCCACCAACAAGGACTTGTCAGTGCGGCTCGGAGTTGCCCAAAATAGCTGATAATATCTAGAATGGTAGAACACGCTGAGGAACTGCACAACAGGCTGCTCTATGTTTGTTTATCCTGGCTTGACTGTGCGGCTAATAATCATGAAAATTGCAGTGACAATATGCCAGGACATAGGATAAAAAATTGTCGTCATACTTTAACAATGCAAGCATAAACATTGTGGGGTGAAACTCAGCGTCTATATCTGGCTGATAGAGAATTTTTCTGCTTAAAATGTTAAAGCATGACGACATTTTTCTGTTCTAGGCCCACGGAAACTGGCACTCTGCAAACTAAATGATTATCAGCCGCCCGGCAAAGCCAGAATAAACAAACACAGAGCAGCCTGTTGTACTGTCCCTCAGCTTGTTCTACCATTCTAGATATTTTAAGCTGGTTTGAGCCATTCTGAGTCGCACTGACGAGCCCTTGTAGGCTGAAATGCAGCGTCTGCGACTGATAAGGAACTTTTTTGCCTAAATTGTTCAAGTCTGAGGACACATTTCCATCTTATATGCCTATTTCCAAATAGGCCTACTATGAAAGGCGGTCAGGTCAGAAATCAATTTTACTGAATTGAATTTCCTTCTTTTGATGAAGACTTTTGTTGGCTTATACATTCTACAAGCATGCTATATCGTGGAAATATGAGATTTCTCACACATACTGTAATTCCCAAGAACGCAGTCGGCAAAGAATGTTATAGACAGTCATATAAATTTTCCCATTCAGTCAATTTTCCTAAAAAACTGCCTGACAAGCCGTATGCTTCTGTTAACTACACATGTCTATGCCATTCTAGACGAATACTATTGGGGGCCATCCATAAAGGACGTCCGCAGAAAATTGACTATTTTTGACCCCCCCCCTCCACCCTCTGTCCGCAGGTGTCCGGATTTTCGGACCCCCCTCCCCCTGGAAGTCCGCATTTATAAGCTTTCAGTACTAGCTAAGGAACTGAGTTACTGTCACTTAGGTATTTAGTCTCGTTGCATCTTAGCCTTCCCTGTGGTAAAGGCGACGTCGGCTCGAGGTCGCACGATCGGCCAAATCAACTTTCTGCCGACGTTGGTAGACATTTGGCCAGTGAGTCGGTGGCCGCTGATATGCCGACGGTTGGCGAATGGTCGCATTGCGATCCAAAGCCGACGTCGGCTCACAGTTGGCCTGTATGTCTGTGACCACCAATTTGCCGACCATCGACGTAAAGTTGGCTCATAGTTGGCCAGTGAGTCGGTGAACACCAATTTGCCGACCATCAATCTAAAGTCAAGCATGCGGTTCGAGGAACAATAACTAGTTATTGTAATGAAAAGCCGTGGCCAAATAGAGTTAAATCCATGCAACTTGAGTGAAATATTACACTCTCTTTTAGGCATTTAAAGTTGAGGCATTTTTATCATCATTTTGCCTGAAGTTTCTGATGAAACTAACTATCTTTCGTCCACGTCTCCAAGTGGTTAACAGTTAGTTTTATCAGAAACGTATGAAAAAATGTTGTCAAAATATAATTAAAAAACCATTAGCGCATCCGTGCATATTTGTGAAACACGGTGAGCAGTATCTGTTCTTTGATGATATTTTACCAAAGTTGCATAAGTTTGCCTTCATTTTACCAAAGATTTTTATTACACTTACTACATATTGTTGTTCTAACTACATGCTTGACTTGGATTGATCGTCGACACATATTGGTCACCGACTCAATTGGCTTGGCCTTCGTGAAACCCCATGGCACAGACTACAAATAGGAATTACCAAGTTAGAAAATATACACTCACCTTGTTATGATTGTCATGTGTTCTGGAGTCGAACTCCAAATGGACTCCAAATGGTTGTTTTGAGATTTCATCGCGATGGGTATTGTTTGCTGAACATATGATTTCAACATACACTTTCGGTGTATGTGAAATTCATTCATAAATTATTCTACAATTACAAGAAAATCTGTTAAAGTGGACACATGATGAATAAAAGGCTCAAGCTCACCAGAATTAGAGAATGACATTCATCTTTCGTTACTAAGACTGGATTCATGAAATTGATGTTGATTATTCCAAAAGCAATTATTGGCAACTGTACCAAATAGACACATTTGTCAGAAATAATACAGAGACATATAATTGTTTGGAAAGAAATCTCGGAGATTTTGGAGGATCTGAAACTAGGTGTAATGAATAGCCAAAGAATGTCCTACAAGTCTATTCAGTTTGCAAATATAAGGCTTGAAGGGTTAAGTTAAACATATTAAATCATATTAAACATTTAATCATATATTATATTATCATATTAGTCAATAGTAAAAGTAAATAATTCCAACTTTGCTTGTGGAGACAGTACGTAGGCTAGGCAGATAAAATGAATTCACTATTGCTTTATTTTGCTAAATTTCAATAATACTTTCATTTTAATATATCTATTTATTAAAATGAAATGAAATCTGCAAATGGTAATACCCACTTGACAATCGCTTATGTGATGACATATTTTGATGCACATGTAATTCATGGTGATATAGTAAACATGCACCAGCTAGACCTAGACCTAAGTAAAATACCAATAATAATTTCAGATCAAAAAGTACTTTTTGAGATGAAAGAGTAGCAGTGAGTTAACATGTAAATAAACTTTCTAGTTATCATAAAACATCAAAATTATTTTTCTAAATTGCGTAACAGAATCTAGGTCTGTAACAAAAAAGCAAGTCTTAATTGATTACACTGATAATACACTGCGCAATTTAAAAGGCACGTCAATCAGTTTCAGAAATGAAGTAATTGAGAAGAATGAAGCCTATACTTAATTGGTAGCATAAATTTTAAAGTCGTAATTGCGAAATTACAAGAGCAGATACAGATAATCAGGAGCAGATGCGGAAGGTCTCGACTACATGATCATGATCCATGAATCCAAATAACATTCAAATTTGTTGATTTGAGTCTTCAAAAAGCATGTTGGTACTTGATACCTCCCCCACGTTTAGAAATGTGTGTAAAATCAACAAAAGTGAATAAATCGTCACAAAACTTGCCGTAAACTTAGTTGAGCATATTTTCTACTTGCATACCAAAATTCATGCAAATTGGGCAAGTACTTTTGATTGAAAGAAGATAACTTGAAATGTAGCGATGTCACAGCTTGATCTGACTTCTTCTAACCCCATCATCTGAGCCAATAGCACTAGATTTGAGATATTCGTGAAGTAACAATTATGAACAGAGCCACATCCCGCACACTTAAATATTTAACTTAAAAAAGTGTGGTCGGATAGTGGTCGTGGGAAGATTTAAAATAGCAGTGGATGAGACGAAAACAGAGAGAGAGAACAATGCACACAGTACACGAATGTAAAATGCATCCAACACACGAAGTCAGATCAACCTGCATGTTGACATTGGAACATTTTGACTTTATCGTCTCTAATTAAAAGTAGGCTACTTGTCCGATTTGCATAAAGCTTTTTCTGTGGGTGGAAAATATACCCAACTACGTTGGCATGACGAAGTTTTGTGACAATTGGTTCATTTTAAAAGTTTTAGAGAAATTTGAAAAGTGGGGGTGATAGCCCATAAGTTGCTGCATGCAGACTACATGTTGACTTGCAAATAAAAATTGAGCTTGCATTTTGAAACTTACCCTTTCTATGTAGTTTGATGCACAGTAACATGAGATGCATGCTTTAAATCCTGTTGCATAAATAAATTGAGAGGGAATTTGATTGCTTCCTTGCGTAGAAAATCTCTCATACACGTGATAACTGACTGCACACGAGCGTTCATAATTTTCGAGTTATTATGATAATTCAGTATCGTTGAAAGAGTTATCTATCACTTCGATACGTCAATAATGCTGTAGTATCAGGTTCAGTGAGGTAGTCTCGTAAGTAGCATTCCATATATTGTGATGGATGAAGTAAGCAAATGACAAAAGCACAGGTGCGATCATGAAACTGACGATAGATGAAGAAAGAAGGCGCATATATATATTTAAATATCCTTTGCTGCGGCGACGCTTGGTGCTAATAACTGTCAATGAAATCACTGGGCTCTTTGTGCGCTTTGCTGTGATAGACCATGCAAGAGACTGAACGAGCAGTCAAGCTACTGCGCAGCTTTCCACTTGACGGCGAGGACAATGACACAAGCAGGGAACTCCAGACGGCAGACCACGCACACTGTGAGTCACAGGCATAGACGGTTTGTTGCAAGGACGCGGCGGTGAATTATCGACCGTTACTGTTCTGACAAATGAATGCATCTTCACAACTGTATTGACGCCGAATTTTTCTACAGTGATAGAAGGATAGCGTAGTCAGATCAGATCTCACAGACTGAGTGAGCTGATATTAACGCATCTGTTTGATTCAGCTGCTCTCTGATTCATTATCTAAAGTTCAGAAATTTTTGGTGAAGTAATTTAGCGAATACAACTGTGTCAATTAAAATCAACAACATAGGTTTACTGAAGTAGAACCGCAGGTCCATATATATAGTAGTCGATTGATTATTTCAAAGTGAGTCTATTTCTTATTGTAGCCACACTACCGATGATTTAAAAAGAATGGAGATAGATCATCAATGACATGTTTTTAGATCGGAAATACGCAATGAGCATAATATGGGTTTTACATTCCATAACAAGCTTCAGCCCATATAAAACCGCAGTTATATTTTTCATTACAATGCATGATTCGCTATGAAGCCTAGACCAGGTACAACTGCATTCGAGGATTCAGCACTACAGAAAATGCTGATGCTGAAAGAATTCCCAGATAATGTCCGATATCCCACTTAAGATCTTGACATTGGGAAGCCAACAATACTCTAGTCCGACCATGGTCAATTGGAATACGAACACAATCCAACCATAGATAACTGGCCGACCATATGCCGACATTGGCCGACTATGTGCCAACACAGCATTTTCGGCCGAACTTGGCCAACTAAAATTCGACTAAAATCCACCCACATAAAATTTTGGCCGACAGTAAACCGACCATTGCCAACCATGAGCCAACACAATATTTTTGGCCGACTAGTAACCAACCAACAGCCGACCAAAATTTGCTGACCGACGTTGGCACGACCTCGCCTTTACCACAGGGTTGTTTGCATCTTATTTTTCGTTTTTAGTGCATAGGCCTATATGTCTGTAACCTACATAATTTATTAGCTTATTTCTTGATAGACGTACATGATATGACAGAGCCTGTCAGATTTGTTGTGATGATCCTACGTCAGCCACGGAATAATTTCAACCGATTTTCTTGCTCAATCTTCAAATTTTTAAATTTTACATTCTTAAAAGACAGATTAAACATCTTCACAACCTACACTCTAGTAACATATACTATAAAGCTTAATAACAGAAAAGCCAAACTCCCGTTTGAATACTATATAATACATGACAGCACATTTACAGATCTATACGATTTTATAAACTAGTCAACGATTTGATGTACTAATTTCTTTTATAGTCCATCGGTTTACATGTATTACTTATCTTAATTTCATTAATCAATTTTCATCAGAATTTGTCAACAAAAATATGAGATGCTGTCAAACGTAAACATCTTTATTCAAACTCATCTGTATGTAAAGCTGACTACAACTAAAAAACTTCAAAAAGAAATTAGAAGTCAGGATTGCAAATCAATTGTTCCACGTCATCAAAGAGTAAGGCATTTTCATTTACATATGGGCTCCCCCTCGCTTGTTCATCATGTTCATGGAATTTGTTATGGTGTCCGGCAAGAGCGAGTGTGAGCAAGTGTGAGTGAGGCCCCCGTTGAGATGGCAAGGTGGAACAATAGAATAATGAAACATCATCTGTTTCGTGGGATCGCAGATTAGCAAGTCATTAGTCTACCATTCCTTCACAGTGAAGAGATGAACTTAAAACGCTAACCATCCGGTCTCAAAAGTGATTTAACTTGTGAATAAGCTGACGTACGCTTTTTTTTGCCCCCTCCCCCCTCTCCCCGTCCGCAACTGTCCGCATTTGACTGACCCCCCCCGCTGCGGACGTCCTTTATGGATGGCCCCTTAACTGACAGAAGCATTCTAGTGCAATATCATTGTATAGAATTGAGTTTTAGATTGTTAGAATCATAGAAATCCGACTTTTCGATTTGGACTAGAATGAATAATATCTGCCATGATAGCGGATGTCCACGACGTAGCATTGTATTCAATGTGTATGAACGTTCTAGTCCTTTATTACTGTATTGTCGGATTTCTATGGCTGCAATCAAAATATTCTATACCGTTAGAATTCAACTATTGTTGAACAGGTGGATTAATTGAATTTTCTTTGGTAGGGTTTTATGATCTACTAAATTAAGTTACATTTTTGTTTTGAATAGCATTATGAACCCATTACGTGAATATGTATGATTTTATTTACAAAGAAAGGTCCATAGATCAATTGTAAATCAATCACGCTGATTCATATCAGTGCTTTTGTAAGTCCGAAACCTGCGAGCATGAAACGCAACTTATACGAGTGCTTAATTTTTACTGCTTAATTTTCAGTTGGAAAATCAATTGACATGAAACGCACTTTAAAGCAGTACTTAATGTTTCACTGCTGAAAATGGTACTGATATTTATCAAACTGAATAATTTGATGAAACAGGCCCAGATCGATAACAAATGCGAAAGGGATTATTTTTGTGCAATGGGTTGTATGAATTGTTGCATTGTAAAAGTATCTCCAGATTGAAAGTCATTGCGAAGATGTCCGAGCACTTGCAAAGCTTTTCACATTTCATACAATATACTGCATGTAACAAGTGTCGAAAAATTCAGACAAATCGTGAATTTTTGGAATCTAGAGATTACTATTAATTAAAGCGTGAAGTGACCACAATTCAATAGACAATCAAGCGCGAATGGCTAAAGAAAGCATATTTAATTATGGGTAATTTGTTGTGAAAGGTAAACATAAAATTGCTTCACTATACAATAAATTGATGCCGTAAATAAATTAAGCTCAAAACTGTCTGTGATTATACAACCAGATACAATCAGATCTTTGGAACCCAAGCTTAATAGAAAGATCGAAATAACTGACTTCTAATCATTTTTGTGTCAACTGCATTGCGCACGACTTCACACCGTCCATGCCACCATTGAAGCCATCAGTGCACTGGATTATTCACTCCTCTCCCATCCACCATACAGCCCAGATCTTGCGCCTTGTGACTTTCACTTGTTTCCGAAGTTGAAAGAGCATCTCCGTGGGATTCGCTTTGAAACAAGTGAGGAGCTTCAGAAAGAAGTCAGGAGATGGATAAGAGCTCAACATAAAGATTTTTTTCTCGATGGTAAACTGGTGCATCGTTGGAGGAAATGCGCACAGACTGGTGGTGATTACTTGGAAAAATGATTGTTCTTTAATAAATCGATATTTTACCGATTTCCGGTAAAGTAAGTAATAACCCATGTAAAGATAATAATAAAGCATACTTGTGGGAAGCTATATTTTCTGAAACGAACATATATGGAAGTTTCAATAAGTATTTAGAGACTAGGAGGCATTACTTTTCAGTCAACCCACGTATAAGCCTATTTCGTTCGTGTGCACATGCCCATACTTTTGTGAATTGCTCTTGTGCCTTGACAAAGGACGAACGTCCGAAACGTCGGCATTACATACAATATCGAGAAATTTTGGCCTTAGTTTCATTATTCTGGAGGTATCAATCTTATTTTCAAATAATGAAATGTCTGTGATTGATCAGTGTTGCTTTCATCCACAGCTCTATATGAGTAGTTTTATTAAACTTTTTTAATACAATAACTGATAGGCATTTTTGAAGCATTTCCATTTTTCTACTTGCCTTTGTTGCTCTTTCTTTTGACAACTGGTAAAATCTTTGAAATTTCATGCAGATAAAATTCTTTATTTGAATTGAAGAGTTTCAACATTTGTTGATAGTGCACCAATTACACTGTAGATGGAAATGATAAAACCTCACTCGGCAGCTGTCCTTTTTGAGGCCATATTATCCAGACTACGTGTAGTGCGTTATTAGTTACGCAGTGTCATTTAGAGTAGGATATATGTAATCAGCAGTCGGAATAAGTTGACTTGTGTATCTATCTGTGTAATCCATCCTTGGAAGAATTAACACTTCAAAATAACCATCATCTGTGACTTGTTTGTAACCTCTGCAACTTTCCGCTAAGTTACTCTTAAGTAAACTCTTATCCAATTCGTATTGTTATTTCTCATTTTACGTTGAAAAATGATTCAATTATAAGAATAAGAACTTGTTGACGTTCAAGTGCAATAAGAATTTAAAAGAGGATGGTTATTCGGAAGAAAGTGATTTTGTCGACAAAGATAACGACAATAAATGAATAGACATCTACACCACGTGTCTGTAGACAGTATGATTAAGACTTGCAATCGTCGTATTGTAAGGAATAAAAAGTTGTTTGTTCTTCAAATTTTTGTGAGTTTTATAATGGAATTGTTTTCTGTTCCTTACAGGTAGGATCACGAAGCTCGCTTCGATGCTTGTTAATGAAAAATCTGTTGCTTGAATTTTCATCCACAAAAAGTACATTTCTATCACGTTACATTCTCATCATGAACGACAGACAATAGAAAGCTGCTGTCTTCCATGCTGCACTACAACATTATTTATCCTCTTTCTCTGTAATTATCCCAAAAATGCTCAATGAATTGCCTGTCGAAGTACATCTCTTCAAATCAATAAATAAATTCAATACATCAGGTACTGCAACTGCAAAATGTGGTGCATAACTTAGCTAAATACATCAGACTTATAATGTCGGAATCCAATATCGACTTCTCATTGTCTCGAGAGATTGGAAGCAGAATTCTCATGTGTGTTTTCAACTGCATAAGAAATTGCACCTGAGATTATAAGACCAAAGTAGACCTTTTAGACAAATATATTTCGGCAGTCTATTTGTTGAGCTGAAAGGGGTGCCAATCTTCATTCATATAGTGATGTTTAGCATGCGTCTCCACTCTAGGAACTGGACGTCTGCCGGGTCGACGTTGGTGGGTGTGGTCACGGGGGCAGAAAAAACGACCCAAAAACACATTAGATCAGCTGAGAGGGGACAGGTCCACCTTGACAGGAATGGACGATGACAGACATTTTCGGTGGTGGGGGCTTCAGACAAACACCCCAAGAGAACCCCAAAAACACGCTAGATCAGCTGAGAGGGGTACAGGTTGAAGCAAATACCAAATTGTTCCTTATGATCCCAGGAATCCGAAATCAGCAATGACAGACATTTTTGGTGGTGGAAGCCTCTGACAGACACCTCAAAGTCCGCCCCTCAGATGCATAAGCTTTCAGTTAGGCTAGATCAGCTGAGAGGGGTTCAGATTGAAGCCAGTGTCAAATTATTGGTCATGGTCCACCTTATCAGGAGGGGATAATGACAGACATTTTCGGTGGTGGGGACTTCAGACAAACACCCTAAGAGGACCCCCAAAAGCAAAACTATAAGCTGTCAGCCAAGCAAGATCAGCTGAAAGTGCCGGATGCAGCTTGAAGCCAATGCCAGATCGCATATGACTGCATAAGTCTCAATTCCAGTGGTGGGTCAACTTCACTGTCTGATTAACACTTCTACTGCATTTTTCAGTCCTAAGACAGCTATGAGTCAACATAGGCCTACATGCAAGCCGCTTCGTAAAGTTTTACTCGATTTTTTATTCGAGAAGTCATAAGTTGCATTCATTTGAGTGCTGTGTATTTCAAACAACGATAAATATAGTTCATATTTATAAAATGTATTCTAGAAGGCATACATTGAATTAGAGATATGGAAAATTCATTTCAAACGTTGCTTCTTATTTTTCAGAAACGTAAAATGTTTTCTATTTAAATGTTAATATGTTTTCAGAAATGTGATATGCGTTTTAGGAAGTAATTGCTGTATTTCAGAAGGGTAAAGTGAATCTCCGGAAGTGTCATTTTCAATTTCAGAAATGTGACTTGTACTTCAGAGAGTGTAATTTGTATTTCATAATCCTGAAATGTGCTTCAGAATGTTCAATAAGGAAGGACTTACTTAAATTTCAGTCATGTAAAAAAATTTCAGAAAGTACTTTATGTATTTCATAGCCGTAAAATGAGCTTCAGTAAGTGTTGATTGTATTTCAGAAAATGATGTATGTATCTCAGGAACATCAAATTTAATTGAGAAACTGTCAGTTATATTTCAGATGTGAAAAAAAAGAAATTTCAGATGTTATCAGATGCATTTTGGAGACATTGAATGGATTTTGAAAAGTGTAAATTATATTTCGTACATTAGATATGAATTTCATAATATGTGTTATTCATTTAGATTTGCAATATGTTAGTCAGGAGGTGTCACTTATCTTTCAAAAGCAGGATATGTATTTTCATATTGCATAATTTGCATGTAGATTTCAGATTCACAAAATATATTTCAGAAAGTGTGACATGTATTAAAGAAGCAGCAAAATGTGTTTCTGACTGTGCAGAATGATTTCAAGAAAAGTCAAAATGTATTTCAGAAATCAAAATTAATCTACTAACTACGTTCGACTTTAGTTCCATCTTATCTCAATTTGTACAAGTTATTTAGGTAATTTGCATCATAGTGTATTAAAAAACATTTCCATCGATCACTATTTATTAACAAAAAGAATTACCAGTGCTGTACGTTGGCGGCGTCAATTTGCCTTGAAAAACAGCGTCAGCGTCAATTTTAGAATACAGTGGGTAAATTTGCCATTGCTAAGATTTGGTCGCTCGAGCTATCTGTAGACTTGAAAGTAGTTTGAAAGTTTTCTGTATACCTGCTGTCGCGAGTAGGAGAAGGGCCTCTTGGGGTGTTTGTCTGAAGCCCCCACCACCGAAAATGTCTGTCATTATCGATTCCTGTTAAGGGGGATCATGACCAATGATTTGGCACTGTTTTCAACCTGTACCCCTCTCAGCTGATCTAATGTGTTTTTGGGGTCGTTTTTTCTGCCCCCGTGACCACACCCACCAACGCCGACCCGGCAGACGTCCAGTTCCTAGAGTGGGGACGCATGCTAAACATCACTATATGAATGAAGATTGGCACCCCTTTCAGCTAGGCTGGACCATCTGTGCTCCCTCTCTAGTAATAGCCTACCCATCCTTGTCTTATCCAGAGACATTATAGTAGAATACTTCTACATAATACACTATATACTACTATACTACTATAATACTATAATACTACTAATAGAATTCTACTATATTGTCTCTGGTTTTATCAGTTCAGTCAGCACTCAGCAGTCAGGATCGCGCAATCTGATATCGTTGGGAAACACCTAGCGCCCAAGTGATGATATCAGATTGCGCAATTTTTTGAACCTTCTGACACATGCATCCAATTTCGATTACCACGGTGTGGAATGAAAGTTCAGGACATGAAAATTCCAGTCACAAATTTATCATTCTGCAGCTTCTTGCTGATTATTGCTATTTTCTTAAGAACGATAATGAGTTTTCATTCTGAGGACTTAACATGCACTGACAAATGGTGATCAACAAGTCTAATGACAGCGAACCTACTTTTTTTCTCGATATGATTTTAGGCGAATGAATGTTGTGAGAATCAATCGGAGGGCAAAGGAAATGCTTCTCAGTTATCTGCACAAATGTATAAATGATAAAGTATAATTATTGTACCGGTACATCAAATCTATTAGTCACACTCGATCAAAAGAAATATATATAAATTGAAGCATTATTGTAGCCACATTTATTGAAACTGTCTAAGTCCATTGCCAAGGAGTCATAGTAACAACTGTCACAACAAGGTTTTACTGCACCGGATTAGGCCCTCCCTTTCGAAGTGTTTTCCGGCAAATGCATGCGTATGTTTCTGCTTTCCCGGCAATGATGCCGGTTAGATCGTTTCTTATGAATGAACTTTTTTTACATTTCGTGACTTCATTCTCTAAGATAAATTGGTCCTTAAGCGCGCTTTTCGGTCTCCCCGACAAAACACTCATGCTCGTTTCAAATGTTCAGTTCCTTTCCAAGTATGTTGGCCTACTGCAGTACCGTAACTTGTAGTTTGTTGCGGTCCTAGAGCTGAGCTGATGTGCATTCATTTTACCTTATAAACACCATCACATTTACCGACAGATTCAAATTATTTAGAAAAATTAAATTAAATAAGATTAATCAGATTTAGAATTCTGTTTAAAAGCGAAAGCAAAAATGTTAGAATGTTGTCGTTATCTCTTTTGTTTGTTTTGATGTTTTATCGTTTTCGCTAACTAAAATTAAAAATGCCAAACGCGGAAAGGTTTTCGCTTTAGTCAGTAAAAACAACAATACTTGGTACTTTCCATTTAATCTGTAGAAGCACAGAAATTCTTTCTGACCGAAGGCTTCAACTTGCCTCCAATTGTATTGCTACATGCGCAGATTCGTAGCAACCAGAAGGTGCACATCATTCTGTGAAAGTCTCATTTTCGGCCTCGTTCCGTGCAGAAATTCGTGCTTGCTGCAGGACTACAAACACCACCAAGAAGTATTGTCGGTGTCGACAACTACTAGAGGTCGTATGAATTGACATGTTGATACGGTGATTGTCTACATGGATGATTCCATTGACCAGGTTTGAAATCACTTGATGATGAAATCGCATCGGCTTGGATAATTTATTGGTTGGTGGCTCAAAATTCGCTGACGTGCAGTTGTTTCCTGTCAATGAAGAATATTTTGTGATGGTAATAATAAACGGCCGATGCGGCTGTGAGTTTTGATTATTTCCAAATATTCGCCCATGTACATGTACACAGGCCGCGTCAGAGGATAGAGGGATGATGATATACCGGGTTTGCATATTGTATATCACTGAATTTCAAATTTTATAACAAACTGATGGTCAGATGAGAATGTAAAGATGTAGAATTACGCAAATAGGTCTGATGCACTCGTAGAGCACATTGAAGTTTAGAAGTCAGGAATCATAGTCATTGTGTTTTATATGGATATTTTTTTTAAAAAAATGAATTGTTTATAATATTCACGTTCTTCTATATTGCTGAGCTTCGGTTGCATTTCATCTACTAATCCGTGTTGGTTCTCGTGCATGTAGGCTTGATCATTTTCTTGTGTTAGAATTTCTGCTAGAGTGTTGTCATTATTGTACGCATTGTTACAAGTGTTTGCAAACAGATGAAGAATAATGTGTTTTTCTGCTCTTTGATTCTAGTGTGCAAAAGTCGGATAATAAGTAGGCCCTCTACAACGCTGCCAATATGATGTTTGTTGCATCTTGAGCAAGTTGTTTTGTGGACTGCATTTTGTCTGAAGGATATTTCGCTGATTTTGATAAGACAATTGGTGAGTCGACATTATGTTCCTTGGTCTTTTTTTATATATAAATTCCTTAGAGTTGTACACATGTTATGTGCTCTCAATTGTTGTTTTTGGAATGTTCGCTTGATAATTTAGTCCATTTATGACACTTGCATGCATGATTGTCCTTGTATCCCCTGAGGCGGCCTGAGTGGATAGAAATTAGAAAAAATCAAAACTTGCAAAAACATCGGCTTTTTTGCTATTACTTTTAATCATGCTTTTAAGGGAAATTATCAGCACGTCTAGTTAATATCTCTCAACATCGACACAACACCCTATATAAGGCTACATCCATACCCGGGTAAAATAATCTCAAGCTATTCAGGTCTGTTTCCATTTTTGCAAGTGAGCATACAACTAAATATTTATTTATTCTAAATACATTGAATAAAAAGTAGCTTTTATCAACTGTGACAGACGCACTAACTTAGAAGATTTGTCAGTAGTGTGTTCAAAGTGATATTCAATGAATGTCCGTCGAAATTTCACTAACTTGTGAATTGCAAATCTCAAATTTTCCCGGGTATGGCTGCAATCTTTGGGAGTTGTGTCGATGTAAGGAGATGAGAGGTGTGTCTGCTTATGATTCTTGATACTGGATGGAATGGCAGCTACTCAGGTCTGTTCTCATTTTTCAACTGAAGATGCAAATCAATATTTAGTTATTCTAAGAGCTGATCATGAAAAACGGACCACCTATTTTTCGCTAAATTCAATCGATTATCATGTCTTCCAATCGTGTCGCACAACAACGAACTATACATCATTCGACATCTTGCATTCTCAGCTTTAAAATGAGCTATGATAGACCTGTATCCGCTGTTGTATTTCTGAAAAGTGCTCAAAATATGAAGATCACTCAATTTACAAATCGCAATTTTTCAGTAAGAAGACATGCGAGTATGATGATAAAATGACAGACACAATGTACGGTAAACGATGGTTCAAAACAAAACAATTAGCAATGGCATGTCTTTGTTCTCTCACAGTAACTGCCGATTGTTTACATTGATTGTTTGTGCACTTTAGCGGAAATGAGGAAACATGTAGAAGAAGTCGTCTGAAAAAGAACCATTGAACTTATTTGAATACAACTTAATTATTCGCACTCCTTGCATCGTAAGGATTCTGTTGATACCAAACATGAACATTTATGAAGAAATAGTGAGAATATAGCATTTTCAGTCAAAGGAGTAATGATTTTGTGGTAACTTCACGAGATCACTGACTTTTCCTAGTTCACCGATTCTGATGACCAGCATATCAAACGCGAGCTCAGAAAATGCTCGTTCTTCCCTGGCCTGATTTATCATCATACTTGCATGTCTTCTTACTGAAAAATAATGATTTGTAAATTGAGCGATCTTCATATTTTGAGCACTTTTCAGAAATACAACAGCGGATACAGGTCTATCATAGCTCATTTTAAAGCTGAGAATGCAAGATGTCGAATGATGTATAGTTCGTTGTTGTGCGACACGATTGGAAGACATGATAATCGATTGAATTTAGCGAAAAATAGGTGGTCCGTTTTTCATGATCAGCTCTTAGAATAACTAAATATTGATTTGCATCTTCAGTTGAAAAATGAGAACAGACCTGAGTAGCTGCCATTCCATCCAATATCAAGAATCATAAGCAGACACACCTCTCATCTCCTTACATCGACACAACTACCACAGCTCTTTTTTATGATCAGCTCTATATTTTAATTGTTAGACGTTCATTTTCATCATTGAGTAATTTTTATTCAGTGACTTTGCTTGTGATGCAATTATCATTCGTGTGCAAAATTGTGATGAGATTTCAAAACTGGATTCCGTTAAATCATTCAATCCCCGTAAAACAGCCTTCGGCATTTACAAGGCTGGGTGAGAAATATTTGTCACTCTCACAACAAACCATAAAACATTTCATGAATTTGATTGTGATGCTGTTTTATTAGTCATAGAGCTTTTCCTCGACCACTGAAGAGTTACAGAAACTTAACTCTGAGCAATCTCAACACATAGTCCTAAGAAGTCATGTCAGATCATGCAGAGAATATAATGTCTGATGATGCAGGCGCAATTTGAGAAGCAAGTGGCTTTTAACGTGCATAGAAGTCTATTGAGGTAAAACTGAGAATTGTGTATCTCAATTCATAATATTCTGCTTAAATGCATAACTAATTTCTGCAAGCAGAAAAACATGTTTGTTTAGCTACAATAATATCCGCTGTCATGGCGCCTTCCATAGACATGCAACACTCTATGATACTAAAGGACTAGAACGGACAGGAACATATCATTTCTCTCTATATAAAAGCATTTTGATAAATAACTTTCGATAGATTGACGGCAAAAATCTACAAATATTGATTGAATGCTTTCATAATTTTCTTCTTCTAAAGATATGGCAATCAGCGCATAACCGAGCAGTTGAAATTGTCATCAACAAACAGAGCAAGCTGCTGTCGATTCTAGTCTCACCAACTTAAACAAAACGAAGCGTCGGATTTCTATGACGCCTTCATTACCTTTAAAAGCAATCAGTCAGGTGAGCTGCTCCCAGAAATATCGTATTTCTACCTGCTGTGGGAGAAATCTGCCATAAAGTGTAATCAAAATCAGAAAAATGACAATTTGATAATGAATGACTAAATGAATGTCATAGATCATTGCATTTAAAAATTTATCATTTCCTTTGTCATCACGTTGCTCAAATGCTTCTTAAAAATAAGTGCACCGAACTCGGGAGCATTTGCATTTTCATAAACAAATGGAATTTTGCATCAATGCAATCACGTTCAGGAGGCCGGTTATGTTTTCAAAAATCCAGCCCCACCAAAAATTCAAGCGGTTTCCATCTGTGAGAAGCCAATAAAACGGTCATAATGATCAGAAACATGTTGTTGTCCAGAAATTTCCTTATTCGGAATCACTTTTAAGAGGTGAAAATATCTCACCAGAATATTTCATCAGTACTGCATAGGTAAATTCGCGAATTTTAGAAACGATGCTGTGTGAATAGTCTAAACATTCCTGTCTAAATTCATTAATCAGCTATTTTAGATGCTGTGAAGAAATGTTCCTGCTTGATTAGCAATATCAATGAGGTATAGGTGTTAAAGTCAAATGTGGAAGAATTTCATCTTAACATGGCAACCGTTGCATCACATTTTGATATCATTCCCTCTGTCATCACGTTGTTCAAATGCCTTATAAAAATGATTTCTATTCGAGTTTCATGCATTTGATTCCATAATACCTTGACATTGAAATACGCTATGCACTAATCTTATATCATGAATTTTTCTACAATGTTTCTTATCATTCAGTGGTGGAAGCGATTGACCGATTATGAACTTTCAAGAGAATTGTAGATTATATTTACTATCATAGTTCCCTGGGATTTCCTACTCGCATAAAAGCTCGCATAATTATTTTGTGGAGACTGCTACGAATTGATAATTGAATATTGTCAAGAATAATTTACAAACCTTTGTTGGATGTAATTATTTTCGTAATAAAATCAGACAAAACGATGCTAAACTTTGCGAGTCCAACATACTGTAGTCGAGCATCTCTTTGGGACGCTAATATAGAAGAAAAATATAAAAAGCTATATACTCGTACATATAATTTAAATGGACAGAGTAAAAGTCACTCCCTCGGAAGTGCGAGCGTTGACGCCATTTTTCAGAGCAAATACAGCTGGACGTAGTAAAGCAAACTCTGTCGATCCCAGGAATGGTAGCAGCCAGTGCATTCGAACTTTTGAGTGAGTGAACGAACGAGTTTTCGAGCAGTTCACCGGTGAACGGATAAAATAAGCGAACAGGGTTTTCTGGTGACTACCATTGAACTGAACTGAGCTAAGAATCTGCAGTTCATGAACTGAAGAACAATTTGAACTGGGTTTCCCAAATTTCTACAATTACTAGGGGGAGGTGTGTTCTCATTGGCATTTCATCATTCATGTGCGAAGTTTAAAATGAGATTGAGGACTCAATTTCAAGTGGTCTCCGTTATGTCAAAGTTGATTCGAGAGATTGGTCAACTTTCAAATAGGGCTTTTCTATTTTCGTGAATGTCTGCGAATGCATGCGAAATATATGTCAAAATATAGAGTACTTTAACAAATTTGACAGTTTTATACAGAAAAATTCACCCAATCGTTCTTACCCTGTTACTCTAAATCCGATGCGGCACAATATAATATTTTCAGAATGCACCACTATTTCATCAAGCCTTCGAAAAGCGGAGTGTGCGAATGATTCCTATTCGCAGCTGAAAATATTGGAATACCAGCATATGTCCATTGTCCACTAGTTTCCGGGACATCGCTCATATACAGATTGTTTCATAAAGAATTGAAATGGGTAATCGTAAATTTCGTGTAGAAAGTCGTTTCCCAATTCAACAAGCTTTAAGTGTTTAGAAACCTCATGCTCTGAAAATGCTTCTGTGAAAATTTTATGACTACTCCAAATATAGCAGTCAGTAGACTAAATAATGCTTCAATCTTTTGCAATTTGTTTGGAATTCAATTCTATTTTTATCGCTAATCAGAAAGCGCGACTCATCCATCACTCTTACCCATGCATAAAGCATAGGCAGATGAGAACAATGCCGTGTAATCGAAAGAAATCGAATTCATTCATTTCATTTGTTTTGCTTCTCTCAGTAACATGCGAACTGCTGTAAGTAGGTGTATATTTGAAATAAATGAAAATCATTTTGTACACAATAAATTTGCAGATTAGCTATAAGAATGGGTATGAACATGCCACCAATAACTAGGAAAGTAACAGTGCTATCGAGTCGGAGGAAGAAGGAGAGAAGTCAAGTCACAACGTTGAGTTATGGCGACGACAAGACCAATAGAAATAAGAATTAGCTCGTCTATGAGTCTTTGAGAGCTCTAAACGGAAGTGTTGAGTTCTTTCCAGTTTCTTTGGAACATAATGACAAAGGGGTACTTTGGGTCATCGCATTTCATAAGGAAGCTTGCTGTCAATATGTGTCTCTTTTCGTCGAAGGGTTCTGTAAATTTGCATGTGCACTCCCAGCCACAGATGATTCTATGAGCACGTCTCTCAAGAGTCTTCACTTTGCGTTTGATGAGCACTGTCAGATTCCCGAATAGTGGTGTTGCATACAGTAGTATTGACATAACTTGAGCCTCATAAATCTGTACTAACTGATATTTTGGCAAGTATGCTCTTAGGACTCAAATGGCGTACAGACGCTGGGTCGCAATCCTGATGATGTAGGAAAAATGGTCATTCCATGTCAAATCTTTCTTCCAGGTGACACCAAGAATCGGCATGGATTCAACCTTTCTTATGTCTTCACGCATTGGTATCAGGGATTTGGATCTACCGACTACTTCCATTTGCGTACTTTTACTGCTATTCAGTGTCATTCCATTATCTTCCAGCCAATCTTTGATGCAATACAAGTTATCAGGGATGCCTTTATTATATTTTGAAACCATTTCGATCAACGTTAGATCGTCAGCATACTTGATAAGACGATTGTCACTGTTGTTTGCAATTCGAAGATGACCAATAAAGCAACCAAAGAGATACGGCCCTAGGACTGAGCCCTGGGGTACTCCAGAAATGACCTCGACCACATGACCATATTTTCCCTGTAATTTGATGCGATTGCTTCGACCTGTCAGGTAGGATTTCAGCCATAACAAAAATCCTTCGTTCATGCAAACATCCTTCAGAACAGTGAGCAGACGATGATGCTGTAACCTGTCATAGGCCTTCGAAAGATCCAAACATGTCATCCTCACTCCACAGGAGTCTTTTCTATCAAGGAACGCAGTGACGGTCTCATGCATGTCTATAAGAGCCGAGGTTGTAGACCCCATTGGACGAAAATCATGCTGATCAATCCCAGTGTTTGAGAAATGTCTCTTTCAAGTCTTCCAATATTAGTTTTTCTAGCAATTTTGACATGATGGGGTTTACAGTGATGAATCTGAAGTCCTTGATTGTCGGGTTACGCTGCCTTTTTGAAATTGGAAATGTAACACCAAGTTTCCAAACGCTAGGGAATTCTAAACGCTAGGGAAGCACTTTCATTGGTGTAATTGTTAATGGCCAGGCTTCGTCGATCATATAGGCAAGCAAAGTATCTTTCCTTTGATTAAAGCACTGATTGTATTCGGTTGTCAAAGCTGACAAAATACCGCCGTTTCCATCATGATCCCTTAATATCTTGTCATGAGAAACCTTGACGTTCTTTCCATCTATCTCCTTTATGATTTTCCAGACATTTTTCCCTTGGTCCATTAATTTTTTGCTCCATTTTTCTTTTGCTTTCTTAATCTCTTGACTAACCTTTGATTTCAAGTTGTTGTAACGTTCCCAATTCTTACTTCGGTACGCTTGCCAATGATCATCAATCATGGATTTCAAAAGTGGAGTTACCCACGGCTTGTCTCTTCTAGTCGTAAGGACAGTCTTCTGAGGAATCACGGCCATCGCCTGGTACAGAACATCATAAAAAGTCTCACATTTTATGTCAATAGTCGATGAGAAGTAAACATCTGTGAAATCAGCATGTTGCAGTTGATAGACAAACTCCTGTAAATTTGATCGACGATAATCAAATACGATTTTCTCTTCAACATCTTCATATGTTTGGGAAGAGTCAGGAATAAGTGTCACGGAGTAGTGGTCCAAGTTAAACAGAGGAGGTCCGATAATTGCATCACTGCTGTAATGCTCCATCAGATTTTCTGATATCCAAATTTGATCTAAAATTGAGCCCTCTCTCATATTGGAAGTAACACGGTTTGTTAGTAACAGCTGGTCTTCAAATACTTCAGACTTGAGATCATTCATATCACCACAAACTAGGTATTTCAGATTAGTATGCTGAACCAGTTGATAATCGATGTGAGATACCAACTCATTTGTGAATTCACGATGTTTTTCGATAGACAAATTTGGTGGAAAATACACAGTGCAGATAGCAAGATTGAGATGTGGAATATAAATCGACAAAAATTCGCAGAATTCAATAGTAGAACTTGACATCAGGGTTGAATCGTGATGGTCCATTACCCAGATGCATATTCCTCCTCCTTACCGGTTTCTACGGTCGAGACGGAAGAATTCATAACCTTCTATGTGTGAAAGATGATCAGGGAAGTCTTCATGCAACCAGGACTCGGTGACTACAACAACACCAGGCTTTACAGCAGATATGAGAACACAAAGCTCGTCAAACTTCTTAATGATTGATCGTGCATTTAAAAGAATAATGGAAGGAAATGAATTCTTCTTCTTTTTTAAAATCAATTTTGAAAATTTTGTATCTGTTTCCTTTCAGTAATCTTATTTCTTGAAATCAGCACGTCTTCGCCGTTCTCTCTTCTTCGGATCAATTCTTTTCTCAGATTTCTTTCATTTTCACGCTGTCTGAATGTGAGGTCGGGTTTCACAAAATATGCTTTCGAAATCTCTCTTGGCTTTCAATTCTTTACTCCTCTTTAAGAGCATGTTCCGTTTGTGAGAAGGTATGTTCTCGACCCTGGGACCGCCCCTGGGGCGACCGACAGGAATCATGGGTTAACGTAACCTACGGTTAGGCTTAACCAACGTTGGTCAGTGAGGCTCGTAACCAATGTCTCCCTAACCTACGACTCGACAGCATAGGTTAGAGGCAGGTTAGCTAACCATTGGTTAGAGAAATGCTTCGTTCCCCGACTCGAAGCGAATAGTTAGTGTGTCAGTGTATGTGCAGCGGTTTGTGTATGAAATTGAAAATGCGCGTGTGAGATGACGGCATCGCTGCGTCAGACAAAACGCCAAGGGAGGTAGGCCTAACCACGGAAATCCCTCTGCGGTGGCCAATGAAAGAAATGGAGGTCACATAATTCACAAATCGGGCTACACAATTTCATTGCTAAAAAACAGACTCGACTTTCATGATGCCGCCAAGAAGAAGATCCGTACGTTATATATACGAAAAATTTGTACGTTATAATTCTGTTTTAAGTGCTAAATTCACCAGCACCTCAACCAACGTCGAGAAAAAACAGGCATACGACGCCATCCTTTCGGCAGTGAACGCCGTGGCTTCTACGAATAGAAGTCTCGACAGTTTGAAGGAAAAGTGGCAGACCCTGAAGAAGAGCGTGAAGGCTAAATGGTCGCGATACTTATCCGAGGGGAAGAAGGAGGCAGGCAAGACAGGAGGCGGCCTAACAAAGGAAGTTCTTCCTCCTGATCTGTTAGAACATGAGAAGAAGATTCTATCCGTCATTCCTCCGGAGACAATGGTTGGTAAGTAATGCATCTGGTATCATTTTTACTTTGAGAATTATGTATGCTCTAAATATATTCGTACACCAGCATTCCATACTTATCATGAGTTAGAATATGTTCTATGATTAATAAGTTTTCTCATAGAAAATCTTTTACCATTTTTATGTTTTCTACTATTACTCCTATGCATATTTTATCTACGTGTATTAATACATACGTGATCAAATTTGTGTTTTTTTTCTAATTTCGATCACTACCGTATATGAATTCTATGTGGGAATGAAATGAATAGTTCTGCTCTAAAACATTATCGCTACGACGATGTCCTTAACGTTGTGTGTAGATTCAAAAAAATATTTATTTCCCATGAACAATGCACAAGCCGAAAAGAATTGGAAATAATTATAGGTAAATGATCTATGATCAAATAAAATTGTTTTTCTAATATTGATTACTTCTGAATACTTTCCGAAGTATTTTAGTATGAGTTCTATGTGTATCAAAAATTAGATTGGCTTTTTAGTTCAGTATATACATTAATATAGTGATGTGGGAGTGATGTGGCTGCAGAAGTAATTATTGTTGGAAAGTCGTGTTGAATTGTAGGACTTATGATTGATCTGTTTGTGACATGTAGCATGTATCTTCTATGTTGCGAGAAGCCACTTATTTTGTTTTGGCGAAGGATTACTGATGAAGCGAGTTGTTGATTTGCGATATCAAGATTGTCAATCCCAAGCACTTTTGTGACCGATAGATGCCCTTTTTCAATGACGTCATCATCTAATGCAGTATAGTTTATGATATACATATTAACTTATGCAGAATGAATGAAAGAGATGAGAAACAATGATTTGCTAAGATTTTCAAAATTCTCAGGCATTGTTGATGGCGCCGCCAGTGGCATCTCGCAGTCACATCGATCATCGACTGAGCACACCTCAGAAACGGGGCCGAACGTCTCTTTGATCGAGGAGCAAACGCCAACGACATCAGGTATTACACCGCCTGTGGTTCTTCGACGAGGACTGAAGAGGAAGCCTGAAGAAGAAGTGACATCTTCTCAATTCTATAGAGAACTGCTAGAGATAGAAAGATAAAGAAATGTCATTCAAAGAGAACGGATGGAGAACGAGAAGAAGTATTACGAAGAAAAGATAAGGATTCTTAGAGATCGTGTCCTGGGTGATATACCTGATGCACTGTTGTCTGCGGCAAATGACATGTAAATAATGTGTGTAGCTAAGTTTTTACATGACAAACGTTCTAACGTCAAACTGTTGATGAAGGATTTTTGATTGGTGATTTTGAAAATTATACAAAAAATTCTCCCAGTGTTTTGCTAATTTACCTTCCGCGCATTTTGGTATGATATCGAACAATAAAATTGTTGTCAGATTTAATTATAATATACTTCTATGGCACCAATTCGAAGAATAACCAAGATGCACAACTTGAAAGTCATAAATTGCAAACTGGGATTAAAAGACATCTACATTTCACCATATTAACAGAAATATATCTAATAAGATTGTACATCTGGACTCACGAATAATAGATAAAGAAATAATACTATACATGCTATCCTTCAAATAGTTGTTTCATGTATTATAGTATATATCCTGTTTTTCCTTTAGCGTAAGTACACTTATCAAATACGGTTTTGATACATACTAATAGCGTATAAAGTTACGTTGCATTAACACAAATTCAATTGATTGAATTTAGAGGTATTTTGAGATGTTGACGATGACTCATTGTCCTATAATTCGAGAACAGATAAAGAATACAATTAATATCTGTATGCTTTGTCCCGCTATCATGACATAACAACACTGAAAATGTTGCAAAAAAGCTGATCATTTCGTGAAGATACACCATACAAATTTTGAATCAATGTTTGGCGTACGCTCAGAGCAGAGTTATTGGGATTTTCAAATTCATACGTATTGAAATTGTCATTAAACTAATATGGATCATTTGATTCTTCCGGGAATGGCACTCTGTGCTTTAATGCAAAATTATGTAGTGCACCACAAGCCACAATAATGCGTGAGGCTCTTTCTGGACGAAACATAATAGGTTTTGTTAGGCATCTCCAACGCATCTTCAGTACACCATTACACCTCTCAACACATGAACGTGCATGCATATGTACAGAATTAAAACGTTCCTCAGCTCGAGTTGTTGGATTCCTCACTGGAATAAGTTTCATAATAGTTTCATAGAATTTACGCTTCGATAATCTGATCTAATCATCATCAGGCCATGAAATAAAGGTGTCAATTTTTTCACATATAATCTCTGACACAGAATGTATTGCTCTGCTAGCAGCTCGATCTGAAATCCCATGAAGATCCCCGATAACCGGCAAAAATCCTCCTTGAGCATAGCAACGCAATGCTGTACATAGCTGTAAACTAGGCTCCAATGCACATGACCTGCAAAAGAAAACATTAGAGATTGCTACAGGTCTACAGATATCTTCTCATCATGTATAAGCATAATATCTCAGAGCTAAGCTCATCGTACAATTTCGGAATATAGGTCCGTTAAACATTATTAGAAATGAATATGTTATATTCGAGTATCCTAATTATTGAACGCTGTTGAAAATCTGATATCCGTCCATTCAACTGATTCGCTTAGAGCAATGGTTCTCAACCGGGGTCCCGTGGCCCACTATTCGGTTTACAGAATTGTTTCAGAATTGAAGTCTCTTGAAGATATAGTGCTTACATAGACATTAACGTAAATCAACTGAGAATTGAAAAGAGATTATCCATTGTAAAAAATCGACCATTGACATGAGTTGTATCAAGGAAATAATGAGTACATACAATTTAATAGCATTGTATAGTATCAGAAGAAGTTGAAAGAAATAATTAAAGTATGTAGCCTATAGAACACGGGGCCACATTAAAGCGATTAACGTCGAAGGGGCCATAGAACACCAAAAGTTGAGAACCACTGGCTTAGAGTGATGTAGTATTGCACAAGTAGCTGTTACCTAATCGAGAAATAAAAAAAATACACAATGCAATATTTGTACGTGTGCTGGTATTTGTAGTATCTTTTTAACGATGCGATGAATACGTAAATAATAGGTGGACAGGCTATAGTTACTATAACACATACACCATGCACATTAACAGCGGTAGTCTACTTTAGAAATATCTGGTAATTACTAATAATTAAAACATATCAACATTCAATTTTGTACCGTTCGGTATTTTCAGGGTTCGTACGGCTTCTCTTATCAAAAATTCCCTGACTTTTCCAGGTTTTCCAGAAAATTTTCAAAAATGTTCCATGAGACCAAAACAGATAATAATTCTCATCATTAAGCATTTACAGTTTATTTTCGTCTCATTCGCTGAATACCCCAGTCAGGAAATGCATCCTACCCACTAATAAGATACATAATATTGCTATTCTGAGACCCACGTCTCATGTAGCTTCATTTTTAGTCCATATACGTAATTTGAATGAACATACATGTATTACAAATCATGGGGTCATCGACAAGAGACAAAAATCAGACTTCTTACTGCAAATATTCATACTAGACAGAAATATTTTAGCCAATATTGCATTATTACGTACATCTACTTGTCTGCACTCCGTTAGTAGGAATTAAGGTACAGATGAAAAATATATAGCAAAGGTATGACTAGATTAAAATCAATATCTCAAAGAAGAATGATAACTAATATGATGAGTGCCAAAGATTACACCAGAAGTCTTTGTATATTTTTTGTCAAATAAATGACCGTCCACTCCATCGTATCCCATAAGACTGGCCAACGATCATTGTAGTGTTGGAGATGTTTCTTATTATACCCTTAAATGATTACACAGATACATGAATAATAGAAAACATTTATTTGATTTTTCTGACAGTATGTATTCGAAAATCTGAGCAACAATTTTCAGAACAATTCAAACAAAAAATTCAGAACCAATCAGTACATTGCATCAGCTCAACTACAATAAGTAGTCACGCAATAATACACAAGGCATTACAAGAATTAAAAAAATGCAAATATCTTTCGTAAAAATTCAGAACATTTTTGTTTCATAAATTGGTGTATCGTTGTTTAGCATTTTTGTTTTTCAGTAATGAAAATTCTTCAATTTCTAAGATTTACCAGAGAATTTCACAAATTCCCTGACTTTTCCAGGTTTCCCAGAAACCGTACGAACCCTGATTTTGCATTCAATGTACTTCTTAGTTCAATAGAATTTCTCATAAGATGATATAAGATATATGGCAAACGTGATTTTTTGTTATCATTTCATTAATCAAGTTTATGTTTTAGTATTTCGAGCTACGTTTGTAATAATGGCTAATTACTTGTTATTAATAACATCTTCAATTAATCGAGTGATACGTTTTTCAGTAAAAAATAATTGGCTGGAGATGTTACAATTTTTTACTTTCCAAGCAATTGAATATATTCTTTATCCCTGGCTGTGGGGTAAAAGTTCTATCAGAAGTGAGGCGGTGATCCTAATAATGCACGTTTGCTTTTGTTTTCTGTTAGGGCCTATGTTCACAGACTTTCACCAAAAACATATAATCAACACTTTAATGTATAACTGTATATCTGCATATTGCAAGCATATATAGTATGATTAAGAAATTAGACAACTTACCTTCTAGTAGCTGTCTAATGATAATTCCAACAATTGCAGAAGATCAGTGAAGATTTCTTTAGAAAATCGGTAACGAGCAAAGAACGCATCTTCGCTCATCGTTTCCAAAGGATCGATTCTATTTCTATAGACTCTATTATTCGTCTCAGTGGAAAAACGATCTATCGCTTTGCTTCGCCACATAACTAGGCCTATGTCTAATAATGTGCGTAAAAATAATGTGTAGAAGGTGTATGTTTCACTAACCGTTGACACTAACCTTGCTCTAGAGCAAAGTTAGGAATTTTGGGTTACGGTAACCATTGGTTAGAACTAACCAACAAATGTTGTCGATCTCATCTAACTTCCCGCAGTTACCCTAACATTCGAACACTCTAACCCATGCTTAAACTGTCTTCTATTCGGTAGCATAGGTTAACCTAACCAACGGTTAGGGAAATTGCGCTATTCTCATCTCTAATTGGCCGATTTCATCAGCCAACGATTACGCCAGAAATTCGTCAACCCATGACGCACTAACCGTTGGCTACGTTCAGAGGCGTCGCTAAGGAAACATCATTGGGGGGGGGGTTGCTAAATTTTACCTGATTTACAACTAAGAACCAAAATTTACCTGATTATTGCACACACGCATACTCACACACATTCCAACATGTTTCATGTTTATATCCTACAGAAGAGGTACTTAGTCATCTAATCTTGCCGCATCATAAGTGGCCAATGAAATGCCGATGCCGTTAAGTTAATTTGTGCGCAATGGGGCCCCGTAGTCTCGACTGTTAAGAAAATTTTCGATGTTATTTGCATCGAGAAAGTTAACACCACAGAATTATATTGTTGAATCGTATCACTTTGCTAGAAGTGCAAACTGATTCAAACAGATGGCACATGCAGGAACTTAATAAGTGGGCAAAAAGAAATTTTTAATACCTTATAGAGATAGGAAAAATAGTCGTGCGTCGCTTGCGGATTGTTGTGGATTCCTTCAAAATGCTCCGATCGCCACAATTCCTTCAGATTCGAAGAATTCAGATCATTGCGCAAAAGTTTTCTCGATAATGTTGGGTCCTCCGATCACTTTAAAAAAAGTTAGCAGGCGCACGAAAAAACGTTCACAAACTTCTCTGTAGAACTTGACATCGTCTGTGTCTCTTTGCTGTGTGATCCGGTTGATAAAAGTCACTGAAACTATGCACAATTTGACGTGTTTAATGTTGAACTGGCTGCTCATTGTTCGATTTCTATGGTATTATGTCAGCAGATTGTGCCATTTAATTTACGTTACATGTTCCAATGTTTCCCTTCTAGTCAAACAGAAGAAGAGACGACCTGTCTAATTCTGTGGTTCACACGCTGTTAGCTATAAACTTCTACGCACAGAGAAGAGGGTGTGCCTTATTCATACCGTGCGCTTTCCGCGGTGCGCGTGTGACTGACGCGGTATGAGGAAGGTTCGATGAAATCCACTGTAACGATGACGTCATCTCCTCAAGGGACAACGCAACAGCCAGAACTTATATGAATCAACGGTTAAATATACACTACACAGCTAGGTAGAATGAGTTGCAGGCGTTTCAGCGTTAGGTGATTCAGTGCCAATATTCACTGGCCACATTATACAGTCTGTTTCATAAAAAGTGGATCATCCTAAAATTTGACTAAATAAAACATAAGTATGATACAGAAAGCATTTTTCATGTTATTTCATATCACTAATATATTTAAATGTCCTTATATAATCTGATAAGCTATGATACAGTAACGGTTCTTAAGAAGCTAATATTTTGTGGCCCTACCCTTATTGTCAATGACATTAACAATTCGTCTAGGCATTGATTCGATGACATCGTTGATTTTTGACTGATCTAACTTTCTCCACTCTGTTTTTAACAGAGACGTAAGTTGTGATACGCCATCTGTAGGTAGCAGTGAACGACGAACGTTACGTTTTAGAATACTCCATACATTTTCTATGGGATTCAGATCAGGAGAACGAGCTGGCCAAGATAATGTCCTAAGCCCTAATTGAGACTTGCATAAGTTGACTCTACTACTCCTGTGACACGTAGCATTATCATCCATAAATAACCAAGTCGATGGATCACCAAGTTGATCTGTCATTTGGCCAATGTTCATTCGTAAAACATTTACATAGCGTTCAGAATTCATGGTTCCTTGCTGTATGTGAAGTTCAGATCGGCCATTGGTCCAAATGCCAGCCCAAATCAGTAGAGTCGCACCACCTTGTACCCGGGGACGATGTAAATGTCTCGGAATTTCCTGATCAGATTTTATCCATAATCTCAATCGACCATCACTATCCTTCAGACGGACTGATGCCTCATCAGACCAGACAACCCTATCCCATTGATTTCGCCACTGACAATGACTCATTGCCCATCTGAGACGTCTTTTTGTATGCTGATCTGATAATTCGATCTGACAGCTCTTGAAATTCGATTCAATAAGTCTTCTACGAATAGTGGACTTAGAAATAGACGAGACTAGTGCAGCCATCTCAGTTAACGAGAGACTTGGATCAACTTTAACAAATCTCAAAATTAGGCAGTCTCTACGTTTGGATGTTTTGCGTGGACGGCCAGAGCCCTCTTTACGACAGAGTCGAAAATCATCATTATGCCATCGATGCACATTTGTGTAAGGGACATTTAGTCGCTTGCTTGTAGCTCGCAAAGAAAACCCTAGTTCTAGCAAGGCTGACACTTTGCCTTTTGTGAATGCGATCTCGTTATTGTTCATTTGTGCTTTGTATTGTTTTCAACCGGTAAGAGATAGATTTCTAGCTGAAAGCAATCGGGAGTGCTGCCAACACCACCGCAACGAAGTCAGGAAGCTATGGAACATGAAGTCCATAGTTAATCACATGTATCAGTTACATTATTGTTAATGAATAATGGTGCTATACTGGCTCTGATTGACCGATTTTCCTTTATTTTTGTTTTGCTTGATAGCTTTTGGCTTGTAGAACAACATATTACATAACAAAGGAAACAAATGTAATTTTATAAGAGTGAGGTATGATTTTGTGTAACATTGCTAAATGAAGATCAAATTATCTACTACTTTTTTTATCTATAACAGGAAAACAACTCAATATTCATACTTGAAATTTCCAACAATGATATTAGTAAGCACAACTGACATGTCTTCCAAATTTCAGAGAAATTCGTTCAAGTTTGGCGGAGTTAGACAAAGTTGAAGTTAATGCGATGTTTAAGGGTGATCCATTTTTTATGAAACAATCTGTAGGTAGGGCACTGGAATTACATTTCAATTGCACTTTGATATTTTAAATTTAGCAGAGCTAACTCACATCGCCTTATGCTCCAATTTTTAAGAAAATGCGAGGCGACTGTTCCTCCTGCTCGCATATACAGTCATCCCGGGTAGAGGTCGTTTTCAGCGCTCTATGCTTGACCGCTTTCGCGTGACAAATCAATATCATCAACAACAACTGACCATATACTTTCTGGTGTCTAGAAAGGGTGAGAATTTCCCGACATTACGATGTGTTTTTGTGACAAGACGTGTTTTTGTGGCTAAGACCAACGTCAGTGAATATTGGAGCTGAATCGCCGGCAAACCGGCGGTTCACCTGAAATTTTTCATTTTACCTGAATTTTTTAATAATTTCATATTGGGGGGGTGTTACGGTCCCCCACACCCCCCCGGTCGCGACGCCTCTGGCTACGTTAACCGTTGGTTTAGCCTTCTGGTCGCCAAGTATGGGTTAGTCTAACCATTTGAAGCCCTTAACCAATGGTTAGTGGTTTCCAATCGGTCGCCCAAGAATACGTAGCTTGCCCAGTATAGCTTTGCCTACTCTTCTGACACCGCTATATTCAAAGTGTTTGATCTCTAGCGATTCCACTATGGCATCCACCTTTATCTCATCATGCTCGATCCCCTCATCTATTGTGCCAGACTGACGTTCAGGAACACCGAAGAATACCAAGTTGTTAGACTTTCTCGTTCTCTCCTCTATTTCTTCGAACATTGTGCTTTCAATGTCTACTTTTGACTTCAGCTGGTTGTGCGAGTCCTGCATGTCTTTGCATTCCCTCAAGATTTTTTCTAAAGCCGGTTGCAATAGTTCGTTTATTTTACCCTCCAATGATTCTGCGATTTTATCCATGGTAATGTTCTTGGACTCATCCATCAGATCATTCAGCACTTGTCTTTGCCTTAAAACTGCCTCAACGAGCTGCTGTTTTGTAACACTTTGCTTTCGGGACGCATTCTGTAGCTCCTCCTCGCTCATATTCAGAATCTCAGTCATATTGTACAAAGAGAGTGGAACGGGTCTCGAACTCAAGACAATGAGAAGATTCGGCACAACAATGACCAACTCGACTGTTTCAAATGTAGCCTCTGTAAATTGCAGCAAAAGTAATAGACTTCAGTGGGAATCGAACCGTGAACCTTGTTGCCAACTGTCCAGCACAAGCCCCTAGACCACAACACAATATCCAAGCCGGCTTTTTCGCTGTTTATTATCCACAACTCCGCGTGAAAACGTACCGGGACCTGTTTTATCAATCACGTGACTTCGCTGAAATTCACAATCAGTCGGCACAATGCGTTGCATAGGCGGACAAATCAGGCACAAGTGAGACACAGAAGCAATGAACGGAGATCACACGGCAATAAGAGCGATGAACGGCGAAAAAAAACGGCGACACCACAGCAACGAAGCCTCGACGACAAAAACGGATCCCCAAGCGGCAGCGAGCGACCAGCAACGATACCAAAAACACCGACGAAAGACCACCACAAACCGAAGAATGACGACCAAAAATCAAAAGCAGCACGAGAGAGAAGCGAGACGCGTCCACACACCTGACAGATGAAGTGCTGTGCTGAAAGCTTGCCAGAAAGGCTATCTTGAGGATCAAGCTGAGGGTTTGATCCGAAGTGGCCGGCCAGTTGCCATTGTGTCGCAACAATTAAAGATCCCCAAAACTGCTATTTACTTTTGGTTGCAAAGAGGCTGTCAGCGGCCTGGTGGAAGGTCTTCTGGCCGGGCAAGGCTGACTTCTCGCAGGTCAAATCGCTACATCACCAGTGTGTGGTCGATAGTGATCCCTCTACCTCTTTTACTGAGGTTTCATCGGATTCAAATCTTTCAATGACAACTGTTTGGAGACTTTTTGAAAAAAACTGGTAACTTACAGCATAGTTCATTATAGGCTTACCTGAACTTATATTTAGTGATCATTGCTGTATCAATTATCACTGGGTTACAAAAAAAACTTTTTGAAAATAGTCAGAAGTTTTTCAACTGATTTAGGGCAATTGTCCTCCACTAACTCTGAATATGGCATCCATTTAACTCAATCAGGTCAAGTTTTCATGCTAATTATATTTTGAGAGATTTTCTGGCTTAATATATCACATTTTGTGAAGTCATCTGTTATTTCTAAGAACCCTTCTCACCCCAAAATGGCTCAGTAGAAAAAAGATGCATTATAAAAGAATGTATTGAATTGGTATCACAAAATCTAATTTCACTTATTTGTATAAAAGTTATTGACAAAGGATAAGATAAATACATGTAGGCCTACTTGCACATGCAATCTGGGTAAAAAGTCGCAATCGTAAAAAAGTCAGGGCATGAATTTCCGTGTTTTGCAGTTCCTTGAATGCTCAGCTGCAGGGATGTCTCTCTTTAGATTCCAGCAGTAATCAGCCATCATAACTGCATCCCAGCGTCCCTGATACCTTGTCTCCATCACCTTTATGTCTTGATGGAATCTGTCCCCTTGTTCATCGCTCACAGATCCCAGATTCTCAGGAAACCGATCCATGTGTGAGAAAATGTAATGCATTTTGATACTCATGTTGCATCCAAGGATTTTGAAAGCAGTCAACATATTTGAGACTAGCTCTGCATAGTTTCTGGCCTTTTTATTGCCAAGAAAGTTCTTCACTACCAGAACAAATGCTCTCCATGCCTGCAGCTCCACATCGTTCATTGAATTTTCAAACTCAGTATCTTTGATTAGCTGTCAGATTTGAGGACCATCAAAAATGCCAGCTTTCAATTGCTCTATGGTCAATCCTGGAAAACCATGGCACAAGTATGGCACAACCATGGCAAAAGTAAAGCAGGCACCATCCTTGTCCAGAGCTTTGGTGAATTGCTTCATCAAGCCGAGTTTGATGTGCAGCGGAGGGAAGAGTATCCTTTCTCTGTTTGCCAGGGGGGTCGTTGATAACGTTCGTTGCTCTACATGGCACCAATTCTTCGCGGATTGGCCAGTTTTTTCTAGTGTAGTGATGATCAGTGTCTCTGCTATCCCACATGCACAGGAAGCATGGATACTTGGTATAGCCTGACTGCTGTCCCAACAAAAAATTCACCATTTTCAAGTCAACACAAATTAGCCACTGATGCTGATCATAACGTATTTTCTCCAGCACGCACTTCACTGCTTCATAGTTCTCTTTCAATGTAGCCGAGTGAGCAAGAGGTACAGAGGCAAACTGATTGCCATTGTGAAGAAGAACACATTTCATAGATCGCTTGCTGCTGTCTCCAGTCTTTGGATTCGCACCGTGGCATTCCAACCTTGAACATTAGCTGAGCAATATCTGTGCAGTACACCAAGTCATTCTCTCTAAAGAAAAAATGAAGGAACTCTTCATGTCTATTGCGATAGAAGTGACACGAGCACTGTTAGATATAAGATTCTTTTCCTTCAATCTGGATGCCAATAGCTCGGCAGAGGACTTTGATAAACTGAGATCGCGAACCAAATCATTTAGCTCATTTTGGGAAAAAGGATGTGGAGCAGCATCGTCAAAATCCATTTGTTGCTCTTCTACATGTTCAGCAGCACTGGAGGAATCGTCGTCACTGATGTCAGGAAGTTCCGGAATTTCATCACAATGAGCTACAGGACGACGTGCCGATTCAATATTAGGATACTTCAGGCTGCTTCGGTTCTTTCTGTTGATCCCAGTCACATCAATAGCACGGTTCCCTCCAAATCATGGGAATACCACATTTCAAGCAACTCTTCCTGCCTTTAGTCCACAGACGCAGATACTCGGTGCATGACTTGCCATGTGTGGAGCCCAAACTTTATCCTGGTCACCAAGTTTAATTCCAAAATATGATTCATAGGCACGTTTTATGAAGCTTGTTACTTGATTCCCGTTAGATAAAAGGGTATATTCACCACAAATATAGCAGAAAACGTCAGACCTGTTTTTGCAAGATCTTCTGGTTGAAGTCATCCTTCAGCTGCAAAATGCGAATGTGTTAATCAAAATTCACTGACAACATTCATTAAATATGATGACAAGGCTAAAAATGGCGTATGACTCTTCGATTGAAATAGAAATTGCTCTGAAAGCTTGCCTTCATTCGTTGAATTGATTGACAAAGTGCAGCAAAGAACTCGCACCTAGACTGGTTGAAAATCCTCTAACAGAGTGAATGAACAAACGTCCACCAGAGTGCAAAAATATCATAGAAATGTCATAAGCGATGAATTCAACAAGGTATTTGAGCAGTGGAAACATTGATGGTGAATAGCATATTTTCAGATGGGCAGCATTTTAGATGATCAGATGTGACGCAAAGATCTTCAGAAATTGCATGTTTAGTCTAGAAAATAAGAGAATGGCTACATGAACTTAAGAAAATACCGGTAAATGAGAAGCTCTGGATCATCGTATAGGCCAAAACTTGAAAAACCCAAAATGTAGCTTAGTTTAAAAAGTTGACCTGATTGAGCAAATCTGAGGTGATTTTTGAAATCAACACACTTGATTTACCCGAAATCAGCTAAAAACACTTAGACTATTTTTTTTTTGTTGACCAGTGTTATCAATCATTTTCGTGAGTTTATCAAATATCGCTTTAAGTTGGATGCATGCGACTCGGTTCCTCCCATCTTGCTGATGTGTGCTTCACACGGTTTTTCTCCAGTCTCTACCAGGCAGGAAAATCCTCATCCTTCTTCAAAAGATATGAGTACACTATCGATTTTAATATGCGCTTTGGAGGAGACATCACACAAGATTAACGTTTGGGAAGGAGGTAATGTTCTCAAACAAACAAATAATTTCATTTTTGTCTCTGATTTGACCTTTGGTGCGTAAGTGTGATCGAGGCTTGTCTTCTATACTAAATCTCCGAGTGAAAGGACAATCCTTTTTTCACTATCACGGTTCATTCCCTAAACTATTACAAACCTTGCATGTACTCCTGTCTCCGTACTTTTATTTGACGGAGAAAGTTGACATCAAGACAGTGACAGCCATGCATGAGGATAAATAATTTGCTTGTATTATGTTTCGGGTCTAGTTATAGGCCGGAGTCCGGAGTCCTATCATTTGATAGGACTCTGACTCCATCAAAAATGATAGGACTCCGGGACTCTGACTCCGACTCCGCACCCCTGATACAAGAGACATGTACATGCAGAGATAATGACTAGATTTGTCAACGTCTGTATGATTTTTGCAAGCACTTTGTTCATCAATATTATCACGCCTGTTCAATTTGGAATCATGAAATAATTGGTTTTTACTTATCAAGTTGATGACGCATGTTTCTGATCAGCTCACAAAGGAGCAAGCTTTCATTTAGATTTTATGTTTAAATTTTAACAATTGTATTATGTTTTCTACGCAACACCATATACCTCTCGATCCCATTGATGACAAGAGTGTTGACATGAAGTCCATGCCTAAGTTATGACAGAAAATAAAAATTACAGTGGGCATTGTCACATTGAACTCCATATTTTTCGAATTAGATAAAACTCAGAAAAAGTACCTTTCAATAGTGACCAAAGTTTGTAAGCCTTGAATGTCGTGAAAAGTCAACATGACATTCACAATTTATCTATTTATCACTTTAGTGGTGAAAACTCTAAGATTTAGATTTTAAATTGGACGAGAAAAGCTAGCAATTCAATCACTTTTGCGGTCACTTTAGTATTAAATTAAGAGGTTTCCTTCTTGCAAAACAATATAGACCTACATGCAATGGTGACGATGCTTGAGCAATTGATACTGAAAATGGCTTCAAATGCAAGTCAAATTTGCCTGAGAACGATACAGTGTCCTTCGACTATTTTGTAACAGCTTAAAATTACGTGTAAATATGGATAGCTAAATAATAAACAATGGAAATTGTTTTGAAAATGACAGAAGTATGAATGAGACCCATGTTACTCATCTTACTTTCCCCTGCTCTCAATTTCCGAGCGGAAAGTGTGATGTAGCTCAGAATTTCCGGGAAAAGAACAGTTGCAATTGTTGGAAATCGAATCTTAGTATCCGTGTTATTTACATTCACTGCTCTTTGAACTGAGGTTGGAATTCTGAGATATCAAGACTTCATTAAGTTTGTAATTGCTTCCCTTTTTCCGAGGGGATCTGAAATGATAGCGGTTTTCTGATGTACATTTTTCGACCAGCACCTTATGTTGGGGGGAAAAAAGAATTTCATAGCACCAGCAAGCGAAGTCACACTTTACGCGATCACATGCACACACAAAATTAGACAGGTTCTCTTCTGTTTGACCCATAGAAATAAATTGCTTATCTGAAGTTGACTAGAATGGAAATTGAGTCAAGGTCGCGGCACATCCGGGGGAACTAAGTTGGGGCATGAATGACCAATTAAAAGCCTAGAATTGCACATGTGACAGATTCTAACCCAATGATACAGCCGTTGACAAGTGCATCTAAGTGAAAATGCATGCGACTTATGTGCTGTTATTGTGAATTGCATAAAGCCTTGCTTCCATTCTAGAGGTTTTATTGTTGTTTTATTGAGGTTTTTTCAATTTCTATGGTTTGACTAGAAAAGAAGCAGTATAGCATGTAACGTTAATGAAATGGCATGCTGACATGTATGTGATGCCATAGCAATCGTTATCAATCGGATTACACAGCAAAGAGACACAGACGACGTCAAGTTCTACAGAGAAGTTTGTGAACACTTTTCGTGCACCTGCTATATTTTTTTAATAATGATTGGAAAGACCAACATTATCGAGAAAGCTCTCGCACAATATTCTGAATTCTTCGAATTTGAAGGAATCGTGGTGATCGGAACATTTTGAAGGAATTCACAGAAATCCACAAGCGACGCGCGATTCTTTTTCCTATCTCTAAAAGACACTAAAAAATTCTTTTTGCCCACGTTGTAAGTTCCAGCATGTGTCATCGCTTTGAATCGGTTTGCACTTCTAGCAAAGTGACACGCTTGAACAATCTAATATGATGTTCAACACACGAAACACAACAACAGCAGAAGCAAAAAACACAATCAATAGAAACTACGAACTTCCAGAAGACAATCTGTCTTCACAATTTGACAAGCATTCATGCAATCAACACATCTCTAAGTACAACTCACTCCTTATATAAAGCTTCACACAGTAACATCTCGCTGTCCACTTAGTTCTATTGACCTTTGAAGGCGCGGGTCGCCGAAGTACATGTTTCGGTTAATGTAACAATTTCAATAGAAATTCGACCTTAAAACATAGGGAAATTACGTTTTTGCTTTTCTCAATATTCTTCTTAAGAACTAGCAGCATTTGCTCAGATCGGTGCACCGATGCCTAAATGATTGACTGAAATGACAATCAATAAGTTGCTTTGTCTATTCTAGTCTCAGCAACTTAACCCTCGATCCACTCGTCAAAAAATGAATATTTTTATTATAACTACCATTTCTTGCCAGCATTTCAGTAACCATATAACCAAATTCAAAACAACAAAATGAAAGCACTCATCATGTCGAATCACAACATTATCTTTTTTGAAATCCTGTCCAATTAGGAAAACTTCACAATTTTAAATTTTGTATTCAAAACGTCGAAGTCTTGATCGAACGTTTGTTAACCCTCAGAGACCTGAGCTTTTTCACACCCTCTGAGACCTGAGGGGGGGTCCAGTGGACCCCTTTAACATATTCTTAGTTTACCTGATTAAATCGATATCAAAACATTAGGAAAGTTGATTTTAAGTAAAACAATGATGTTTGCGTGTAGCAGGTCGGTATAACCAATCCCTTGAGTGAATTTCAACCTTCTCAGAAATAGACTTAAAGTGAGTCAAAATTGCTGTACTTCTAGAACCAAAAACAGCTGTGGAGATCTCAAACTTATCATTACAGCTGTGAAAAGTTTGTCATCAATCAGTTTTTGGTGCTCAACTATGAATATAATGATATCTTTCATTTCGGACATTGATTTATGTCGAGTTGTTCATATAGGCCAACCAGTCACGCGAGATCATGTGCGAAAGCAAAATATTCACATTATCTACGAGCATGATGCAAACAATGAAAAAATGACTTTCACTCTTGATATACCATCGTGGACATGTTCGAAATCATTTTTCATCTAATTACAAAAATTTTGTGATGGAATTTCTACACCCTCTGAGACCTGAGGGGTCCAGTGGACCCCCTTGGCCTATCTGGCATACTTCTACTGATTCAATTGAAATGAAATAAGACATGCAGATTCACTGTCAAAAATGATGATTTTGTATGGGCTTGAGTGGTTGATATATCGTCAGCGTAAAAAATGAAATAGAAAAATGTGGCTCCGGGTCCACTGGACCCCCCTCAGGTCTCTGAGGGTTAATCAAACGCTTGACTAAGTCTTGCTGGGAGACTGCAGCGCTGCGCCATCATCACGATTTGCCCGGGTGATAGAATTTCCGTCGTTATTCCAAGGATATGCATGGAACTATTAGCAGGTGTTCTCATGCTTGTCATTGTCATTTTAAATTTTTGCAAAAACTACATACACTTGATTGACAACAAATGTTTGTCGTAGGATTGAAAATCTAAAGATAATGACATCTATTAATAGAATAAGAGACATCAACACCCTTGATTCCCCGACCGCACTCACCTGACCCACGAATCGAATCGAAGTCCGCGGTGGAGACGAATTCCCACCTACTTCACTAGGTCAAGGCGACGGCACACAAGAAAATTGAGCAAAGCATAGCAGCATTCGACTAAGTTACACAGCATTGCATGGCAACAATTTTCTTCAAGATATTCAATGTGCGTGCATAACGACAGCCCTTTGTTGTCACGTCAATCTTTAGTGTGTGACGTCGTCGAATGACATACCGTTATGCTGTCTCTCTACAGACTGAATGCTGCTAGTCAACAATAATTGAACAATATACTGTCGGCTTAACCAAGTGAAGAAGGTGCGAGCTCTTCTCCAATACAGCTTTCGGTTCTATTACTGGTTCAGGTGAGTGCAGTCGGGGAATTAATTTGTACTATTCATTTGCAATTGTACTTTTTCTTATTGTCGAATTTCACCGCTAGTTCAGTCTGTTGAGGTTTGTAATTGAGTTTGGCGCTTTTTAAAGATAAATTCTTTCACAGACAGACACACACACAGCGCGCGCCGTCGAAAATGCAAGCACAAGTAATCTCTATTCATGTCTATTCATAAGCTCAATTTGCGCTAAATGAAAGCCTTCTCAGAACATCTGCATCGATGAATCTCAAAAGATGCAGGCTTTTATGCGTACTAAACGAGCAAGGCTCGGACTGAAAACATTCGTTGCGACGGATAATAATGGAATCATGTTCCACAGCTCCTTAAACTGCGGAAAAGAGAGTTTGAATTTAGAAGAACATGTAGGCCTACCATCTGACCTCTCAAAAAGCGAAAACAAATTGTCGTTCATCCTCTTTCAAAAGCTTCTGTACCTGATCGTGGATACATCATGCATATTGATAACTGGCATAAAAGTGTTCGTCTTTGTGAATGTCACATGAATCGAAATGCTGTTGTTCGTGGTGCAGCTCGCATGAACAGAGGGATAGCAGCGGAATTGCGAGAGAAAAGGCAGGTACCGGCGTCTACCACGGAGACACTGGAACTAAATCTTCTTCGAGCGGAACGGGAACGGTGTATTGGCCATCAAATTCACAGACGAAAGAGACGTCTACTTTCTCAGTGCTGTCGATAAAGCAGGTGCTATTCAGAAGCAAAGACATCTTTCGGCAGGCAGGAATCAGCTATGAAAGGCATTCTACAATCAAGCAATACGATTTTGGGATGCTATATGTGGATCTAGTAGACCATTACCTCTCTGGTATCACAGTGGCTCGACGTAGTAACACTTGGTTCAAGAAATACGGAATATTAATGCACATGATTCAGCTTCTATTGCTAAATGCTGATATAATGTACAAAACGGAAAAGGATTCGCTGATGACATTCTTGAACTTCTCCAGGATTGTGATAATTCAATTTACCGGTATACATTCAGTTCCATCAAAAAGCAAGGTTCGTGGCTCGAATCCTTTCGGCCCTTGAAGTGCATTTGCAACAGGGTGTACTTTTTTTGAAATAATCCTTTCAACTTCAAAGAAAATAAAGCCACAGAAACGATAAGATGTAAGAATGTTGGGTGATCATTGTAAGAAAGGAGACATATTATCAGTCCGCAAGATGGGATGATAAACCTGGAGTTTGCGTTCCATGTTTTGAAAAATATAACAATTTCTCCTCTCCCTTACGGAAATGTATCATCAAAAATATCATGATGCCATGACATAAATATGGGTTAATGATATTATTAATGATACAAATATCATTTGGTGAAAGTTAATGATATTTTAATGATATTGTTCATGATATTTCTTGTTCATGATAATTCTAATGATATTTCTGCTGCTACAAATATCATGAGCATAGTAATGATATTTCTTTAATGATTTTATCGTTTCGGAAATGTCATTGAGTGAAATTGACTATATTTTCATGAATGTGAAGCATTTATTGAATATTATATTGAAGGTGCAAGTGAAATTAAATGATATTTATGTCATCGTCCTTCATTAACTGTGTCTCGATGCAATAGGCTAGTCGGAGGGCCACGCAGCTTAAATGAGTGCGCAAATTTTCCAAACCAGAATTCAGAGAAATTGCGCAGATTACGTCATCTCATGATTTATTCGTAATGTAAATTTCGATTTGGTGGAAGTGTTACAATTACATTTTTAACTCTCTGCATTGTTGCTCTCAAGTTGATCATTCAACGCTGAATGCATAGAGTAGGCTAGGTATATTAGGTAGAGTGGTAACTCCGTATTTATTAAATCCCCAATGTGTATACACTTTCGATTTTATTAAATGAACTCAAGGGAGATCAGGTGGTAATTGACACCAAATGTGAGATATGCAAATGTTTGCAATTTTGCAGAAATTACAACGGAATTGAGTGATCATGTGCAACAATGATTTCAATCAAATTTGAAAGATATAAATGGGTCCACATCACTATTCAGATTCAAGAAATGAAAATAAATGAAACATGAATTTAGTGAATTATAAAATCATGCCGGTGAAAATTGAATTAAAAACCTGAAATTTCAGCCAAGAACGCACGAATAATATTGCTTTTTCATGAAGACTTTCATTATAATACAATTCATGAAATTCCCATAATCATCAGCTTAATTTCCGCTTAGCTAGGATGCTTATTATCAAATATACATTCCTTTTGATGTCCAACTTGCTTCATACTACTTATGTAGGAGAGTCATCTCGGTAGTAAATAAATTGGCAAATTTTGACTTTTTTCAAAAGTGCTCAAATAATTTTTTGGACTACGGGAACGTAATCTCCGCAAGAAACTGAATCTTTTGATATAAAAATTTTCACTGGATAGATATTCTTTTTTGAATCGACACTCTACCTATATATCACTACTCTATGATCCCTACTCTATGGCTGAATGAATTAAAATTCCATATTACAGTCCTTATTTCATATATCACAAGAGTTTTCAATTGAAATTGCATGATCTACTATATTTTGTTTAACTGCAGCTACACGTACTTTTTGATAATGCAGTAGAGGAGCAATGGGATGGTGGCAGATTTCTTGTTCAGTTTTGATCATTCCGATAACTGGCGGAGGCATATTCATTATTGTGAGAGATAAATGTCCAGCAATACAATGGATGTGTTGCAATTGACAAGAGTTCTACTATCCACAATGTGCTGGGACTGAATTATTGATGACATAGTTTTAAAATAACAAGAGAAAACGTCTTCGGATACCATTTCTATCTATTAACTTGTGCGACTAATGACTATGCTATTAACTTTGAGATAGAAATGGTATCCGAAGACGTTTTCTCTTGTTATTTTGATCATCAACCGGATACGTGGAGGCATGGTCTCAAGGCCACACTACGACATAGTTTTATTCATTCAACTTGAGAAGCATCTGACACAAACTCTTCCGATGAACCAATTCGTGTGTTTCTATTGTCATCTGGTGTATATGCCAACATTCACTTCTTTCCGATTCATGAACTGATCCAGTTTCTTGGAAACGTTTCACAATTGCTTTAATCGTGTTTGCTGCAGGTGGGTCTCTTACTCCAAAATGGGAACAATACTTCCTTTGGGTCATTATCACGGACTTTCCCGATTCAAGAAACAGCTCGACAACTTTTATTCGTTGTTCTAAACTTAATCTTTGATACATTTGATTTTTGTGTTATCCGCACACTTACAATAAATTGGCAGTCGAGCTCGTTCACTTCACGTTTTTCTAACAACGATCTGACCTGCGCTCATGAGTGATTGTCATTGTGACTGGCAGACACTGTCGGCATAGAAAGTGAATTCGGACATCGATAACAATTGAATTGACACTTAAATTTCCGTTAATAACACTGGACATGCTTATCAATGGCGAAGAAGAATATTTTCTAAAATCCTCTTTCCGTACATAATCCAAATCTATTGAGAACTTCTAACAATCGTCAGTAACTTATCGCAAACTTTCAAAAAAAAGTCATAAAAATAACTTTTTATAAATAAACTTATGTTCGATATCTGATAACTTTCCTGAATTTTCTTCCTCACATAAAATCTCCAAGAAAAGAGGTGTCGTTTCCTGTAGTATCAGCCAATAACTCCTTAAAACAAAGAAGTAATAGCATATTAAAAACCGTCAGTAAATTATTGGACACACAACAAGTTGTTGTGGTTGTTCACATCTAATTTCATCTATGATCATAGAGATGCTTTGTATTACAATTTTAATCAAACGCCAATTGCCAACGAGTTTTGTGTTGGTGACATGGTTATCGTTCGTGTCAGCATCAGTTGTGGTACCGCTTAGAAATTCATTAGAATCATTATTATGATGATGATTATTACAATGATTATGACTTATGAGGTGCAACTCTTATCTAATATAATGTAAAATATATTACAGTACAGAACTGAAACGTTCTGTGAAGATGGCAAAGGAAAGAGATATGAAATACAAAATAAATTTCTGGATTCAGTCAGGTTAATTTTTCCTTTTATTGTTATTGGTATAATGTAGCTCAATCAATACCTGTCACATTCTTTTATGGTGACATAAAAGAATTTTTTTTCTTTGAAGATTTTTTTCTTTGGTCCTATTTTATTAAAAACCATAGATTGATGAAAAAATGGAAGATGGAAGCAACCTGAATCAGTTTTCAAATAAAGTGATGTAAATTTGTTCGATTTCATGTTTTCTATATATTTCTGCATATTTGAGTCCTAGTCTTGTTTTTGATTGAATATTTTTTCTTTGCTTAGATAAGATGTGCAAGCAAGCTTGTTTTATTTTCAGGTGAAGTGCATCGATTGGATCCCAGCGTCCAAGAAAAGGACATCATCCAGCGAATGTCCCAGAAGTTCCGGGACTGTAGGAAATTGGCGAAGTAATAGTTGCTCCTATTTTGAGTCTTCGTGAACCTAATTGGAGATACAATTTCTGTTCTGTTATCCTGATTTCTGATGAATTTTCAACTATGCGGTTAGTAACTATATGTATATCATTATTTGTGCTTGATGCTTTGACTAGACGCCTTAATCATAGGATTTGATTTGACAAGAATTCCAAAATAGCATGGCTCGTCAGAACGGCTGGGAATGGTTCAATCTATCGTGTGATGTCATTATTGGCTTCACAAATAGAATGACTATACAATGGGTTGCACTCTGCGTATATTTTTTCTTGCTTTGCCGTGCGGCTGATAATCATGCAGATTGCAGAGTGCCTGTTCGCCTAGGAATAGAATAGGAAGATTTCCTCAAACTTGAACAAATTAAGCACAAATGTTCTTCGGCAGCCGTAGACGCTGTTTTTCGCCAATACAGGGATGCGTCATTACGGCTGGGAATGACCCAAACTAGCTTAAAATATCTAGAGTGGCTAAACAAGCTGAAGAACTGCTCAGGGTGCACTGAGTCTATTTGTACTGGCTATATTATTATCTGAAATATTTTATAGGTCTCCTAGATATTTCTTTTGATTTTAAAATCAATTTCAGTCAAGTTACGTGTGATTTCTAGTATTCATATATTAATTCTTGCCTACGCTGTAACTGAACTTTTCGTTTCCATGTATATTCAGTCATTGATGGTTTACATCAATTAAAAGCAATTTGGTGTTTACGAGTAGATAAGTTTCTATTATTATGGCTGATAGTCAAAGCATCGAGAATAAATACTAATATACTGACCATGTTAAGTTGTGTAGAAGTGTACATCAATCAAGTGCGATCAATTCAACATGCATTCCGCTCTCCAGTTTCGAAGTCATGGTCTACTCATCATGTTGATTTCATTTTTACATGAAGTGGGGTCTCACTATTTTCGTAATGGAAATCTCACGTAGATTCTTGCGAAATTCAAGTGTCTGCCTGAAGTGGCTAGTGATGTTCTTGTACAATTGAAATAGAATGAGGACAAAGCCCCCCTTCACTCTCCTTTCACCAAGAGTTTGTGACATTTTTTACACGTGGGCCGTTTGTAAGTAGCTTGCAGTACCCTTCTCAACAAACAAATATCTGCTATTTTTGACTGTTCACTACATAGCTACTGAGAGAGAAAGTATTCTGTTCTAGATCCGCAGTCATCTCAAGTGGGTTGAGCAGTGTCAGGAATCTTCAGGGTAAATCTCTGTCGTGTTGTAGCCCCTCTTTCAATCCTGATTTTCTTAAATTTTTCGATGGAAGCAGATCTGTTTCAAGTTTGTTCGTGCATGATTCTCATGTCTTCCAAATTAATTATTACAGAAAAAATTGGTCAATTGTGGAGTCTTGCTCTTAACAAGCGGAATAATGCTCAACTAAGTTTTCAATCTCCAACCAATTTGAATGATCAATGTGCAAGTAGAAATCCTTCGTTGCATCATATAGTTTCCATCTTTTCTTTCAAATTATAAGTATCAATATCATCCACTATAGAGTCAGAACATGTCCACACCACAATAGTCTCAAACCTGGGAGCAGTGATGTTAAAGCTTCATTTTTTCCTTGTTAAATCATTCATCGCTAAATTTGATTATATCTTTCTAGCAATTAACACCAACCGCTCATGCTGTTTTCTAGATAGCATAGGAAATGTGATCAACTAATTAATTATAACTATAATAGGAGAAAATATTTTATATGTCCACCTATTTACTTCGTCAATTTACTGCTCCTGTATTCTGTTCCAACACAATATCCGTTACAATATGGACACCTTCCGCTAAATTGACGATCCTGCTTGCCTATCGTTGCCGCTATGTATGTAACATTATGATCGTGTTGATTGAAAAGTGACAAGTTGACTATCCTTGTATTATTAGATTCATTTACGGCCTTCTGTGTGACTACGAGCTTAACTTTTCTGCATCAACTATAGTATGTGAATATTTCAGTTTGTTATTAAATTTCCGAAAATATTGTAGTAGGTTCCTACATTTTTCTCATGTGACTCATCGTATATTTGATGTTATATGGACGCCATTTGTTACTGCTGTTTAATGAAAGCATATTGTAATAGAAGCTAATGACTTCTTTGATGCAATTTTGTACAATATGTACATGTATACTGTATTTAGAAGTTTCAAATGCTGTAATTTTGTGCTACTGTAGATACAAATGAATGTGTTACTCATTTCAAAGTCCCTTTGTGTTCGACTAGCGACTGTTATTCTTGTATTTTCTTTAAAGTCGTTTTCATTTCGGTTTGTGTCGAACTTTACTGTACTACATATAAACTTGGATGGTTAGTAATATGACTTGCGCGTAAAAGAGAAAAATGTAAATATGATATTGTGACTCCTTTCATAAAATCATTGACTACTAAAATTGATGTAAAGGTGATACCTTGAATTCATACTGTTAATGGTTGCATTACTCAAGTTCTTTAAACTGACGAATTTCTAGAGTCTGTCTTTGATAAAGGTGCCAATCAAATTGTTTTTGTGCTTACACATTGGTTATGGTGTAATGTGTAATAACGTGTAGAATGTATCCGGCAGGAATGTATCCAGTCATGCACCGATTTAGTCGAAAAATTAATTAGACATTTTAGTAAGCGTGTATCTTTTAAGTAAATCAAAAGAAGTTCTGCCTATCTTTTTCTACATTGAATAGATTGAATACATTGATTTTCCACGTTGAATAAATAGAATTTTTTCCCAATTGTCCATAAAACGTATATTATATATTGTGCCTTTGAGTATGCAACTGTCTGAATGTGATTCACTGTTAAGATGATATCCATTTGTATAGACTTGTTTCTGTGAAATAATTGGATAGCTCATTCTTCAGATTTTGAATTGACACTGTCGTGTACTAGTCAATCACAAAGTTCATGTTGGACTTAAAGTCAGTTCTTTTGTATAATAATAGTTACTTTTGAAATATTGTTGTTTTGTTTATCTGGTAAATCATCTCTTACTTGCACGTATGACATTCGTCAGTGGGTTATTTGTGATTTCACCTATTCTAGACATCATCAAAAATATCATTATGATACTCTCATTAATTTCTATGATAATGAAAACGAAAATATCATGGGAGTTAATGATAGTATCATAATGATATTTTTGATGATATCTGGTTTCAAAATATCATGGGAAATAATATCATGGGATAATGACATTAATATCACGGGGTAATGATACTAATATCATGGCGATTAATGATATCTAGTTTCAAAATATCATGGGGTTAATGACATTAAAATATCATGAAACTTGATGATATATTTCCGTAAGGGCTCAGTCGTGAAATCATATTCTTCTAGAAGTATGATGCTACGTATTCTTTTAGCCTCACGTTCGTAATAATTTTCTTTGAATTTGTTAAAAAGTTTTTTTATGTGATTTTCTATGGCGCAGTGCATCAGCAACTTTTTGAGACATTTGGGCGTTTAGGAGTTAATAGAAAATAATTGTCGTTCTCTCATGTAAACATAGACATGAATGCTGCATTTCTACTTCTGTTTTTTTGGGCTATCCAAATCTTCTTCCGAAAGTAATCAGAAACACGTAATCGAAGAAATCAAAATTTTGCACAGCATTCAACTTAATGCGTGCGTCTGTCTTATCAGCGACTATAATTGTACAGAATTTGATTGAATCAATCCGTCGGAATAAACCTTTCATGTCCTTTGGCTGCCTACATCCGCTGTAAACTCTTTTAATAGGAGATCAGATTACCAAAAATTAATTGATTTTCAATCATTTCAAATTATTTGTTTCCCATTAATTGATTTCTCATGACTTCAACATCAATTAAGAGATTGCATGTAATTCTAATTGAATTTGTCTAAATATTCTGTTCCATTATACCTTTTCGAGGCAAGAAAAAACATCAGTTGCTCATATTTGCAAGCTGCGTTTACTCATCGTCTTTTTAGTTGCGTAATACCCTAGTGTGGAGCGAGTTATTCCCGCAATTGGGTCTTTACCGAATACTGTCTTGTCATAACTGTCACTAGAGAATTCTGTGTAACTAACTCTGTGTCTTGAAATGGAACTTGGTCAACACGCGCGGACACTACTGCGCTGTATGTAGTTCATTCACAAGATTGATTAAGAAAGAATATCTATGGAAGCATCTATGGAACTGATATACCACAAAAGCGAAGTGTTTTTGACTACTGAAATCAAAATATTAAATATCAAATCGCTTGTTTCTCATAAGAGAGAACACGTGGATGTGATGATAGATACATGATAATGACTTTTACAAATACAGAAGGATGATAAAGATGATATTCTACATTTACATAATGCGATGAAATGCATGCACATGAAATGAAAAGAAAAAATGTATGAAATGTGAGGAAATGATGAGGCACTGGAAGGAGAAGACATTTTAATTTTAGCATGAAATGGTATTTGTATGAATTTAATCAAAGCACAAATTATAAAATGTACACTTTAATTCGCTGTATATGAAAATTACATACAAACATAAACCAAATTCGCATACAACTTGAAACTAACATTTGATACGAGGTTCTCGTATCTTTGCAGAGATCTGGGCCCGGTTGCATAAAACTATTAACAGGGCCGTCAGTTTAACGGAGCTGTCAGAATATATCATAACAGTGCCGCTTGAATTGACAGTAGTTGCATATAATTAACAGGGCAGTTAATTTTTACTGCCCTGTTAGATTTAACAGGTCGATTTTAAAGGTGATGTGAACTTACTTTAACATGATGTATCTGTTAAAGTTGTCATTATAACTTTAGTCCCGTATATACGCATACGGAGGGAGTGAAAAGAAATAGAAATGATATTTATTCCTAACTTTAACGTTGATAGTGCAAACAGAAACCCAAGAAGATTCTCAGATCGAGTGGATTGTTTTGAAAAGTATAACGATGAAGAATTCAGGCAACGTTTCCGCTTTACAAAAAGTACATTCAACTACATCCATAATTTGATTGATGAAGATTTGGCCCATGCTTCAAGAAGGAATTATGCACTAACTTCTGAGTTACAATTACTATGTGCATTGAGATATTATGCTACCGGAGACAAATTGAAAACAAACGGCGATACATTTGGCATACATATTTCAAGTGTTAGTCGCATTATATTAATGTTTCCTTGTGCCTCTCAAGTTTGTTGAAAGATTTTATTTATTTTCCAACTAGTGACTATGATATCCTCAATATCAAATCAGGATTTTCCCAGAAATTTGGAATTCCAGGCATTATTGGTGCCGTTGATGGGACACATATCCGAATTCAAGCCCCAATAGGAGATCAAGAACCACATTATGTTAACAGAAAAGGATACCATAGTATTGCAGTTCAGTGTATTTGTGACCACACGGGACGATTCATAAACGTTGTGGCAGATTGGCCAGGTTCCACACACGATTCTCGAATCCTACGTTTCAGCAAATTCGCCATTGATTTTGAACAGGGAAGGGTACATGGGATACTTCTAGGTGATAACAGATATTCCTGTAGTACATGGTTGCTTACTCCATTATTGAATCCACTATCCGCAGCGGAAAAACGTTACAACGCCAAGCACATGACGGCAAGGTGTACCATTGAAAGAGCGTTTGGAATATTGGAGAGACGATTTGGCGTTTTACATTGTGAGATACGGATGTGTCACAAGCGAGTTTGCAGAATTGTTGCTGCTTGCTGCATTCTACACAACATCGCACTTTCTTTTAATGAAAGAAATGATTTTGCAGATTCATTATCCATTGTGCAGACGACTGAAGAACCATGTACCCACGATGTTGGGAATTATGGGGCTGGGCATGTTTTTCGTAGTCATTATATTGACCAATACTTTAATGGTATATAAAATGCTGACAGATTTACTGATTGTTTAGAATTCTTCAGAATAAATTGTTTGTTTTTCAGCCAAAATATTTTGTTTTTGGTAATATTTATGTACAATATATAATATGCACGTACAAAAGAAAGTGTAATATCCAGCTTATGATCACGCTGAAGATAAGTGAAACGTCGATGTAATAGCTTTCAATTTCTTAGAAGTAAAAACTCTGACTTCATATGCATTTCATAATATTCTAATGATATAACTACAGCAGCTCGGATTATATGCTTTCTAATTTCTTCTTCCATAAAAATAAAATAAAATCTCCCATAAAAAATAAACTTCTATATTATATAAAGCATGCACATTATAATATTATTTCAATTGAAACATAATTGTAAAACACAAGAATATGTCTATGTACACAAACTTAAAGAATCACTGATCAGCGTGTCCTCTGAAAATCGTCCGTTACTTGGTTGATCAATTCCCATTGTACGCAACTCCTGTTTAATTCTTAGAACTTCTAGCTCCAATTTATACGTCTCTAGGTGTATTTTCTTTCTTTGCTCTGCAATAAGAATTCTGTTTTCTTTCACCATTGCTAACTGTTCAGTCAGTAGATCTGAATTACTTTCAGACAATACGCGTCGCTTCTTCTTTGGCATTTCATGTTGTACTTCCCATTTGTTTTCGTCGTCACTAACTGCGGATGCATCAACTGAATTATCGTTTCGGTTGCTGAGCTATCCATCCCAGATCCAAAACCATTCAAACAGTCTCCTGTTGCTCCATGAACGATATCAAACATTTTTGAAATCCATGTTGGAGGAGAGTCTGGAGCCGGTCCACCGCCAGTTTCATGATATCGCTGCTTTCTAGCGTGTTCACGTGCCTTCGTCTTCATGTTTTCAATTTTCGTTTGTATTTGGTCTAAAGTTCGTCTTTGATCCACCGCTTGAGCATGAAATTCAGATGTCAAGTCGTTCCACACTTTTCTCTTTGCATCCTGAGTTCGGATTGGACCTCGGTGTTTCCCAATAATCATTGCATGATATTTTTCATAAATTTCAACAAGAATGCAGGCATCTTTGCTGCTGAAGTTGCTTCTTCTCTTTCTATTGACATCCATTATTACTTGTTATTGACTCGAACCCAACTCGACGAAAGATAGTAGACCGATGGGGTGAAAGAAGAACTTGGTTCATGTACAACCATGTACGCATCGAAAGTTAGCTGTCATTCTGATGAGTCAGCCGAGGTATTGATTCATGAGGAAGCAAGCTACAGCAAGTCTCACATGATTTGAATCAGAAGCCATGTCATCCATTTCAACCAAATAACAGGGCTGTTAAATATTTAACACCCCGTCTTTTAAACAGCCCTGTTGGTGAGTTTTATACAACACACGTCACGTGTAAGTTAACAGCCCTGTCAAAAAGACGGGCTGTTAAATATTTAACAGCCCTATTATCATTTAACAGGGCAGTATGTTTATGCAACCGGGCCCTGGTATGTTTTTCAAACGAACGCATACTTACTTTCGTATGTGTTTGGTATGTAGCGATACGAACTATTCTATCTGTGATTGGCTGTTTTACGATGAAATACGAGTTGTTTGTATGCTTTATATATAAGACCCGACGCAAATTCGTCCTCATTCGTATGTGTTTCGTATGAACAGCTTTAAGTCACATAGCAAAAAATGTATATACTATATACTACTGTCAAATAACTTTTTTCAGTAATACAAGTCGTGAATATTTCTTTGATATAGTGTGGTATTTAATTAGATTAGATTTATTGTGAATTTTGTACTGCATGTCGTCGTTGCTACTTACCCAGTAACTTTAACAGAACGCCTGGTTAGCTCTACTCAATGAACCAAGTTGATTAGCATCAATTCATTCAAGCGATATATTTTGTGCAACCATGTTGACTTATATATCTCAAACATAACTATTTTTGCGTTCATGAATTATAATGTGCTTTTATTTCGGATTGGTAATATGCTTAGTTCTAAAATTATATAATTCATAATTATTGATGGTTTATTGATTATTTATGCAATGCCTTAGACTTACATTTACTAAAATCGAATTCAGTATTATAATTTTGACCATCAAATGTTATTATCTCACTGCTTACAAATCAGTAGTAACATTAGTGTGATCCTTATTGACAAAAGGCCTTTAATCAACATACATGTATATATATTAGAAATCATTGATGCTTTCCTTTGACATTGTACTGGTTTAGCTTTAGTATGAAAACATACCACATTTGAAATAACATACGAAAAGCATACAGATACATACTGAAACATACCAAAAAAATATTTTGGCATGCATCCTTCGTATGTGATTGGTATTGAGCGATTTACAGTGCATAAATGCATTTAGAGAACTTGAACATTTATTAATAATGTAAACGGCATGGCATGCCATAACTATCCCAAAACATGTTTCACACCTGATTGCTTCATTCTAATTATTAACGAGGTCCGGAGCGAGACTTTAATGAAGTGTACATTAGATACATACATACAATTATGTAAGTAAACAATGCCAATGCTAATAAGTTATTAATGCGAAAGATAACGAAAGCAAATGAAAATTTTCTCTCGCAGTTTATACAATGCAATAAGGGCATTGTTTTCGCAGTTCAAGTAGATTTTAGCTACGAAAACAAATGCTTAACTACGACAGCTCTGGCGCTTGATTTCGAATGTTATCGCAGCTACCAAATTGCAAACCGTTGCCACACAAATATCATTCATTTCACATAACAAAAAATATTACAGAATTTCGTATTGAATTCAACCTGGTTTGTATTATTTCATAATTTAAGCCTAACTTTATGATCATTACTCTGCATATTTGATCTAGCCTACATCAATTTCAGAAATACGTAGGCCATTGCATGCTTCACAGTTCAAATGCTTGCAACTACGGGATTTCGTAATGTGTGATTTCAGAGTAGACATTGAATTCTGACCATTAATGCTGGGTCCATTGAAAAACACTACCGACACACAGCCGTAGCCCATGTCTTTAAACTCATGTGGCGGATGTCCCAACGATGACTATCATAGATCGATAGGTCAGCGTCTGTCGGTACGGGAGGTTCTTCACAGTCATGTTTCAAAAAGAAAAACGGTTTCTCCCTTTGTTTCGACACGTAGTGTTTATTTGATAAAGAGAATAAAATCCCTTTGATAAAGAGAATAAATTCCCGACGCGTTTCGTCCTGTGGACAGTGTCAAGGTTGCTGGCGGTTCTTGTGAGATTACAAGAGTATTATATACTGCCAGCTGTGTAATGGGAACTCATCAGATCAGTTCATGACGACGGTTTACTTTTGGCATGTTCAACGCAATACAGCGTGCTTCGGCCATCTTAGTTGTAATCGCTGTTCTTTGCTTATTTATGATGGTGCAGTTGAAATTATTAATGGTCATCACTTCATCGGAATGTACTGTTAAATTATGTTCACTAAGGGCGCTTTTTCTGTTTCTGTTTCTCAAGCTGCGTTCATGTTCTTGAACTCGATATCGGAAGGGTCTACACGTTTGACCAATGTAAAACTCGTGACATAGCAAGCACGTGAACTTATAAACCAAGTGCTTGTCAATACATCTGTACTTCGGTCCAATGTCTTTACATACATAGCATGCGCAGTCATTTTTATTGTCTAATTTAGTGCTAACAGAAGAAATGAGAGACCGTTTTTCTTTTTGAAACATGACATAGATCGATAGTTCGCAATGTGAGCAAGTAGCAATCTACAAAGTCCTACTGCGGATATCTGACATGAGTACTAAATTAAACGCCCAACGAAGTCTCATCAATAATCAAAAATTTTAATATCCTACTTACCACCCATGTTCACTCGTAATAAATTTAAAGTGATAAGTATTATGACTCAGACGTTCTGCCTGACAGAAAAACTTAACACTTATCATTACTCATCAATGGCAGCAGTTAAATTTCTCAGTCGATCCAACTCTCAAATGAATTAAGCCTTTCATAGCATGCCTATGATGAATATGTCGTTCATCCCTTTACACAGCATCAACGTTTGAATAAAATTAAATATCGTATACTTACAAATCTTGCCGTCTTTTTTTATTTTCTTGCAACTGTATTATGAAGCACCGAGATGAATTCATGAAAGGTATGGCTGTTGGAATCATCCGTTATGGACGCAGCATGCATGATGTTGGAAAAGAATTGAATGTATCGCACGTAGCTGTTAGGAATTGGTGGGTGCGTTGGTGTGAAGAAGGAAAAGTTGCTAGAAAGAAAGGATCTGGAAGACCAAAGAAAAGAAGTCATTGCAGCGAAAAAATCGATTTCAAAGCGTTTCTGGTTTCGCAATAAGACGGAAATCTGCTGCTTAGAAAGTTGGCATCAATTGTAGCGATAGAGCTGCATATCGACGCTTGACGGAAGTGGGATTGAAGTCGTACAGACGTCCTGTACGAATACCTCTCAGCAAGCTATTAACTTTTAATGAATGCACGATCGCTTCCCCTCTTATGAATGAATGTCTTACAGGTCTCGAACACAGACAAAAGAGATAAGAATGGTGCGAGCGGCATCTAGCTGGAGCATTGTTGAGTGCCATCGCGTGATGTGGACGGATAAATGATTGCTAACATCTGCAGTTGATAGCGTTGGTTGATAACACTAGGTGACATGCCACGCGTAATTCACGCGCAATTACAGAGCACCACAAACATCTGTGGTTAAAGCATAGAAATAAACTGTTTATCTGAAGTTGGCTAGAATGGAAATTGACACAAGGTCGCGGCACATCAGAGGGAACTAAGTTGGGGCATGAAGAACCAATTAAAAGCTTCGATTTACTCATGTGACTGATTCTAACCCAATGATACAGACGTTGGCAGGTGCATCTAAGTGAAAATGCGTGCGATTTATGTGCCGTTATTGTGCATTGCATGAAGCTTAATTTCCATTCTAGAGGTTTTATTGTTATCAATTTCTATGGGCTAAAGACATTCTATTCTTCTACGCGTGTACACGCGCTGCACTAGGAGTCAGAAATCACGTGATCTGATGCTGTTAAAACATGAGGAATGTTTATGAATACGCGTTGGCAAGCGTTTATACAGATTGTTTCATAAAAAATGGATCACCCTTAGACATCGCCTTAACTTCAACTTTGTCTAACTCCGCCAAACTTGAACGAATTTCTCTGAAATTTGGAAGATATGTCAGTTGTGCTTACTAATATCATTGTTGGAAATTTCAAGCATGAATATTGAGTTGTTTTCCTGTTATAGATAAAAAAGTAGTAGATAATTTGATCTTCATTTAGCAATTTTACACATAATCATACCTCACTCTTATAAAATTACATTTGTTTCCTTTGTTATGTAATATGTTGTTCTACAAGCCAAAAGCTATCAAGCAAAACAAAAATAAAGAAAATCGGTCAATCAGAGCCAGTATAGCACCATTATTCATCAACGACAATGTAACTGCTACATGTGATTAACTGGACTTCATGTTCCATAGCTTCCTGACTTCGTTGCGGTGGTGTTGGCAGCACTCCTGATTGCTTTCAGCTAGAAATCTATCTCTTACCGGTTGAAAACAATACAAAGCACAAATGAACAATAACGAGATCGCATTCACAAAAGGCAAAGTGTCGTAAAGAGGGCTCTGGCCGTCCACGCAAAATATCCTAACGTAGAGACCGCCTAATTTTGAGATTTGTTAAAGTTGATCCAAATCTCTCGTTAACTGAGATGGCTGCACTAGACTCGTCTATTTCTAAGTCCATTAATCGTAGAAGACTTATTAAGTTGAATTTCAAGAGCTGTAAGAGGCCCTCTCAGATCGAATAATCAGATCAGCATACAAAAAGACGTCTCAGATGGGCAATGAGTCATTGTCACTGGCGAAATCAATGGGATTGGGTTGTCTGGTCTGATGAGGCATCAGTCCGTCTGAAGTGATGGTCGATTGAGATTATGGATAAAATCTGATCAGGAAATTCCGAGACATTTACATCGTCCCCGGGTACGAGGTGGTGCGACTCTACTGATTTGGGCTGGCATTTGGACCAATGGCCGCTCTGAACTTCACATACAGCAAGGAACCATGAATTCTGAACGCTATGTGAATGTTTTACGAATGAACATTGGCCAAATGACAGATCAACTTGGTGATCCATCGACTTGGTTATTTATAGATGATAATGCTACGTGTCACAGGAGTAGTAGAGTCAACTTATGCAAGTCTCAATTAGGGCTTAGGACATTATCTTGGCCAGCTCGTTCTCCTGATCTGAATCCCATAGAAAATGTGTGGAGTATTCTAAAACGTAACGTTCGTCGTTCATTGCTACCTACAGATGGCGTATCACGACTTACGTCACTGTTAAAAAGAGAGTGGAGAAAGTTAGATCAGTCAAAAATCGACGATATCATCGAATCAAGGCCTAGACGAATTGGTAATGTCATTGACAATAAGGGTAGGGCCACAAAATATTAGCTTCTTAAGAACCGTTACTTTATCATAGCTTATCAGATTATATAAGGACATTTAAATATATTAGGGACATGAAATAGCATGAAAAATGCTTTCTGTATCATACTTATGTTTTATTTAGTCAAATTTTAGGATGATCCACTTTTTATGAAACGTACTGTAGTTTGCGCGTCGTCTACAGTTGTATGAGTTGCCGCTTGAACCACGGATGAGCCGCCTAGCATGTTCTGTCTTCCCTGAGTATGAAATTGAGGTCCTATCACATTGTTTAGCCTCTGATGCATGCAGACACATGAGACGCAAAGTCTTTATAACACGACTACTGACGGATGTTGCAGCAAATATCACGCATAGCCACAAATGTTTAGGGTCATGTGTAATTACGCGTAGTTTACGCGTGAATTACGCGTAATTGAGCGTAAAAACGTATTGTCTAGACGCCGAAATTAACATTTGAAACAAGAAAAATATAGACTAGAATTTGCATTTAAGGCAAAGAGTTCCACATATAACACAATTACTGAAAAAGTATACATGAATGCGACCAATGGACATCATCTTGCAACAATGACTTTGTGTATGTACAGATTCAGAACGGATCAAAAATATGCCAAAGCGAATCAGCAACATGGAGTTCAATTTTATATGTCGCTTTTATGCTATATAATCCTAGTATTTGATCAAGTGTGTCGACGCCAGTTATAGTTTGATTATAATTCATCGATGACGATCTGAGACTTATTTTCTTCATTTTCAATTAGTTTGGGTAGCCAACTGCTTCGTTGATAGCAACGAAGCCGACGTTTTGGCTTCGCACTGGTAGTTCACCATCAAAATATCTCAAGACTAAAAAAAAACTCAGACTTCCATAATCCCTTATTTTAGTTAATTGTTTCATGAGGAAAGTTTCTGAGAAAGTTGCTGTACGTTGCTGCCCAAGTCAATAGCCTGACCAATGGATTCAGCATCAGAATCAGAACGTGTATTGTTATGTTCGTCTTTTGGCAGCCGCAAGATCATCAAAGTCGTCAACAATTCCATCCTCGGAACTAGGAAGTAATAGTTTCCATGTAGCTACTGAATAGTATAATTCGTGCTGCGAGACTTCTCTCCCGAGCATATCTTAGTATTCAAAGATGACGTGATGCCTCAGTTTGTCAAAACTCCACTCAACTGATGATAATTAGCTGGTTAAGATCCAACTGCAATCGCTGAAACTAAGATTGATTTGATCTGGTCACGAAGGAACGTCGTCATACTTCAACAAGAAATTAGACTTTTCCTAAGAAACTAGCAAATGAATTTTTTTGTCAAATTTCTTTCACATTTGGAGGGATATGACAATTCATTGGAAATACATTTTTCTCTCTTGCTTCATTTGCGCGTTCCAAAAATGGCCCATTTACCAGTTAAACTGCAAAATGAGGGAAAATCATTAACTGTTTGACCACAGAATCATGGAATTTAGATCATGAATTAATGTATGCACACTTACATTATAGTCCGGCAGCCAGAACGAGTTTCTGCAGGGAACGAGGCCGAAAGGGAGACTTTCACAGAATAATGTACACCCTATGCCTACTACGAATCGGCACCTCTGTCGAGTTCTAGTGAGTTCCTCTTCTTGTCAGACAGGATCAAGGAAAAACACATGCTAAGCCAATGGGACGCAGATTGAAGCTTTTGGTTAAAATGAAATTTTCTTTGTTTTCTCGTATCACCTGAAAAGTATTAAGTCTACAGTCATAACTTTCAGCATGGCATGTCTCCAAGTCATTTCCTATGATATGCACGTGCTATTGTCATGCATCTAATCGACAATGTATGTGAGAATGTGGTTGAATGTGGATAAAGTTGCTCAAAATGTTTGTGTTTGCCGACATTAATAGGCTCGCCAAATCTAAATGTATGAACATGAAAGGAAGGCATTCCATGTCAAAAATTATGACTTTGGGCTTAGTACTTTTTGTTTAATCAGAAAAAGCATAGAAAATTTCATTTTAGCCAAAACTGCAATCTGCGTCCCATTGGATTTACGTGTTTTTCTTTGATCCAGTCTGACGAGAAGAGGAACTCACTAGAACTCGGCAGACGTGTCGATTCGTGGTAGTCATAGGGTTTACAACATTCTGTGAAAGTCTCCCTTTCGGCCTCGTGACCTGCAGAAACTTGTTCTGGCTGCCGGACTATTACTTCTTGAGTCTGTTTTTGTCTATAACTTGAGTTTTGGACTTTCTGGTGGTTGAAGAAGCCATCCCAAGTGTGTCAGACCAACGTTCCGCGGGTATAAGACAGGGAGTGTGGCTTCTATTTCAATCTCATCAGTTTGGTCAGTGTTCTATAAATTGCGCCGGTTTTCGAGGTCATTCTGCAGCGTACTTTCACACCGTTGAGATCACCTTGAACCCCCACCCAGAGCACTGCTATCTAATGAACTGCTAGCAGTCCAACATCTACTACATGAGCAAAACGTGCACAAAGTGTTTTTTCGCGAAGATATTCTCATCGACAATTCACCAGCTTTCAAGTACAAGAAATGAGGAGTTCTCAAGTAATGTTAAATGTTTTGGAAGCATGAACGCTATGCTTTCATTGAAAAACAGAAATAGATATCGCGTGTTGTATTGAATCTTTCGATATAATTGCATGCTCCAAAAATGGAAAGTTCGGTTAAAAAAAGCAAAATGTAAACCCTGGATTTGAGCAGAAAGTAAGCAGTTGTCGGATTTACTTTTTATCACAAGTAATCAACATCTTCTTCAACACAGAAATTACATAAAGCTACTTTCCTTTATTAATGTAAGTTAGAAAATAAGCAACAAAACATCCATAAATTATGAAATTATTACACTTTATTCAGTTCAAATTACCTTTCAGTAGGATTAACCCATCATCATCAAGAAATGAACTTGACAAGAAATATGAAATGTACAGATAATAATAAAGACTAAAATCACAATCATTCACTGTTCAAAGGATTCACAGCTTAGGTCCTAGAGATAAGAAACTAAAGCGGAAAGAAGAAATGAATAACAGCACGAGAGAGCTGGTTGCTCAAATAGGGATTTTTTCTTCATGAGGAGAGCCTGGCCACTTCGAAGGAAAGTGGTTCCACGTACGTCCTTCAATTTCATTTCTATCACATGAGAAGCATGTCAGTCAATAAATGGTCAAAAATGAGAGATGGTCGAGTTTTATGTTCATACGATATCATTCCCAGATGTCTCTCTGTCGCACCAACATAAAGGAGTCGCTGATCACTAATCATAAATTACTAATGAAGCGAGAAGCCGAGATTTCTGTGGGAAAATTCGTCTCAATTCCAAACCTTTCAACATGAAATGGACGCTTTCATTCATTGGTTAAATATCAATCACCAGCTTGCAAAAGGATGATCTCTGGTCTTCTGTGTACAGAAAACTGAAAAGCATTCAAAATTTCACTGAATTGAAAAGATTTCAATCAATTTGCTTGTTTTTTTCATCTCATTTCATTTTCTCCTTCATGATGTTATTTTTCCTTGAACTACATATTGATGATATTGTTCAAAGTTTGACTGATAAGCTTTAATAATGGATAGTCATTCACTGATGCCAGAATATACAGATTGTTTCATAAAAAATGGATCACCCTTAAACATCGCCTTAACTTCAACTTTGTCTAACTCCGCCAAACTTGAACGAATTTCTCTGAAATTTGGAAGATATGTCAGTTGTGCTTACTAATATCATTGTTGGAAATTTCAAGCATGAATATTGAGTTGTTTTCCTGTTATAGATAAAAAAGTAGTAGATAATTTGATCTTCATTTAGCAATGTTACACAAAGTCATACCTCACTCTTATAAAATTACATTTGTTTCCTTTGTTATGTAATATGCTGTTCTACAAGCCAAAAACTATCAAGCAGAACAAAAATAAAGAAAATCGGTCAATCAGAGCCAGTATAGCACCATTATTCATTAACAATAATGTAACTGCTACATGTGATTAACTGGACTTCATGTTCCATAGCTTCCTGACTTCGTTGCGGTGGTGTTGGCAGCACTCCTGATTGCTTTCAGCTAGAAATCTATCTCTTACCGGTTGAAAACAATACAAAGCACAAATGAACAATAACGAGATCGCATTCACAAAAGGCAAAGTGTCAGCCTTGCTAGAACTAGGCTTTTCTTTGCGAGCTACAAGCAAGCGACTAAATGTCCCTTACACAAATGTGCATCGATGGCATAATGATGATTTTCGACTCTGTCGTAAAGAGGGCTCTGGCCGTCCACGCAAAACATCCTAACGTAGAGACCGCCTAATTTTGAGATTTGTTTGATTGGATCAAATCAACTTTATTGATCCAAGTCTCTCGTTAACTGAGATGGCTGCACTAGTCTCGTCTATTTCTAAGTCCACTATTCGTGGAAGACTTATTGAGTCGAATTTCAAGAGCTGTAAGAGGCCTTCTCAGATCGAATTATCAGATCAGCATACAAAAGACGTCTCAGATGGGCAATGAGTCATTGTCACTGGCGAAATCAATGGGATCGGGTTGTCTGGTCTAATGAGGCATCAGTCCGTCTGAAGGATAGTGATGGTCGATTGAGATTATGGATAAAATCTGATCAGGAAATTCCGAGACATTTACATCGTCCCCGGGTACGAGGTGGTGCGACTCTACTGATTTGGGCTGGCATTTGGACCAATGGCCGCTCTGAACTTCACATACAGCAAGGAACCATGAATTCTGAACGCTATGTGAATGTTTTACGAATGAACATTGGCCAAATGACAGATCAACTTGGTGATCCATCGACTTGGTTATTTATAGATGATAATGCTACGTGTCACAGGAGTAGTAGAGTCAACTTATGCAAGTCTCAATTAGGGCTTAGGACATTATCTTGGCCAGCTCGTTCTCCTGATCTGAATCCCATAGAAAATGTATGGAGTATTCTAAAACGTAACGTTCTCGTTCACTGCTACCTACAGATGGAGTATCACAACTTACGTCACTGTTGAAAAGAGAGTGGAGAAAGTTAGGTCAGTCAAAAATCAACGATATCATCGGATCAATGCCTAGACGAATTGGTAATATCATAGACAATAAGGGTAGGGCCACAAAATATTAGCTTCTTAAGAACCGTTACTGTATCATGGCTTATCAGATTATATAAGGACATTTAAATATATTAGGGACATGAAATAACATGAAAAATGCTTTCTGTATCATACTTATGTTTTATTTAGTCAAATTTTAGGATGATCCACTTTTTATGAAACGGACTGTAATTCAGGTTTTCATACCCATGCTTCGAATAAGGTTGGACCTTGGTGATGCAAAACTTCTATACAAACGTTGTGTTTTCTATTAATGTTGCATATATACAAATCAGGTTATAAAAATTTATATTTTGATTTGAATCTTGGGAGAACTACATATTGTATTTGCCGCAAGCTTGCATGTATTTTGATGTATTTGTGCATATTTTACATATTTTGTATCTTCGCAGTTATCTTCGCACCCCTTAAATGTGTGAAACAGCCGACATCTATCTAAAATTGAATTCCTTCCAATTTCATATTCTAAATATGTTTAACCATGCACTCAATACGCAACTCTTCTGAATGATAAAATGAAAACAGTTACATGTATTTTGTTATGTGCAATGTGTAAGCATCATTGAATCAAAGTTCTTTTATTGTCAGTACATCAGTATAGACTAAATTAATAGAAAGCTTTAGATCGTAATACATGTGCTTAAGCTACTTATTACAGTTATTGCAGAAGCATCGTTGTCATTGTGTCTTTCCTCATCTTTGAACACAAATCTATATAGACAAAAGGTTCTTTCAATTGCAGATTCCGATGCCACAGCATAGCATAATAACATAGCAAAACCTCCCAAAGCCACTCAGAAAGCCGTTTTGACAGCCCAGTATTCGAGGAATGACAAATTAGATTCAGAATTCCTTCCAATTGTCAGCACAAAATACAAAGAACATGCTTTGTTTACTTGATTCTACTCATTTATTGAAACTTAGGTTTGGGTATTGATTGGGTCTGATCAAAGTTTTGGCCCAAATCTTATACCGTAAATGGGGTAATTCGGACACCCTTTCTTTTTTTACATTTTCAGTAGTTTATATTGATGCTACAAACTTCTGCATGAACCGCAAATGGGAAGTTGCTTATACAATATGTAATGAGCTTGTAACGTCAAACCTTGTGGAAATTTGTCTGGATAATTTCCACAAGGACTACGATATGCACTATCGACAAGCCTAAACAAATGATAGTTCCGCATTTTCATATTGTTGCTGATGCCAACATTAATATTAAGGCAGTCTGGCAACTTACAATTTTGGGCATTTATTGGGGATGTTCACTTCACTTACATCTAAAAATCTGCTGCCAAGAGGCTGCATGTTCTATGTGTTTTGAAGACATCTTTGTCAAAAAGTGAATTATCTCTACTTTTGTGCTGGCTACCCAGCAGGATTGCTCACATGTTGCGTGTCTTTCAAAATCGCGTACATAATTACAGATTGATTAGTGGGGTAGAGTGTCGATGCAGGCGTTTTCAAAATTGGTCAGTTATTCGTCGAACTCGTGTCGCGGACTTTTTTGAAAGATGTGAACAAATTATTGAACACCCACTGTATGACACAATTCCAAAACGTATGCCAAGAAGTGGGCAGCTATGTCTGCCACACACGGTCATGTCAAGAAGGATGCATTCATTTGTTCATTATTCATGCATCTTTATGAATGGCATGGTGCCTTGATCTATAGGTATTTTACGTTGGAAATATCTTTAATGCACAAATGCCAAATTTTTCAATCTCGACGTTTTTCCACAAAAAAGCGCAACAAAAACTCCCCAAAGTTTACGGTTGCCGATGTAATAAAGCTATATTCCAGCGCCTTCGGTGGTCGATCTTGCAATAAAAAGCGCATTTTACAGTCCGTTTCATAAAAAGTGGATCATCCTAAAATTTGACTAAATAAAACATAAGTATGATACAGAAAGCATTGTTCATGTTATTTCATGTCCCTAATATATTTAAATGTCCTTATATAATCTGATAAGCTATGATACAGTAACGGTTCTTAAGAAGCTAATATTTTGTGGCCCTACCCTTATTGTCAATGACATTACCAGTGACGTAAGTTGTGATACGCCATCTGTAGATAGCAGTGAACGACGAACGTTACGTTTTAGAATACTCCATACATTTTCTATGGGTATTCAGATCAGGAGAACGAGCTGGCCAAGATAATGTCCTAAGCCCTAATTGAGACTTGCATAAGTTGACTCTACTACTCCTGTGACACGTAGCATTATCATCCATAAATAACCAAGTCGATGGATCACCAAGTTGATCTGTCATTTGGCCAATGTTCATTCGTAAAACATTCACATAGCGTTCAGAATTCATGGTTCCTTGCTGTATGTGAAGTTCAGAGCGGCCATTGGTCCAAATGCCAGCCCAAATCAGTAGAGTCGCACCACCTTGTACCCGGGGACGATGTAAATGTCTCGGAATTTCCTGATCAGATTTTATCCATAATCTCAATCGACCATCACTATCCTTCAGACGGACTGATGCCTCATCAGACCAGACAACCCGATCCCATTGATTTCGCAATGACTCATTGCCCATCTGAGACGGCAATTGATCGACTAATTCGATCTGAGAGGGCCTCTTACAGCTCTTGAAATTCGACTCAATAAGTCTTCTACGAATATTGGACTTAGAAATAGACGAGTCTAGTGCAGCCATCTCAGTTAACGAGAGACTTGGATCAACTTTAACAAATCTCAAAATTAGGCGGTCTCTACGTTTGGATGTTTTGCGTGGACGGCCAGAGCCCTCTTTACGACAGAGTCGAAAATCATCATTATGCCATCGATGCACATTTTTGTAAGGGACATTTAGTCGCTTGCTTGTAACTCGCAAAGAAAAGCCTAGTTCTAGTAAGGCTGACACTTTGCCTTTTGTGAATGCGATCTCGTTATTGTTCATTTTTGCTTTGCATTGTTTTCAACCGGTAAGAGATAGATTTCTAGCTGAAAGCAATCAGGAGTGCTGCCAACACCACCGCAACGAAGTCAGGAAGCTATGGAACATGAAGTCCAGTTAATCACATGTAGCACTTACATTATTGTTGATGAATAATGGTGCTATACTGGCTCTGATTGACCGATTTTCTTTATTTTTGTTTTGCTTGATAGTTTTTGGCTTGTAGAACAGCATATTACATAACAAAGGAAACAAATGTAATTTTATAAGAGTGAGGTATGACTTTGTGTAACATTGCTAAATGAAGATCAAATTATCTACTACTTTTTTATCTATAACAGGAAAACAACTCAATATTCATGCTTGAAATTTCCAACGATGATATTAGTAAGCATAACTGACATATCTTCCAAATTTCAGAGAAATTCGTTCAAGTTTGGCGAAGTTAGACAAAGTTGAAGTTAAGGCGATGTTTAAGGGTGATCCATTTTTTATGAAACAATCTGTACAATAAAAGGAATGCTTTTTATTGTAAGATCGACCACCGAAGGCCCTGAACGCCGAAGATCTGTCGTTTACCAATTTAACTTTATTACATCGGCAACCGTAAACTTTGGGGAGTTTTTGTTGCGGCTAATTTGCTAACGGCTAATTTGCGCTTGCTTCATCATCTGCTTGTGATTATTTGCAATATCATGAGTTTTATTCTATCTTGAAATAAACACTTATTTACTCAATCCATAGTCAGACTTGAATGCGCTCCAGTATGATAAACAACTGCATCATTATGTACTGAGACTGTCTTAAAAATCCGACTTTTCCTAATTTTCCAAGGAATATGTCCATTGGAGCCATGGCCATCAGATTGACAAAAGTTTTCATGCATTATTAAGTTTCATAATGCATATCATTTCATTTACATGACAATCGGAAATGTTGAAGCACCGCTATGGCATTAATGCCGTCAAAATCTTGCTGACAAAAGTTGCTGTGACTTGGTGATGATGCTTTGGGAATCACTCAGATAGAGGAGTGATTCAAACTACATACATGTATTTAGATATCTACACTTTGAGATTGATAGACTTTCGGGCAGACCATTAGCAGTGGCAGTGCTGCAGTCAAAATGAGTCAACCTAAGCCGACCAACTTTGATTCTAGCTGCCTCAACAGATCAAGGTGATTCTAACTACATGGTAGACCTTAAAAAGCGGATCAAATTTTGTCGAAATTCAATCGGTTCTCATGTCTCCCAGAGTGTCGCACAGTAACATGACATGTATCATTTGAGAGCTCAGATTTCTAATGAGCTACAATAAACTTGTATCCGCCATTGTGATTGCTGGAAAGTGGACATGATTGTAGAAAATATTGGATCGCTAATTCTAATGATGTAATGCCTTCTTCAAATAAACTCAATAGTTCTTTTTCAAACTTCTCTCGACATTTTTCTCAAGACCGCTCAAGAGCACAGATAACTAGAGAAAATGTGTGTTTGTTCTATCATCGCACAACTTGCATATGACCACTATTTATCTTTGTCCATTCATTGAATAGAATTTGGTGGTCATGAGAAAAATTATGAAGAAAGTTTTAAAAAGAACATAACTATCAAACTTATTTAAAGAAAACTTAACGTACATATTCTTACTCTCTACACTGCAAGGATTCTGGAGATAGCATCCACTGACATTTTTGATGAAGAAGTGATAATTTGGCATTTTCAGTGAGTAGAGTCACGATTATGTAATAATTTTAGAAGATCACCATTTCTTTCTTAGTCCACCGATTTCGATCAGTAATGTATCAAAATAAAGGTCTGAAAACACTCGTTTACCTCTTGCCCTGATTGATTATCATGTTCATATGTTTTCCTATTGAAAAATTGCGATTTGAAATTGAGCGAATGATATACTTCACCCACTGTCACAATAACGGATGCACGCTCAATATAGCTAATTTGAAGCATGAATAGATACATGTCGAATATCGAATGATGTACAGCACGTGGTGTGCGGCACGATTGGAAAGCATGCGAATCGATTGATTTTCAACACAAATTAGGTGGTTAGTTTTTCATTCTAGCCGCCTCAACCGACCGCGGTGATTCTAATAGAGCTGCCTCAACCGACCAGTGCTGTTTCTATCTACTCAACCGACTAGCGCTGACTCTAATTACATCAACTGACCAGCGTTGATTCTAGCCACCTCAACCGAACAGCGCTGATTCTAGCCACCTCAACCGACCAGTGGTGATTCTATCTACTCAACCGAACAGCGATGATTCTAGCCACATCAACCGACTAGTGTTGATTCTAGTCACCTCAAATCGCCTGCGTTGATGATTGTTCATGATTTCTAGTGACAAGACGTTGATATTTTGGCATGATCAAGAAACAAATATTCAATCTTTACGACAGAAGCTTCTATTCATTGTCAGCATGCAACTGACCTGCAAAATTAAAGTGATGCTCACCATGCTAGTTCATTATGGACAAATCTGTATCATGAATATGTACAAAAAACTCAACCTGTCACAAAAGAAATCTATCCTGAAATTATTCGTCGTCTTTGGGAAACAGTTCGGTCAAAATACCGAAATTATGGTCTAAAACAAATGCTGCATTGTGGAAATACACCGACACACATCTTGAAAGTCTGCAGTAGCCTACATGATGCGAAATATAGCAACGGAGCTGAAAGTTTCTGCCCAGATTCAGAAGTGTGGTCGCTGATAATAATTGCGGGGTTAAAACGAGCAATTGCGTATCAGTTTAAAGGCAGAATTTTATTGGGATAGGGTTTTTATTTGTGCGATAATGTCTTTATCACATTACTCACGTAGTGGCAAATATAGAACTAGATATACCACTGGCAACATCCATTCAAGGGAATTGCTTTCAAGTGGTCATTCAATAAGTTGAACAATTCTATTTTCATTTTGAAATATTTAATTTTGAGAGGCTAGCCCGTACGGATAAATTGGCATAGAGTAGGATGGCATCTAGCATCAAGTGTTTTCGTTTGAGGTGGTGTTGAAGTTCTCGTTCGTCAGAATTTAGACCTGAATTTCCCGTGAGCTCAATGGAAAGATGACTTTTTGTCTCTCTGGATTAGCTCTGACCATGACTGTCAATGTTTCAAATTGTCCTCTGTGTGTCACAAACATACTTTTTGTGTGTCTTTCAAAACAAAAAGCAAACTATATTAAAAAGCAAGGTAAGCGCTATCACGGTCATTTTCAGAGGCAATTATTGACAAGTCTTTCATATATCTATATCCTAGTATGCATACTACCGCACTGTGTCTGATATTTAAAGTAGGATATTATTCTTCACGCCCTTGCCAACTGTCGTTATTCAATATTTCATGCACGGGCGTATCCGGTAACGCCGGTGCAAGCATATCGCAATAGCATCGCAGCTGAGGAATTTCTGCAGACAGCTGCTAGAGAATTTGCTTACCAATGGGAAAGACTCCTGGTGCCCTCTGTCATTCAGATTGAAAATAATTATCCTTTCCATCAAGTTTATTGTCACAATTCAGTAAATAGATCAGAATAAACATGTCACAAGCTATTCATCATCAAGCTACAAAGACAAACATACAAGGAGGCGCTAGTTTTATTCCCTTTTCCATGTCGTTCATAAATTATTCATCAACCGCGATCCATGAGCAACAGGTGGATTGCTGATCCATATATATCCATCGATCTGTTCATGCACAAGTGGTGGGCACGATTAGATTTTCACGCCATTCCGATTCGTGTGACTCGGTGTGTGATTAATCGAAAATCGTGCGATTCTGTCTATTTGCTGATTGGAAGTTTACAGCTGGTGTAGCTTGCATCATTTATAATTTCTACCACTACTTTCATTATAAATTTGATTATAATTTGATCATTGAGACTGAGACAATTCGTCTGTTTAGACATTAACATTTTTACTCTGTCAATCAGTGCGATGCTCTATTTATGCTCCATATACGTGCTTGGAATACAACATTGTAAAAGAGAACACATGAAAAGTCATTTGCAAGGTGTCTTGAGAATGTCTGAAAACTGTGTTGTTGGGAATATACTACAAATCTACTATAAGTGCGACAAGTGCAATGTTCCCAATTTTGATTATTTTGATTTTATCAACCGAACATAGTTTTAGTCTTTTGCGTTCCTTCATATCTTGTAAAGAATCAGTTGGCATAATCATACATCAATTGAATTAAACCATTAGACTTTTAACGGATACAAATACGAGCAAATTTGCTGTGTAGTGTAGATGAGAGTGTAATTGTTCCCGGGTTAGGTTCATAGTTGCATATAAATGTAAATCAGTAACATCTAATGCTCTTATCAACACATCTTTATGACTTTAATGCGCAGATATATGTAGAAGGCTATCATAGGTCTAGGAACATGCTCAATGCCATTGTACAAGAAGATGCATTCGTGCGTTGTGTGGGAATTTCAACAGGATTCCCACATAAACTTGCTGTGGTGTGGGAAGGAAAACTCGCGTCACACGATAACTTTGTCTAGTATGCATGATCTCAGGTACGAGCACCCGCGCATACATGTATATAGTGCAATTATCCCAAAACGTTGAATGAGGGAACATGGAAATAGTCATATTTTTTACCTCATCACGCAAATTTCATTCAGAATTCTCATTGGAAAAAAGTCGCGTGATTCCTGATCATTCAAGCATCGAGCGATTGATTCTGTCCACCGCTTAATCGATCGGAATCGATTGACAGCGCCCGCCATTGTCATGTACGCATGCGCTTATCGCTATAGCTCAAGGTCTAGGCAAAACTAAATAGCGAGTAAACGAAGTTTTATTGCTTTTTCATTATCTGTTTAGTTATCCGATCACCGAAAGCCATGAAACAATGCGTAGAAATGTCAGGTTGCTATGGATTCAACTTGATATAATTCTTTAATTTATTACTGTTGCGTCTAAATTTAAATCTGAACTTTCGTTTGATGCTATTCTATGACGATCAATTTCTGGTTCATTTGTGCATGTACGAGTAATTCATCTGCTTTCGCGGTAAATGAGAACCTGAGGTGCTTATCCACACGTATGAGTCATGCAGAGATCTAATTTGAAGTTTGAATAAAATACATTAGTTGCTTTAAAGGCTCAATTGCAAATCCCTTTATAGAAGCACTAAGTTTCAAGACCATGTACAGATAAAATTCATCAACCGTGTATTCATAAACGATAAACCACCTAATTGAGAAGCCAGTTAGTCTTTTTTGAAGTTGATGATTTGCTCCATTGACAATGCAGCCATTCAATTGATATAAAAACTTTATCTCATTTAGAACGGATCATAACAACCTATGGCTGCCCGGAACTAGATGTCTAGCGAGTTCTACCCGGTTCTTCTTTTTGTCAGATCGGATCAACTGAAAAACACAAAGAAATCCAATAGGAAACAGATTTTTTTGGAAAAAGTGAGATTTTCAATGATTTCTCAAATTAAGCGAAAAGAACTTAGTCCAAAGCTACAACCCTTGATCCAGAACTTCAAATAATTTCTATCACGTGTGTGTTGTTTCAATGTATGTGACATGTGATGTGTGCGAAGATGTGGCAACGCATTTGCAGATATCAGGAGACTTGCAAATTTTGAATGCTTTTGTCTTCGTAGACAAGGATGCATGAACACATGAGTTTGTAATCTGAAGATAATCCATGTAAAAAAACATGGCCCTAGATTTAGTCAGAGAAAACTATGAAAATCTCATTTTAATTGAAAACCTCAACCTGCCTCCCACTTCATTTTCATATGTGTGCCTTTAATACAATCTGAAGAGAAGAAGAACCGGACAGAACTCAGATTCGTAGTAGCCATAAGATGTTTATCATTTTTGTGAAAGACTCATATTCTGCATCGTTGTCCTCAGAAACTCATGCTGGCAACGGAAAACTCAAGGAAAGACAATAATGAAACAGCAACGAGCCAAAATACATGCCGTGTTCAATGTTTAAAAGTTTTGTTTTCAAACAAGTCATGTTTTCCAAATCCTTAATTAGGAGTCTACATAGGTTTTTCAATATGTAATACATCTTATAAAAGCTGCTAATGCTATGTGCTCATACCCGCCTTTAATAGAGAGAAGGAGAGAGAGACGTACTAATCGAAATATTGATAAGAATCAAATCAAAATTACAAGTCAACTAAAAATCAAATGAAATCACAGTGTCATTAATGCAGCGTTGAAGCTCAACACAATGATCTCAAAAGCATAATGCATACACATGGTAGGGAAGAATTTTGATGTAGCGTGGTCCTGCAATATGGCACCAAGAACGACCAGGTTGTTAGAAGAACATTCATTTAGAGAATTAATTGTCTTGGTAATTCTAAGGGCAGCAGTGTACACTTCGATAATCGTCACTTTTGTTTTTTTTTTCTTATAATTCTATCAAAAATCCCTAAAATGAATTGTTGCGACCATAGAAACTCTACTCTATGAGAGGACATTAATTAGCACTGAAAACAATAAATTGCGCAATAGACATGCATTGTCTATCGGTACCTCCTGTCTCATCTGTGCGTAACTGATGGCAGCGTCAAGTAAGTAGCTGATAGTTAGGTGACGGCACCTTGTCAGCGTACTTCGAAAATGACTCACGACTAGTATCAGTTCTCATAACTTTCAATGTAGCGTATTACTGTAAGAATCTACAGCTGCCCCTGGGCTTCAGTAATATGATCCTCAAAATCTAAAAACATTGATTCAGAAAGGTAAATTATGCATTCCGAGCAACTGATATAGGGCCTAACCATCAGCAAACAGCTGTTGTCGATAAAAATCGCATTTTAAGAAATGGAAATTATCTGTGAAGACGTCATAAAGTTCACCCAAGAAAGTATGATCACGATAAGTAAATTCGTTATCCTTGATGTAATAATTAACTCAACGTTCCAGCACCATAAAAAATCCATTGTCATGCGTGCTCTAGCAAAATATAATGATCAACTCAATAGGAGAGCGTATTTAGAAGCGTCAGTTTAGGTAACTAAGCAGGAAAGACACTCAAAAGAAGCAAAGATTTCAACCCCGCTGTCACTTTATCCGGCCCACCCCAAACCCTGTTTTTCACACGCATTGTTCTAATTTTATTTTTGTCCAGGTTCAATGTATCAGACATGCTCGATCATAGAGACGAATTTTCTATAGCGAATTATCCATTGACAACAAGTATGGTGGTTTTGCCAACAACTATGCCTCTTTTGAAGGCTTAGAATTCTCTGTTTGTCAAATGAATGCCATGGCCATGCTATGACGTGCAAATGTTTCCATTAGATATGAGAATGACGCAGTGATCATAGAGCTTGAGTGATCATAAATCTTGAATTGCCAACAACTGATGGCACTATATTTGATTCACTAATTTCATGTTTCATTTCTTGAATCTGAATACTGATGTGGACCCATTTACATCTTTCAAAGTTAAATGAAATCATTGTCTTTGAATCTGTGATTTTGCCATGCCAGTAGCAGCTGTTGCCTGATCACGCTTAAGAAGATTCTCTTGAGGTTCAGCAGGAAAGCAATAGCGCAGGTTATCGAGTAGCCAATTTAACTAACATTACCTCACCAAAGCTGTCAGACACGGACTGTAAAATAATATCATTTCCTTCTGCTGTATGCTATCATGATCATTCAATTCCGTTGTAATTTCTTCAAAACTCCATAAATGTGCATATCTCACCATTGGAAACAATTCCGACTGTATCTCGCTTGAGTTCATTTAATAAAATCGAAAGTGTATACACATTGGGGATTTAATAAATGCGGAGTTACCACTCTACCTAATATACTTTCTCTATGACAAAAGGTATAGTTTCACTAAATTAGCAAAGCCAAAAGTCGGATTTCTGTGATTACTGCCAATCAATTGATCAGAATGGACGACTTATGATAATCACAACAATCCTTTTTCGTATCTGAAGAGAATGACAGCCAAGTCAATGAAAGAAACTAACACCCTTGTTTCTCCGATCTCATTCGCGTGACCCAGGAATCGATCCGAAGTGTGAGCTCGTCTCCACCGGGGGCTTCGATTCCCGCTGTCAGGCGAGTACAGTCCGAGAATCAAGGATTTTGGTGTCTTTTAATGATCTGATGGTTGTCATTCTCTTTAGATATTCAAAAACTACGACAAACCTTCGTTGTCAATCTTTTTTCATGGATTTAATTAACAAATGCATTGCTTTTAGATGTGTCGTCATTCAAAGTGATTCCTTTCTCTATTTTCAACTTAAGAGGCTTTGTAAACACTAATTGTCGCTAAATACACGCTAAATGTCGGAAATGTGCAGATCCATAAAATTGTGGATACCACAACCGATGTCATCGTGCGTCAGGTACTATTCAAGTGATAGTCACTACTTACATGAGCTTAGAAAAGTGAGTTTTTGAATTCTTATTCTCTAATATCCGGTGTTTCTCTTTACTGCTTGACAAATCGTAAACACAGTCATTTGAATCTGTAAATCATGTTTGCATGAACTTCATTGAATAAACAAATATTGATGATTTTTATTTGATCCTTATTCAGTACATTAAGTACTTATCCTGCATTGATACACCAATTACTTTCATATCATGCTCATACAGGATTCTAATATGCTGATCAACTATAATTCGTTGCCACGAGAAAGCTACATTGAGATTTCTTAAGAACTGTTTATTCCACTGATTGCAACAACACTGCATTTGCAAACCACGAATTGGAGATCACCATCAGTCTTCAGCTGGACAACTTCAAGTAATTATTCAAATTATTAAGAATTGCATTCTATTATAAATGAGTGCTGGGATGATTTTTTTATCATCATATGAGAATGTCAACCCTTTCGATCCCTACGACGAGAGTATCTCGTCATAAATAATGCACTAAGACGAGAGTAGCTCGTCATTTCCTAAATTTCATTTCAGTTAAACTTGCATCAATGTAGGCAGTACAGCAATCACTTCAGGTGGTATTCAGCGCATTAGAGTTGAAATAAACAACATCTTTACCATTTCTTTTGACAGAATTTGTCCAATATGCGCAATAACAATAATTTCTGACAACAGTAACTGACGCACATCGATTTCACTTTCGTCGGTGTTAATAGCTCGACTCCACGTTAAGAAATTGCGACCCTTCAGTGATGACGATGACCAATCACATTGAAGAGATGAGTTCTACAGTGTTCCTTTCTTCATGCAAATGGGCAAAATTTTAGAAGACAGGAACTGCGAGAGGTAGCATTCAATCCACTATTCTGAAACCGACTTGTATTGACAAATATTAAAATGGGCAGCATCGACCTAGCAGACCAGTCATGCATAGTGATAGGTACTAATAGGTGGTGCGTGCATCCGAAAAAGTCATGCTTGGCTTAAAGAGTCGGACTGAACATCATTGAGATAACTATACAATGCTTTCATTCGGTATCGTTTTGAAAAAGATGGTAAGTGCGCAAGTTTCTGGACTTCCTCAAGAAAACTGCCATTTTCCTAGCTGAGTTGGAAACGACCCTAAAAGTGCAACGACGACGAAGTTCGCAACATAATCAAACGGAGTCGAGCAGTGCATGCCATGGATTAGCACTTAGTACTGCATAGCAGCAAACGATGCTGAGTTTGCCACCGATTTGGTATTCGAAAAGAAGCGCGCTGCAACTGCAGAAACTGTCCAAGCAATCCTGGTCTCTATATCAGGCAATGTTTCGAGACATACCATCGTCAATCGTATTTTCTGATGTAAATGATATTTATCATAATGGAAATGATTCATTACTATCCGGACACAGGCAAATAGCACAACAAGCTTTAATGACTAGTCCACACATCGAATGGTATGTGAAGCTCTTTTAGTTAGCTCTTTTAGGATGGCTGTTACAATCCCTTGCGGTAGATAGTCTTGATTAGGTATCCTTCAAAAAAAGCAAGCATGATTCTTTGTCAATATTCCAATTAACATTTCAAATTCGGGTACAGTGAAGTTTGACGCGGCCAGTTGAGATCATCGTACGTCCACAAATCCCCTAATTTTTTCTCACCCTCCTTTGAGTGTGTGTCCACTCCTCCCCATAGATTTAGAGTTAGAGACGCAGTTGAGCTTAAACTCACACACACGTGTGTGTACCCGGCAACCCGAGCCGCCCAAGCTCTTATTATCGCGCACATCGTTACACTGTCCCCCTCCCCATATATAGATTTTGGCTTATTCTCTGCCTCAAATCATGACCACTTGCTGTTCGCAGCACAATTCTTCTGCATTCCTCTTTACAATAATTGCACTGTTCCAACCTTGTGTTTCACTGCACCCCCCTATCCACTGTCTCATTTCACCCTACGTATACTCACCCAACCCTCAACCTATTTTCAATTCCACTTCACTAAATCATCAAATACTAACATTTCATCTCCAAAAAATCACCCCTAACTCACCTCTCACCTAATATACAAAACACTAACATATCCAATCCATCTACCCCCCAACCAAACACCCACCTTAAACTCCAATCAATAAACATAACCATTCCCATCTCTCTCTCTACTCTCTCTCCCTCTCGCTCGCTCACGCTCCAAATAATCCTCTCTCTCCCCCCACACCCACAACCCAACCCCTCAATCTCCTACACTCCACAAATTCCAATTCACTCACATCCTCCCCCCCCCCCCCCCCCCCCCACTCCCACATCATCTCCTCCCCCCCCATAATACCCTTCCCCCCCCCATCCCACCTCTACTACAACAACCAACCTTCAACACACCTCCTCCCATACGCACTCTCCACTAAATAATAAACATCACACCTCCCCTCACCTCATCCACAACTCATCTTCAAAATACAAATCATCAAATTCCCCTACCCCCCCTCCCCCACCCCACCCCCCCCCAAACCCCCCCATCCCCAACCTTAAATCACCCACTACCCATCCCCTCCTCTTATCCCTCCATCACCAAACCCCGCCCAAACAGACTAACGTTAAAGACACCATTAGTTTATCGTCTAAAATCACGCCGACAAGATTGAATTGCATAAAAAATATAATTGAAAAGGGAATAAAGGATTTCCTGCATTTGCTGGCCTTACGCGGCATTTGATAGGTTGACGATCTTAGTTTTCACAAGAAGAGTCGCACAACTGTTTACAAACATTGGGGTAGACAATTGCCGGTATTTCTTCCAACTCTGAAGTCCAATCTTCTCTGAATGGTTGATGTGATCATAGGAATGGTTAAAGTTTCCCTTCTGTTTCATGAATCAATTGCAGTGACACACTCGAGTCGTCTGGATTGTTACCTAGTCAAACCAAAGTACAAATCTGGAGCTCCATCTTTAATTACACTTTGATGCTTGAAATTGATCTTTTGTTGCCATCGGTCTAGATTCATTCATTTATGAATAATAACAAAACTTCTAAAACCTAACAAAATTTTCTACGACCGTGTAGTTGTATATTCCCAATATTTTGGCATAGCCTTTATCAAGGGATACAGAAAAAGAAAATTTAGGCTAACCTATCTATGGAACACAACCTAGAACCTTAGTAGAGCATAGACATTGAGAGATGCTAACACAAAATTTCAACAAACAAGAATTTAAAGTTTTAAGAACTTGTTAGAAGAACACATCTCTCTGATCATGTGCAACCAGTATTTATCAATCCTCCATTGAAGCGTTTGCTTAAGCAGGAGAAGTAAAACAAATGTTATTATGGACAATGCATGCGAAAATGGAATAACTGATGGAAATTGTTGCACCAAAGACTATGTATACCTAATACAATGTAACAACAACGAATGTAATAAATAATTGGGGAAACCTCGAGAACAATGAGATCAAGAATAAATCAACATTTGAAAGGCCAAATCTGAGGTTTTTAAGTATCTTATGACATATAGCTCCCCAATCACATACAAGTCTGTGTGGTTAATACTACATCGAAACCTGCAATTACATGGGTCAAATAAAGAAGACCGAACAGAAAGAGAAAGCAAGGTCAGTCGAAATGCTATTCAATATCATTAACTCTGTGTAACTTTTAAGTTTTCCTTTTTATAGACTAGTTTTTTATCCATTTGACATCTCAAGCAATCCACACTATTTGTGTCAATTATAGTTCGTGTACAAATATCTGTGTCAATCTCCAGTACTTGCTACCACTACAAAAGTATGACTGTATACAATGGCTGGGATGGGATTATGTCCACTCTAGAGTAACCATAGAGTAGGGAATTAATAGAGTGGAAATTCTATCATCAACTAGGTGAAGGAGAAACATTTTACTATCAAACTATATATCAAACGAAATCTTTTTGGAAAATAATGACTTTGATGTCGCGAAATTAGTAAAAGACGCGATCATATTTGTTTAAATGCTTTAACGTTTCAAAATTGTCCTACATGTTAGAGACCACTACAAATATCAGCTGTTATTTGCATCAGGATGTGGCGCGACCAGAAAATCAGAATTTGTCAACTGTTCGAGTGCAAAAATTCCACCATTCACTTTGTTGTCTTAAATTCTGGTCAGAACATCGATCCAATTTCATGGATGTATGAAATAATTGGTAAGTTCAATTTCAGTTGATTTGCTATTTGCTATTAAATAAGTCTGAACGAGTCATTTGTGTGCGGTATATTAGGAAACTTGTTTCACCACCGAATTTTATTCACCTCAATAGGTTCTTCAACCAAGCGTCTTCATGAATAAGACTTTGACCTGAAAACGTCATCAACAGTGACTTGCGTGATACTATCACTTGATGAAGCCAGAGATGAAGTTTCGTAATCTTGGTTCCTATAGTACGAGTAGAAGTCGAGTCAACCATCCTAATTATCTTCCCTGTCAATGCGTCATTTTCATCGAGGAAGACGCGCACACATAGTCATTGAAACTATGATTGAAACTCATGAAAATATATAGATTAGTAACTGCTTCATGTTGAAAACATCTTCGAATGAGTGTGAGGGCATAAGGTGAACTAGTGAAAGTTTACAATCGAAAGATCCACCAATGATCGCAACTGGTTTTGACACCTGCAATCTCAACTCTGAAGATAAGTTGCAAATTACAGCATGCTTCACTCATAATCTCTACTTCTTGACGACAAGCCATTTTAGAAAAGGAATAATATCGGCCACATAGGCCTGACAATACATGTCAATTAGATTAATAAACAACACGCCTATTTGGTTTTAGTGCGAAGCTATCCTTGGCTCGATATATAATGCAACCATGAACACTGGTTCTAATCAACTGGAGGTATTGATGTCGTTGACTTATACGCCGACAATACAATATAATTCTCATTATTAGGCTACTCTAGACAGTGAATTCTGCCTGACCTATCTTATCCAGTTGCATACATAACTATATTTGATGAAAAACATTCGCACATCGAGTTGAGTCATTTTTTCCTAATTTTTATGATTAGCACAATGGTGGATGAATAGTAGAACTAGAGCATTACCTGACTAAATTTTTCAGCGTATTGGTATTACGTGGGAATAGATTTGGGCATCTTATTAACGAAGGCAACTTAAAATAAAGTACTGACAAGCGATGGTGATGGTTATTCATAAAATTCCTAACTATAACTGAAAAATTTAGTTAGGTGATGTTCTAGTTCTACGATTCATCTACCTTAACCGTGCTATCATGTTTATTATTGCTAATTATGAACACAAGCAGAAAATGGCTCAATTGGATGTGTCAATGCTTTTAGTATGGCATTTGTATGAATATCAGGCTTTACAATATAATCTTCATTCAACTTCAGCATATCCACAAGTGTTTTTTGCGATTTACTTTCAAATTTGAATGGAAAAATCGTTGCGAATTCAACCAAGTAGAACTTCTACTTATTTCAAACATATTACTCCTGCTATTCATTCAATAGGAAATACTGTATTCAGTACGTGGTCTTAATGCTGATTTCCGATTGACCAAAATTACAGTGGTTCTTCACTCGTTCAAAAATGCTATCGAAGAAGCACCAGGCAAGGGAGGTTGACCGAAAGTTGAAAGCCTAGCCTACATTTTTTCATCAATGAACTTTAGGTTACGCAATTTTTTAGTTATAAATAACTTGCACCTTTCCTTCTAACACATATTATACACTTAAATTTATAGAAAAAGTTAGCAGTGACGTACACCTATATTATAATTGTATTACAATTAAATTATAATTCCGCATCAGGGGCCCTCGTCTGCGAGTGTTTCCGGATTTTCCCTTTGTATTCTCACCCCTGACATTGTCATTTTTGCGTGTGTAGGCCCAGATAATAGTTTCACACAAGAATATGACTCTAACTTTCTCCCTAACCTATCTGTCTACTCAATTTTGAATAATTATATGGTATGCTATTATTGAATGTGTATGCCTTGATTATAAGAACAGAAAGAGAAATGAACAGTTCTGTTATTCAGGAAGAGTCTGTTCTGATTTATGAAGTGTGAGGAGAACGCAGCTCATCTAACTTAACTGTGTCTCTGACATATCCAGATGTGAGATGTATGAGATGTGAACTGCGCATTCTGAATGCAAAAAGAAATTAATTCGTTCATGAAATTTTGAAATTTTATTGAACTCTAGATTGAGTTTGTGAGATATTTCTAAAAGATATTTTTTTCAGACCAAGAGAATGGATAATCGGTTGCTGAAGGAAACCAACGAAGGAATTCGTCATGGAAAAACAGCCAAATTAATACTTTTGGAAACTGGTTTTTATTCTTAAATACATGTGCCCTGAAGAAAGTGCTACGCGTTCGGACGAACATTGTGTATCTAAACATCCTCACTTTATGGTTCTTTAATATATCTGCTACGTCAACATAAGATGTGACATAAGAGAACTTTGGAGCCAACCAAGACATGAACTCTGATGAATCGTAAAAACTATTTCCTTACTCTTGTCATCTGTTGCTACTCAGTTAAAAATCGAATTTGCGTTTGTGCTGAACTGAAAAGGAATGTTGCAAAAAACCGATGTCTTATTATTGATACTTGAGTATTGCTGTAATTTCATAGTGTATAAATTGCTAACAGTTAATTGTGTGAAATTATCTTCTTCCATATAGACTGCTATAATCCCTATTGCAATATTTACATAAATCTATCGAAATAAATAGCATAGAAATTAATATGAATAATTATCGCATACATAATCTCAGTTATAGACTGAACAGTCACGTAAAAATGTAATGCAGCCACAGGGACAAAAGTTTGAGATGCCTATTCATGCTTTATATCAATTTTTCTGATAGCAACTTCCTGAGAAGTCCTCTAAAATGGCATTCTCATGTGCAATTAATAACGAAATTAAGAACCGATCTCACGGAGTCGAAATATCAATCAAAACGTAGCACATACTTACACAGCCGAATGTTATAAGTACACTATTACTGGTACTACTCATTAAGTAGTACTAGTAAGTAGTACTACTACTCACAAGTAGTTGAAAATAACATTCATCTCCTCACTTAACTGTAGACCTGGCCCCCGTTAGCGAGTGGTGTAGCTAATGTTGTAGTGTCCAAATCAACGCTCATGCAAAATATGGGACGTTTTTGAGATGATATTATTTTTTTATTAGAGTTTCCACTCTATTAATTCCCTACTCTATGAGAGTAACTAAACTACACGCAAATGAATCTATTTCTCCAGATGATTTAGATTGCATCACAATGTTTCGCGCATTCGCAATGAAATTATTCTTTCTATACAACAACTAGTGTGTCCTTTAAGCTGTCTGCTTCAGCCAACTCACCGACGAAACTCTGATAGACGGTCGATTTCTTAGACACCTTCATCTACCCGACCATTAGACTTAAAATAGAGCCAAAATATTGGGAAGTGCTCTAAGAAAGCGACGCATTAACGAAAATTGCAAACTAACAAATTGTTGATGATTCGAAGTTGTGTTTGAGAAAGAATGTAGTTTATCAAGTACGATGCAAGAAGTGTTAGCAATTTTGCATCGGTAGCACGGTTCGCCCTCTAAACATGCGGTTCAGGGAACATCTACAATCATCAGACTATAGACATAAAAATATGAGTAAATGTGAGTCTTTTGTAATCACCTTATCAAACACAGCAGCTGAGGACGAACCTAATTTTCGACTCACGAATGCGATGCTTATCCGCAGACACCAGACGATGATTAACAGCCGCATCAAGTGTGAATGGTTGAAAGACTTTTTACATATGTAAATCCTTCCTTATTCATGAAGACATTGGAATCCCTAGATTATGGGAATAGGAGGTCGGGTGGGGATTAACAAAATATTTGGTGGCTGCATATCAATTCCATCATTAACCTGGGGATAGCTTGACTTCTATGCTGCATACCTGCCAAGACAAATTTTAAAAATTTGCCGTGTACTCATGTTGATTTCTTTTGTATACAGTTTTATTATTAATGACTATGGCACATGAATATATAGTATTGATAAAAAACAAAAATGAAAAAGTTGACACCGTCTACTTGGTTGTTCCAAATCCTGAGAATTAATTATTAAAATCTGCAATATTTCCATCAAAGCATAAACCCGAAGTGCATGGTATACAAGTACAAATTGCAGTCTAAAACATGGTGCGCTGTAAAGCTCTATTTTGAAAAATGTTTCGTTTTTGCTAAAAGCCATTTATTTTGTGCTTTTAGAAATTTTCGAATAATGACAATCGATATAAAGTTTATTTTTGAAGGCTAATAAATATTGACTCTAATAAGAAAATTTCCCACAAGTTTTACAAACAAACAAATAATGTATATATTGCTTGGAATTGAAGACGTACGTGCATATTGTACAATATTGCCATACTACTCTACCTAATAATTAACACTAGCGCGAGGTACGATCTCTGCGGGTTGCATTACTATACATGTATGATAAGATTTTTAATATCACTTGACTGCTTGTTTTCTCAATGTGACAAGTGACTTAGCTTTAATGCAATGCATCGTTGAGGACAGTGATTTTACATTTTTTTTAAACTAGTCTTTTCTTCATGTCTTTAAAATCGAGCTTTGTACGAGTGCTTTTCTTCAAAGATAATTTGAAACCACACCTCTGAAAATGACTTTTACATTATGCTATAAACATGGCAGCTTTTTAGATTTCAGTCTGACTATGTCATCAGAGAATACTGCTCTGTCATCACTGCTTTGTTTGTATTCATCAAATAAATGTAAATTGTGATGATCTGTAAATGTTTCGAATTCAATATGATTTGTAGAATCCTTGACAAAAAATGACGCTTTTACTTGTCGGCACATAAAATGGTAGCAGAGCGTCTAAATGATCCGTAATCTAGTCAACTAAACTCATGAAATATAATTCCTAAGACATTCTAGAGCTATAAAGCGCTCAAAGACTAAAATCTGACACGAATAGAAAATTCCGTAAAATATGCCTGTAACTAGACTTATTCCCCAATCGAAGTACAAACGACTTTTGAAGCAGCTACAGCTATAGCTTGACAATGCTAGCAATAAAAACGAAGAAGCTTTGAGCTTGTTAGGTAAAGAGACATCACAGAAGTACGTGAAATGTAGTGAAGAAATTGCGAATTTGAAGGAATTGCTGAATGAAGTTAAGAACCAGTATGAGAGTTACATCGAGTTGTCGGACGAAATCATCGAAGATCTCAGCGATGATCCGAAGTCCACTGTATATGAAGACGAGTCATCACGCGAAACCGTGAATGTAGAGTTGTTATCTCAAAAAATTAACGACACTGTAAAATTGCTGAAGTGCTTCGTTATAGAAAGCGATTTGACGCAGAGCCGTAGCGATAAAGAAGAAAGCGATAGACTTGTTGAAAAACATGAAGAAAATATTGAGAGGCGGCACAGAGAGAATTTAGAAGCTGAAGCGAAGCGGCATGACGATTTGATTAATTTGCAAATGAAAACCATTGAACTTAATGAACAACAAAGAAGTAGGGAAAAAGAAAAACTCGATATTTTAAAATCGTTCGTAAAGCTTCATCCGATAAAGCCACTTGAATTTGACAGTGAAATCACGGAGCATCCAGCATTTATTTCAAATTGGTATGCTACCGTTGATTGCCAAAATCTAACAGACGGAGTGAAATTACGATATCTTCAAGATGCGTTAGGGCCTATACCGAGACGAGCGATTTCAATGCTAAAATCAGATCACAAGTATAGACTTGCACTATCACTGCTAGAGAAAAGCAACCAAACTGTTCTAAAACGTGCCTACCTAAAGAAGATAGAGAACTTGCCGAGCATTAGCAAGTCAGATGAAATTTTGAAACTTCGAAATTTTGCCGACGAACTGGATATATATGCTGTCATGCTTTATCTGAATATGGCATTGACTCAGATTCACAGGATCTGCTTCTTCTAAATACTCTTGGCAAACTGCCTAAAGATTTGAGATATCAGTTCACTAAATCTGTCGGCGGTAGTGAAGAAAATGAAGCTGTCATCCTTGAGAAACTTGTTGGATGAGCACCTGACGATTTTTGAGGAGATTAACATTGATCGCACAGAAATTGATAGCCTATCCGAATATGAGCAAACTTTTTTCGGAAATGATAAAAGAAACTCGCGCCCACATTATTCAAATAATAAGCACGCGAATTACCGAAATTTCCACCAATTGCAGACAAGTGACACAGGAAATCGCATTCGATATTCGGAGAAACAGGTGTCGCCTTTTTCGGCTTGTAAATTCTGCAAGGAAATGGGTCACTGGAATGAGGACTGTCCTAGATTTTTAGATCGGGAATCTCGAATTGATGCGCTAGGCCAATGTTGTCTTAAATGTTTCCTGACGAATCATCGTACATATGAATGCCGAAAGCGATTATACTGCCCACATTGTAAGTCCGAAAATTCTCATAATTGAAGTCTTTGCCCTCAGAAATTTTCAAATGCTGATCGATGTAATAACATTGAAAGTAATGTCAGGCCTACTTCACAGACAGCCGTTGAGCCAGTTGACCGACAGAAAAAGTCCTTCTACACAAATAATGACAAATCAAGCGATGAAGACAAAACGAGTACTTTAGCTAAAACAAAGTATGTTATCTTCCCAACAGCTGTTGCGTTCGTTAAATCAACCGACAAACCGTTCCGTGTACGCAAATGCAGAATGGCGTTTGACACTTTGAGCAGCAGATCCTACATAACCGAAGCCTTCGCGAAGGAGTTGAAGCTGAAACGAAGTTCAACAGAACAAGTGGCTCTGCATACGTTCGCTAATCCAGACCCTACTAACATATCATGTCATCAATCTGCGATAGCAATCGAAACTATATCAGGAGAAAACATACGAGTAGAAGTCAGCATTGTCAAAAATATGCAAACCAATGTTTTGCGAATGCCCATTGACTCCAAATACTTGGAAAGCAAAATGAAGAGTTACTTTCTGGCCGATCCCGATCAGAATCTCCTGAGGAAAATCCAATAGACATTTTGATAGGAAACGATTTTTATGATTGTATAATTCAGCCCGAGCGAGTAGAATTAGTGCCACAACAAATCTGGTTAAAGAAGTCCTTATTGGGATGGATCATTGCCGGACGAGGTGTTTGTACAACGTCCCAAATCTTACATTTTGCCGCAGAAAGCGGAACTATGGCAATGTACGCTAAGACCTCAGCACATGGACTACAATCAAACCCCTTGACATTCGAAAGCGAAGTTCCGATAAATGACAAGTTGGACAATATGTCAAACTATTGCGAAAAGAATGATTATTCGAAGTTATAGTCGTTAGATTCCATCGGAATTACTGACTGCCCAGAACAATCTGATGACGAAGTAGCCGTTCGAAAGTTTGAAGACAATGTTAGATTCCGTGATAACCGATATCAAATCCGCTTTCCATGGAAAGATGAATTGCCAACTTACCCAATGAAAGTTTGGCTCTGGGCCGATTACGATCAATGTGCAAAAGGTATGGAAACGGACCAGTAATGAAGAAGGTGGATGACATCATTCAAAAACAAGAAAGTGATGGAATTATTGAAAAAATCAATGCTGATAAAGAAACATGTGGTGTTGTTCATTGCCTTCCCCACCAAGTCGTGATGAAAGATGATAGTTCGACTACAAAAGTGCGACTGGTATTCGATGCGTCCGCGAAAACTGAAAGCAATTTGTCATTGAATGACTGTCTTCTGCGAGGACCAGTAATATTGCAAAAAATCCTTGGGATTTTAACGCGAATTCGCTTCCACAAAATTCTGACGGTATCTGATATTCAAGCAACATTCTTGCAAGTCGGTATTCAAGAGATCGACAGGGATTGCACTAGGTTCTTCTGGTTAAAAGATATCAATGCTTCTATAAACTATGAAAATCTTCAAGTTTATCGATTTTCCAGAGTTCCATTCGGGATCATATCTTCTCCCTTTCTTTTGGCACAAACCATCCATCATCACCTTTCTCAGACACAGTCGGAATCTTCGAAACAAATTAGTGAGAATCTATACGTTGACAATGTCTTTGCTGGATTTGATACTGAACAAGAAGCTAAAAGGTTTTACCGAAATGCAAAAGAGATATTTCAGGCAGCAAATATGAACCTGAGAGAATGGTCTTCGAACTCGAGCCTTCTAATAGATAAGATGAAGGAAGAAGATAAGGCCAGTGGTGACACTGTCAAGATACTAGGACTCCAATGGAATGCTTCTGATGATACGATGTCTTTGCGAAACAAAAACCGAAGTAAGGGCACAGTACAATTTACCAGGAGTAACGTCCTGAAGACATTTTCTCAAGCGTTTGACCCTAACGGTTACTATAATCCTGTTTTGATACAATTCAAAATTCTGTTTCAGTCATTATGTATCAAGGGATATGATGAAGAACAAATAATTGATGACGAACAATTATTCAAGCTGTGGATTTCTTTATGTGCCGACCTTGAAATCATTTTCGAACACAAAATCAACAGACACATAGGTGTAGGCGGCAATCAAGAGATGCAGTTATGCTGTTTTACAGATGCGTCAGAAAATTCTTATGGTGCTGTTGTGTATGTCCGATACTTCGATGGCACTCACATCTGATCATATCCAAGGCGAAGGTTAGTCCAAAACCATGTTTCAATTCCAAGAACAAGAAAAAGGGTTTGTCAATACTGAGACTGGAACTCCTCTGGTTATTCTGATTGGAGTTCGAATCACGACCTTTATAAGAAATGAAATTAAACAGCCGATTTCGTCGTGCATTCTGTGGTCTGATTCAATGATAGCACTTCAGTGGATAACATGCAAGAAAACACTGAACGTTTTTGTACGCAATCGAGACGAAGAAATCAAGAGAAAAGCAAGCGAGTTTGATTTTCGATGTATAAATACTCTGGAAAATCCTGCTGACAAACTGACTCGAAGAATTTGTTCACAAGTTCTGATCACAGACAACTGCTGGTGGCATGGTCCTACTTGGTTTTCGCGGAATTCTGAAAATTGGCCTAAGTGGAATTTGCAGCCATTTACTCCCTCGATGGAACATGAGTACGAAGAAGAACTTGTCAAAGAAAAATTGATGCTTTTTCATTCTACGGAGTCTCATCGATCGATTTCAATCTCACCCTACGGTGACAGGAATGAATATTGAAAGATACTCAAAATTGTCGAAAGTGTTGAGGGTTTGCGTGCTCATTGAGAAAGCTATCGAATTTATGTAAAGTAAACGGCCAGCTATGACAATCTCTCCCTCAGATACAGAAAAAGTGCTAATGACGTGGATCAAGTTAATTCAGTCATCAACTTATGCAGAACAATTGGAGTTACTGACGATCAATCGAGATAGCAAACTAATTAAGCAACTTGGTCTGAAACTAACATACGATGGAGTTATTCGAAGCTTTGGAAGACTTGCGAATTCTGATTTGAGTTATGAGTCTAAGATGCCGATATTGATGCCGAAAGATCATTATTTGACCAAATTAATCATTCGAGATGTTCATGAAAGGCATGATTTGCATCCAGGGGCAAGTCAAGTACTCTCCAAAGTGCGAGAAAAGTATTGGATTCCAAGTGGGCGACGAGGTATCAATTCTGTGCTAAAAGACTCGCGTGTGTAGGAAGCATTCTGAGTGCTCATTTAAACCTCCGAAGATGCCAGCTTGGCCTACAGAGAGAGTAACAAGACATATTCCATTCATTTATTGCGGCGTGGACTATTTTGGACATATTCTTATTCGAGGTAATGATAGAAAACGGAAAGTTTGGGTGTGCTTATTCACATGTCTCATTACGAGAGCCATCCACTTGGAAGTCGTCGAGAATATGACAACTGAATCCTTTATCCAGGCTTTCAGACGCTTTGTCGCGCGATTTGGAACACCAGAGCTAATTTACTCAGATAACGCAAAGTAATTCAAATTGGCTAATCAGCTCCTGAAACATTGGAAAGGACCCGAATTTAATGAAGTCATAACAAGTTACATGACAGCGGAGAACATAACGTGGAAATTCATTCCAGAAAAGTCCCCATGGTTCGGTGGCTTTTATGAAAGATTAGTTGCGCTTGTAAAACAGCCTCTGAGAAAAGTAATTGGTCGCGGATTCCCATCCTTAGTTGAGCTCCAAACAATCCTAGCGGAAGTGGAGGCATTAGTGAATTCCAGACCACTTGTTTATATCGACTCTGACAGAAACAGTTCAAGACCAATCTGCCCAAACGACTTTCTGTCTATGAGTTTCTGCGTTGGAATGCCTATAATGAGTGATGACACCAATGACTTGATTTATGAGGGCTCTACTGAGGAAGCTTATGCAAATATTTGGGAAACAGGACAGAAACTTCTTGATCAATTTTGGATGTTATGGCAAGAAGAATATTTGAAAGGCTTGAGGGAGCGTTATCAAAGCAAGCTAAAAGGTTCAAGGTATTCTGAAACTGCACCAACTGTTGGTATGATAGTAACTATCAAAGACGATCATTTAAGAAGAAGTCAATGGAAATTGGGAAGAATCACAAATTTGATCAAGAGTAGAGACGGTGAAACAAGAGTTGCCGAAGTGAAATTGGCAAATGGTGTGATTACTCGCAGAGCAATCAGCTTACTATTCCCGCTCGAAACAGTGGAACATGCGGAACCACCTAACTCTAATACTCACGAACTAAACGCACAGGCACACAATCAAAGTAATCCGCGGGTGCGAGGAAGACAAGCAAAAAGTGCAGCAAACGAAAAAACTACTGAGCCTGTTCCAAAAGAACATGAGAAGTGATAACATTGACAATGATTGCAATAATGGCTTAAGTGACTAATAACGGTGACATTAACAGTGAACAACGGTACATTGCTGTAATCTATAGAATTAGTGATAGCATTTTTTTTAAAAAGCACATTACGTATTTCATTCAGTGACATCAATTTAACTTTCATAATGTGAATCAGTTGCGTTTCGGTGCAGAAGTGAGAAACTGAGTAACTCTGAGTAATGTTTATATGATCTTCTTCTACTCAAGCACTCACTCGATCGATCCGGACATCTGAAAGTGTGGAACGTTTTTACAATCATGTGTGTGTAATATTTGTACATAGGATTTTTGGCGGCGGGAGTGTCGCAACACTGCAGTCTCTGTGCTGCGATTATAGAGTAATACTTTGTTTGTATTCATCAAATAAATGTAAATTGTGATGATCTGTAAATGTTTCGAATTCAATATAATTTCTAGAATCCTTGACAAAAAATGACGCTTTTACTTGTCGGCACAAAGCCATTATTTTGTTAGCGTGGTTTTTAGGTGTGTGTTCCACAGGCTGCTATATGTCTGCGAATTTTTTTAATTAAATTGGTAGCTATCTTTTATTTTACAGTTGTCAGTTCGAATGGTCAGGTTTCAAGTTTCAGATGTATTTTTGTCACAGGTGTTGTACCGCTGGACAGAGCACTCTGGCTGTCATTCTTTTGTTGTTAATTTTTTTATGATTGATTGCACTTGCCTGTGGAAATCCCTGCTATCAAATATGCTGAATAATATTATCACCGTCTATTTCGTAATATGCATTAATAAAGATGCTAAATACTACAAAACATTATTACGAAGAAGAATCTTACATTCATTTTTCTGATGACAAACTTTTCCTTCAAATGGATGAGCTGAAATTTGCTGGTGTGACCTTTTTGCCACTTATAAGTGCATTGTTTATGTGAAGAGTGTTGTATCACAGGCTTCTCGACGAATAGCTTGCATGCGAATATTATAAAAATATCTGACCACCCATAATTTTGCATCTTCTATTGGACTGCTAGAAACACAGCATAACTATTATTTTCTGCAGAAGCGTGATATGTTAGTAAAAGTGCAGATTTGACCGACTTTGCATGCATGTTGAAACTCCTTGTTTTTGAAAATAGATAGACAAATGGTTATTAAGGAAGACTATACTCATTAGTGCATATAACTGAGTGAATGCTATTAATCGGTCGTGTATTCATCATGTCTATATTGATCACATATCAGAAAAGTGCTTCTGTTCGCATGATCATCCACGATGTGCCTAACTCTCTTGCTGTCTTAGTATGAGCATCTTCTTGCCGCTGAGCATGCATTGGAGTTTTGAATAGACCTTCAGTGAAGAGTGCCCGTGCTCATCCCAATCACAGTTCAACAAACAATAGGTAAGTTGAAAAATCGTGTACAACACTTTAAGCTAATGAACTCGTCATGACAACACATTTCTTATTATTGCAGTTAAACAAATACACTTTTTATGCTTGCAAAAATAATGTTATGTGATAACATACAATCCCAGGTGACAGAATTGTCCATCACCAATGTTATTAAAATTGTCAAGTGTGCAGCATACGTCTAAACACAACTTCCACTGCATTTATGCCTACTGGGAAGTAATTTGCGCAATGCCATGAGAACATGTTGATCACAGATTTCGGCCATAGACATGGATGGTTATGCCAATATTGCAATACTAATAGAGCCAAGCCTATTATGCATTTATCCAGTTGCGGTTATTAAAAAGGAAAAGTGAGTACTCCCAGAAATATCGCATTTCTACCCACTGTGGCAATCAAATTATGTTAATTCTAAATTATCCATTCCGGTTCGGCTCGCATTGCACCCTCTATCCATTTATTTCTAAAGTGCTCTATTAATCATATTTTGATTGTGGATTTGCATTTTCTCTAACTTATCTCTGAATGTTACAATGTTTTGCCGAAGATGTAATAAATTTAATCGTTTGAGAAGTTTTCGTACTAAAAAGCTAGTTGAGTCCAGAATAATTGCTCCTTTAATGAAACTATATACAGGTAGCAGACTAAGCTCGCCAATCAGGCAATTTAAGGCCTTATCACATCACCTACGTGTTACATGTACGTGTTGCCTTTTGAACGTCGTGTGAAGCGGAAACATGTACATTGTGCATGCAGGCTAACCATACAAGAACATACGGCACTGCAACGTCATAACAAGGACGTCTACTTATATGAATAGTGTGATGAAGAATTCTTTGTTATAGTATTCATAGATCTTCCAGGTCATAACTGTCACATCCAATCAGGTTCTTCCTAGTTGAACATTTTTCAACTTCTGCGTTCTAACAGCTACATTCACATTTCATAACAGTCTATGCCATTTCATTCCTCTCATCGTGTTACATGCTCATGTAAGTATTAAACTGTTACCTTTTGAGCTTGAAATTTCATCATAGATATGAATAGTCTATTAACCTATATCTATGACTTTTAACACGCAACACGTAGGTGATGTGATGCGGCCTACACTTTGCTGTTGTGCTGTTTAAATGACAGAAACGTTTGGCTATTTGTGTTAACAAATATTTTATTGAGAACAGATTGTTTATCGTGACGACAAAGGTCTTCACTGTATTTCATTTTTTATATTAACAACAATGAAATTAAATAAACGATAGATCAAATTGCATTGCAAAATATGTGCGACTGGCAGGATTCCAGCCTACGACCAAGATTAACTAGACCTGTGCTCTAACCAGCCGAGCTACGAGCCACTTATGCGACTGTGTCAATTGGCAGGATCAAACCCTCACCACTACACATCAGTTGTCAAGGCAATAATAATCAATGAATAACACGTCACAATTGTGACCGCCGACATTAAGGCAAGTACCGGAGATCGATTGTCCACTAAAGCATCGTAAACCATGATGTGAATGCAATTAAAAACAATGAAATTAAATAAACGATAGATCAAAATGCCATGCAAAAGATGAAGAAGAGATATTGAAAGTTGCAGAATCTATTCTTCCCACTAATCAAGCCACATGTTTGCTCAACTTCTTGACTGTCAAAGACAGCGTGCATGAGAGGCACTGGCCTAGTTTTGCATATCCCAATCAAAATAAGTTTTGCAAATCAAAATAACGTTAATTAATAAACAAATTTGATTAAATTTAATTTTAGTCATCCGAACATCAGTTGAGATCACAACTCGGCCACCAATGGCAGAGTGACAGCTTGACTATGTTACTTACGTATACGTTAGGACGGAAAGTACACAATGTCGAGAGTACTAATTGTTGATGCATGGTCATGAGCATGCGTTCACACCTCGTCATGGAATATCTTCCCACTGATGTTTTCTCTTTACGTGCACCTTAGATAATCAAAACATACTCAATTGACCACGGGATTCAATATTTCGTCAATTTGTACGGTATGATGTCGCTGACAAAATCGAATAATAACAGCAATACTAATTCAGTAAGCTTATTATTTGAACAAGGAGATGAGTTTAAATAAAAACTGCTATCACTGCCCAGTATTAAGCATTTTTATCACGATTCAAATTATTACTTAGCCGCACTAAAATTAACATTGACTCAACAAAGTGTCTGAAAGTCGTAATAAACATCATATTCAACCCATCCAGCGTTCATGATAGAGGGTCTGACCATATTAATCATAGTCGCAATTTTGAACACCTTAATCAATCATAATCATAATCAAGCCTATGGCCACCTTTATCATAATCACATTCTTCAACACTTCAATCAATCATAATCATCATCAAACTTTTGAACACTAATCATAATCTCAATCATACTCAACATTTTTGAATATTAGCGAATCGTTCCAGCTCTACTTATAACAGAGCATTAAAAAAGTTGAGTCTTTTAATGCTGTGTTTTAGGTAGTTGCCGTTGCATTAAATTGACAAGGACGCAGTCGAAAGCTCTTCAATATGATTTATCATTGACCTTGTCTTCGTTTTTCAAATTTAGGTATGGTGAGAGGATGGAATGCATGTAAAGCAAGTAACAAATTTGTGTCTCTTGGCTGTAAATGATACAACTAGCAGACATCTCTATACTTCACTTCTTTATAGAAGTTCAGTGATCTTTCAAGTTAATCAAAACTTATTCAAACATTTCGTTATGATTGCTATAGCTCAAGCTCATGAAATGTAAACAATTTTCTCAATTCGTTTGTGTTATGCAAATATGAAAACATGATTGGTTATTGACTTATTCATGACAGGTGTGTTGTTTCAAGTATATACATAATTAACCTGTAATTTGAAATATCAAACGAATTCTATTCGAATGAAATCTATCAAAATCGTCAAACATCACATTTTTCATTGAAAATATGCTAGACCTTTAATTCAGAAATTATTTAAAAGTCAGTGAACCAAAGAAAATATTATTTTGTTATCAAAATGATAACGGGGGAATATGCGTGTTTACGTCAACTTCAACCCCATTACTGGTAAATCAATACAATACTCTGATGGTACAACAAAATGAAATTAAGATGATGCTGCCATGAATTCCCAAGTTCACATTTCATCAACTAGCAAAGGCGTCCGTTTAAACAACAATTTTGTAATTTAATTTGACCGATAAAAAGTCAAAAGATGAGTGAAGACTTTACTTCAAATCCTATCTCACCAAAATCTATACAGTCAATATCATTAAATATGAAAGAAAAATGATCAACCGCAGATGTTCAGCACTCGAAAACTCCATTGGGTAATAAACTAAATTTGACAAAAGTTCTGTCGAAAAGTGGATATCCAAAACGTTTTGTCAATCAAACATAAAAAACAAATACTCAAGAACAAATTGAGAATAAGATGCATATGAAGATGTCATATATATTCATTGCAATCGACCAAAAAAATAAAGAACTCATTTTGGAAAAGATGGTTTCAACATGCGCCAGCCCCACAAAGCACATGCATTTTGAGAAATGCTGTAAATAGGAAAAACATGCAAGCAAATGCAATATGACAACGTGCACCTTGAAGAACGAAGTATGCATGACAAAGGGTGTTGTGTACGAACCAAAATGCAAAATTTGCAACAACATCTACTTCGGAAGCACAACACGACATTTATGTATCCGTTTACAAGAGCACTTTACGCAGAAACAATCATCAGCAATAAAAAACATCCACACGCATTGCAATGTCATTCAGGTTTAGCATGGGAATTCCCGACTATTGCGAGCATAAAGTCTTTCCATGATTACAACAATTAATATTGTGATGTTTTATTCGAAATATGAATTCTTTGACGATGCCATTCGTAGGCTCAGACGTCAAAGTTTTGGTTTAATCACTTTTGAAGTACCGTATCAATCAATTCATACATGAAATTTCAATTTAATCAATTCTTATCAATTTTAGCTTTTATAAGAGCAAAACAATTTTTTTCATCCAATATCTTTTATTTAATTTGATTTCAACTACTGTCAATGCACCTCAACAGGAGCTCCTTTCGTAGCTCGGAGCACATCCAAACGATAATCAATTTCTCTCCAAGTGTTTCCAGCATCTCAAGACTTACGGTCGCTATCGCTTCGCGAAACCGCAATTTGAGTGTTTCGAGATCACGAACCGGTGAGCGATAAACACTGTCTTTTACGTAAACCCATAGGAAGAAGTCCAGCGGTTTGTGGAATACCAAGTTCTTGTGAAGCTCTTCGAGTTGATTTCGCTGGACTCCTCTCAAAAAACTCCGTAGTGACTCAACCACTTCTCCACTTGCTGGTGGTCCCCCTCTTCTATTGAGATCGCCAACGCTCCCAGTCTCTTTGAACTTTTCGTACCAGTTATTTATGCTTTTCCCATCCGGAGGAGATCTGCCGTAATGTGATCGGAAATTCCTTTGTACAGTTATCGGAGACTTAGTTTCATGAAACCATAAAACGCATTGAGGTTTCTCCACCATTGATGCCATGTTAGACAGATTATCATGGACAAATGAATGTTCAGCAAGATGGAAAAAAATTGAATGACTAGGGAGACGGCAAGTCAACTATGAAATGAGATCATGTTCAGTTTATGTAATATGTGTTCAATATCTGTAATTATATGTTTAATATCTGTCCTCCAATAGGAAGTAATGAGTAAAGGGTACATTTTCAAGGTTTTCAGATTTTCTATGACCAACAAATTTTGATTAATTGCCCAGAAACTTCACATACTAGCTTATATGTGTATTTGCAATTTACATTAACAATTCGTGCAGACCGGATAAGAAAGCACTTGGAGGACCAGAGTCATTAGAGTGAAATGTAAGCGACATCTGCCAGGCTTGAAGAATTTCTTGCACCTTTTCCAATCCATGAGCAATAATTGTCAACTCAATAGTAAAACATTTCAGGACAAATGCAATCTTCATTTTTGACTTGCGATAATTGATAAATGTCATGAAATTCACTGATTTTGCATTCTTCTATCTCAGTTCAAGAGTAAAATCCTCATGTCATCAAGCAACATTCATGTTTTACAATTAGCATCATCATAAAAATAAGTTACACGGTGATCAGGTTTTTCAGTTAATCTAAGTGTTTTTCCAAGAGAAAAATACCAACTTTCTCGGTAAACACTTTTTAATTAACGTTTAAAACGTTAGTTTTACGTTTTGCGTTTGTTTTCATTTTTCATTCGCTTTTATGCGCTATTTGCAGTAACACGGACAGCTGAATATACACCGTACAAAGCGAATATTACCATCGGAATCAGCATTCTCGAATCAAATCAAAGAATCAAGCCTTACTGCTGTTTTACTTAAAATTCTATTTTCTCTCCTCTTCAGCTTTCGCCACTACCGGCCTTGTCAAAAGTGTGACGTCACTTACTTAACTATATAATGCGGCTTAGATCAAACGAACACCTTTTCACATTTTGCATTCTCGAATCATACAAATTCCGTCATGCGGCATGGATTCCTTTATGCTATGAAGCTTCTTTTTGAAAGATATTTTCGAAGATTTTTAGGGAGTGATTTAGATTATTACGGACATGAAGGCAGGCAGGTTCATGGTTTAAAGCACCTCAAAGTCGAATCATTTTTATCAGTTAGGACGCCCCTCTTCCACAAGAGTTATTCCCATAATTGAAAACTTTTCTTCTTTCGACACTCTTATAATGCAATAAAGTGATAATAAAATACAATGTAAGCTTTCGGGATCTCCCGTCGTCAGGCCAGAGAGAATGACACCAGAAAATCTAAAAGTTTGCAAGACCTACTGAATTTCAGTCACTTACAGTCATAGAAATTGACAACAATAAAACCTCTAGAATGGAAATTAAGCTTCATGCAATGCACAATAACGGCACATAAATCGCACGCATTTTCACTTAGATGCACCTGACAACGTCTGTATGATTGGGTTAGAATCAGTCACATGTGTAAATCGAAGCTTTTAATTGGTGGTTCATCCCCCCCCCCGAATGTGCCGCGACCTTGAGTCAGTTTCCATTCTAGCCAACTTCAGATAAACAGTTTATTTCTATGCTTACAGTCGTGTCACAAAACGAGGAAGAAAGGACAGGTCACTTCAACATAGATATCCACTGCTTGTTTAGTCGTACGCCATCATCTCGATTGAATGTATTATTCTTTGCGATGTGGATGCTTTCTTTTATTCTTCTTCTATACCAATTCTTCTCCCGGTCAATAACACAAAAGTTATTGAAATCCGGATAATTACCACTCTCATGCGCATGCATAGAAATCGCAGATCTGAAATTGATGTCACGAAAATCCTTCTCTCCTTCACCTTTTCACATCCCATACATCCTTGCTTATACACAATTCCTCCATTCATCAGGGTGGTCCAACTTCGGTCTGCTCAGTATGCTTCCCAGACTCTTTCCTCATTTGAACCTCGTTTGTATCCCCATCTTCTTCGCAATCTTCTTAATCCGCTCTCCTGTGCCAGTTACGTAAGGAATCGAGAGAACTTTGACTTCTTCTTCGACTTCCACATTGTCATTACTTGATCCTGCGCATCTTAATCTTCTTCGTAGTTTACCGTGAGGATGGCCATTACGCTTGAATACTCTCTCCAACCTCATCATTTCCATCTCCAAAGTCTCGACCGTTCCGCAAACACTTTCTGCCCTCTTCTTCATGCATGACACCAGGCTCTACTTTACTCCATCGCTATGTGCTGACTTAAAGTCCAAATACCGCTCCGTAGCCGTGTTCTTCATCCCACCATCGTTAAGAATCTACCTTCTCAACGTTTGATCCTCACATTCAAATACAGGATACCATCCCGATCTTCTTCAACCTCCTTTGTAAATTTGATCGCCGTATGACAGCCATTCAAATGGTCCATCAGTGCATCTTCTTCGCCTCGCCTCATTACCACATGAGTACCATCCATATACCTCTCCAAACCTTCACGTTGACTTGAGCACTGCTCAAGGCTCGCCTTTCAAATTCTTTCATGAAGATGGATGACAAAATCGGGGATAACGGTGAGCCAATCGGACAAGTGGACGTTCTAAAGAGCTCCCCATTGCACACAAAGAAATTAGACTCCACACACAAACGCAGCAAAGAGTTCAAAGTGTGCAGAGACCATGTTGTCCTTTGCCGCATGTCTTCATCCTCCTCAAAACTCCTTATCGTTAACTCAGCAGCCTCTTCCACCGGAACCGATTCAACACATTTTTATCAGACACTCGGGAGCGATTTCAAAGGTGAGAGGGAAAGGATGCGCGTGCTTATTGACTATTATAATCTTAACTTTATTGATGTGAATTTTGAAAGCATATTTGTTGATATCAAGAATAAGGTGCCTATATCTAAGCTTACATTATGAGTATTTATTCACACTTTCATGGTGATTTGCATGAATGCAAATATTTATGCTTTACCTTGGCTAGCATTAACAGATTGAAGATGTCATGAACTTTAGGACGACCAATCCTAAAGTGAAAATTCATGTCAAGTTGAAAAATAATCAAAAACGATGATTGATTGAAGAATGCAAGTATCAGAACGAATTTGATGTTTTGCTTTCTTCGTAAATCCTGAGTCTTGTATGTTAGTGAAAAATATTTCATTACACAACTATTAATGAAAGTTTTTAAAATGAATGGCGAATGACTTTCTAATGAGAAGTACATCAAAGATTAATTGCTCTTCTTGGTTGTGTCCTCATCACAAAATGTTTCATCATCGCCTGAATATCAAAGGAACAAATAATATATTAGAATACAAATATATAAGGAATACGCTAGATTTTTATAATATCAAAGAATCATGTATAAATCGATGCTGGGTCATCCAGGTGAGTCCAATTTTCCATGCGAAATAAAGAATGAAATGGTTGCTCTACTTCATCTAGACATTGACAAGCACAACCACAAGTAGCCTATAACAGTCTTTTGACCTTGCTGATCAATTGCCAAGTAACTGGATCAAAAATTTGATCCAATGGACGATTGGAATCTAGGCCAATAAAAATTTGATAATCAATAAAAAAATCATAATTGCTTCTTAGCATAACACATGAAAAATGGAAGCAAATCATGAGCAAAATATCTCGCTCATAAAATAGGCTATGTAGATTATAGTACAGCATTTGGCAGGCACGCGGGAACAGGGGGTCTAGGGAGGGCTGAACCCCCCTAAAATTTGACGTGCTTGCAGGAAACCCGAAACTTTCAGCCAGGCACATCGATCACGGAATATAGCCTGATTATACATCCTGAATATATATCCTGGAATATAGCCCACCATCGACAGTCTGCATCAAACAATACAGCATCTCAGAATGATTTCCTTTTCATTGTCATCCACGTGCATTTGTGTTTCCTGATTGTGCATGAATTAAGTAATGCTCAGTATAGCGAATTCAGAGATGTAGAGCCCGCCCACAGATACAAGACCCCACAGATTTAGATTGCTTAATCTTCTCAGTGTACGGGAGATGCGATGAACAGGAATTTTCTACTAGGGCTACGAGAACATATTGAGTGGTCAGAGAAATTCAATGCATCTGTTGAAAGCCAAAAACAGTCTTCGATCGATTGTGCTTTTCTATGCCAAGAGTACCTTCAGAATGTTCAAATTGTCATGATTCCATCAACCCTTTGATGCACAAGCACGGTCTATCTGACCCTATAGCCTACTTTTCATGCTGTTATTTAGCGACACGCTAGTTTTATTCTTATACCTCAGATCGTGGAACATCATCCAAAATAGAGTAACTAAAACCATGATTCAATTGATTCTCGCTTCTTAAAGATAAAAAACCAAACTGTTTCGCTAAAAAAAGGCAGGGTCAATTGGACCCGGTACAATTTAGTTCGAAGTAGCAAGCAACTCTGCTGGAAAAGTAAAATGCTTCTTAGCCGCCACTATTGACTGGAAATTCCTCTGGCATTATCACAATAAAGTCAATTCCTTGACGTTTGATTTTGATGGATTTGCGACGATTTTCAAAAATCCACTGTAAAATAATTAAAGTTTAGTAAATGCATCTATTGAACGAGTATATTTCAATTTATTCTACATGTATTCGCGGAAGAAAGTGAAGATTCACAACTAAAATCCACTAAATAGGGATTCATGAACTTCTTGGATGTCCCATGCGGGTAGAAGCTTTAGACGAAATGTGTGTATATACTGTAATGATGATTGGAATTATGTAATACCTCCGAACTGGATTTTCTTTAACAGCATAATATATGTGCAATGTTTTGAAGAAAAAATGCAAAAAAAGTAAACACAATGATTGTAGAATATGCAACAAATTTATCCCAAAATCGTAACTGTCAGACATCGTGTGTTGTTTATCAATTCTCTTGTAGAAAGTGTGGTGATAAATATATTGGTAAAACTGCTAGACCATTCCAGTCTTATTAACGGTTCGATTGATGATTTTGATGTTGAATTTCTTCGCTGCTTAAATGATCCTGTTGAAGCAAGCGTGGTGGAATCGCGATTAATCAATAAGTGCCATCCTAAAATCAGCAGACGTCATGAGAAAACCGGAGCTATACTGCGTATCTAACAAGCCAGTTTAGACACTGTAATTTTATTGCTGCCTTGCCTTGAGAAAGGGTCTGGACCCGAAACGTCGGCTGTGTATATATTTTTCATTCGTAATTATTTAGTGGGATTAAAATTACTCGGGAGAGAAAACTGATATTTTTCGCATGATTGATTCTTTAACAGTATTCTCATATTTCAATGCAAGCAACCCGAGTATGAAATCGGAAAGTCTCACGAAATAATAGGACTCTTCTTCAGAGAAATGGCGACACTTTTACACTAACCTTCAAAATTCGTGCGAAGGGAAATATCAAATCCTTTCATGACAATTGCTCACATTGCGCCATCTGAAATATGTGGTGGATGGTCATAGCAATCTTAACAAATTATCAACTGAAACTACACAGAGAAAAGAAATAACTAAGAAGCAATGTTAAGACGATGGGGAACATCACAAACTTGCACTTTATGCTAGAACCTGTCTTGTCCGACGATCTCATAGAAACGTAGACTTTGTTGCTATAGTTAAGAAATACCTGCGGATAATCACCTGATTAGTGAATAGTAGCCTTATGAGTGTGATAGCTAGTAGGCCTACTGTGGTGCTAATAATGCCTTCCCCGTTATCTATTTCTGCTCTGATGGTTTTGTTAAGAATCATCTTTTTACATATCAGTAGTAAGCAAAACTCCACTTCTGGACCGCGCAAGATGGCCGCCATCGCTGAGTCCCCCCCCCCTTCTGGCACGACAGAGGTTGTGGTCGGCCGCCGTGGTGCTTCGTGTCTGAGTCCCCCCCCTCTGGAACGACAGAGGTTGTGGTCTGTCGTGGTGTGCCGGCCAGGTGGGTCCACGTTCACAACATGTTCGCTGACGTCCCCCCCCCTCTGGAACGACAGAGGTTGTGGTCTGTCGTGGTGTGCCGGCCAGGTGGGTCCACGTTCACAACATGTTCGCTGACGTCCCCCCCCCTCTCTGCAACGACAGAGTGTGAGACTCGGGTGAGTTGGTCCGACCGCCTGGTTGACGTGGGCGACCGTCTAAGTTGACGTGGGCGACCGTCTAGGTTGACGTGGGCGACCGCCAGGATTAGTCTTGAGGCTATAGTGTGTGATGTTTTTGGTGTGTAGCGTCCAAACGAAGCATCGGATGAGAAAACGGAGGTCAGATTCGGATTCAGCGTGAAATTCTGCATCGGTAGGGTGAGTTTCAACTCAATCGGAGAGAAAAAATTTTCGGCTGACATCCCCCCCCTGGACAGCTTGCTTCGATTTTGGCTTCCAGTGGACGGATTTTGTCGTGCGATAGCTCGTTTGAAAGCTAAGAGTGAGACAAATTCAGTGAAAGAATCGGCTTGTTCGTATCTGCCTTCGTTTAGATGTGAGACGCCATTTAAGATTTTGGGACATTGGTGAAAAACGACAGAGTTAGAATTTGGGACGTTTTGGGCTGTAGCTTCAAAACGAAGTATCGGATTGGTAAACGGATGCCAGATTTGGAATCAACTTGATGTTATTGTCCAATGAGGATCATCATCCAATGAGAATCAAGCATTTCTTTATAAATAGCGAGCCTTCCACAGCGAGAATCATTCCATCGTTGAATCACACGAGTGACGGACGCACATTTTCTCTCTCCCTAGTTCCCTGTTCTATTATCCAACTAAAATGGTAAGTCGCTACTTCCCTCCCTCTCCTCCCTTGAACGTAAACTTAATACAATCTTTTTTCATTTTCAGGCATCTACTCCATCTACTGCACTAGTAGGACAAAATGGCGGTCAAACGTTACAAGGTTCGCTACGGTCAGATCATCTACAACTGAGGCCAGTGGAAGAAACAACCAAGGTACATAATCCTACACCGCTACAGCGTAAATTTAAACAAGCCTTGCGTTATGATGATCATAGCGTAGTACTCCAAACGGGAATGCTCCCTTCCACGGATGTCAAGATAATGCACAATCAGTATGGGGACTACATACTGATCCCCGTGAGTCCGTACATTCGCCACCAACTTGATACTATTGAGGAGTACGTGACATTAAATATGGACATTCCTACTCCTCTTGCTCAAGAGTGGAAGGCTAGAGATGACAAGGATACTCCCTATAGAAAGATTTGGGATGGTAATCACATTTGCCTACCGGTATCACATTGGTGTACTTACTATAAGAAGGATGGAGATCATTCAATACCCATCAGATGTGATGAGCTCGGAGAAGGTACTTGGGATATCCTTTTCAAAGTGAATGGGCTATATTATGGTCGACACAAGGATAATAAAATAGCCTCTCTCTCCATGCATATGGAATCCATCCTATATATTCCGAAACCACCCAACGTGGACGACATAATTGATCAAATCCTTAACAGCAGTGGTACGAAGCGCAAGTCGGAGAAGAATGCTACATCAAAACGCAAATCAAAGAAGGAGAATTGCTAGTCCTTTCCTAACTCTTCCCTATGACAATTCGCTTATGTGCTTTGAGTGTCGTAGACGTGGTCTTATTAGATACATTTTACTTCTTCGTTGCCATCATATCATTTGTGTATTTTGTCGTGAAAAGCATCGATGTAATTCTTCATTTTGTAATATGTTATAGAACGTTTCCTTAGATGTGTAAATTTCCGTTTTAGGCTTCTATCATCATTTTTATGGATTGTGAGGGTGAACCTGTACAGGAGCTCAGTGCTATTGCTATGAACAATTGGACATATCAGATTGTTAGTGTCTATCATCAACATGCCAACTGCGATCCCAATGTTGATCAATGGGCGAGAAAACACATTCATGGACTTAATCTGAAATATTTGCAAGACTATGGCTTTTCTTGTGAGAGTGCTCTTCTTATTGACTTTAAACGATGGTTAGCTGCTTTCAATGTTATACGCATCTTTTGTAATAATCCTGGTAAGGAGAGGAAAGTATTTCCCAATCTAATCATTGATGATATTTTGCTCCCACCTTGGGATAGTAGAGTGAATCAACATTATCATGAAGTCACGAAACGTTTTAAGGATTTGTGTGTTCCTATTTTGTCTGTTCGTTGTAGTAGCTACGTTCATAACCAATGCTTCTTTCCTCCTTACCTCAACACTGCCAAAGTCCTGTATGGTTATCATTGCTCGCTGTATGATAGTTACCAGCTGTATCTATTTTATCTCTTTCAAACCATTGATTTATAATGCATGCTTGTTACCATTATTCAATAAATGTTACTATGAGAAGAGTTGTTGTTTTCATGCAATGGATGGGTTAGATAAAGGGCGATCATGTCTTTCTCAAACGACTGCGGAACATTACGTTTTCATAGGCAAAGTTTAAAAGGAGCTGTTCAAGATTATGTGATAAAATTTCATAAAGATGAGACCGACATCGAAGCAGTGGTCGATGATGCTAGCACTCTATTTCTAGAGTTAATGAATACATTCTCTGATAGCATTATCATGGCGCGATTAGTTGCGAAAATTAAGTTTAGTCATTTTGGAAAGGAAGAGGTGGAAAGTCGCTCTTTCCATTTTGCTTCTTATTGAATGGAAGTGGTAGATCACCCCGAAGAATTTTTTAAAAGACATATGATAAAAATTGCTGAACGTCTTAACGCATTTAACCATCATGGTAGCAGTCTAGTGATTGAAGCGATTTCAGATATTCACATTCAACTTTCCATAAAGAAAAATTGAAAATGCAGTGGTACTTGATTGTAGCACAACTGGTTTTCGAGCTATGTCTGCTCACTCTCGAAGTATATTCCTTCTGTACATGCGTCTATTATTTAGAAAAGGCTAGCAAATTCATATCTTCAAAAAGACTTGCTATAGACATCAGTAACGGTGAAACTATGTGTTGTGATGTATGTAAGCGAAAGGATGGAAATGAAAAGCGCATCTTCAAGAGATGTAAGCATGCTTTTTGTCAACGCTGTTTCATACGTAATTGCATTCAACTTTGCCAATGTTACCACTGTGATATTGCTCATTTCGAGTGTCACTTATGTCGCAATAGTTAGTACCTATGCAAATGTGGTAAAGATAGGTTTTAGCAAAGACTAACACGGAAAATGGCGAAACGTAAAATGACGAAACGTAAAAGTCAAAAGTTTTCTTCAGCCATTCAAGCTCTCCGACGAATGAAAGCAAATCAGCGATACAATGCTATACGACATGCTAACGATAAATTCATTTGTGAAATTATTTCTCATGTGAGGAAGTTGAGGACGAAGAAATTAGCGCCAAAACAACGAAAGTTACTTAAGCGATATGCTACAAAATTGCGTTTCATCTCCAATCCTAAAGTCGCCCTTCAAAGAAAGAGGAAAACTCTAACACAAAAGGGCGGTTTCCTTTCAGCAATACTTCCAATGATAGCTCCTGCCGTGGGCAACCTATTGGGAAATATCTTTGGCTCTAAGCGTTAATTATGCAAATGTTGAGTCTCAAAGTAATAAAATGGATTTCAGACTTCAATGTGATAAAGTTCTGACTGTATCAGGTCCATCTCATGCAGGTAAAACTGTTTTCACGCTGAATTTATTGGATAAAAGAAGGGAGTTGTTTAAGGAACCTATCAATCGAGTGATTTGGTGTTATGGTATTTATCAACCGTCGCTGTTTCAGGAATTGCAAAGTCGCAACTTTATTCGACATGAAGGAATTATTCCAGTGGATAAACTTCAGTCTAATGATGTTGTTGTATTGGATGATTTATTAAAAGAAAGTAAGAATTCAAAAGATGTTACAGATATGTTTACTCGCGCAGCACACCATAAAAGGTGCTTTATCATCTATATTACACAAAATTTGTTTCCTGATGGAAAAGAAGCTCGTACACGAAACCTGAATACACACTATTATGCTATTTTCAAGAATCCGCGAGATAAAAGTCAATTTGAAATTTTAGCGCGACAAGTTGCACCCAGAGGATCAAAAGCCTTAATTGAAATTTTTCAAGCAGCTACTGAAAAACCATACGGTTACTTATTCATTGACTTTACGCAAGAGTGTCCGGAAGAATTTAGATTTCGAAGTGATATTTTGAAAACTCCCATGATTATCTACAAACTATGAGTTCTTATTCTCGCATGATTGTTATTCCTCAGGATGAATATGTACAATTGACTGCCATGCAGCAAGTAAAGCAACCTCTTGCAAATCAAATGTATAGGAAAGAAATAGATTATCAGCAAAATGTTCACATCAAAGATCCACATCGTGCTGTATTATTACAATCGGAAACTGTTGAGCAATTGAAAAACTTGAAGAATAAGATGCGTGACTCTGTATCGACTGCTACACCTTTAGCATCTCGCGCACATGCCATATCTCTTTTCAATAGTATTGAGCCCCATCTCAATGTAAATGATAGAGGAGAAATCATTACAGATGAAAATAAAGTGATTGATGCTTCACGTTATGAAGACTTGATTCAGTATGCGACACGTAGAAGGCGCCGTCAGGGCTATGTTCCACCTGGTTGGTCATACTTTCTTAAACTATTGAAAAAGCATAATGTGCCAAAATTTGCTTTGAATAATGAGACATTGAAAGAACTTGATTCAACAGTGGCTACTACTCCAATGCTTCAGACGATGAAAATGCCAACAAATTGGTTTAAGGCGTCACCTGCTACATCCCCTCCCACACTCACTAAGCAAACAAGAGGAAGAACTCGACGTAGATCTACATCGCCACTAAAACTGGTAAAAGGAAAACGTAAAACAGCTCCTCCCAGGAAATACATGTTCTCAGATTATTAATATGAAGCAGATGTGTTGCTTGCCATGTAATGAGCCGCCAGAGGTGAATGTCGTTGTCACTTGAACTTGCTGCGCCAGCTCTCATAATGAAACCCCTAAGCAATGTGAACACGATCGCAAAACCGCTAAAGCTAAATGCTGCAGTTGTTGTAAATGTAGAAAGGGAAGAAAACAAAAAGATGAGAAGGAGGAAAAAGAGTCAGTCGTCATCGACTGAACGTTTGAAGTCAATCTATTATGATGTAAAACATCCGGCAGGATTTGCATCTATCAAGAAATTATCAAAAGCGAGTGGTCTTCCACAATCACAAGTGAAACGATGGTTAAAGGGTCAGGCTACCTATACACTCCACAAACAAGCGAAAAAGAAGTACCGCACCCGCCATTATATTGTTCATGACATCGATGAACAGTGGCAAGCAGATTTGTGCGATGTTGCCTCCATTTCAAAACATAACTCGGGCAATAATTTTATTTTAACCGTCATTGATATTTTCTCGCGTTATGCGTGGGCTCAACCTTTAAAAACTAAAGAAGGGAAAGGAGTAGCAAAAGCATTCCAAACAATTTTTCGAGAAGGTCGCATTCCAAAAAGAATTCAGAGTGATCAAGGAAAAGAGTTTGAAAATCAGCATGTGACAAGATTATTTGAGAGGCATGACATTGAGTTGTTTAGTGTAAAGAGCGCTTATAAAGCTGCACTCGTTGAACGTTTTAATCGCACATTAAAAAATCGCTTGTGGCGACATTTTACTGCCAACTTGACACAAAATTGGACAAAGGTTCTACAAGATACACTCCATGCCTACAATCACTCTATCCATCGTTCTATTGGACTCAGACCAGTAGATGTAAATGCTAACAATGTAGATGAAGTGCGCGAATCATTCCAACGTAAACGCACTCATGTGAAAAGTGATGTGAAAATTGGCGATAAAGTTCGTATCTCAAAAGTGAAAAGTGTTTTTGCTAAAGGGTACCTCCCGAATTGGACAGAGGAGGTATTTACAGTATCAAGGATTAATCAAAAAGACTCTCCGACCACCTACAAGTTGAAAGATTACGATAATGAAGAAATTGAGGGTAGCTTTTACCGCGATGAGATTGAGGTAGTCACTGAAAGTGAAACATATTTGGTAGAGAAAATCATTCGATGTAAAAAACGGCAAGGTGAAGAATGGTGTCTTGTTAAATGGACTGGTTATCCTTCAAGTATGAACTCTTGGATGCGTCGTGCCGACATCTTTCATCTAAGTGATCGACAGTGATTCATGCAAAGTTGTAACTAACAATGTTTAGGGTTTGAGCTATGAATCCAACTGCCTCATTTTATTCACGACCCTCCTACGTAAGTGGTGGAGGACAAATTTACATCGGAGCTCGCCGCCAACGTGGAGGTAGCATACTTGGTGTACTGAAATCTGTTGTAGCACCTCTCATATCCAATGTCGGTAGATCTTTAAAACGAAATGTTTTAAGTAATGCCGTTGGCTTTGCTGGTGATGTTGCTAGTGATCTTTCCAGAGGTAGAAGTTTTAAGAGCAGTTTGTTGAATCGTGGGAAGGAACGCGGTTTAAAAACATTGAAGCAGACCATTGCTGGTGTTACTCAAGGAAAGAAATCACCTAAACGAATGAGAAAAGGAAGGAGGAAACATCGCGGAGCTGGTAAGGTGCGATCTTCAGTCAAAAGGCATTCACGCAAACGTCGCAGAGGCTCTAATCATTCATCAGGCGCTAAACGACGACGCTGCTATAACTTCTAATCATGGAGTGTAAAACTTCCGGTTTTTTTTTGTTCGATCAACAAGCCATACAGACAGATATTCTTAGTTCAAGTATTGTAGATTATCATCCTCGAACAGCTGAGAATGCTGGCCCCATTGAATTTGTTATTCCTGGTGGTAGTGATGACTACATAGATTTGAGTTATGCGATGCTTGATTTGAGGTTTAGAATTCAGCAAGCAGATGGAACTGCTATTGACGATGCACATAAAGTTGGACTGAACAATTTACCATTGACTACATTACTTCGCGATGTTTCTCTAACGATTGGAGAGCAGCAGGTGGAAGGTGGTCAAAGCGATTATCCCTATAAATCATATTTCAATCATGTATCACAGTTTCATCCAGCAGCACAAAAAAGTCATATGGAAGCCATGGGATGGTACAGAGATGAAGCAGGAAAATTTGATGTTGAAACAAACAGTGGCTTTGTAAAGCGATCTGCTATGATTAAAGATAGTAGAGTATGTCAGCTATATGGTCCGCTGAATTTAGACTTCTTTAGACAGTCAAAGTTTTTACTCTGTAATACCAGCATGCGACTCAAGCTGACATTGAATAAGCCTGAATTTGCGCTGAATGCATTTGCTAAAGTTGACAATTTTAGAATTCATGTGGAAGATATTGCACTTTACATTCGTCGAGTAGTACCGAATCCAAGTGTCATTAGAGGGCATGCTGAAGGTCTTAACCGCCAAAATGCCATTTACCCCGTTCAGCATACAAAGCTTCTCACCTTTACAATTCCAAAAGATCAAAAGAGTTTCATGAAAGATGGCCTCTTTCCATCGGAAGCACCGAAGCTCCTCATGGTGGCAATGGTTGAAAATGATGCATTTAATGGTAATATAAAGAAGAATCCTTTCAATTTTAAACACAATCAGTTAAGTGAAATTGCTTTACGTGTTAATGGTGTGAGTCATCCTGGTCCACCCTACAAACCAGATTTTGCTTCGGATCAATTTATGCGCAGTTATGTTGATTTTATGGATGTCTTTGGCTTTTACAATACGGATGATACCAACGGACTGACTATGAAAGAGTTTAAGAGTGGATATACTATTTATGCATTTGATTTGACTGCTGACAGCGATATTAGTGCACCCTATCGTCAAGCGAACGTGCCTCATAATATTCGTTTGGATTTGACGTTCAAAAGAACACTACCTGAGACGATCAATGTATTAATTTATGCAGTCTTCGATTCAAATATTGAAATTACAAAGTATCGTGACGTGATTCTTCAGTATAATCGTTAATGAGTTGGTTGACTGCTGACGATATTAAGACTAAAGTGCAGCGTAATGCAGACGAAGCGACGTTGAAAGCTTTCGATAATGTCTATTCACTCGATACCTTACCACCTGCTGCTCTCCAATCGTTAGAGAAACATCGCGAAGTAATGTAGTCAATGGTAAATTGTTCAGTCCAACTTTATGTGCATCGTCAATAGCAGTTCCATCTGCTTGCTGAATTCTAAACCTCAAATCAAGCATCGCATAACTCAAATCTATGTAGTCATCACTACCACCAGGAATAACAAATTCAATGGGGCCAGCATTCTCAGCTGTTCGAGGATGATAATCTACAATACTTGAACTAAGAATATCTGTCTGTATGGCTTGTTGATCGAACAAACAAAAACCGGAAGTTTTACACTCCATGATTAGAAGTTATAGCAGCGTCGTCGTTTAGCGCCTGATGAATGATTAGAGCCTCTGCGACGTTTGCGTGAATGCCTTTTGACTGAAGATCGCACCTTACCAGCTCCGCGATGTTTCCTCCTTCCTTTTCTCATTCGTTTAGGTGATTTCTTTCCTTGAGTAACACCAGCAATGGTCTGCTTCAATGTTTTTAAACCGCGTTCCTTCCCACGATTCAACAAACTGCTCTTAAAACTTCTACCTCTGGAAAGATCACTAGCAACATCACCAGCAAAGCCAACGGCATTACTTAAAACATTTCGTTTTAAAGATCTACCGACATTGGATATGAGAGGTGCTACAACAGATTTCAGTACACCAAGTATGCTACCTCCACGTTGGCGGCGAGCTCCGATGTAAATTTGTCCTCCACCACTTACGTAGGAGGGTCGTGAATAAAATGAGGCAGTTGGATTCATAGCTCAAACCCTAAACATTGTTAGTTACAACTTTGCATGAATCACTGTCGATCACTTAGATGAAAGATGTCGGCACGACGCATCCAAGAGTTCATACTTGAAGGATAACCAGTCCATTTAACAAGACACCATTCTTCACCTTGCCGTTTTTTACATCGAATGATTTTCTCTACCAAATATGTTTCACTTTCAGTGACTACCTCAATCTCATCGCGGTAAAAGCTACCCTCAATTTCTTCATTATCGTAATCTTTCAACTTGTAGGTGGTCGGAGAGTCTTTTTGATTAATCCTTGATACTGTAAATACCTCCTCTGTCCAATTCGGGAGGTACCCTTTAGCAAAAACACTTTTCACTTTTGAGATACGAACTTTATCGCCAATTTTCACATCACTTTTCACATGAGTGCGTTTACGTTGGAATGATTCGCGCACTTTATCTACATTGTTAGCATTTACATCTACTGGTCTGAGTCCAATAGAACGATGGATAGAGTGATTGTAGGCATGGAGTGTATCTTGTAGAACCTTTGTCCAATTTTGTGTCAAGTTGGCAGTAAAATGTCGCCACAAGCGATTTTTTAATGTGCGATTAAAACGTTCAACGAGTGCAGCTTTATAAGCGCTCTTTACACTAAACAACTCAATGTCATGCCTCTCAAATAATCTTGTCACATGCTGATTTTCAAACTCTTTTCCTTGATCACTCTGAATTCTTTTTGGAATGCGACCTTCTCGAAAAATTGTTTGGAATGCTTTTGCTACTCCTTTCCCTTCTTTAGTTTTTAAAGGTTGAGCCCACGCATAACGCGAGAAAATATCAATGACGGTTAAAATAAAATTATTGCCCGAGTTATGTTTTGAAATGGAGGCAACATCGCACAAATCTGCTTGCCACTGTTCATCGATGTCATGAACAATATAATGGCGGGTGCGGTACTTCTTTTTCGCTTGTTTGTGGAGTGTATAGGTAGCCTGACCCTTTAACCATCGTTTCACTTGTGATTGTGGAAGACCACTCGCTTTTGATAATTTCTTGATAGATGCAAATCCTGCCGGATGTTTTACATCATAATAGATTGACTTCAAACGTTCAGTCGATGACGACTGACTCTTTTTCCTCCTTCTCATCTTTTTGTTTTCTTCCCTTTCTACATTTACAACAACTGCAGCATTTAGCTTTAGCGGTTTTGCGATCGTGTTCACATTGCTTAGGGGTTTCATTATGAGAGCTGGCGCAGCAAGTGCAAGTGACAACGACATTCACCTCTGGCGGCTCATTACATGGCAAGCAACACATCTGCTTCATATTAATAATCTGAGAACATTTATTTCCTGGGAGGAGCTGTTTTACGTTTTCCTTTTACCAGTTTTAGTGGCGATGTAGATCTACGTCGAGTTCTTCCTCTTGTTTGCTTAGTGAGTGTGGGAGGGGATGTAGCAGGTGACGCCTTAAACCAATTTGTTGGCATTTTCATCGTCTGAAGCATTGGAGTAGTAGCCACTGTTGAATCAAGTTCTTTCAATGTCTCATTATTCAAAGCAAATTTTGGCACATTATGCTTTTTCAATAGTTTAAGAAAGTATGACCAACCAGGTGGAACATAGCCCTGACGGCGCCTTCTACGTGTCGCATACTGAATCAAGTCTTCATAACGTGAAGCATCAATCACTTTATTTTCATCTGTAATGATTTCTCCTCTATCATTTACATTGAGATGGGGCTCAATACTATTGAAAAGAGATATGGCATGTGCGCGAGATGCTAAAGGTGTAGCAGTCGATACAGAGTCACGCATCTTATTCTTCAAGTTTTTCAATTGCTCAACAGTTTCCGATTGTAATAATACAGCACGATGTGGATCTTTGATGTGAACATTTTGCTGATAATCTATTTCTTTCCTATACATTTGATTTGCAAGAGGTTGCTTTACTTGCTGCATGGCAGTCAATTGTACATATTCATCCTGAGGAATAACAATCATGCGAGAATAAGAACTCATAGTTTGTAGATAATCATGGGAGTTTTCAAAATATCACTTCGAAATCTAAATTCTTCCGGACACTCTTGCGTAAAGTCAATGAATAAGTAACCGTATGGTTTTTCAGTAGCTGCTTGAAAAATTTCAATTAAGGCTTTTGATCCTCTGGGTGCAACTTGTCGCGCTAAAATTTCAAATTGACTTTTATCTCGCGGATTCTTGAAAATAGCATAATAGTGTGTATTCAGGTTTCGTGTACGAGCTTCTTTTCCATCAGGAAACAAATTTTGTGTAATATAGATGATAAAGCACCTTTTATGGTGTGCTGCGCGAGTAAACATATCTGTAACATCTTTTGAATTCTTACTTTCTTTTAATAAATCATCCAATACAACAACATCATTAGACTGAAGTTTATCCACTGGAATAATTCCTTCATGTCGAATAAAGTTGCGACTTTGCAATTCCTGAAACAGCGACGGTTGATAAATACCATAACACCAAATCACTCGATTGATAGGTTCCTTAAACAACTCCCTTCTTTTATCCAATAAATTCAGCGTGAAAACAGTTTTACCTGCATGAGATGGACCTGATACAGTCAGAACTTTATCACATTGAAGTCTGAAATCCATTTTATTACTTTGAGACTCAACATTTGCATAATTAACGCTTAGAGCCAAAGATATTTCCCAATAGGTTGCCCACGGCAGGAGCTATCATTGGAAGTATTGCTGAAAGGAAACCGCCCTTTTGTGTTAGAGTTTTCCTCTTTCTTTGAAGGGCGACTTTAGGATTGGAGATGAAACGCAATTTTGTAGCATATCGCTTAAGTAACTTTCGTTGTTTTGGCGCTAATTTCTTCGTCCTCAACTTCCTCACATGAGAAATAATTTCACAAATGAATTTATCGTTAGCATGTCGTATAGCATTGTATCGCTGATTTGCTTTCATTCGTCGGAGAGCTTGAATGGCTGAAGAAAACTTTTGACTTTTACGTTTCGTCATTTTACGTTTCGCCATTTTCCGTGTTAGTCTTTGCTAAAACCTATCTTTACCACATTTGCATAGGTACTAACTATTGCGACATAAGTGACACTCGAAATGAGCAATATCACAGTGGTAACATTGGCAAAGTTGAATGCAATTACGTATGAAACAGCGTTGACAAAAAGCATGCTTACATCTCTTGAAGATGCGCTTTTCATTTCCATCCTTTCGCTTACATACATCACAACACATAGTTTCACCGTTACTGATGTCTATAGCAAGTCTTTTTGAAGATATGAATTTGCTAGCCTTTTCTAAATAATAGACGCATGTACAGAAGGAATATACTTCGAGAGTGAGCAGACATAGCTCGAAAACCAGTTGTGCTACAATCAAGTACCATTGCATTTTCAATTTTTCTTTATGGAAAGTTGAATGTGAATATCTGAAATCGCTTCAATCACTAGACTGCTACCATGATGGTTAAATGCGTTAAGACGTTCAGCAATTTTTATCATATGTCTTTTAAAAAATTCTTCGGGGTGATCAACCACTTCCATTGAATAAGAAGCAAAATGGAAAGAGCGACTTTCCACCTCTTCCTTTCCAAAATGACTAAACTTAATTTTCGCAACTAATCGCGCCATGATAATGCTATCAGAGAATGTATTCATTAACTCTAGAAATAGAGTGCTAGCATCATCGACCACTGCTTCGATGTCGGTCTCATCTTTATGAAATTTTATCACATAATCTTGAACAGCTCCTTTTAAACTTTGCCTATGAAAACGTAATGTTCCGCAGTCGTTTGAGAAAGACATGATCGCCCTTTATCTAACCCATCCATTGCATGAAAACAACAACTCTTCTCATAGTAACATTTATTGAATAATGGTAACAAGCATGCATTATAAATCAATGGTTTGAAAGAGATAAAATAGATACAGCTGGTAACTATCATACAGCGAGCAATGATAACCATACAGGACTTTGGCAGTGTTGAGGTAAGGAGGAAAGAAGCATTGGTTATGAACGTAGCTACTACAACGAACAGACAAAATAGGAACACACAAATCCTTAAAACGTTTCGTGACTTCATGATAATGTTGATTCACTCTACTATCCCAAGGTGGGAGCAAAATATCATCAATGATTAGATTGGGAAATACTTTCCTCTCCTTACCAGGATTATTACAAAAGATGCGTATAACATTGAAAGCAGCTAACCATCGTTTAAAGTCAATAAGAAGAGCACTCTCACAAGAAAAGCCATAGTCTTGCAAATATTTCAGATTAAGTCCATGAATGTGTTTTCTCGCCCATTGATCAACATTGGGATCGCAGTTGGCATGTTGATGATAGACACTAACAATCTGATATGTCCAATTGTTCATAGCAATAGCACTGAGCTCCTGTACAGGTTCACCCTCACAATCCATAAAAATGATGATAGAAGCCTAAAACGGAAATTTACACATCTAAGGAAACGTTCTATAACATATTACAAAATGAAGAATTACATCGATGCTTTTCACGACAAAATACACAAATGATATGATGGCAACGAAGAAGTAAAATGTATCTAATAAGACCACGTCTACGACACTCAAAGCACATAAGCGAATTGTCATAGGGAAGAGTTAGGAAAGGACTAGCAATTCTCCTTCTTTGATTTGCGTTTTGATGTAGCATTCTTCTCCGACTTGCGCTTCGTACCACTGCTGTTAAGGATTTGATCAATTATGTCGTCCACGTTGGGTGGTTTCGGAATATATAGGATGGATTCCATATGCATGGAGAGAGAGGCTATTTTATTATCCTTGTGTCGACCATAATATAGCCCATTCACTTTGAAAAGGATATCCCAAGTACCTTCTCCGAGCTCATCACATCTGATGGGTATTGAATGATCTCCATCCTTCTTATAGTAAGTACACCAATGTGATACCGGTAGGCAAATGTGATTACCATCCCAAATCTTTCTATAGGGAGTATCCTTGTCATCTCTAGCCTTCCACTCTTGAGCAAGAGGAGTAGGAATGTCCATATTTAATGTCACGTACTCCTCAATAGTATCAAGTTGGTGGCGAATGTACGGACTCACGGGGATCAGTATGTAGTCCCCATACTGATTGTGCATTATCTTGACATCCGTGGAAGGGAGCATTCCCGTTTGGAGTACTACGCTATGATCATCATAACGCAAGGCTTGTTTAAATTTACGCTGTAGCGGTGTAGGATTATGTACCTTGGTTGTTTCTTCCACTGGCCTCAGTTGTAGATGATCTGACCGTAGCGAACCTTGTAACGTTTGACCGCCATTTTGTCCTACTAGTGCAGTAGATGGAGTAGATGCCTGAAAATGAAAAAAGATTGTATTAAGTTTACGTTCAAGGGAGGAGAGGGAGGGAAGTAGCGACTTACCATTTTAGTTGGATAATAGAACAGGGAACTAGGGAGAGAGAAAATGTGCGTCCGTCACTCGTGTGATTCAACGATGGAATGATTCTCGCTGTGGAAGGCTCGCTATTTATAAAGAAATGCTTGATTCTCATTGGATGATGATCCTCATTGGACAATAACATCAAGTTGATTCCAAATCTGGCATCCGTTTACCAATCCGATACTTCGTTTTGAAGCTACAGCCCAAAACGTCCCAAATTCTAACTCTGTCGTTTTTCACCAATGTCCCAAAATCTTAAATGGCGTCTCACATCTAAACGAAGGCAGATACGAACAAGCCGATTCTTTCACTGAATTTGTCTCACTCTTAGCTTTCAAACGAGCTATCGCACGACAAAATCCGTCCACTGGAAGCCAAAATCGAAGCAAGCTGTCCAGGGGGGGGGACGTCAGCCGAAAATTTTTTCTCTCCGATTGAGTTGAAACTCACCCTACCGATGCAGAATTTCACGCTGAATCCGAATCTGACCTCCGTTTTCTCATCCGATGCTTCGTTTGGACGCTACACACCAAAAACATCACACACTATAGCCTCAAGACTAATCCTGGCGGTCGCCCACGTCAACCTAGACGGTCGCCCACGTCAACCAGGCGGTCGGACCAACTCACTCTGTCGTTGCAGAGAGGGGGGGGGACGTCAGCGAACATGTTGTGAACGTGGACCCACCTGGCCGGCACACCACGACAGACCACAACCTCTGTCGTTCCAGAGGGGGGGGGACGTCAGCGAACATGTTGTGAACGTGGACCCACCTGGCCGGCACACCACGACAGACCACAACCTCTGTCGTTCCAGAGGGGGGGGGACTCAGACACGAAGCACCACGGCGGCCGACCACAACCTCTGTCGTGCCAGAAGGGGGGGGGGACTCAGCGATGGCGGCCATCTTGCGCGGTCCAGAAGTGGAGTTTTGCTTACTACTCATATCATTTTTCTTTTTAGTTATATCAAATTTTCTCGACTTTCGTGAAAATTCTAGACTTTCGGAAATTTTACAAAAATCTTCAAATTTCGCGAATTTTGTCACGACAAAGAGTCTCAACAGTTTGTACATCTTTGATGTTTACGTGCTCCATCGGTCACGCATCCCCCATTGAAGCCTTAATCGAAATTCGCTGCAATTAAAAGATAGAACATTTTTCTGCTTCATTTCACCGAGTGGTTGCATTCGCAATTCCATTATTATAAGCTAATTGGCTACATTATTTGTATCATAATGCAAATAAGCCAAGATTGATGGAATTGATCAAAGTACCTGCTCTTGTTTCGCAGTTCGCACAACTTATGGTTGCTGAAATCATCTCTAAATTTCATTGACTGCCACATCCAAAATTTCATTGTATTGCCGCCTCCATTCTATTGGCTATTACCGTAAAACCTCTATTTGAACGGCACCTCCAATATAACGGCAGTCTAGAGGAGGAGTTGAAAAATTGAATGGCACCCTCTAATTGAACGTCGCCTCTAATTCAACGACGCTTTGATGAATTTATCTCCTACATCAATTACATGACTGAAATAATCTTCTGCAAAACGTGTAAAACAGGAAAATAGTTTGTAGAATGCTATGGAGCAACTGCAATGCCCCATTCAAGGCCAATGTCAGACAGTTCTACGAGAATTGGATGTTGCACGGCGAGAAGAGTTACACCAATTCCGGCAACATGCGAGCGCCATCAATGGAAGCATATTTGAAATGGATTGTCGATGCCTGGTATCAGCTGCCGAAGGATCTGATCATCAAGTCATTCAAAGGATGCGGACTGACCAACGCTCTCGACGGCTCGGAGGATTGTCAGATCCATTGTTTCAAGCCAGACTCGGACGGTCCAATTCAGACTGGTTTGCAACTTCTCCGGCAAGCCCGAGCCAATGCTAGTGTCGAACGTGGAATCAATCAGAACTTTGACGATGATGCTGAAGGTGATGCGAATGACGAGGACAGCTACAACAGCGACGTGTCATTTGATTTTCACTAGTGAGTTTGTGATTTCTAACCAGTGATTACCGGTAATCTGTGTTTGTTAACTTTTGTCAAATAGATATATGCAGAGCTCCTATGTTACATGTTTTCGCTTTTCATCTATAAAATTTGCAGATTTAAGATAAAAATTACTGAAAATTTCATCTCTAAGATAGGCTGATGCAATTCAAAGCAACCTACAGGGTATTGGAAGCCGCCTCTTCAGACATTGCATTGAATGTTTTAGTAGCCTGCAGTAGTGTTGTTAGTGCATATGCCTGCTTTAGTCCAATAATAATAGTGTCGTCATTCTACGGTTTGACAGCTTTACGGAAAGAACGACTCTGTGGTGGCAGTAATTAAATTGTCGAGCACATGGACATCCAGTCGAATGTCCTGCTAATGGCCTACTTCCTTCCCCGACATCTGATAAATGAATACATGAAAAAGAATTCATGTAATTAAATTTTCGCACTTTTTTCTTATGGAGATATGAATTGACAGAGTAACGCATAGATGTGGATCTTTCATGCATTCGCTCTATGTTATATAACACAAATACCATGCCTTTACAGGGTGACAGGAGGTAAATTGGCCAAATTTTCATGTAAACTAGATTTTCTATGCAATAAATGATGCAGTTAAGCATCTTTAACTATTTCTGATGCGTCTGTTGTGTCAGAGAACAAATGCCAAAGTTTATATTTATCTCTGTACATTATTATCATTTAGAAAGTGTCTTTGAATAAGAGATATTTGTTTATTTGATTTCAATCCTTTTAGTCCGGCAGCCAGAACGAGTTTCTGCAGGGAACGAGGCTAAAAGTTGGACTTTCACAGAATGATGTACACCTATGCCTACTTCGAATCGCCACGTCTGCCGAGTTCTAGTGAGTTCCTCTTCTTGTCAGAAAAGATCAAAGAAAACACATATAAATTCAATCGGACGCAGATTGCAGTTTTTGACTTAAATGAAATTTTCTATGTTTTCTCTAATTAAACGAAACGTACTAAGCTCAGAGTCATAATTTTTGGCATGTGATGTCTTCAGGCCATTTCCTTTCATCTTCATGTACCCCTGTTTATAAAGCTAGACACATTTAGATTTGGCGTGCCTCTCAATGTCGGCAAACACAAACATTTTGAGCAACTTTATCCACATTCAACCAAATTCTCGCATACATCGACGATCAAAAGCATGATAATAGCACATGCACATCATAGGAAATGACCTGAAGACATTCCATGTCAAAACTTATGACTCTGGGCTTAGTACTCTTCGTTTAATTATAGAAAACATACAAAATTTCATTTTAGTCAAAAACTGCAATCTGCTTATCATTGGATTTACATGTGTTTTTCTTTGATCTTGTCTGACAAGAAGAGGAACTCACTAGAACTCGACAGACATACTGATTCGTAGTAGGCATAAGTGTACATTATTTTGTGAAAGTCTCCCTTTCGGCCTCGTTCCCTGCAGAAACTCGTTCTGGCTGCCGGACTATTTGGGAGTGATTGGGTCAGGTACATTTTAGTTCGTATTATCACAATATCACAATAGTCCGTATTATCACATCGGTTGGTTATTCTAGTTTTACCATAACGTTTCTGGGAATGAGTCGTGTCGATCAAACTCTTGGATTGAATTGAAAACTCGAAATTTCCTCAAAATCATGTTTGAAACATGCATATTCTAAAAGTGAACATTATAGATTATCAAAATCATGATTATTCACAATCATAACAATAAATCGAACTAATCTTCTTTCAAAAAACCCGAATAGTAGTCAGTACCACATGCGCCAGAAATCCTGTGACTCCCTGCTTGTTGTCGGGTTGTCTTGTTTCTGTTCGTCTTGTTGTACCTTCGTTTGCTTCTGTTTTCGTTTGCTGATTGCACTCAATTTCACTTGCAGTTTCATTTTCTTCTGCGATATGAGATCATAAACTCTGGACACATGCTCTCGTATATGTCTAATTTTACAAATCTAAATAAAATGAAGGCGTCGGACTCACATGATCTGGTGCTGGTGATGGCTCGATGTCGTTTTGATCTGGGAGGAATGTTTTCTATTTGGAGAATTCTTCTGGTTTAATTGCTGCCCTATTCAAAGGGAATATTCCACAGTGGGAAAAGTCGTCTGCAATAAGGCGTCGGCTTGATATCATTCTCGTCCAAACCGAGTTGAGCATCGAGAGGAATTGTTCTCTATTCAACGAAGTGTTTTCTGTTGTTCTGAGAAACATGTCAACTGATTTTGACCAGTCTGACTTCAGAGTCTTGTTAAAATGCGTGTCTAATGGTTGTATACGTCAGGATGGTGCGGAGGAATACACACCATTTCAATGTTGTGGTCATTGCAAAATTCAATCACCTCAATCGATAAATGAGTATAATGCCCATCGAGAAACAGAAGACACTTTCTACCAGGAACTTTGGTTCGATGGCATTCGAAATGTTTCAGAACATGAATGAATACGTTAGTTTCGATGTATCCTGATTTTGTAAATGCAAGTCGGATCCCATGATCCTCGGCGAAATTTGAAAGAGTATTCGAAGGACTCTTACGAGAGTATGAGTAAATGACCGTAGACAATGTTTCACGCTCACCAATTTGAATATTTTGAACACATCGTGCTCCCCGCGTCGCAATTACTTTGCTGTGAGTATTGGGGACAGACGACAAAGCAGTCTCGTCGAGATTAAATATCAGCTCTGGGCACGAAGATATATCAATTTCTGCGTAAAGCTCTTGAATCTGGGTGAAGAACGCATCGATTAAAGTATAGTTAAAAGCATGGGCTCCCGAAAAACTTAACCTTCCAGCTTTTTCAGACACGCTAGGATGTCTTTGTTTGAATGACCACCAGCAGTCACGCGAGCACTTTTCACTTCATGCCAATTCATTGGAATGTCCGCACTCGCTCAGAAGCTTGCGACAATTCAAGTTAATGGTAAAGACATAGGCACACTTTAACATTGCTTCAACTTTTAAGGGGAATCCACGATTCTCGATAGCGAAGACGTTGAACTACACTTAGTTCTTCCTCTTGAATAGCGGTGAAAATGGTACAACCACCGGACTTTTTCGCCACAACGCCATCTAAAGTTAAGTGATCAGATATTATCTTTCGTGGTACACCATAAACTCGTGCAGCACTGCTAGTAGTATGATCGCCACATTTAACGGATGACACAACGACATCCAGCACTGATTTGTTATACTGTCCATATTTTTTCTTTCGAGGCATTACTTCGCCTGAAATAAAAGAGAAAATTCAGTTACTTATTTGAATGACGACATTGTAATCGGTGCAGTAGTATCATTGTAGCTCTATGATGATTTACCTCCACTTTTCCAATTTTTGTCCATCGGTCTCCTGTTGTTTCATAATATCCACTTTTAATTTCCGTAAATTATGGTGACCATTGTCCTTTTCTATTTCCAATGCCAGCATCTGTAATCAGTTCATTATATATGTAATATATAATATATTATTATATATAATATAATTTATATATATTAATATTTTATATTAATAATATAAGGGGTTTTATTACATTACCAATATTGATAGTTGATAATCACTTTGTTTCTTTTGTTTGTGTCGCATTCTAGAAAAATTTCTTTTGGCCATTTCACCCCCAATTATTTAGTTGTTCTTTATTAAGTCATTAGCAAAACGTTTCTTATACTTACAGTTTAAAATCAGGTCGCTCCGTCAGATGACTTCCCTTGACAGCAAATCTACTGACATGAAATTTTGCTCGTGTTTTGTAGCGAAGTAATCAAAATCTCGAATTCAAACCATTGATTATATTGTTGACACACGCGCGCGCGGAAACCAGATTTGAACTCAGCTATGTGCAGTCAGGTGAATGAGATATCATGGAAAGCAAGAGCGATGTGATTTGATTAGTAGCTCTATTGACGTAAACGACATATTTTTATGGCAAATCGACAACAAGTGTGACAACTTATTTTGGCCAATTCACCCAATGCTACCCTACCCTATGTTAGTATGATATATTGTATTAATAATAATTACAATTGCATAATAATTGAGCTTGCTTATTTCAGTAATAGTTAAATATTATCTCCATTATTGCCATGGTTTACAGTAGTATGTATATATCATAGACTATTGTTAGTCATAGATCCATTTTTATATGCATGTAAAAACATGATACTTGCAGCCGTTGCATGTCTGTTTGAATGTTATCACATCAAAAATGTATTGTGCGAGTATACTATCGGGGTATACTATTCCGTATACTATCTAATCTAGAGATTGAGCGAATTGGCGAGGTAAAATAATAAATTTTGAACAAATTTTCAAATTTCAGATGTACATGTAGAATTTAGAGTCGTTGCTCATCATCCAATGAGAAAAGCTGCATGATGACATGGGCATATGCTCGTGTGACATTTTTTGAGTATGTTTGCGTCTAGCAATGCAAATGAAATTGTCTTTCAATGTATTGCTAAAAGAGTTTCCAATGTAACTGTTTATTACGATGCTTCACTGTCTCTTTATCCATTGCCGAAATGCGAGCAAATCCTCATGATTTTTTACGATTAAGAGCAACAAACCTGAATTATGAGTTCCAAGTGATAAAACATGTAACGGACCAGATAAGTTTCGATACATTATTTGCAGTGAAAACGAAAGTGCTCTTGAATATTGATATGCAAAATATTTCTAAATATCTATCATGTATTCACAATTCAGCAATCGTCCAGATCATTTCATAAAAGAAGCGTCCAGATAATTAATGGCACTTTTGCAAAGCCTGTTCCTGAGAAAACTTAAGGTTATGAAGTTAGTCTATTGTTTAAATGAAAAATGCAGAAGGGCCTTCTGTGTCCAGCGCTTTCCAAATTGGGATCCGGGCAGGACTTGGGCTCAGTTGTTTGGAAACACGAACGCAAAAACCACAGTTAAAGGTTTTTAAATCAGTCTGAATCGGCCTCGATATCTGGATGCTGACATCTTCAGTTTGAAAGAAGAAACGGTGGTCATTTGATATCAACGCTACAAGCGTTATGGTGAAGATGTGATCCATCGTGCTGTATTTCTTTCTGAATTCCGATTGTTCTTTCGGTTCCTGTTCGTCAGAATGAGGTGTTTTTCGGTTTACAATAACTTTAGTATAAAGCTTATGTATGTGGGATAGGAGGCAGATGGGGCTGTAGTTTTTAAGATCTTCCTTATCTCCTTTCTTGTGTATCAAAACCATTTTTAACTCTGTCCATTTTCTCGGTATCTTTTCTTCTCTTAGATATCGGTTAAAGTGTGTGTGCATTTAGGACTTTCAAAAATTGTGCTCCGGACGTTTCCAGCATCTCCATTATTATGCCATAATTCCCGGGTGCTTCCCCCTCTTCATCTTCTGTAAAGCATCTTCTCCTTCGCTTATCATTATATGAGGCTCGTTTCCTTCTGTTTGCTCATATGACGATTGGCTCAATTCTTGTGGATGATTTGAAAAGGTGAATGTAAATGTTTTACAGACCTTCTCCACTTCACTCTAATAAACCCTGAGTTCGCAAAACTCACGAAACATTTCTGCTAACGCGCTCCATGATGATGTTCGTCGTACATTGATATGTGTGTTAAGTCTGTTTTCCACGCCAACCATCCATGATTGATAAACATACATGCACATAACATACGTGCATATTGTTTTTAGAGACCTGCGAAGCTTCGAGATTCGAATCGGTTCGCGTCGGCTGGCCAAAACTTATTTCAATTTTCTTTTTATTTATAGACTGTTTTCGCACGGTGGTACTTGAACGTGACCTTGTGGAAAGCTTACGATGTTGGATTCTCATTGAAAGTGGTTAAAAACGTCGGTTGCTAAACAGTAGGTCGAATAAGTTATATTGCGTGCTACATGCTACTCAGATCAGAGTTTCGGGCTCAGTCGGTCTTTCTGATCGAGTACGGGACCGATATACAATTATTGATTTAAAGCAGAATTGTAAATGGCCCATAAGTAGGTTCGTAAACTCATATCTTGCTATGGCTACAAGACGGACTTCTCAGACTACTTCTTCAGATAGGATCTCATAGACCACTACAAGAGTTTACTAAAACAATGAATTATGTTACATATCCTAAAAAAGGAACTCTTGCTAAAAGTTGACCATGGAGGCAAAACTTAGATAGCATATCTAGCTAATGAGAACAGAGTGTTTTACACCATCTGATCTTTTGACACCACTCCACAGACATCCATTAATGAAGCCCAGTAAGAAAAAATTAGGGACTCTTAAATTCCGGCATAATACTTTCAACCGCTCGATTGACTGAATCTTTGAGACACAGATGCTTCGGAAAGGTGAGCATTTCATCTCGACCAGCCAAATTTCAGCTGGAAGAAATCTAGCCAGAGCACCAAATTTCGATCTTCGCATTTTTATTGATATGAACTAGTATTTTCATACACTGACTACTTGATTAATCCTACTTAATCCTACTTAATGATTAAAATTGATATTTTCCATTTCCACGCGGGCAAGTCTAGGCCCATCAATCCAAACGTATGTAGAAATTGATTATATATTATAGTGCTCAAAGTCTTATGTAATCCTTTGCCTGTAGTAGCTCATATGAGCATAAGTGACAATTTTACGTAGAAGTCTACATAAGTTATTTGTCAATTTGGTCAGAATTCGGCCTGATCAATTCAAGTAGTCAGTATAGACATCAAAAACATAGGAAGCCATAGGCAGCAATCACTTATTATAATATTCTATAATTTCTTTCTGAAAATTGCGATAGAAATGAAATAGAATCTATTAATTTCTAGTTCACGAAAATTTTTCATGATTTTTATGGGAACGATTGACGGAGTTCTATCTAACTCATCATGTTGCGCATTTGAAATACTGTAAATTATAATTACAAAGCATAATGGATTTTGATTATCTCAGAAAAATATAGACATGTCCTTCAATAGACGGAAATTGTAAATGATTGTCCTAGTTGGTAAACATATTAGTCCGGGAGGTAGCGTGAAGTTGTGCAGGGAACGAGGTAGTACATAAAACTTTCACATAGCATAGTACACCTCTAACCTACTGCAAAACTTCGCGTCTGCCGGATCAGATCATTTGCTTTTCAGAAATAGAGAGGATAACAAAATCCTATGTGTTTCCAATGGTAAAATTGTGACATTTAAGGTGTTGACTCCATTTTTTCGAATTTTTGCTCATAAAAGTTACACAAATTGGTATTTTGTTGAACTGATTATTATAGAAATCATCTACAGATCATGATCTTTCAAATGAGTTATCATTCAGTGACAGAGGATGAAGTAAAGTGTACAAACAGACACTTTTCGTTGGTGTAACTGCAAATTTTGACATATAAATTTCAGGAAAATTGTTGATATACTTTAACGAAAAGTGTCTGTTTGTACACTTTACTTCATCCTCTGTCACTGAATGATAACTCATTTGAAAGATCATGATCTGTAGATGATTTCTATAATAATCAGTTCAACAAAATACCAATTTGTGTAACTTTTATGAGCAAAAATTCGAAAAAATGGAGTCAACACCTTAAATGTCACAATTTTACCATTGGAAATACATAGGATTTTGTTATCCTCTCTATTTCTTAAAGGCAAATGATCTGATCCGGCAGACGCGAAGTTTTGCAGTAGGTTAGAGGTGTACTATGCTATGTGAAAGTTTTATGTACTACCTCGTTCCCTGCACAAGTTCGCGCTAGCTCCCGGACTATATTTTCTTAATGCCTGGTGGTGTAGCCAAGTAAATCGTACGTCTAAAAAATATGTTTAAGTAGGTCTATGTAAATATTTTGCAATTAGATTCGAGATACAGAAGAGTAGTTGAAACTCATCGCAAGCATGAATTGAGGCAAATCAGGCACAGTTTGCATAGTTGATTTATGTGCACATTCGTGGTGAAAATTAGTTAAACGCGAAGAAGTACGACTAAGTAGCATAAGATAATCGAGATAAGGAACAATTTTGGAATTGACAAGGAAAAAGGACTGTCTATAAAGGCTTTGAACTGTATTCCAACTCTATTCAAGTAGCTCAACAGTAGTTCAAAGCTTTGTCAGTAGTTTGAACACCGAAAAGTTGCAAAAGTTTGACAAATCCAATAGGAACATTCAGAAATCTGGTTCGCAATTCAAAATGATTCATCTTCTCAAATGCTTTAGTAAAATCGAATCCAACAAACAGCAGCACCATGCAAGGGATCATCAGCCACTTTTGTAATACCGTCATGAAATGCGATCAGACCATCTTCTGGATGAAATTTACAAGATCATCTAGCACAGTGGTTCTTAACCGGGGGCCATGTGGCTCCCTGGGGAGGAATTTAACATACCAGGGGAGGAATGATGTCCAAAGGAGGATTTGTGGAGGAATGAGGTTCGAAGGAGTATTTGGGATGAACAAGATCTGTAGATTTATCGTCACGTGTGAGTTATCATCGTCAGTGTTCGTTAATCGTTTCCCAATATTCAGGATGCTAATGCAGCTACTGTGTAATAGCCATCACGACCACAGATTTAGAAACTATTAATATACAGTACATGCAATTATATGTGTGTACTGTGTACGACCGTCCCATTCGAATAATTATTTAATTACCGGAAGAATCAATTACGCGGCTCAAGCTTGTCACCTGAACGCTTTGTCTGTGGCCTGCGCAGTTGCCCTGACATGAAAGACTCGAAGAGAGTATTCTGGTCAGAGAGAGTCAATGAAGAGTGGCGTCACATTCCCATTCATAAGTGAAGATGAATGATGGCAGTGAAATACGATTACTCACGCCAGCTGACTACACTTACGATGATGACTTCAAGCAGTTATGGCTGTTGGAAAGGCGTTAATGCCTCTAACTTTTGAACCACCCGCCCAATTGACTCCATATTTGAACTACTGATGATTCAAAGTGTGAGCTCCATTTCATCTATTCATGCAACCTAGCTATTCTCAATACTAAAAAAGTTAGTCAGCGTGCGAAAATTAGTAAGACAATAAAAATCAAGGAATCTTGCCAATTTTTACTGTCTTACTAATTTTCGCACGCTGACTAACTTTTTTAGTATTGAGAATAGTTATGTTACATGAATAGATGAAATGATGCTCACGCCCTGAATAATCAGTAGTTCAAATATGAAGTCAATTGGATTAGTGGTTCAAAAGTTAGAGGCATTAATGTGTAAAACTTGAATATTCTTTAGGGTGCGGCGATGTTTTATTTTCCCCAACGATCGATTTAATTTCGATTTTTCAGAAAAATTTCGATTATTTTTCCGATTTCGATTTTTTTGTAAACCAAAAAAGAAATCATTTCAAAACAGTCTGAGCTTTATTTTCTAATTACGTGTAAGTGGGCGATACATGTATGACAAACGTCTCAAAATATCGGCCAATACTGAATCATATGAAAGCATATTGTGAAGTCTAATTAGAAAAACGCATTACCCCCTACTCATTCAAAACTTTACTGTTGCGTCTGATTTTGATCAGTTGTCGTGCGCGCAAGCCACTCAAATTTGCACGACTGGGCGTTATGGTATTGCCCGTTACACTTCCTAGTTTTTCCGAAGCCGTGTTTGTTGCTGGAATACACAAGAATTGTCGGGCAATCCTGGCCAAATTTGGAAGATTCTGCAGTTGATTCTTCCAGAAGGCAAGAACGTCAAATTTCTTGTGGTCGGGTGCAGGATTTGTTTGCTTCACCAATTCGACATATCGCTGCCACTCCATCATAGCTCGGTCTTTGATGTTTTTGCTATCTGATTCCACCGGAGATCTAATTTTCATCTGCGACCACAAGGAAATACATTGTCGTTTCTCATCAGACTTTTCTTGGCTCACTCCTGCAGTAATCACCTTCTCTTCTGTGTGAGATTATTTCTGCATGAAGTCGACAATACGCGCGACGATAATGTTCTTCGCAACATCAGCTTGTGTGAAAGAGAGAATACGTAGAAATCGTGGATCGATCGCAGAAGCGACCAACAGAATTGGTTGTTTTGATGATCAAGTAACCATCCTACATGTAGCTAGCTGGGAGGAATCACAGATAATTTCAATTAAGAAATCGTTCTCGTGTACATGAAATGAATTGGGTTTGACCACTTCCCATACCTGTATTGACCTGAATTGGGAAATGTAGCATTTATTTATCAAAACGAAAAAATCGAACTGAAAATATCGATCTCTTTTGATTACCGATCGATTTTCGATTTTTCAATTCCGATCGATTTTTTTCCCGATCGATTTAAATCGCCGCACCCTAATATTCTCCCGTTGAGGTATAATCGCGAGTTGATGCTGCGTCATTCTTTCTCGGAGCATGACGTCTCTCTCCTTATATATTCTCTATGATTCTGTGAATTTGCTTAATCAATTGCTATTTTCAACGTCATCAGCCAATCACAGTTCGTCATTAGTCCATTGGCGTATATCTTGCTACGGCATGTCATTCTGCAGAATTGATCGATGATTAACTGTCTCGCGACAACTGTTATTATGGCTTCCAAGCAAAAAATCAAAGTTAGACAATATTCAGTGGACTATCTCAAATACGGCTTTATTGCAGCAGCTCATGATGCACGCTTGCCATTCTGCTTACTATGTCACCAAACGTTGGTAAACGATTCAATGAGACCGTCGAAATTGCAACAGCATTTTACAACCCGTCATAGTGAACACGGCAACAAGCCCGTTAAATACAGGTTTTCCAGTTCGACAATGCGACTATCAGATTAAAGAATATGTTTTAAGATGCAACAACGGTATTTCTGTTAATCAGCAGCGTTTTCAATTGAATGATATTGTTTTTAATCGGTAGTGATAATAAGTGAGTTTATTAATGGATTTATAAGTTTAATGAGCGGCAACCTGAAATCATCAACGGCTTTTCATATTCAATTATATTTTATTTAACAGGTAAGTCAATACAAAAAGTTTCGATAATTTTTTTAATTCGAAAAGGTAAAATATGTCAAGTCATTAAAAACTTTTTACGAAAAGGTAAGTCAATACGAAAAAGTTTTGATAATCTTGAAATTTTTTATTCCATTATGAAACAAAACAAGTACCGTAATATTCATTGATGGTTTTGTAAGACATCCTCGCGATTAATTAGTCTAGGCATCAATCTGCCCATACGTCTGGAAGACCTTCCAATCTTATTTGCAGTGATGGCATTCATGTTTTGGGAGGCGAGTTGCAGTAAGGTCAAATTCCGCTGTTGTCCAGTGTAGTTGTGTAAATGCTCACGAATCTCAGCTACTTCTCTCTTGAAAGCCGCTTTCCACACGGAAAACGCGTTCTCTGCGATATTGAGAAATGGAGAGTAGGGCGGTAAGTACCTAATAGAGTGTCCCTCTCGCAAACTGACATCACGGGCTCTATTGTGGCACGGAGCATTATCCATGACGAATACACGAGGTCCAGCCCCAGCCGCAACGGACGCTTCTTCCAGCCAGGAGTTAAATCTCTCACAGGAGGTTCCGCCTTCGTAGAATTCATGATGGATGACACCTTCATTAGAGACCGCCAAGATGAGAGTAAAATTCCGCCCGCGCTGTCCATGAACAATCCTGACAGCTCGCTCTCCCCGTCTGGCATGACTTCGTGTGCGACTGATCCATAAATTAAAGCCGGATTCGTCTACAAAAATAGATGTTGGCGGATGGTTTGCGTTGATCGTGTGCAGATACCAGTTCGCATACTCGGCCCTTTCCACTTTGACGTCATGGCTATTGCGGTTGACTTGAACAGTCTCCATTTTCTCTAAGAAGATGATACGATTTCTCAGACATGTGCTGATAGTTTGAATTGAAACAAATGGCTTGTCCGGCATCCGCGCTTGTAGATCAGCTTTGATTTGGGCTAACGTGTATTCCGGTTGGGATTCAACTATCTCTACCACAGTATTTGCCATATCTTCGTCCATCTTTTGGTGTCGTCTTCCTCCTCTGGGACGCTCAATGACTCCTTCAAGTATATAACGATGTACCATTGAATACGCAGTACCCCGTTTCACACCGAGAACTCGAGCGGCTTCAATATAATCAAAACGAATCGATATCATTTATTCTTCACGTGAAATACCGCTCACTAATCTAATAGAAACACAATTGAACTATTTTGCTGCAGTTTATTTATTGTTGTCGCTCTCAATTGTGAAATGACGCAATATTTTATCTTTTAACGTTTTAGAAATTAAAGTGCCGCTCTTGATTCGGTAGTTGCCGTTGTCGTGTAGGGAAACCTGTACTTCTGTGACGTTCATTTGAAGCTTCTAATGATGTGCTGATCATAAGATTTTTCTGAAATCAAAAAACCGACTTCTACATGCTCAATCTTTTGCAGGATAAACCATTGGCTAACATCAAGAAGGTCGATTGCTCACTTCTGCCACCTACTCGCAGAACACTGTCAATGAAGATTCGCCGTACCCACTACGTAACCTCAATGTGGTTGAATGCTACAAACGCTTGTCCGACAGATGGGCTCTCTCCCATAGACTATGGGTGGACTGTTGATGGAGATATCCTTACCCCTATCTGGTATGAGGGGCCGGCAGTTCCGGATTCCTTGTTCAGCGATGCTTTGACGATTGAGGATGAGGAGTCGTCGTCCGATATCGATGAGGATTGGAGTGGTGATTCTGACTCCGATACTGAACTATGAGATGATTGGAAAATCAAATTAAAGATTTTTATTCTCAAAACTGTTTTTCTGGCCACCACACGTGCATGTACATATAAGAATAACATTCAACAAGCTTAATAAAATAAATCTTAATTCTAGAATATATAATTCAAAAGTCAAAATTAAACTACGAAACATAAGAAATATAAAAAAAACATAACCATTCCAGCTAAGGTAGGCTATTTTTGGGGGGTCAATGGGGGCTTCTGGCGGGGTCAACCCACCACTGAAAGTTTCTGGTAGCATCCATTCAGTATTTGGTGGGTTAAAAGGAACAATTTGGCACTGGTATCATCTGGTTAGGCTTCCAGCTGAGGTAGGCTAATTTTGGGGCTCGAGTGCTTTGGGGGCTTCTGGCGTGGTCAACCCACTACTGAAAGTTTCTGGTAGTATCCATTCAGTATTTGGTGGGTTAAAAGAAACAATTTGGCACTTGTCCCATCCAGTTAGGTTTCCAGCTAAGGTAGGCTAATTTTGGGGGTCAATGGGGGCTTCTGGCGGGGTCAACCCACCACTGAAAGTTTCTGGCAGTATCCATTCAGTATTTGGTGGGTTAAAAGGAACAATTTGGCACTGGTATCATCTGGTTAGGCTTCCAGCTGAGGTAGGCTAATTTTGGGGGTCATTATGTTGACCCCTTGACCCCACCCACCAACGGCGACCCGGCAGAAGCTGATTTTCGTGAATAGCAAGGATTACTCGTTCATCTGGTACTAGTGGCAATTGGTTAGCTTTCCAGCTACCTTAGACCCCCCTGGCTCCCGCTCTATAAGCATGGAAAGTCAACTCGACATACAATCACTTCCATGTATAAATCGAGAACCGACACGGCGGCACGTTCATTGAAAGCCAGCTACGAAATATCTCATTTAGTCGCTAAATCAGGAAAGCCCCACACAATCGCAGAAGAATTAGTGAAGCCGGCTATACGTGTATTCGCCAACACGGTATTGGAGAAGCATGTTACTGATGCGAATCTAATTCCACTGAGCAACGATTCTGTCCGGCAGCGTATCGATGAAATGGGTGGTGATATTGAAGAACAGTTAATACATAAACTACGTAACTGCTATTTTTCTGTACAAGTTGATGAATCAACTATAAACAGAAGTGACTGCATCTTGATGGCATTTGTTCGGTACATCGACGAAGGAGATTTCAAAGAAGAAATGCTGCTATGCGAGTATTTCCCTACGACGACAACAGCACTCGACATCTACAACATTTTCAGCGACTACCTTGCGAAATGAAACATTCCCATGACTTCCATCACCTCTTGCGCAGCCGATGGTGCACCAGCCATGATTGGAAAGAACAATGGTTTCCTGAAACTCTTGAAGGACAACAATGCCAACATTAAGACTATTCATTGCGTTCTGCATCGTGAGAATCTAGTGTCAAAGAATCTTTCACCAGAATTGTCCGATATCATGCACTGCGTCGTCAAATGCATCAATAAAATCAAGGCTAATCCTAAAATGGAACGTCTGTTCAATCAATTCAGCAACGATAATGATGTACAAGCCACATTGTTGCTACACAACCATATACGCTGGCTATCGCAAGGGAATTGCTTGGCAAGATTATGGCAGCTCTATGATCAGATCGAAAAATTTCTCGATGGTTATAAAGACTTTGAATCACTATGGACCCCTAATGAATCACTAATGGACGGCCATACATTGCATACTTAGCAGACATTTTCGGTAAGATGAACAGCTTGAATCTTTCCCTGCACGGTCAATGTAAGACTCTCCTTGACGCCAGGACTAACCTACTGGGTTTCATAACATGTCTTGGACTTATCCGCGATGAAATATCAAGACAGGATTTCAAGAGTATGACTACAATGCAGCAGTGTGAGATAAGTGACCATTGTTTACTCGTGATTGTTAACCACTTGGATATGTTGATCTCAGACTTCAACAACCGTTTTGAGGATATAAGGAACATGAATTTCCCAGACTGGCTGGTTCAACCAATGTTGTGCTCCGTCGTTCAGGTTGATGAATCTCTACGAAATGAACTGTGCGACATGCAGCAAGACCCTTCAATGATGTGCCTTTTTCGGCTTAAATGTCAAATGGCATGGCTCGCTCAGGAAACTGTTGAAAAGTACCCAATGTTATCAGCCAATGCTCACACGCTACTACTTCCTTTTCCAACATCGTACCTGGTCGAGTCCGGTTTCTCGGCGGTATCAGATTTGATGACATGACTAAGAAGAGAAATCGACTGAACATCAGCGTACGCGGTGATTTGAGATTAAAACTCACGAATTTGAGACCTCGAATTCAGGAATTGTGCGGTAAGCATCAGGCTCAGTGCAGTCATTAGTTTTTTGTTGAAATGCTTATAACACTTCCCATATACATGTAGGCTTGCTTAGATTCTTCTTGATAGGTTGCCTGAAGTCTGCTTTTGAAAATATTTGTTTCTGCTTTTTTTGACTTCTTTTTTGAACTTGAATAGGGGCCTACTAGTTTAGAGGGAGGAATTAAACACACTTTCAACTTTTAGGGAGGAATCCGAGCAAAAAGGTTACGAACCACTGATCTAGCATTTCCATCTTTGTCAATACACTTACCGCTTATAATCAACTGACTACCATAATCAGCTGCAGAATGATTACAGGGAATCATTATTGACACTATTAAATCTTTTATTCGGTAATGAGAAGATATACGAGTTTATTACATAAACTGCATCTGTGTTTATTAGTTCCAATCTCAACAAGTCTATCTCATCCAAAAGAAACAACAACTGTCGTGGGGATTTTTGGACGATAACTCTGTAATCAAAGTGGTTGCTACAATTTGGTTTAGTGTTGAAGCTGCTATTTGAATGCAATTTCTATTTTATTTCCTGTTGATTATTGGTTTGTCTGCAAACAATGGGACGTTTGACATAAATTCAATTGAAAGATGCAGCAGATGCGAGTCAGGCTGAAAGTGGATTCCTAAGAAAACGTTATTGTAAAGTAATGGAGCAATGTAACTGCAATGGATAATACAAAGTTGTAAAGCCGAGGTGCAAATGCAGTAAACTGCAGTAAATAAAGATAAAAGTCTAGGAGGCTCTTTTCATTAAGAGAGAAAAGCCTGCACTGTGTGTGCAAAAGGAACACGTAATCTCGCTAAGTCTGGATTTTTAGCTTTATGCAGATTTTTGCGTTTTGTCTTGCTACTTATGTTTTTACTACTTATTTGATTCTTAGACAGTCATGTTCTTATTGTTTATGCATTGCAAGGTTGTCGAGATATCCATGCCAGTCGTGCATAATTCTTTTGGTGATCCAAATGCTGGACATGTACCGCCATGAATTTTAGTCAATTCTTAAATTAAATCACTTTGTAAAATTCTGTCATTGCCATGTTAATCCCTGACAAGAATGGTCGAAAAAGTTCGGAAACAATTATTGGTTTTCAATTTCATTTACAAAATTACAACGGGGACAAATTGCTTCAAAGATAAAAGTCAAAAAAACATTGTCAATACATTTCGAATGCCAATATCGCTTTTCAGAATATTTAGCTTTTTTACTTATAAAAGCAGTCAAAGTTATCAAAATTGGTTCCAGCCCTGTGAGTATTACTACGCTTTATCGAGAGATTATTCAACAAAGCTTGTCAAAATAACAAAGAAGAAACTATAACTATTGAAAAACAGCTATCGTGAAATAATCTGATGAATTTCCGCTATCGAATAGAATAGAAAGATCTGATAAACAAATGTGGAAATGTTGTTGGATGTGGATGTCGAGAAGGCATTCAGCAGTGAATATTCACTAGGTTGAGGCTGAGTGACCTTGAGAGTATTGACACAAGTATTTTATGCGAAAATATGCGAATTAATTCCATTTTGATGCATTTAATAGTTAATTACATTATATCTAGAGCAAGCAAGTCCTCAGCAGAAGTCTACTTTTTTTGACTGACTTTATGTGCAGGCCTGCATGGAGCAGAGTTTGTTATTTGCTCTATGCTGTAGACATTTAGAGCAACATTAAAAGATGTACTAGGGATTTGCTGGATATTTGGTGACGTCACTGATGGTTGAAAATGAAAACTGTCTATTTTGTTGATTGAAGCTCCTCTAATTACGCATTTCATACTTTTACATGCAAACGAAAGTATGTATTACGTGTCTCACATAGGCATCGATACATTTCATCTGATTATTTATGTGTGAAATATCATTTATTTTTAATAATTACCATAACACTTATGCACATCGAACTAGATAGGTTAATAAAGAAGAAATTAAGTCTGGAATTTTTTCAAGATATGGTGCTGTCTGCAGGTGCTGTTGCGACCTACACGTTTCGGATATAGCATTAATCTAATGTTATCGACTCAAACCATGTGTTATGCCATCATATCTGGGTGGATCAATTATTCTTCTTGAATATCAATAGTCATCCATATATTTATATATATATCACTAAATAAAACAAATCCGTGATTATCTATGATATCTATGGATATCCACGCCAAAACGTCGTTGATGCGGTTGTGCATCTAACTTTTTGTCTCAACAGCAACCGTGAGTAAAATGCAAAAATCCCAAAAATTGATGAGCAGAAAAGTTTTTGCATTTTGCTTGTATCACTAGAGAGTCAGAGAGAGATGGAAAAATATTTCGAAATTTTATGCTATTATTGGCTGACACTCTTCATCATTGGGGAGATGGGGAAAATAAATTTTCTCAAATTTTCATGTGAATTTCTGCAATTTGATTACAGACACATAATTGGCCTTTGACAATTTTATCAAATTTTTTTTATAATAAATCGTCTTTTTGAATGTTGGCTTCTATACTCCATCTACATGTATATTTATATGGTTCATTATTAACATGTTTATCTCTTGAAATGCAAGCACCATTCCCTGTGCTTAAATAGTAAATCAAAGGTTTTGTTTCTAGTATCTATTCAAGTCATGCTAATGAGCAACATGCTGACCTATTGGCGAAATTGTAGGAAGGAGCGTGTAAAACAACACAGATTTGAATAAATCTTAAATTGTTTAAATACTTTTTGTACATTGGAGATTAATTTACCTTCAGAACTGAACTCATCTCTACTCTATGCATTACATGATCTTCAAAATCAAACGCATGCTGAAGAAAACGACCCAAAGTTTATCAATATATATTCTGTATTCTATTTTCAGTTGTCATCATTACAAGAAACGTCAAGTTAGTTAAACAAAATCATAAAGAAACAAGCTCTGACTTGGGAACAATGTAAGACTTACGACCTTTTGTCTCATTCTGTACAAAAGTTTTATTATTGACTTTGATTATTCTAATCAAAACCAATAAAAAAATTTGACTGACGAATGTTGATGTTAATACTGGTTAACATGCCTTTTTATTGGAATTCGGAGGGTAACATGTAATTCGAACAATCAAATAGTTAATATTTACATTCGATAGTCACCTGCCACATTTAGCAAGAGACATCATTGAACAATTCAAATTTCTAAAAAAAGCTCAGAATTATGTATTTTTATATTAACATTCAAACAAGAAAATTATTCTTCAAATATTCTTCGCCAATTTTTTTTTTATTGACACTGTTCGCTATAATCGTTGTATATAAGCAAAACATTTCTTTTAACGTGACAATTAATCATCATTCGTAACTTCATGATCACTTTGTTTATACTTGATTGAACGGATATTTATCAGTTATATAAACAACACATAGACCAAATAGACAGAAGATACCAGTATACGAAACTCAATGAACGATAACAATCCGATGTAATTTCCATACAAGTGAGTCAAATGGTAAATTTTGTATACTTTATGAGACTTACCCATAAATGTAATCAACAGAGGTGGACACTCGCAAATTATTTCTTAATCTGCAGAGCCTAAATGCTTTACGGGTGATTCCAGTCGAAAAAGTGCAAAAAACCCAAAATCTTGTATATGCACAGTCAAAGTTTCGGCAAGAACTGCTAATGCTATACATAAACGATCATTATTCTGCTTTCCCTGATTTTAACAAAAATATTGTTCTTAGGTTTTTGGTCATTCACACATCATTTACATTTCTGCAATTTTTTAAAACCTCCAACACATCAACCAAATTTGTGAAGAATGCCTTATATAGATATGATCCAGCAGTACTTTAACAGCAGAAATGAAGATCAAACACTCCGCACTGACAATTATGTATACTACGCAGCACTTTATAAAATGTAGTGCAGTCTACAACTTGATGTCTGTACGTTAGCACATGTCTGATGAATCTGTCAAGCTCTAGCAATTCTCTTTTAGCACATACATGTACAGTAAGTTAGATTTGACAATGAAGTTTTATAGTCCGCTTATAGCAATTGCAAATTTCGATTTACAGTCCATTTCCATAGCCTTTGCGTCAGACGGCAATCCCTAGCATTGAACATTCAATAGGTGGCTAGCGCCAATGTCATCAGCAGTGGCGTCGAGTGCTCCATGACCATAGGCCTTCACTCGGCATTGGAATACTATTTCTACACCAATGACTTTTATGTTACAACATTAATCTTCATAAAAGCTGAATTTTTAATAACAATTTCCCGAACATTTTTTAAGGTCAAGTGAAAGTGCACATGAGAAGTGATTGCTCATGTCGCTTAACCGCCTCACTCAAGGAGTTCAGATTACTACAGTATATCCCCTCTCTGTCGAGACCACATTTTCTCTAGAAAAAAGGAGGCAAGGCCAACAGTTTCTTGTGTTTCTCGCGGCCGGTCAGCCACTCATCTGTTTGAAATTTTGATGCATTAAAATGTGTTGTGTATTTCTTATTTCTTTCTCTGTGAGTACTGTCAATTTTATAGCAGGTGTTGGACTACCTTGCTTGACGACTGTCATCTTTTCAGTATATTGGGTCGCGCTTCCCTTACTATATTTAGGTACCGCGCCTCGATCAAGAATTGCAGAGAATTTCATTGCAAAAATTGGAGAAGGCAAAGCATTATGTCTATCGGGAAAGCCATTATTGGCGCGGGCGCGGGCGCGTGCGCTTACTGACTGACACACACACACACACACACAACTCCCTTTCGCTGTCTGAACATCAGTGCTCCGTCTGAACACATGACAAGCTTGTGTGTCTAATTGTTCGAAGAAAACAGCTGTGATTCAAACACATGCTGCAAAACTGTTCACTGTGAGGTTGAGTCTGATTTTGAGACGGAAAGCTGTACACAGCTAAAACGAGAAGCTATCGAATGTAAATGAATGATGACACTTTTCATTTTTATAATTGTTGGAAAATAATGTTTGAGGATGCGCCGAAGGCCACGCAGGTACGGAGAAGACGCCACTGGTCATCAGATTAGCATTTTTAATCATTCTTTGAAAGTGATGGCTAAGAACGAATAGTGTACCTAGTACTAAGCTCATTTAAGAAAATTTGAGTCTGATCTCCCGAACGCATAGGATCACACAATAAAAATGGTCAATGCGTCGGTGGCAATAGAATGTCAGGGATAGCTAAACTGCAAATCCATATATGTGCCAACAGTTTGCAAAGCATTTTAATGATGTCAAAGGAGCATTTATTAACGATGTTAAAATATTTCCGCATGGGATTTTCTTCACAATATTGATCAAGAAATTGGAAGCTTTTAAGAAATAGACGAGCAACAATGATCCATTAATTAGTAAAACAGAAAAATAAAAATTTGTAAATCAATATGGATACTATAGAAATACGATTTTGCGTATTCAAATGTTCGTTAGTTTCTATCATTATGATACGCACTCGCATCACTCGTCCTTTCTGATCAATTTTATTGAAATTACTCAATGTTTGATGGGTGTACGTTAGTAGAATAGCACAATTTGATCATTATGGAAAGAATTTTGAGCTTCAATAAAACAACTTAAATGACTGAGTCCAAAATTCATTTTTAAAATTTAGAAAAACAGTTCATTGCGACGGATTGGTTGGCAATGCGAAAATATTTTGGAGTATTTATAAAAGAAAACGTCGCTGAAATCGGGCAGTATGAATATAATTCGACCGGTTTCGAGTGGAAGTCAAAAATTGAGCTCCTACTCTTCCTCAGGAATGTTAACAAAAGAATAGACCATAGAAAGGCCTATTACATTAACGGTTTGGAAAAATTCAAATGATCATAGTGGAGTCATAGAAAAATGTTATAGAAATGGAAGTCTACATTTTACATACAGCTAGGGGATTGTGGATCATAGATAGGGGATCGTTGGAATGCATGCTGCATGTTGAGGCCGAAGGACCAGTCGGTCATTAGCTGGCTGATGAATTTAAATTCTTCTTTCTTTCTCACCATTTCATTGCCGTTTAGCTTTTTCAAAACTGTCACTTTAACATCTTCCAGGGAATGCTGATGTTGAATGCAATGATAAGGGACCACTTTATCATCCTTACAGTGGCTGATATCAAATCGGTGCTTGTTCATTCTCTCCCTTAGTGATCTTGATGTTTCACCGATGTAGTGGAATCCACAGCCCTGGAAACTGAGAGTGTAAATTATATTAGATGATTCACATGTTGTTCCATTTGCTTTGATTGTGCATGAGAGGCCACTGATGTTCGATTTTATGTTGGTATCAACGGAGAGCATTTCACATGTCTTACATCGCTTGTTGTTACATTTTGATATGACTCCAGTGCTGTCAAATAGATTCTGAGTCGTATTTGGATTTTTCAGCTGAGAAGAGACCAGGTATTGTTTCATTTTCATCGGAGGTTTCCACCATAAATGTGTTTTGATTATTCATACTGCCCGATTTCAGCGACGTTTTCTTTTATAAATACTCCAAAATGAGTCCAAAATTCATTCAGGCTACGTAAGAATAATCATTTAGTTCATCAGACTTCCTTGATTACATCTTTTCTCATTTTTCTCGCGTATGCTAGACTGAGCGATTGTCATTATCGAATCGCACGATTCAATAAATGAATATTGGTTTCAGCAACTTCTATTTCAATATCGGCTATCACTTTTACGTAGCGCTACTTCTCTTTTTGCTGCTTTATTTTTGATTTTACTGTGAAGCGAAAATTCATATATTTATAGAAATAGATGAATCTAATTCTGTGGTATCAAGTCAACTTCGATCGTTTGGGGCTTCCCTTACAAATGAAAAATAGTTATTTGTGCATTTGTTTGGGTCCCAACCACCTCTGACAATCTTACATAAATAATGAAAAATAGCATCAACAAAACTTGTTCATATGTGTATCAGAATTACCTAGTTAGAGCAGTCTTTCTTCGGAGACAGCGAGCTCGGAGAATGAACAATGATAGTGGGCAAATCCTCGCAATCTTCTGCCGCCAAAATATCTGCTTCCTCCTCTTCTTCTTCTTTAGTTTTCGTGATGCCATTCGCCTCGGTGACATCTAGATGCATTGCAGATCCTAGATGTACAGCAGACCGGTTTCCATTGGGCCCGTTTTCTCCCGGCGTGTAACGAGTGCTAGCCAAGGCATACGAAGGTCCAGCACCCGTCTTGTTACGTCTTCCAAATCCTAAGACTTTGTTGATGGAATCGCGTATGGACTCGTTCAACCAGCCGTAAAGAAAAGGATTTATGCAAGCCGATGCCATGGCGAACACTTTCAGTACAAGGTCTATTGTTTTGATGTGTTTTTCGGGAATATTGATCTTTGATTCTGATGACGATCCTTTGCATAGCATGTCTAAAAGCTTATTCACATTAAGCTTGTTGTCATCGTCATTCACTGAACCAATAGCCTTTTTAAGACTTTCTGGTAACACAATGGTAGGAGATTGTACATATGCCCGTATTTCAAGCAAAAGTGAATAAACGGCAAATGGAGTCCAACAAATCGCAAAGCACGCTACAATGCCCATTAAAATTCTGTTGGTTCGTTTTTTCTTCTCGTCATCTTTCTTTGTCACAATTCGACGACGCAGTCTGATGTATATTTGGAAATATAGAATAGCAGTAATCACCAGAGGAGATAAAAATTGCACTGTAAATGTCCATGTAGAGTATGCCATCCGCAATTCAGAACTACTCCACTTTTCTACACAATATTGAAAGTTTGAAGAATTATTGGGAGATGACAGTTCAGAATAATAAGCCACAGGTATAGCGCTGATAACACTGATAGCAATTGCTCCTATGACGAGACCAATGGCCACAGGACGACTCATGCGGACCTCCAAAGGATATAGAATAACACGGTAACGGTCGATAGCAATGAGAAGAATAGTAAATGAGGAAATGTACATCGGTAGACCGAAGGTTGAAAAGAGAACACGACACAGAATTTCACTCCAGTTGAGTTGCTCTTTCTCGTAAAATACTTGAATTGGCATGTTGAAGGCGCACATGAAAATATCTGAAAAGGCGAGTGTAAGAACAAAAATGTTGGTTACGTTTGTGAGTAGACGAGGCATTAAGCAGACGATCACTATGGCGATGATGACATTGAGGATAAATCCAATAGTAGAAAAGATGGCGTAAAGAACCAGCAGACTGGTGAAAACATACGGAGATCGATGTGAACTCAATTGTGGTTTGGCAAACTCATTCCACGAGAATGAGCCATTTGGAGATGTGAACATGCACCTGGTGGACAAGGAATCCACCATCCTGCAAAGGAAAACACACATTTTAGGTTCAAGAAGGAATAATACATTCATGCATTTCATGTATGTTATGTGGAAATTCAATATTGTCCAATGGCATACATGGAAGTTGACCAAATAATGTTTGACGATCAAGACCAAATTTGGGTCTTGGGTTCACTCTTGGGTTTTGGGTAGTCTTGGGGTACCCAAGATTCTTGGGTACCCCTCAAAAGTGAGAACCCAAGAGTAAAGAAATTGACCATGAATGATCATTTGCGGTTTTCTTGGTAAAATCTGCTTAAATATATGACCACATCATGTCATACTACATGTAGGTTTGCATGTATGTACATGTAAATGCGAGTATGCAACCTACTTCAACCACACGATTGGTCTTTCTATGATAAAACTGTGCTATCATCAAATTTGATATAGACCTACCGTAAATGTCTATCTGATAGTTTGTTTCAGTAGCTTTTTAAACTATAGTTTGATTACCCATGGCTTCCTTGTGAATTTAATCCATTAAGCTAGATGTAATGCACATTGTGTTAAACAGAATTTTGTATATATCATTTTTCATGAAATAAAACAAATAACACATGAAAAAATGCGATGCATTAAATCAATACCTGCATAACGCTTATGCTGTTAAATTGGTAGCATACAACAATTCGTAGATAACTGGCTTCATATAGCTCTCGCCTTGAAAGTTAAAAACTTCGGCCTATATTGTTTATTCTACTATTAGGCTACATGTATTAGAAATAGAAACATATCGGTATTATTTAATGCAGTGACATTCTTTGATGATTGCTTCTTATGATTAGTAAAAATATCGTTATATCTACATTTGTGCTATTTTCATCCTATACGAGGACTATGTTATGTGTGTTTCTTTTCTCGATCAGACATGTTGTAAGGAATGTAGCTTAGTCATGCATGTTGTTCTAATTACCAAGTAGAACTTGGCACTTAGCAGTTAGGTACTAAGTAACTTAGTAGCTTGGTACCCAAGCCAGTCACCGTCCCATTCCCGACCGGCCGGTTTTTCATAAGCTGGCCACCGACCGCCAAAAACCCGGTCGATTCAAGCATAGTGTGCATAGTTTATCAAAGATTGACATGCATCCTCAGTTGAAATATGGGAATATCTAAATGATATCTGAATGAATATCCGAATCGAATGTCAAAAATCATCTGTGGACCTAGTTTACATCTCTAATCATTAACGCAACTCTCTGAGTCGGCATGCATCCATGCCCGGAGAAAATTTGAAACGCACAATTAGCATGTTACCATGCTTCCTCGGGTTTGTGTACCTATTACTTTGTATTTTAAACTGCCCTACATACATACTTTCAGCAATAAAGTAGGCCTATTTTGAAACAGTTTAAGTTCTCATAGCGTGGAGCCAACTTCTTCTTGTCAGTGATAAATTGGATAATTTGAGTTTCATGATAAGAAGCGTGATTTCATCGTTGCCACACGTTTCTAAGATTTTCTTAAGACTTCACTAGACAAATATATATACAGAGATTGTCACACCATGTGAAACTTCAATTGCATTTTACTCACGAGTAATCTTCTTTACAATCTCTGAAGGAATTTCAGTTGACAACAGCTGCAACTCACTTTTGTTAATCAAACATTATCTCCAGAAAATTCATCAATAACTTGCAAATCTACTAATACCATTGCCTAGGATTAAATGTAAACTTGTGAACCAGCAGCTCACTAACAGGAGAATATTTTCGAATTCTTGTAGGCGGTTCGTTTGGCATTCCATGGAACAGTTGAAGGATTATTACTACTGTCGCCATCATACATACAATGTCAATCATCCATATTTTCATCAGATGAATTTCATAACCTCTCAATAATGTCATTTGTTTGTGGAGCGCCTATAGTGACCTCAACATACAAAGTTTGCACACATTTTAGATCTGTGACTGTAAGCGCAAAGTGTCATGATTTGAAAAATTCACAGGGCAATATTTTTTATCTTGACAAAGTGGGAAAAGCCACTGTCTCAGCTTTCTTGTCATTATTTACCAAGAATTTAGATGTCTACACGTAGAAACATTGTGTATTTACCTACAAGAAAATCATCAAATCACTCAACATCATGCATAAAGACAACACTTTGATATACAAACATCAATCAATGAAGCAGGAAGCAATGATAGATACGTGATGATGAAATCAAAAGTAGGGACTCGTTCAAATTTACGTCAGTCCTGAGATTGAGCAATGCAAATTAGCAGAGGTCATAGCTTGTTAGATAGTAACTGATAAATACGAAAGAAGCCAAATCAAGCATGATAAAGTGTGTATCTCTTGTTTCTCAGCGAAAATTCATTACATTAAATCAATTGCTATTTTGTCTAGCATGTGTAATAAAAATTTTTGCACTTAAAAAAGATTGAGCAAAATTAATTGATTGCAGATGTGGAATAATTTCAGCTATCATAATTCATTTGTTGCATTCTTGTGGAACTAAAATATTGTTGTAGAAATATTTATGATGATGGGACTTTAAATAATTGCAAATGATTGAATGTTTTATCAACTAAAATTAAAGTTTATTAAAGCTAACCTCTAATAATAATTTCAATTAATTTATTAATTTACTGCTAACCTCTAATCATTGTAAGTAATTAATTTGCGCAATTGAAATTGATTGATTGCTATGCTCAACTTTCACACCTATCCAGGGCATTGATAAAATGACATCAATATATATCATATTCCGTATTTCTTCGTTATTACTCTTGTTATTTAACTATCCAGCACTTGCCGCCAACAGTGTCGCAGAGCTCCGGTGTGGACGAGGTATAAAATGTACCGTAAGAGCTTTAGTGACGTTCGATTTGAAGCGCACACGCAACAGAAAGAGAGGACAGAACGCGTAGGTGGTAGACTTGAAATCATTTCTGGTGGGAATTGATAAAAATTTGATGTGGGAATAACGGAGACCAGAACAGGTTAGTCACATCTGCTCAGCAATCTATAAATCGTCTTTTCTTAAAAATGAAGACACAATGATTAATATGGGTCTAATGACTGTTAATCCTTTTATTCAATTCTGAGTGGCAACATTTCGAATGGTCGATCAAGGGGTAGATTATGAGGGAGAAACGGTGAAAGACAGATAGCGATCTCCAAGGTTTTGAAATATTTCTTTAATGCTTCTTGTTCTTGACCTAAGAATTCTCCACCCACCTGGACGAATCTCATTTCACAACTATCGCATGCGAGCGTGTTTTTGGTAACTAACTGAGACATTGACATAAGTACGAAATGTATCAGATATTGATATATTATTAATAGCGATGGAAGACTGAAAAGTTATTAAACCTTATTTATCCAAAGAACAATAGCAGAAGGAACTATCCACGGCCGGATCATTCATCTAACTCTCACTGATTGGTGGCGAATGCTCAGCAAGAATGTGCAATGTGCACAGAGAGGCAGGGGCTGAAAGAATATTTACGTCTGCTGGTAGGGATGTGAAAACAATATCTACAATCGACAGAAAGACATTGAATCCTTATTGCTTATTTGCAGCTAGATTGGAGTCAGTTCGTGGCATCATTTTGGGGCATCAGTTTATTACACAGGAAAAACAAATTACAAAAGGAATAACCAGAGAAGATAAAATCTTAGATCTTTACCCAAGAAAAGGGAGATGTTTTAATGCAATTTCATTTTATTGTTTTATTCATTTTAACCACATTTTTTATTTTCGTTTGGTTATTATAAAATAAATCAGAAGTTACCGATTAAATTGCTAGATGTAGGCAATGTATGAAATAAATTATGCGGTAATGCACTGTTCCTTGCGCACATCTCTTTCTCGTCATATATTCACTTGCACCTTATCATGTATCTAACGACACACATTCATAAGTTTCATGAATTTTTGAATGACGAGCTTCTGTCAATGTACTATGTAATTTCTTGCTATTGAATAGACTTTGCATGTGCTGTACATGCAGTATTTCAAAATCGCGACAGATGGAAAATGTCCGTTGGACCCTGGATCTGAATCAGCCAGGTAAAAAATATAGATCAAATTAGACCTGATTTTGCTGTCTGTTTTGATTTTCAAAATATGCCTTTTCGTTTGATAATAAATAGTCATATAAATAACATGGAACTGGATACAAGATTGAAATTTATTGAAAATGTTGACTGTGCAAAGATTTTTCTTTGTTATGCTAAATTAGCCGAACAATGTGAAAGGTGAATAATGATGTCGTCAGGTGTTAGAGGTTGGATCAGGTTAAAGGCTCCATCTTGAGGAACATCTATTCAGTTATAGTTTTTTCAATGAAAATCAGATAGCAATCGCAGTCTAGAACTTGATAGCACGTGTCAGTTCAGAATTCTGTTATCTCTATTTTGATATAACGTCTGTTGTAAATGCCGCATACAGCCTAAACTTTAAAGCAGAGACTCACATTAAAAATGCAACTTGTTTAGATATTAATAAAAATGGTCCATAAATAATTGCTGTAGACTGCATGAAAGAAAATTAGTATATTAGTTGATGTTGTGATCACAGTTTTATAGATTGATCTAAAATGTCAAAGATAGCTCAATGATTCTAGCTACTTTAATTATAGGCCTATGTTTAGGCAACGCTCTGACAGGTAGTAAATGCAACCTGCCAAACCTTGAGAATGCGAGCCGACTCGCGAAAGCTTGGACTTGCAAATATTTTGTAACAAATAGAATGTACATATTTTTAGCAGTTAATCTATTCCTGGGGAGATGATACAAGCAGAAAATTCACTATGGAATTGAATAACTTCCCGTCAGCTGCCATCTACTAAGTAAACGCAGAAAACAGTAATTCGCCATTTGGGTTTGTTCATGAGCCTTTTTCGAAGTTAAGTTTGATGTCAAGTTTGATGCTACATTGTCGCATGACTTTTATTTAAATTTTCATGGATTATCCGTCTTTTCCCACTGAGGCTAGAAAATAGACCTCGGAGTTCAACGGGTCAAAAACTCTTTGGCATTCCCAAAGATCTCTACCAATGTTTTTAGTGAAAAAATACCGTAGTAAGCTTATTATTTCAATAAATAGCATGGTCGAAAAGAAGCAGATTACATAGAATAAATCGGCTGTTTTCTCCTATATTATGAAAATCCAAGGCATTTATGCATGATTGACCATGGAGTGCTAAAAGTACAGTACTTGCAATATGTCTTCTATTTTTTAAAGTAATCATACATAGACTTACATGTAGTCATGCATTCGCATATTTGGTTACTAAACTGAAAATGAAGATAATATTGCGCCCTAAGAGTGTTCTCCACGGTTACGCATCACGACATGTTTCTCCTCATAGGAATACTCGTCAGCAAATATAATTGCTAACATTTTTTACTTCTATTTTCGGGACGCAAAAACAAATAGTTCACTCCGTGCTGCAATATCTCAATGAATTCAATAGTTTTACAAGCTGATTGCCGTGATGCACTAAAACTGGACGAAGCAGAGAAATGACACTTCAATTTAACCAAAGAATGAGTTGCTGATATTGACTGCAGAAACACAATGTATCCTTTTCGAAAATGTTACATTGAGTTTTGAAAACTTTTGGTCTTTCATTAAATATAGAAGCGTAGAGGTACAGAAATGTGGACTTTATATAAAATCGATGAAAATATGAAGCGTGTGATGAAAGAGAAGAAGAATTGACATCCATGCATATTTTTCATTTTTCCTCTTAGCCTCTAAATCCTCTCATTCAACCAAATTCAATACCATCGCGAAACAATAAGTGTTTGTAAGACGACGTGTCTTTACATAGGAGCAGCAAACAGTCAAACACGATACTTCGTTGTCTTTCCAGTTCAGAGGACCGATACGATGAAAAGACGCATGAAAATAAGCGAAGAATGATAAGGTCATCAGAGGAGATACGTCGCGGAATTCGAGTGAGAACTTCATATTTCAATTGTGTTGACTGAAATATATGCTACACCGGGAGAAAGACGAGGTCGCTTGACATGACGTCCAAAACCTTCGATATTGCTAAATATGATGCTAAAAATCAGTAGCGCAAGTACGACATACAAGGTGTTCAAATGTTTCTAACCTGCCATAGAAGTTATTGCATTGTATGGCAAACATTGAACTGTAGAGATTAATCTACAAAACTGTTATCTTGTCTCGAAGTCTCAAGAAATATTCAGCTTTTACAGACTAATGATTAACAAAACAACATTCTCTCTCATTCTCTGCTCCCTATTAAACATGCAAAAATCGATATGCAACTATGACGTTAGCTGAGCTAAGCATTTATTTATATAGTCATTCCAAACTGTAATCGTATTTTCTCAATATTCAGGTATGAAGATCACTGCAGTGCATGTGAGGATCATTATTGTTTTATAGACTATCGATTGCATGCAAAATATAGTTCTACAGCCACGATATTGGAATGATGAAATTGGTGATAAAGGCATTACAAAATCCCTATATCTTTGATTAGAGTGCAAGGGGAAATAAGTAATTAATGCGCATGTTGATACCATATTTTACACATAATTTTTTGCAAAGTGCTACGATGCTTTGGCCTATTTTGGCCAACTTTCAAACTGTCAGAGACTAGTAGGTTTCCGGTTTAACGTTTTACAGAAACATCGGTTTTAGATGTTGCTGAGACGTTTTCCTCATTCATATTTTAACTTAGGGCTCTACTTGGGACAATTTTTTAGACCATTTTATACGAGGCCCGTATTGTTTTAACACTATTACCCACCTTTGCATCATGATAGGATAAAGCAACATGTGAGCACATCAATAAAGCAAACGCACACATAGCAACATCAGCAGCTAGCCACAAGTTCCCTAATGAAAGCCAAAAGTGTGGTGTTGGAATAGAAGAAAGTTGATGGAAAAGCATTTCAAATAAATAGTTGTTTATTCAAAAATTTCATTGAATTGCCGCCTTGTCAAAACCATTAAGTCTGCTAAAACGTACTCCTGAAATTGAAATTGCTTCGATGAGGATGTCTTCGATTCTTCCATGTTGAATTGATGATAGCTGCGAATGAAAGTACACTTATGACTGAATTACCTGCAGCTAATTGATTTATATTTCATTTGAGAGAGATCATAATTCTAGAATAAATTCTACATAGGCGGTTTTATTTGGCAAAAAGTAAATCAATAAAGCTAATTGGAGCATGAAAAATTTTCTCTCTTTCTAAAATGTCCAACGGGCTGTGAGCTTGTTGTCACAATGACAAACCGGAAATCGCTCGTGGGCACTCTCAAACATTGACTTTCTATTTGCGAACGATGCATTCAAACCTAATACTGTCGTTCAATTCATCCTATTTCGCAGTTGGACGCAATAAAATCGGCATTTGCTGATGGCCATATGGACGTTATCTTTTAAAATTACCACAAGTCAAGTTAAAGGTCGTTTGAAATTGTTTCGGGAATCCTAGTGATGTTTTTCCAATGACAGTATAAGTATGCCTTTCTGCTATGAAAAATACAATTTCATTAATTGACTAACTGATCAATAATTTAATGTCATTGAATAGTTGGAAATGATAGAATTATTGTGCATGATTCCCTGTGGCGCCCTTTGTCCTTTGAATTTTGTAGTATGAATTGGAAAAGTAATTTTGAAGTATTGAATATCATTCGTGACCTTATAGATGACAAATCCTAAAAGCACTAGTCATCTCATAAATCTTTCATTGAATCTCAATGCCTTTCTTCGCGATCTCCTCTGATGAGAGGCAACCACGCGCAGATCGGACTTTCACAGGATGCCATATGCCATGCCAGTATGGCTACTACGAATATGAACGTCTGTTGAATTCTGCCCCATCCACTTTGTCTACAAGCAGAAGTGAAGAAAGTTCATGTAGAACCAATGGAGAGCAGGTTAAAGTTGTATGTTGAATGGCATATATCTTACTTACTTTCATTAACTGAGAAGTGCTTACCTACACAAAGCCCACAGCCATAATTTGCGACATGACATGCTTTAGATGTTCACGCATACCTTTGTATATGTAAACTAACACACTCTGACTTTGTATATATGATACTGCATTAGCGGGTTCATTCCTACACTTTAATGTTCCGCGACTACATTTATTCTGCAAATTTGCTGGTGACGAACCTTTTGATAAACATTTTGATTATTTGTTGTTGTCTATAAGTTGAAAGTATTGAAATTAATGTTATTTTTCAGTTTTTAACGCATAAAAATTAATGTAATTTGTCGTTATATATCCTATTTCGCCGATCTGGCCTTGTCAATTATAATATAAAGAAATCCTAAGTCAAAAATGTTTTGGAAATCAAATGCTACATCATTTGAAATCTTTACACAGAATTACAAATTATCACTGTCATTATTAATATCTAATAAATATGCACATATACCACAGTTCATTGATAGTCGCAGTTCCACAGTTCATAGCGCCCATTTCATTATCATCCTATATCTCCCTAGTTTTTCTGTATTGTTACCGTTGGCATGTTTGGTTAGTTTCACTCTGTTTTGTTGTTGATGACGATCTTTTTCTGCTGTAAACTGTTTTTGATGTTGACTGATTCCGCTATTTGACGTTCCATTGAATTGTTGTGATGTATACTTGTTACGTTCATTGAAAATTCTTGTTCTATGTTGTAATGTTGTTCTTTGCAATGTCTCCACAGACTTGAAGTATCCTTCTTTTCTTTCAATTGCTTCATATGTTCTTTTCCTCTGATTTTTCTTTTTCTTGCTGTTTCTCCGATATAGACCCCTCTGGATCCTTCACATTCAATTTCGTAGGTTATTCCTTGCGCATCACATTTTCCTTTTCCATTATTTTTGCATATTAGGCAGTCGTCCGTGCATTCCTTTTTCTCAAACGGATTTGACCTTTGTAATTTTGATTTTATGGTATACAAGGTGTTTCAAAAGTAGGCTAACAGTAGAAATTGGCCTTGAAAAGCTATGTCTTAATGCTATAGATTAATAAGCTATGTCATAATAATCTTTTTCACGATGCCACAGATAGCTAATATGCCTTGTATTCGTAAGGGGCAAAAATTCAATACTCTTTGACATCGCGTAAATCATATTAAAATATCTCATGATCTCCAATGTTTTCATGCCTACATATTTCACTACAACCCAATTTGAATCTATACCGATCATGAGAAGTCGAATAACTATCCAACATCTATCAAAAAAAAATTATTAGGAAACCATGTAAACAAGATAGTAGTTGTTTCAGTGTTACTGCGGAGAAGGAAGAACAGCTGACATTCGAATGTCCTCCGCGCCCCTCAGCCTGGTGCACGAAGACGCTGTCGTCAACACAAGACAGGGAGGCGAAGAAGGAAGAACAGCTGACATCCAAATGTCCTTCACCTTTGTTAATTCCAGCCTCCTCTTAGACCATCGTCAGAAGCTTCTGACGATGGCCTAGAGGAGGCTGAAATTAATAAAGGTATTAACATTAAAACAACTACCATTTTGTTTGCTTGGTTTCCTAACAAAAAAATGAACAAATGAATAACCAAGGCCTATTCAACATATCAAAAAATTAATCAACTTAAAGTTGCAAAAATTCACGAACGCAAATGCTCAAAATGTCCACCATGGACATCGGCACATTCTTGTAGTCTTTCGGCCACACTGTGGCACACAGTTCTGCATAAGTTCCTGTCATCACTGATCTCTTGACAGGCATCTGTGATGTAGGAGCGGAGTTGAGAAAGTGTGTGAGGTTTTCGTCCGTACACTTTCTCCTTTACAACGCCCCAAAAGAAAAAGTCCATCGGAGTTAGATCGGGAGAGTGAGGAGGCCAAAGGATGCTACCACATCTCCCGATCCACTTTCCTGGAAAAGTGTCATTCAGATAGCTTCTGACACTCACTGCAAAATGCGCTGGTGCACCATCCTGCTGAAAGTACAGCTCATTGAAGTTGTTCAATGACTGCATCTCAGGAATCGCAAAGGATTGGAGCATTTGAAGGTACACCTCAGCCGTCACAGGTCTTTCAAAAAATACTGGCCCAATCACACCGTTGCTTGACATACCGGCCCAGACGGTTAAGCCAGGCTGGTTCAGCTCATTTGTTGATACCATGTGCGGATTTTCAGGGAACCAGTAGACACAGTTATGTCTATTTACGTGACCTGATAGTTTGAAACTGGCTTCGTCAGACCAAACTATCTTGTCAAGCAAATCTGGGTTCTCCCGAATTTCCGACAACATGAGCACAGCAAACTGCAAGCGTCGTTCAGCATCATCCGGTAGAAGGTGCTGCAACAGTCTGGGTCGGTATGGTTTCAACTCAACTTTCCTCATCAGTCTCCAAGTAGAGCTTAGAGAAATGTCCAACTCCAATGAGGCTCTTCTTGTTGACTTCTTCGGACTTTGAACAAATGTTTGGGCCACTAGCTCCTCGTTTGATGTTATTGAAACTGATCGAGGGCGTCCTGACTTCGATGCATTCTCTACCGAACCGGTCTTTTCAAATTTATCTCGAATGCGATAAATAGCAAATCTTGATGGAGGATTGCTGTGAAAGGCATCTCTCCATTCCATTCGCACCTTTTCAGCATTCTTGTTTTTCCAAAAGGATTTCAAAATCCATTTTCTCTGATCATCTTTTAGATGACCTGACATGACAGAAGCAGCAAATTCAAAAAAGCTTCAAGCTTGTTTAATTCACTTCAAGTCAAACTAACAGTGTTTGATTCAAATTAAATTAATTGAACATATCCATGTACGTAATGTCAGATTGGTGCTATATCTTGTCCATGATAGATTTCAAAATTCCTTTGCCAATGGAATGCTACTGCATAGACTTCTAAATGATAGTAGCAATTACTTCGAGGTCTATGGCTCATGTTGGACTGATCATGGATATCCATCGACTGATTCAGGTGTAAATCGCCAATAGAACGGTCAACATAGATTTCCTAGGGCAAAATCAACTGTTAGCCTACTTTTGAAACACCTTGTATTTTGCAGTTTCTATAACTTTAATTTTGAATCCACTTTTCTTTACTTCTCTTTCCAACTCTTTCTTCAATATTGAAATTGGGATTGATTGAATGAATTTGCTACTTTCGTAATTATTACACTTTCGTAATTATTTTTCTTGTACCATGTTTTCTTTTTCATTTGTTTCATTCTTCTTCTCTCCGTTTGTTGCCATTCTCTCGGTCTGTACATTGGTTTGGTTTTGCCTCTGTCATCTTCTTTTATTTTGTTGTAAGCATTTAATGCTGACATCGCAACTTGTGCTCTAAATTTCTGACCATAACCAGAATATTGCATTCTCTTATTCATTTCTGTTAGATGTTTGGATGTTTGATTCCATGGTAAGTCTTGGCTACAGTTGAATAAAATTCTCAGCATTTGTTGTGTTAGAAAAGTTCTTTCTGTATTTCATGACAACGTCGTTCTTGCATGAATACCCATTTTTTGAAGCTATGTTTTTCATATAAAATTCATACAATATCTTCTTTACTTTACTGTTTACATTTGTAGTTATCCATACTTTCAAATCCAAAATTGGTATTTTTTATCAATGTGGTTGGAAGGAAAATCAATTTATAATTGAATGGATTGACGAATTTCATTTCCAATTTCGTATACAATTTTCATGGTATTTTTGTAATTCTCTATTTCTTCAATATTGTTTTGCTGATTTATTATTTTATTCTCGTAGGACAATATCAACGTTATGTCATCAACATACCTTTTAATTAACAAACATTGTATATTGTTTTGATCTAATTTCTGGATTAGTTGATCATCCCACCACATCATGAAGATTTGCGCACACTTTTAATACATTTTAATACAAATTAATACTTTTTAATTCTTTTGAATCTTGTTTTAAATGTCAATTATACTTCCGCTATTGACTGCAACGATATACGGACTACTAGGTATAGTCTACGTCCCGGGATAGTCTCGATGTCTTTATGCATTTGTCCCAGCGTCTGAAAAATGTCTTTCGGGACAGATATGTGTCCCAGCTATGCACCATCTCACTCCTAAAATTCAATCTTATTTTGTTTTTCAGTTTTATTTAGTAATTATAAATTATGCATTGCTACATGTTCAAAGAACAAAGACTTTTACATGGAAATAATGCCATGATCGGAAAGGCAATTTAAATTGACGGTTTATGAACACAGAAAAACACTTATGAACAACGGTAAAATCAGTGTGTTTCAAAAAATAATCATCCGATATAATCTATTGAATTAAATCAGAGCCTCTAATTTTCAAAATACTTTAGAGATGACGAATTTTATACATCACGTTGTAAAGGGTTCTTCTGTGTTTCTTTATTCTGTGCCACGGCACATATTTTCATAAGGTCAATTTTTGGCTAATTTTATTCACAAGTTTAACATGGGCTCCTTGTAAGCTCAGCAAGCATCGGGAGGATAGTCCACCTCATGCATGCGTCAATGTATCTCGCTTGTTACTATCACTAATGCCTCAGCAATGACAGGTTTCAATTCAGTTGAATTTCTGTAAATTGATGCAGCAAACCTTACTTTTCACATTGCCACAAAGAAACTGAGGTATCTCAGTGGCCATGTAATAGGCCCACTCCCTCTGAAGGCGACGTGACTGATCGCTGATCTAGCTTGTCAAAAGTACCTGACATCACCATTACTTTTGAGTCATATCATCCTGTTGAAAGATGTAGTTGTTTAAATAGGCCGAAATGTCTGCTTTGTAGTATTTGCAAATGTTTGATACCGGTGATCACGTTTTCATCAAAGAAATAAGGTCCTTAGACCATTTAAGAAGAAATCGGGCAGACCACTGATGTGAAATGTGGCCTCGCCACTGATGAGGCGAAAAAATCTGAATTTTCTTGCTCTTGATGACAAAGCTCGCAGGACTGAGGCCGCATTTAAAATCGCATTCGTTTAGAATTCAATGTGCATGCCATGATGTGAACTATCCTCCCGATGTTTGCTGAGCTTGCCGAGGAGCTCATTTTGATGCGATTGCCATGAAGTGGATTATCCTCCCGTGAATTGGCAACACACTTAATATATTTTGATATGAAATGATATAGAAGCAATGTCAAATTGTATAGTTAATTCAGCATTTTTCTTCTTATCATGAACTCAAAACTTAGGAGATCCAAAGCTTGGGAACTCAAATCTCAGCGGGCAAGTTCGGAGAAATTATATATTCGATTTTGCTTACACAACAATGAGCATCCGGCTCAACTTCAAGGAAGAGATTTAGATTCAAAATTACAAATACGGTACATTTTTGAACATACCACTAAACGCTGAGGGTAAGCTGAAGGATATTATCTGGTTCAAATTATTGGCAAACTAAATAGCTTGCCTGGGGCTTTGGTTCAATTATCTCGATTCCATCCCAAATGCGCGGCGATATGCGTTCTATAATGGAATTCGTCGTTCTACTTCTAAATGAATTACAGTTTCAATTGTTCCATCATCGCATGGAAATAGAATACATATTTTTTCTTCATATTTCAACCGACTGCTTGCCGGTTTGGACCATCGTCATGATTCTCAGATCTTAATTTTAGCAGCGGTGCTATGTATGGTCTTTTGCTGCACGTTAGGAGTTAAATAATTCTTCAAAATGTAGTTGAACTACTTCCAAATAATTTAATCCAGCATTATTTCTTTTTTCATTGCTTATTCAAATTTCTCTAAAATTTTCTATTAATCTCGTTTTAATAATATTGCATTTCACTTTATCAAATTCTTCATTTTTCTTGATTAGAATGAAGGTCCACAAATAAATTTAATTGCCTCAAAAGTCTTTTGATTCACCAGGACCATTATATTAACATACATTATTTCTGAAGTCATTTGAAATCCGGCCAAAACATAATGCTATTATTTTCGCATTTTACTAATTCCGATCCAAAGTTTGATTGCAGCTTTATGAAAATAATACTCAAAAGGAAATAGCCCTAACTCACTTATCAAACAAATATTTGCAACTCTAATCGATAGATGATAGAAACGTTTGTATAAATGAAACTATACTTTATTTAGTTCAGATAATGTATGATAAAAGCAAAATTCGCCGCCATATTTCATTTCAACAACATCAATACTTCAAATGTATTTTTCACTATTGCTCCGTTCGTACATGACGAGTCTAGACAGGTTGCATAATAGACCCGAATACACATATGAAGTGCACACGTTTGAATCATTATAACTCACTACGAGTAAGTGTACATAGATAACAACATATACAGGGTTGGCAATAAGTTACCGACCTATTTTGATCTGTAATAACAATAAAACAACATTATATCCAACGATTTATGTAGTTGTTTAACAACATGATATCCAACAATGGAACAGCAACAAAAGAAGTGCTAACTCAAATACTCAAACTGGAGACCATTGTTTTCTATGCATTGCGCGTATCTACCTGGAAGACTCCTACAAACGCGTTGGCAAATTGTTCTGTTGTTGTTAATGATATCAAAGAAGTCAGTAATCTTAGTCTTCATTTCATTTATGTCCGCTAACCTCTCTTTGTAGACATAGTCCTTTCCCATTCCCAAAAAGAAGAAGTCTAACGGGGTCAGGTCAGGTGAACGCGCCGGACGCTACCACGTCTCCCAATCCATCGCTTGGGAAATGTTGTATCCAGGTTGTCCCGCACAACCTTGGCGTAGTGGGGAGGTGCCCCATTTTGTTGAAAATACAAAGAATGAAAATTATCGAGTTTTTGCAGTTCAGGCACCACAGAGGTTTGAAGCATATTGAGATATGTAGCCCCGGTCAATATTCCTTCCATGAATATCGGACCCAGTACCCCATTCGAATGCAGTCCACCCAAAACGCTGACACCCGGTGTATTAAGATGATGTTCACAGGTGCTACGGGGATTTTCTGTTGAATAATAAACACAATTGTTAACACGGCCGGTCAACTTAAAAGTTGATTCGTCTGACCATACGATGTTGTCCAGAAGATTAGGAGTTTCCGTAACCTGGTTGTTGAATATTTCACAATACTGCAATCGTCTAACGGCGTCGTCTTCCAGAAGACCGTGAATCAAACGTGGTGGTCTGTAGCATTTAAAACCCACATCTTTCAAAATATTGCGCAAAGATCCCTGGCTGATATCCAACTGTTGATATGCTCTAACAGCAGACGTTGTGGGTTGTTCTTGATAAAACTGCGCGACCAAATTTCTGTTTTCCTCGGTATTGACAGATGATGGTCGACCACTTCGGTGGGCATCGGATACTGACCCAGTATTGTCGAATTTGTCACGTAGATTGTAAATTGTATGGCGAGTAGGAGGAGCAGAATCAAAGTGGTCGTGCCATGTGTTAATCACATGCATGGCATTTCCTGTTTTATTATACAACTTTATAATATGCACTTTCTCCGGCAATGATCGTCTTTGCATGATGAATGATGAATTATAATGACCGCTGCCAGAGCTGCTGGTGTTACTAAATCAATGAATGAATTCTATTCAGCTAAACATTTTCAATGATTGATTCGTCATCTATCGTTCTTTCCATATTTGGTTAATCTCATTAGCTAACAAGATTCATTGTCATTGTATTTGTTAATAGGTCGGTAACTTATTGCCAACCCTCGATTTATACTTCCTCATTTTCTATGTAGGCTATCAGTTTTGACCCCTTCTAAACAGTAAAATCCTGATGTAGTTACATTTCAACCATATTCTGGTTCATTTTATCAAAACAATTGGCTACTAACAAGTGTTTCAATGCCTTTATTTTAATGATCACTTATATATCATCCTATCACTGTCAGTGTTAGCTTGCTGTCGGTTTATTTTGTCCCTCTGCATACTCATCACCAACGGAAGAATGACATAAATCTTCACATGAGATTTTGGACAGAGAAAATGCCGTTTGGGGAATGTCAGATTGATGATAACAAATACATGTCTTAATTTGACTGATCCATCAACATTTTCTGACAACAATCCAAAAATTCCACCCAACTCTATTGTGAACAAGTGATGATTTGTCAGAGAGTGAAATCGACAATTTTTGCTGTGGCTGGAAGATTGAAAGGGAATGCATAGAAGGCAAATACGCCATTTCCAACTAAGCGTTATATCAGTTATGTCAAGGGGATTCTGAGAATGTTGTTGAGGATCAGGGAGAGCATCATACCATGTCTTGAGAAAGAGCATTGCAGTAAATTACATCTAATTCTCGTGAACGAAAGCGCAGGTTGACTGGAACTTTTTTAAAAGGGAAAAATACGACAATAGAGGGCGAATCGCAACTAATTTTCAAAGTATTTGTCCAATCTCCATCAAGTTGTGCAAGTAGACAGAAAAGCACTCATTTACATTGAGTAATTATAGCAGTAATAAATAATAACACACTGCCGATCCAAAGTGTAGAATGTGCAACGAGAAGGATGAAACTGTATCACATCTCCAGACAGGATGCTCTAATGCTCTAAGCTAGCTTGCACAGAATATCTCAACAGACACAGTGAAGTGGCAAGACAGATACACAGAAATATGTACTTAGAGTATGGCATCAAAGTAATGAAGTAACACTGGAAACATGTCCCCCTCGCTGTTACAGAGAATGATCAAGTAAAGAGTCTGTAGGACTTCGAGATCAGAACAGATCACAGAATATCTGCAGGAGGACCTGACATAGTAGTGGGAGACAAAGTAAAGAGAAGAACATGGATTATTGCCATTGCATTGCCAGAAAATCGAAACAGTCGTGATGTGGAAAGAGAAAAGATTAGCAAGTACCAAGATCTAGGACTTGGTAGTCCTTGTAGTAATTGGAGCTCTTGGATCCCACCCAGAGAAATTTGGAGACTATTTCAGCAAAATGACTGGCTCCTTCCACGTTCCGGAGCTAGTCAAAGCAGCACTCCTTGGCAGTGCCCACATCCTTAGGCGCACACTTGACCTCCCTGAGTCCTCGTAGGACTCCAAGGTCCAGGTGATGACGTACAGCGGCCGAAAAACCATAAGATCTATGGTCATGTTGTAAAAAAAATAATAATAAGGCATAAGGCATTTATTTCAAATCATGATTGAAAATCATGCATACATGAGATACTGTTGATATAGAAATCATCACCTCAGAAAGCTAAAATGCGTATATTTGCAAGTTAAGAATGTTTTTGCTAAAAAATATGCTCATTACAAGCTGCCATAAAGTAATTTTGTTACCCGTGCGAAGAAGGATCATTTGTACCTTTCGGTACGAGTAAGCTTGCTGTGTTGAAGGCGCTTCGGAATGTATTTGTTCAGAAGATGACTTCCAGAACCAGCTGCCTTCAAGAAAAATCGTTTGAGGATCTTTTTGACGGGTGAGTAGAGTGTGATGTGTTGCTGCTTTAGGCGAACTGTTATGATTCTGGTGGTTTATTAATCGATGCGCACGAGTGTCTACGCTTAGGGTTCCCAACCGCTTAGGGTACGCGGTGGACTTTTGAGGGGTACGCATAATATGGGAGATTTACTATAATTCATTTTACTTTGATTACTTTCCTGTTCATGGGTCAGTTGAACTGTTAACTCTGTGCGCTTTCCGCATTGGATTGTCATCATCTGGACTTGAAGCAGCCACTGCTAATTAACGACATCCAACTTGACCTCAACCACATACTTATGCGATTCCGGATTCTCCACCATAGTAATGATTAAAAGCAAACAAAGAGCTGGTTTGATGTTGGAGCATGACTTTCGCTGCGCTTGTGTTACTACACAAGCGCGCATCAGTTACGCCTAGTTCAATTTTTGTGTTATTAAATTACAAATTTCGTATATTTCTACGCGTAATTCAATTTTAGCATGATTGAATTCTTGCTATTTTTTATATGTATAGGTAGAATAATGAAAAATCCTATGATTTTCTATTTCGGGGTACGCAACATGAAAAGGTTGGGAACCACTGGTCTAGTCTCTAATTTAATTTCAAGTTTCTTCGGGAGTGACACATAGATTGGGCAGAGTACTCCGAAATTGAGTGGATCAATCCGATGTAAACTTGCTGTAGTTCAGCCGATGTCACAAAGTGCTTCAATTATCTTGAGATGAAGAATACTCTATTACCCTTTGATAAAGTGTGGAAAGCATGATCATCCCATCTCAGCATGTTGTTGAGGGCAGTGCACAGAATTTGCAGTTTAGAACTCGGATCTTAGAAAATGTCCCAGGTCTATTACACAACAATACGTAAGATTTTTCTGTGTTGGGGAAAAGTTGGGTTTGTTTACACCGTTTCTCAATATTCCAGATTTCCTCCAGAATACTTTTCATACGTGGAGTTTTGTGGCGATTGATCAAGTTTTTCTCACACGATGATGAAGATCATCCCAGCAGTCATTTATATGAGAATACGAGTATAATGATTACTAATTTAAATTATTAATTGAAGTAAGAAATGAGGACTGATGGCGTTCTCCAATCCGCAAGTGTACTAAGGCAATGCTGTTGTAACCATTGGATTAACCAGTTCTGAAAAGAACTCAATGGAGCTTTCTCGTGGCAACGAATCAAAATTGATCAGCTTTGGCTCAAAAACTGGTAAAAATGGAAATCTTAAGACTTGTAACATTTTTCATTCTTAGTGTCAATTTACTACTGCCATAGATTCCAAACACCTGCCGCATACACGCTCAAAACAGACGTCTAAGATACTGTACGGACTGCAGATGCTGGTATTGGTATGGTCACCATATGTTAAGGAAATTAAAAATGGATATTGTAAATCAACAGGAAACCGATGGATAAAAAATGGAAAAGTGGAATTAAATCATGGAACTACAATGATACTACTACACTGATTACAAGTGAATTGATGCTACACTATAACTGAGGCTACACATGGTGGATAATGGAAAGTGGATAATCGTATTAGTGGACAAGTGAAAAGTGGTTAATGGAGGTAAACAATAGAACTCGCTAGTAAACGATCTACTACACAAGCAGTTTCACAAGTTAGAGAAGCTTTAACATCTGGTAGAGATAAGCGATGAGCACCAGTTAGTCTCATCAGACAGAAAGACGAAAAACGTCAGGTATCCGGCCAATTCTTTTCTTGTCAATGCATCCTTTTGAAAGAGCTTCACTAACGCCTCCAGAAACTCCTATGCTTATCAGGTACGTTATCCTCATCGTCAAGCAACGACATCTTTTTAAATTTGAAGTTGGATACAACTGATATTTTAATCAATAAATGAATTGAAGGAAACTTGCGTTCCATCGTTCAGCAGGGTTCCGCAAATTCGGATTTTTCGGCTGCATGGACTCGTACTGAAAAGCAACTAGGTTGTGTTCGCCGGTCATTGGACTCATAGATTGCTTCGGTTTCAACCTATCTATTTCCAACAATCTCATCCTCTGAACGCGCCAGATTCCTGATGGTGTAAGGAGGCCATTTAACGTGGAACGACTTGCTATTATTGTAGCCTGTCAATTATGGGTTCCCTGAAATGGATCATGATTAATTAGTATGATAATTTTCTATAGAATAAGTGTCACATTATGCACATACTGACAACGTGCAGTTGCAAATTTTAGCGTAAGAATGAATGTAGCATCTTATTTCAGCTGAAAAGAATTCCAACGCAATTTAATTCCTAACACTGAGATTCAAGTTGGATCTGATTAGCTTTTATTGATTCATGATTTCATTAAACAAAAACAGAAAGGGAAGAAACACCAGATATCGCCTAAAAATGAATATTTGAAACCATCATTGGAATTTCAAAGATAGAAGAAATACGTGCATATTGCTCTCAAAGTAAACGGAAAGCCCTCAAGGTTAGAGAACATTAACCTAGAGGTTATTTTGACAGCTTTTTTAAAGCTTACCTTAACTGTGTATATTGAATTTTCAATATAAATGCCTTTCAACTTTAAAAAGGTTGAAAACGTTGCAGCGTACCCTGCAAAAGATTTTGCAAACTAATTTGAAGAAATATATCAACGAATGAATAGTTGTGGGTTGCGTAAAGCGTCACCCCTGTGAAGGACGACGCACACCACACGCTCTGCCGGAATCCCGCAGAAGTAGTAGTAGTAGTGGTGGTGAAGTGCATATATTTAATTAAAAATATAAATCAATCAATGCAAATGTCAACCAGAGTTGGAAGTGGGTCATGGGTCAGGTGGGTCACAAAATTGCGTGGGTCAGGTGGATCGTGGGTCACATTTAGCGTGGGTCAGGTGGGTCGTGGGTCACATTTAGCGTGGGTCAGGTGGGTCGTGGGTCAGACTTCATTGACCCACTTCCAACCAGTTTCACAAAATGATGCTATAATGGCCATGAATTCTGTGCAGCACCTTTTTATCAGCTTCCTCCTAATGGGTCAAAAGTTGAGCGCGAGAAGAAGGAAGCTATGTTCATCAAGCGATTTCTTCCATCATTAAATGGCTAGCTTTCACATCGTGCTATGTCAAATTCATGTAATTCTATGTACAAGTGATGTCTGTGATATTGATTCCACCATTATTTTGTTTGTGCTGTTTCATTTAGTGCCTTGACAATCAACTGATAGGTTGTGAAATCGATCGGCACAAGATATAGCATCATTTTGTGAAACTGGTTGATTTTTCCTTTTTTACGATATATATATATATATCTTCAGCGGAAAGTTACAATTACAGACAAATCTTTCTTAAATACGTAGTCACATTGAAAACTGTTCATTCTGGAAGGCACGTAATAGCATAGAAATCTTAAGTCAGACAGTTAAAATAAAAATAAAAACACGAAGTTACAACCTACTCAAATAATTATATATATATATATAATTATATATATATATATATATATACATATATATATATATATATTATATATATATATCAGTTCATCTATATGTACACTGTAAGTAAATGATAATAATTGTCTATATGTAAATGAATTATGATCTTGTCATCGTGTAATTTTCTATTCACGCGCTACGCATGCTTGCTCCATTTGCTATGTGATTCTTAAATCAAATATACAACCTTGTACTTAAATCTAACATCAGCGGAAGTAAATGAAATTTGAATCGATTGCCATCAGAAGCAACAAAATATTAGTTTGACGATTTTTCTGGGATAATTTTCACACATGTAGTACGTAACATAGTAAATGCATGTGTAAAGGATTTAGGCATACTGCAATCTCATTTTTCAACTTTATTTGATTAAGAAATGTAAAATTTGAAATTTAGTCTGTAGGGCTCTCAACTTAACTCATTATTTCTCTACGAGTTAAATATGTAGTACTAAAAAGGATAGTCAAGAATTATTTAAATTTAAATTTTTTACAACCTAAGGCTTTTGTGGTGCATAACCTTTGATTATAAGATAATTTTGATGAGGTTACATGTCCATTTATCATGTAACAAGTGATCTGATACACTCGAATCTTCATAACAAATCTTAACAAACTTACTACGAGACCTCTACCTAGATAGACCTAGAATCTTGAATGAAAATGAAACTAAAGATGATACCAGAAAATGAAATTGCACTCACATAATTCACCCTTGCAGCATGTGGGTCAGTTGGGTCAAAGATGTGGTGGGTCAGGTGGGTCGTGGGTCATGTTTTCGTGAAAATTCGGTGGGTGAGGTGGGTCGTGGGTCACATTTAGCGTGGGTCAGGTGGATGGATCATGGGTCAAGTTTCGTTGACCCACTTCCATCTCTGATGTCAACGCAAAATACAGAAAGTAAGGTGTGTCATTTACAGACAAATAAAGTTGCAGCTACTCAAGAGCTCAAACACAGCGTTGGAAGAACATATTGTAGTCAAGACAAGCTTTTCTAAAAAGTGTTTTTCTAAACCTTATGTGTAAGTAAAGAAATCAAACATTATTCACTGAGATATCTATCTGTTGGTCTACATTGTTTCAGAATAAATTTTGTCCATTGATGATCGAAAAACAGCGCCAACTATCTCAGCCAAAACCTTTTTGATTGAAAAAGTACCGGAAACCTGTAAAAGACCGTCACCCTGTAATAGAACGCCACGTCCTATATTTTGGCAGTATAATTAATGAGTATACCAAGACGTTTGTTTGTGTATGTTTGTGCACGACAAGTGATGTGTTATTTGCAATTATTCATTCGCTGCATATCTTGGTGCAAGTGGACAGCAGCTTAGCTTAGCTGACTTTCTTTGACTTCTTCGTTATTTATAATTGCTTTTAAGCAATCAACAAGTGCCTGTAATGCTAATCACGTTTTTGTGTTATTGGTCATCTTGTTCTTGGCTGACTCTACAGAGATCGAGATGGACATCTTAAGTCAGTGCAAGGTAATAACGCCGATTACAACTCAGGGAGAAGTTTTAGGCAACACAATATAAACGGGATGAATCCAATTTTCTGTTTAGGGGCAGATGCGAGCGTGGATGGCAAATAAGCATTCCTTTAATTTTCTAAAAGAAACGTCAGCATGACGGCAAAAGAGATGCAGACAGATGCGATGCTTGTAGACCGGCCGATGAAGATGCTAAGTTCGTTGATGTAGCATACTTAGTCTCTGTGCATCAGAAATGTCAGCTTAGGGTTCTCTTATTGTGTCTATTAAAACTACCCGAGGAGTTGACAGCTCATTCAATAAGTGAACATTTTAAAGGACGTCATAAAATGAAAGCATTAGTAATCTAGTTTCTTAATATTGCAAAGAGATTTGAATAAAAATTGTGATGCGCATAATAACGATGAATTAATTTCTTCCGTCCAGTATAGAAGTGAATAAATGTTTTACTATTTGAATTGATATAGACAAGTAATAAATAATGCTCTTTTTGAAATGTATGAAATATGAACGTTTGAGAGCATCATATGGCTTCATCATATCCATTCAACTCTTTTGGAGTTCAAATTTTAGCTCGTGCATGAAGATAAGCTAATTTACCAGTAGATAATCACTTTATGCAGTTTCATATCCCTTCGGCAAAAGAGCTTATCGACCTTACTCACGCTGATGAAGTTTCCTTACGGCGCAAACTTTGATTTCACTTGAAATAAGCCGTTATTCACTCAAGGATTTCACCATCCACTGAAAATAATTACCAAGTTGTTAGTAGATAAAGAGTTTGACATTTATGAATCCCTGCATAGAGCTTAATTTCTAATACGCTTCACATTAAATCTGTTTCGGTAAAATTAAAATTGAAAAATCTGATATTTGTTCGATAAGAATAAGTAGTTTAGAAACCAATGTGAGATTGTGTGATATTTCCGAACTATTTCGCTGGTTCTGAAGCATATTTCTTTTTTATGTGGCTACATCCGCGGCTGTCTCAGATAAATTCATGAAGAGAATAGATTAATTCATCTTTTTGATGTTTTACTTCATACTCATCAGATATTTTTATATTAAAGTCACATGATGCGTAATGATTTACTCAATTTGTGCATCACTCAAATTTACATTCTATTAACATTCCAATTTATACTTAATCACTTGTCGCTTAAGCAAGTATTTGAGAAAACCCTAGAAATTATACTATAGAACTCACTTAAATGAATACTGAATCATACAATATACCGGTGACGCACATTTTGTACCCAAATGCGTGTATACTGCTCGTACATCAATGCAGGATGCAACTTAAAAGTTTTCAGTCACGATTTTAATTCAAGAAAATCATCTGAGGAGCATTGTGTGGAAGAAAAGACATGCGCTGCGATCATAAAGGAAAAAACTGGAAAATAGCCACTGGCTTGCGTCGATTACAGGTTCTTAGAAAAAATATTTGCGTGACATGAAGCGTGACGAGATATTGATTTCCTTGGACGTTTCACTCCAATAAAAGTGATTCTTTAGATCAAGGAAATTGTACGAATTATCTTACGCACTCCCACTGAAAACCTGGATCAAAAAGTTAAGTTGGAAATTACAGCCAAGTTGAGCTGTAGCTGCGGTACTGTTCCTGCATTGACTCCTCTGGTCGATTTGTTTAGAGATTCCGGAGGTTATGACGTTTTGGTCAGCCAAAAAAGAAGAACATAACATGCTTGTGCACTGCGTCATGGTCAAGACAACCCATAAATATAAATGATATGAGGAAGATTGGAAATAGGGCCTACACAACAAGGTCGATGGACAGTTCAAGCAATGCCATCAACATATACCAAGTGTGGGGATGCTAAGAGATCTCATTGTAGAGAGATAAATTGCTTTGTCTGCGTTGGTTGGTCTAGAGATGACATTTTTTAATGCTGATGGTCACGGCAAGTACTAGTCCCGAGGGGCAAAAAGATCAATTTTCCATTGAACGTTATGGTAAATCAAACCTGAATTCTGACGAACTAAATCATTGACACCACATTGAACGCACACAGTCAGTAAATTTTGATTGTGAGAAGTCGAACGATGTGAATAATATTTCTATTTGATGAATTTATAACGGAGAAACATTGAGTCCAAGATAAGTACTGTTCACATGCCAGATGTTCAGTCTTCAATGTGATAACGACAGCTCGTCACAACGACGTGTTCCCTAGTACAACTTTCCTTGCGCATTGCGTGCGCTTGGCCAATCACATTAGCCAAAGGGAGACGGATATTTCCACCTCTCTCTACCATCGCATACAATGGCTGAGATAGAAGTGCGTCACCTCCAGAGTAACCTACAGACAGCCGAATCCATCTCTGTGGTATAGATAAAGCAGTTGATGTATACATTACATCAAACTGCATTTACTATATCTATCTCTAGTAGCTACCCCGCATTCAACATTCAACTTTATTCAAAGATTCCATCGAAGAATTTGAGTGAGACTTCAGCTATAAAATCAGACATCTTCGATAATAATTAGCTTATGTGAAATAATATGCACGTAAAATAAAGTGCCCACGTGGTCAAGTGGTCATTGTTTCGTTTTAATGATTACGAATGATGGACTGAAAATAATTTCTTTTAACATTTTAGCCCTTTTGATGTCATTGACTATCTTCTATATCTACTTATCGATTGAAGCCGATTTTAAGTAGCCGTTGCTTTGAATATGGATAAAAAATAAGCAGCTACATGTCATTCAGCAGGTATATTTAAGCTATTATTCTCTTCATATTTTTGGCATCATAAGTAGCAGACACATTTGGAAAGAAGAATGTTTTTTTCGAGAAAAGCTAGGTTATGACCAAATCAGGTTATTTTTATGTTTTCTAGTTTTTCCGTTATTTTCCGTAAATTACCTGCAATCGTGGTGGTATTTACAACATTCTCTCAAAATGGTTTAAAATGTTAAAAATATCAAATTCATGCACTTTCATACAAGGCTAGAACAATTTTAAGTCGCAAACAACAATTAGCGATATTTTGATTAGACTGTAGCATATATACTTCGAAAAGTATTCCAACGCAAGTTTTCATAATTATAGCTTACTTTACATTGGAAAGAAAAAATTAAAAAACTGCTTTCACAGCTTTGCTTAACTACTTTTTCCGACCTTTAATATTATCGAAATCTAGTGCATGTTTTCAATTACGTTCTATGCTTTTCTCCAATCCTAGATTATGAATAGAACTGTTTCTGATTTTATATTTGTAAATAGTCTGTATATTGTCATCTTTCTATATAATTGACATATAATAGATCAAAGTGCATGATGTCTAAAATGATATATAATATTATATTGCACTACACAGTGATAGCCCAAAAACCCCATAGCTCTTTGATTAAATTAATTTGATGAAGACTTAGCAATTGCTGAATAATGCAAATAATCAAATTTCATTTTTGTCCTTTATAAATCTTCCAAGAAATACTTTCGACACAGCATTTATTTATGGAAACCAATGAACATTGCCTTTGATAACATGTCATCAACTTTCATTTGTGCTTTTTTTGGTGTTAAGATGGATTTAAAATTCATCAATTATGTATTTACGCAATTATGCTCACTGGTTCACTAATTAGCACAGCGCCAGGAAGAATAATCGCATGTTGCATTTTAGTAAATATGATAAGGGTTCCAGCATCAAATGAGAAGGCTGTATTGTCAAAAAGAACAGTTTTAAAGCAGCAAATTATTCACACTAATGTCTTTAAGCTACTTTACTTTGTGTCTTAAGGCCAAGTGTTTAAGCCAGTAACCGCCCTTAGTATAGGTTTCCCCGCTCATCCGTTGATCTATGTTTTTCTAACGCGCAATAGTGCAGTCAACCGTTGATCTATTGTTCGCGCTGTTAATCGCGATCCAGATGAGATGAATTCATTGTCCATTTGAAGTCGAATGTGAAATAAGACATTCAAGTGTTGATACTCGCAAATATCTTGTCAAGAGGAAACATGCCGTCAAGAATTTCTGAAGTAGACAAGCAACGCCTTTACAATGCATGGCTTCAGAGCGAGGACTACGTAAACGCGTACGGACTACGTCCGCTGGCGCAACAGTTAAACATTAAGAGAACTACTGCTTGGGCAATTATGAGTTTTCAAAAATTGTTCTTAAGTCGTGCTTACTGTTTTATGCTGTATTATAAGCACGGTTGTAAAACCTTTTTAAAGCGTTAATTTCAAGCAGGGTTGTCAAAAATCACTTTTTTTGGAATTAAGCAAAAAACAAAAAACATACTCTATTCGCTTGAAACGTCATTAATAGACGAAGGTGATGCATGACCGGTACTTCTTTGGCAGATGAATCCATGCGTTCCATTACCGTGCGCTTTTCAGCCGTAGCGAGCGCACATGTGCGCAATAATAACGGAGGCTCCGGTGCGAATGGCTGAACCGATGCGAAGTTGATTGTCTGTCAGAAGCTGACCGAGCGATGAAGACGATAAAGAAATGATACAGTCACCTGATTAATTAACATTGATGTTATTAATATCATTTTGATATCATATCTAATTGATGATGTCATGATAATTGCGCTAAGTGTAGAAATACAACCCTCAAACTATCTGCAGATGCATTTCTTCGTTTTGATTATCATCTACTTAGTTTCAGTGACATTGAATGCAATGAGAATATCATCTTCCGTGCAGATTTCAACTTTGATCCTGTTACCTTTTCAGCATTTTAAGAGTTGCTGAATAAGTCGCTGCTTAGGAGAAGCGAGCATTTTTATATCAATGGTATTTCGCCTCCAACGGCGACCATATTGAGAACCATGTGTCGGTAACTCACACCATGATATCAAATCGTCGGCTCTAATCTAATTTGCACTTCGTTCTGAAAGTGAGACGGAGAAAGAATGAGCGGAAATTAGTTGAAGACATCTTCTCTCTGAGCTGCCGTCTCGCCACGGTAAAATCTCAAAAACTTTCCCGACTTGATAACAAGTCAAGATTGATAAACTTGTCACGACCGCTTTTACTTGATTATCAATAGAGATTCCTGACTTGTCCAAAGATGACCCAAGTTTGTTTTATGGAATTAAACCAGTCAGAAAATAAATTGGCAGCATTGAAAGTTTATCAAATAATCTGATGATCTGATTGTTTTATCTTCCAATGTTTTCCAAGTAAACATCAACTAGTCCGTTTCATAAATTGTCGCATGTTATTGAAAATTGTCGTCAGAAGTCTTTAAATATCGACACATTGAAAATAAATGTCACTCAAATATGAGCAAATCACTTCCCTTAAAACTTCTCTATGCACACAGGCATTCTCAATATTGCGAATACCAGTCGCAAAAATCTTCCACATGTAAAGAAGCGCAGTCAATTAATCTTCACATCTATTTTTGGACGCAAATTCTCCCAATTGAGTTGCTTAGGCTTCTCATGGAGTGATGATACCACAGAAATAGACAGGTCGTCTCTTCTTCTGTTTGACTAGAAAGGAAACATTGGAACATGCAACGTTAATACAATTGCACATTCTGCTGACATAATACCATAGCAATCGAACAATTAGCAGCCAGTTCAACATTAAACACGCCAAATTGTGCAAAGTTTCAGTAACTGTTATCAACCGGATCACACAGCAAAGAGACACAGTCAATGTCAAGTTCTACAGAGAAGTTTGTGATCGTTTTTTCGCGTACCTGTTAACTTCTTTAATAAAGATCGGAGAGTCCAACGTTATCGAGAAAAAGTTTGCGTAATGATCTGAATTCTTCGAATCTGAAGGAATCGCGGTGATCGAACCATTTTGAAGGAAATCAGAGCAATCCGCATGCGACGCACGACTATTTTTCCCATCTCTGCAAGGTATCAAAACTTTCTTTTTCCCCACTTAGCAATTCCTGCATGTGCCATCGTTTTGAATCAGTTTGCACTTCTAGCAAAGTCATGCGCTAAAACAATCTAATTCTGTGGATGACACAATACAATCAATCAGCTACGAAGTTTCTCATGCAACGATTGCAGTTTTTGAACACGACACGAACTTCAAACCGCTTAAGTGTAGCACGAATGTAGCGCAAAGGAAAGTCTTACACAAAATTCATCTTGCCATTATTTTTAACATATAGTCAATGCCAAACAAATATTTACTGAAGGACACTGCTCCTGACGAGGAAATTAGGAAATTACAACAGATGATCGGATTTGGATGCAGCATAAATTGATTACTGTCCAAGTACTGTAGACCTGTGGCCGTTGTTCATCAAGTCAGCTTTAATATACAGGAAGTTTCTAATTATAAAAATACACAAGCGCGACACGAATGACAAGTCTCAACACGACACTGACTAGTGACTTTTGACTATAATTCCTCTGACATCAGCTGGCTTTTGACTAAAACCATTTTGAAAAACACATACGACTCTGAAGTCACAGACCTTTGACCATGATAGGAGGAATCGCATTATTTCATATCAACTGCGAGTGGTACAGTGGTCATCGCAATTTTCTTGTAGACTGATTCCCAATGGAAGATTTTGTGAAAATGGACGATATATTCCATGTTCTTTGAAGCAAAACTCAACAAGATGAGCAGTCTCCACGACAAGATGCACGAACGTGAACCTTCCATTTTCTCTTTTTATGAGAAATTTCTCAGTAAGAAAAGCCTACATGTCTATGTTTCAAACAGTGCACCAAGTACAGCAGAATACGGATTAGACTTTAGACTCATGTTATCTGCGAATTGAAAAAGTTATGATAAAAATACAGCAGGAAGCCGAGACTGCGCAAATTTGTGATTATAGACTGAGGTTCTGGAATGCTCGGGGCAATGTCAGATTTATCCTATTAAGTGATTGACAAATGTAAATTCATAGAAACTTAGCCCGACCGAAAATAAGTATTCGTATTTTCAAGGAGAACATCTGCAACATTCTATGATTGATCAATGGCTAGCTTTGTTTTCATTTATGTTTTGGAGACCACAGGGTGACAACTGATGCGAGGAATTGTGATGTAATATTAGCTTTATCTCACATATGTGATCTTTTTAGATCAACAAGAAGCTATATTTCACAGGTGTGTGCGTTTGGAAAAGAGAATTTAGTCTTAATCAAAACTAAATATAGAAATCGCCTTGATGTTCGGAGGGATATCCGTATATCTACTTCAAACGCAAAGCCAAATATCAAGAAGGTGTACTTCCCATTGAATCTTATGGGTGTTACTTTTTCTGTGTAATTGTTCTATCATATTAAACTCAGATTATTGTGCATGATGATTTGTTTTTACTAGAAGCGGATATTTTATTTGTTTAGCCTGGCATTTACAAATTTAGTGAAAAAACGAAAAAATAAGTCGAATAGTCTTTTGGTTTACAGTATTTTTTTCAAAATTCACATATCTCCAAAATGTAGTACTTACATACATTCGTGCATTTATGCAAATCAACTTAAAAATGAAAAGATAATATCTGTTGCAAAATAGAAATCGAACATTCACATGAGATGTATCAAGGATATAGTGAAGACATACAACATGATAGTATCGTAACAAAGAAATTGAAAGAAGAAATAATTAACTATCAAATCAAGTAGCCTATAGAACAATGGGCCACAGGAAAATGATTAACTTGGAAGGGGGCCGTGGAATATAAAAGGTTGAGAACCATTGTCCTATAGTGACTCGTAGATAAATAAATAAATACAACAATACGTATCATCTTCTATGCAAAGAGTTGGATAAAGTTGTTTCTTTTAAGATAAAAGGGTTTACTACGCCTTGCGGTCCGGTTCGTCTTGACAACAAAAGAAATCGACCAGATGCTAAATGAACGACCATGTAATACCATGATTTTATTCAAAATCTTTAAAGAAGGAGTACCCCTTAAGAGGTTAAGATTTGCTATGAACACAGAATGTATTGTTGATTATCATATACCCAATATTCGTTGTACACTGCACGTTTTAAGGAGCAAATGATTTTTATAGAATATATTATTTAAGTTGAATTTGCTTTCAATTTTCCTCAGAACCTTTCAAAATTTAAGACTCAAAAATTTATGTTTATATCGAGGATGACCAAAAATTAATCATGAAGTCAGCGGTAAACTCATAGACAGCCGAACACAAAATGACCCGGCATGTTATTATAGACCTTGAATTCCTATTTGGTGCTAAGGTCTCATAATTTATTTTACCACAATATCACATGTAAAAGCCATATGCATATACTTACATATGGTCGTGAATTACTTCCATAGAAAAAGGCCATGCTAAAATCATTTTGATAGTTTTAAAAGGATTTAGAAAGTCTATCACAAATCTGATGTGATGTGGTAAAAACGTCATTTCCGTGCCCTTTTGTGTTTATGCCAATATTTCCTGTACACACACTTCTAAGTAGCACTGATGAAACTCGCAGTGCCGGATGTCTGAACTCCTTGAACTGTGACGATTTATGGCAATTTTTGTAAAACGCTGCTAAAAATAAGACCCCAATATAATCGGAAATGGCCTTTCTTTATCAACAAACTATTATGTTTCAGCCTATCATTTAACTATAGCACACATCTAAACATTGCAGCATAACACTTATAGTGACAATATAACTGACATGAAAGAATGATAGTAAGATTATTTTGTTAATAAGCATAAGTTGATCATGTCGCATGTCATTTAGTTGAAAAATCAAAAACCAAAAGGCTCACTTTTTGCAACGAATGGTATGCTTTAAACCCTAATCAATCGCTAAAATAACGTGATTTTCACAAGCCTACTATGGATTTTCAGGTCTTACATATGACTGACACTGTGTTTCATTCATCGACTCAATTTCAAATCAAGTTAATTTGATTGCTCATATTGACTCGCAACAACATCTACAAAGGTCGTCAGCTGATATTCTCAGAGGAATTTCTCGCATCAAACACTGGAAAGTGTTGTCCAGAAAAATGAAGAGAAATCATCCCCTCCTGATACTGGTCGGACGAAAAGTTTAATCCTGATCATTGTGAAGACAGCTAAGCTGGGTTGCGGAGATCATTGTAACCAACGCTAATCGTGACGATGGCTCAACTATCATAACGAGCAGCAATCGAAGAATTAATCAGAATTTGCGGTGAATCTGAGAACGCTTTCGTCAACACGTTTGGCGGATTTGAGAAACATTTCCATTACAAATATAACTGTTCACGTCAAGGAAATGAACGAGAGAAGTATAATTACAGCGGGATTTGACGGTTATCTATTATCGATAATTCATAGCAAGGGGCACATTTTGATCGGTTGAAAGCGAATGGAGGACAATCTCAATTTCATTCAAAATTCATCCGCTGTAGAGTAAATTCGATGCGATTTCCTTCCATCAATCCTCAAAATGAGAATCAATGTCGCAATTAACAATCCTTTGTGATGGAATTCTTTATTTTCCATCGGATTTCAAGACATAAAGATAGAAAGAAGACATATATGAGTTTTTCATTTCAAAAACATTCCTTTCAATGTCAAGTCAAATGCAACAATTTGACTGACTTGAACACGTAGGTAATAATAATAATAAGAGTTTTATTTCAGAAAAAATACAAGGAATATCCAATGAGAATCGGGGAGATTATGAGAAGTCGAAGTCGTGCTGACATCATTTGGCAAAAACAAAGCTCAAAGATCAAGTTTAACGAGAGAGTAAGAGGGTTACAAGGATCATCGAGTAAATGTTTAATCTGATTGTCATCAATTTATCTCACCTGAATAAAAACACTTTATTTCTTGGAAGGAATGAGTCATCAATTACATAATGCATGGCTTTAATGTGAGTTTCATCTCTCCTCTGCTACCAAAAGGCGCCTCAACTTTTTATACCCGCGTCGAATTCCTCGATTTCAGTGTAAGATTTTACGGAGGCATTACGGTTCGCCTACTTTCGTTTCGCCTAATTACGGCTCGCCTAAAGATATTCTTTAGTTAATGAGATTTCTTGTTTCACCTAAAAAGCCGGTACATTCGCAGATAAGCCTATGACATACATGATTGCATGGATATCATTTATTGGAAAGATTCGATTGTATTATAGTCATTAATCAGTTAAATAGAGCTCACTGAGTCTGGAGGGGGGTGTGTCAGAGTTGTTCTTACCTACTAAAGTATCGTCCTGGGAAATAGCACTGGCGTGACAACCTTTACGCCGGCATTTCCAGTCATTTCTGGGCTCCACCGTCCGATTTATGGATAAAAGATAGTCGTTCAATTTCAGCAGTTGACCACCTCTCTTGGATTTGATATACCCCGCCGCCTCACTCATATCCATGCTCTCTGAATAATGAATGAAGAGCTTTATTCTAGAAATCATTCACAATCGACAAGCGATAATCGAGCGAGCAGGACATCGTGAAATTTTACAGTACGTCGTGAGAAGTACTACAAATAGATCAAATTGAATGACAAGTGAAACGGCCGAATCATTCATTGTAATCATCACTGGTATCATTGGTGCCATGACTGGACTCATTCGTGTCCTCTAACACTAACTGATTTTGATGATTTAGTAATTTTGTTTTACTTAGGCGAAACGATTCTCCTGAGTTAGGCGAACCGATGCATTTTATATTCTCTAACCCCTGTCAGAATTGGATGTAGGAGCATAGCCACTTTGTGCTACGCAGATGACACAACGATTCTAGCCTCATCGAAAGAAGAGATGAAAGAAGGTCTAACTAAGCTCATGACAGCAAGCAAGAATGCGGGGCTATATCTGAATGTAGGCAAGACTAAGGTAATGACAACAGACTCCATGAGCAATTTCGAATTTGCTGGAAGAAGGGCGGAGGTGCGGATAACTACGTGCTTCTCAAAGCGAAGATCACAGCTGACGGACGGACAGAAGGAGAATTGAGAAGACGAATTGGAATGGGAAAGTCAGCCATGGTGGACAAGTGAAAATCTGGAGAGAGCGGAATCTCCCGATGACAAAAGTACGATTGATACGCGCCTTAGTATTACAGATCGTCTTGTTGGACAATGCATAAGGCCGACTGGAGAAGAGTGGCTGCATTCGAACCTTAGTGTTGGAGAAGACTACTCCGCATACCCTGGACGGCACGAAAGACCAACAGGTGGGTGCTACAGCAGATGAAAACAGAAGAGCCACTACAAGCAGCAGTCATCACCGCAGCTCTTCGCTACTTTGGCTACATGAATCGGAAGAACGGATCACTTGAGAAAGATGTTATGTTTGGCCAAGCTGAGGTAGAAAGACGGAGAGGCAGACCGAGATGTCGATGGATGAGGGGCTTGCGCGAGGCAACCGGGTGGACTGCGAGTCGCATGACTGGTGAATCAAGAGACCAAATCAAGTGGAGGAGGATCCAGCATGACGTCGCCAAGGGTCGTACGCGATTGGATGGCACCAGGTGACCAGTTGAACCCCTGTTGCACAACACAAATTTAGGACAAAGATTAGGCGAAACGAAACGTAGCCGATTTTTACATTGATGCTGCATTCTGAAAGATGATCTGGCATCCAATGTTGGGTGAGAGTTATAATGAGCGGATGAAAGTAAAAGTAATCATTTTCACTTTACATCGGCTGACTTACTTTCAGGTTCACGAAATTTCACACGGAGCATCTAGGAATCTCAGCAGAATTAAGAGCTCCAAAAATATATTATCTTAAACAGAATTAAGCAATGATTATGTAAAGATGAATTGCAAAATTATCCGGTTCTACATGCACTTGGCTAAACTACGGGTAAATTCTAGAGCTGAAACCCGCTCTTTTTCTACGCCCAGACTCTAACCTGGTCTCGCCTAAACTCAGCCTTCGCCCGGATGACACTGTGATGTCGACCAGAGCGGCGAAATTTATCGATGAATATTTTTGACCATCTAAAATACCGATTGTAAGTTACATGGATGTAAATAATCCAGTGACCGTACGAGATCATGTTTCCAATCCTGATCCAGTTGAAACATCATTGGGAGCTTGATTATGGATGAATTTGATTATATGAAGCACATCACATTGGATTTGAATATACAATGTTTTAATAAATGAATATGTGAATTTGAAGACATTGAAAATGTGAAAATAGGCTTGTAGAATATATTATAAAGAATTGGTCTGTATTCACAACGCTTGCATTCTCTCTACAAAGCGTTGACAATTTACTAATATTTTGTTTCATGAACGTCGAACTTTCTGCTCCATGAATTTTAGCTTTCCACGGTTTGTTATTTGACTACAATGTCTTTCTTCATACCGGTGAAAAATACTTCATGCTACAGTAGTGCAATATGCAGTTCGATGTAGTTTTAGTATTTTAGCAGAATTTGATTGGGGGAGGAATAGGCATCAAAGTATTGTTGCAAACAAATTACGTGATATGACAGCTATGTGATGATTGATGAGAAATAATTAAACTTGATCAGCTTACATAGGGTAAATAATTTTATTTATCATTGTTGCAAAGTGGCAATAAAATTTCTATACGATTATTGTCAAAAACATAAATTTAATACTGAAAAAGCAATGTGTCATATTATGTCAATGCATGTGTTGAAAAAAGTTGCATAGTTGCCATCCAGTGGCCTAAGGCGCTACAGAACTTCAACCACAGAGGTAGGATATGACTGACAACGTAAAATTGCTGTCAAGTCTTGAATGGGTGATAATAGCATGTAGGCACAATAGAAGGCCATGTAGGTTCATGCATGGATTAACATATGAATATAACATTAGCATGGATTTTTTGAGGCCAGTAATGTAGGACACTGCTATGTTGCCATATACTGGTATGTTATTTGTTCAGCGGAATTATTATCCGCCTGAAGATGGAGCAGGTCTCCGCAACATGTCGCGTACTGCAATATGGCAATGTTAATGCGATGTCTATACGACATTGAAAATATAGAGCGAGCGAGGCGATCAAAGTTTGAAGACAAGCAGGTAGTCCTACTGCAGAACATGGTTGCAACAGGGTGATGGTATATTTAGCCCCTATACCAGGTATATTTCCGAATCCCACACGATCGCCGAGAATCGCTTAATCATACAGTTGAAGCGACAAATTAATGGATTAAATGATCATTTGCCAATATTAGTTCAACTGATTTGCGTTGAATATTTATAAAAATGTTCAAGAGAAACAAGAGAAACAATGATCCTGAAAGCCAATATAGGCAACCAAACTATAGAAATGCGCGTTATTAGAAATCAGAATATTCACTTGCGAGTGCATCCCCATCCTCTTTTCTTAAATGATTGGCAGACAAAGTTAGTGAATTAAACGTGAAAAGATATATTCATAGGTTATCATGGCAACGAACCTTTTAATCTGCAAGTTTTAGTTAGGCTGTGTTGTGCATTTATGATGAATTAATTCACAAAATCGACGACGATTTTAAACTTTTTAAAAGCTTTAAAAAAACTTCACTGTAGTCATTATGGTGTTAGACACTTGCTTCATCTATCACACAACAAGTTGATAAGGACTGCAACATTAATATCTTGATAGAGGAACACACGCTTTCTAGTTATAAAAGTTGATGACAGAATAATGATATCAACAAATTGATAAATGCAAAAATAATGGAATCACCTATTTCTGGGAATATTGATAAAAATAAATAAAATCTCAAAATAAGTTATCAATTGGAAATTGACAGACATATTAAAGCGATATTTTCATCAAAAGTCATCAGAAATATAGCAATCTGTCAGAATTACTGGGACATCTTTTTGAATGTCGACTGAATTGAAATCTATTTCTCAACCTGTTACACACTTTTAAAGTGGCTTTGATAGAAATTTTGCAACTTTGAGGATACTTTTAGCTCAATTCGCTGTAAGTTGATGAAGTTAGTAAATAAATCAGACACTGAGAGAAAACATAACAAAACATAGGAATTACCTTACTCATTTAGAAAGGAACCCTTTATGAAACTTTTTTTTCAATTTTTGAAACATATTCATTCATATATTCTGAATTTTTGAATGAACAACCCGAATAACCCATTGCACTCATTAAAGGAGAACATCACTTATAGCAAAAAAAAGATGTCTGCAAATAATTCTAGCAAATTAGTATTTTACTCATTTGCTATTTCTATACATTGTAATATTACTAATTTATTATTCTCCTTACTTTTTAACTTTGCGGACACCAGGGATATATAAGTTGTATTTAAACTGTTGATATTAAACACCGACATACTTGAGTGTATTCCTATTGAATCTTATATTGTGTGATTGGGAAACTGCTAGATATGAGAAAAAATTTAAATAACTTTTCGAATTTTGCAATTTTAATTTCGAACATCAGAGTTTTGCAATTAATGATGCTATCAAATCACAATCTTAATTGCATGAGCACGATTGTAATGAAACAATATCGGCACAATTATTATCTCTGTGCACAATGTTTGTTTGGAGTCTAACGAAATGTAGGAGTTTTTGATATAATACATGTGATGATTGGTAGAAAAGATTGTGAAAAAACGTTTCAATTAACTTTCAATTTGCATCTCAACTGATGATATACGTTCTGATTACAAATGCACTACAAGTTGCCCCAGACTCGAGATTATTTCATTTTTAATCATTACTAGCATTCCAGAAAACTGGCAGAGAATATTGTTGGGGTCTCCTCATAGGCCATCATCAGAAACATAATATTTTCAAATTGACTTCCAAAAATCAAACACTTAAGCTTATAAAAAGCATTTTGCAATGTAACGAAGTCTTTTATCAAAGAAAAATCTCGATTTTCAATCCGAAATAAATCTTACTGTTGTTTTGTTATCTGTGGTATTCTTGGTGCTCAACCAAATGTTGAAAAAGTAAATTCGTTCTACAATATGACACTCGAAAGAAGCAGGTTTTTGAAGTTCTAAGTTGTGATTTGTCTTTTAATCTAATTTCCAAGGTCTTATCTTTATATTTTCCATTTACTTTTTGATATCCGACCTATAGTCACCAAAGAAAACTAAAAAAATCAACAATATCAGCTGTATTTTCAGTTAGATGTGATACATTTCCAGGTATGCAGTTTGCACTCACAATCATAAGCCACAACACAATCCATCTCATGCATGGTACGGTGATCAGATGGGTCTTAGGGTTGGGGCGGGGGAGAGGGAGGCATAAGTCAGATCCTCCTACCTGTCTAGCATTAAGATTCTTGACATCAAAATACCAACCATGTAGATGATCATGTGAGAGGTAATAAAGTAATGACGGCAACTAAACTGTAAAAATGCATGGCACGGTGGAATATTTAACAATTTATCATTAATAATACATACGTAGACTCTTATTTCCACCTCGTTGATTTTTTAGTTTTCTTTGGTGACTAGGTCGGATATCAAAAAGTAAATGGAAAATATAAAGATAAGACCTTGGAAATTAGATTAAAAGACAAATCACAACTTAGAACTTCAAAAACCTGCTTCTTTCGAGTGTCATATTGTAGAACGAGTTTACTTTTTAACATTTGGTTGAGCACCAAGAATACCACAGATAACAAAACAACAGTAAGATTTATTTCGGATTGAAAATCGAGATTTTTCTTTGATAAAAGACTTCGTTACATTGCAAAATGCTTTTTATAAGCTTAAGTGTTTGATTTTTGGAAGTCAATTTGAAAATATTATGTTTCTGATGATGGCCTATGAGGAGACTCCAACAATATTCTCTGCCAGTTTTCTGGAATGCTAGTAATGATTAAAAATGAAATAATCTCGAGTCTGGGGCAACTTGTAGTGCATTTGTAATCAGAACGTATATCATCAGTTGAGATGCAAATTGAAAGTTAATTGAAACGTTTTTTCACAATCTTTTCTACCAATCATCACATGTATTATATCAAAAACTCCTACATTTCGTTAGACTCCAAACAAACATTGTGCACAGAGATAATAATTGTGCCGATATTGTTTCATTACAATCGTGCTCATGCAATTAAGATTGTGATTTGATAGCATCATTAATTGCAAAACTCTGATGTTCGAAATTAAAATTGCAAAATTCGAAAAGTTATTTAAATTTTTTCTCATATCTAGCAGTTTCCCAATCACACAATATAAGATTCAATAGGAATACACTCAAGTATGTCGGTGTTTAATATCAACAGTTTAAATACAACTTATATATCCCTGGTGTCCGCAAAGTTAAAAAGTAAGGAGAATAATAAATTAGTAATATTACAATGTATAGAAATAGCAAATGAGTAAAATACTAATTTGCTAGAATTATTTACAGACATCCTTTTTTTGCTATAAGTGATGTTCTCCTTTCATGAGTGAGTTATTTGGACTATTATTTTGAAATTTGAGATTGCTGGATTGCACTTCTGATTTTTACGTGTAAACCATTTAACAAGAAATATTTAAAAGACATTTTCCTGTGCATTAATGTGCAACCAGTTACAGACTAGAATGGGCGTCATCAACCAAGATGAAACTAATCATGATTGTTTTGAAACATAATAGTTCTGTTTTGTTTGTCATAATAGAATTTCAGTTGTCAGGCAAAAACTTTTGAAAAGTGCACATCGACGGATTCGAACTCGTGACATTTGTGACAGGTGATCAAGTCGGCAACCACTCAGCTATCGAAGTGGCTATATTTTCGTGCTGATTTCATCATGTTTCGGTAAATGGAAAGTCCGCCTGCGGTTTAGGAATTTGATAATAATCGAATCTCAGCTTAATTCATGGAGTACCTATTTACAAAAGCATTATGTTTCATCTCTTCTTAGTTTAGAGCCCAGGCTAAGTCCCTCAACGAACATTAAGGGCGCACCAAGTGAACAGTGAGGATGAGGACTGACTTAGGAATGTCATCAGAATGACTTTTTCAACAGCGAGAGACAATAATTATAATCTTCTCAATATATGCTGACATGAAATTGTGCTTCAAAAGAAGTGACTTATCCAAATTGATATCTAAAATCATAATTAATGCAGTCATAGATAATTATCTTGGAGGAATTACTCGAGTGAATAAACCAGCAAATCATATCTCTTGTCAGCTAAATCGTCTGAAACTTTCATATGGAAGGAGGTCAATCTTTCTCTGACATTTTTTGTCTCTTCACAACATATCCGTCTTCAGTTCAATTATGACTGTAATGATCAATAAATAACCTACTACAGGAAAAGTCCATCAGCATTGTGTTCACTGACATGCAAAAACAAGATCCATTAACAAACAATATCCCGAATTCTGCTTATCTATACTTAAAGAATGTCTACGATATATGTCTAATAATACAGTAGCCTATCCATTTAACAATTGCTACAATTTCCAACTTAATGATAGAACTTGACAATTCCATCTTCTTCCATGCGTTGGAGAATCAAGATATACAAGACTATGAGAAATTCCAATGTCATGAAGTTTGCGGGAGCCTCGTAGGCAAATATTCCGAGTTTATATAAGCTTGAATGCAATGTAAACGCTTCTTTTTGGTTTTCCCATATCATCGGATATAATTTCTGATACTATATAACTGCCAATTGTAATATTTGTTGCTAGTTTCAAACAATCGACTGGTTCTATGATTTTTATTTTCTGATAATGATAATATTGAAGGAGTAAAATTTGCTTCATATATTACTTGTCACGATTGTCGCTACGATAGTTAATGGCCTATCCTTGGATATCACTAATTTCTAGTGCTCCTTAGAAGCGTTTTATGATAAATGTGGTCTGCAGATTATGGATGAGTTCATTAAGTCTATAAAACTCGTTTATTTTTTATTTAATCGAATATTAAAGTCGACAACTAAGTAAACATCACTATAGACGATCTGAAAATCAGCACTGAAATGAAATAACCGCGAAATGGAATAAATCATAAAATCATGTATTTCAAACTCGAAAGTGAAGTGTAAGACCAATTTTTGTAGTCTTTTGAGAAGCATTAAACGTATTTTTGCGGTATAGAATGCATGTTAAGAACATCACGCAATTAATCCTGCGTCAATAATTTGGTGATTGTTGATTTTAAAATTCATAGGTCACATCCACCACTTTTGAGAAAAAATCCCTTGTGGCCAGAAAAGTGATCAATAGAAAACACGAAGTCCCAGCCCACTTGGAAAAGTAGAGGATCATATTAAGCTCAATAGACATCAAACGACAGAGCTCAAATTGATGTAGGTCTACTGAATGTTATCAGTTTCTATCCAATTTGATATCCAATCAGGTCATTTGTTAGCTGCTAGCTTTCCTGCTTTGACGAAACATTGTTTTTTGCGATGGTCAAGACAGAGCAGCAATACATGTAGTGACATATTTGTCAATCTAATGAGTCATAGGCCTACGATAGAGCTTACAAAAATAATAATGTCAATATTGAGTTCAATTACTGCATTTTCAAACTCAATCATTTGCAAGTACCTGATCATGGAAAACAAAATAATGACCCAAACAGCACAATAAGTATGTATAAGGAAGAACGGGGTAATCCCTGACGGTATGTCTGTTTTGCGCAATGTCGGCCTACTATATTCCATTTGAAATTACATCATCAAACTCGATTCAATAAAGTGATATTTACTTCCTCACTTGTGAGGGGGGTTAGATGAGTTCAAATGCAGATATTTTCTATTAATATTGATAACCGCGAGTTGACGTAATATACAAGCGACTGGAATAAAGAGCTCGCCAAAGATGTCATCAAGTTTTTCTTTCAGCAAGTTCTCAGCGACTTTTTGTGGTGCCATGTACAACGTCAATCAAAATCCTTCACATGCCGCTTACTTATCAAACAATGATTCACGATCCAAATGTTCACGCAGCGGGCCCTACTATGCAGTGTTGAAATTCAATCATTACTAAACTTCAAATGTTATGTAAACTATCTATCCCATGTCATTAAATTATTCAAGATAGCGAATAATTTTACGATGAAAAGACCAAAGAAAGTACAGTTCTTACAAAACTCATGTGCGATAAAATATACGATCCTGGAAACCTCATTTGAGATAGGGTTTGAAACTACAGTTATAAGCTTAAATTTTCAAAGTTTAAGAAACGGTCGCGATATCTATGTCACATAACATAGGCATTCTTAAACAGTCCTACAATTACATGCTCTGTCAATGTTGCTATCAATTTCATTGAGTGAATCATTAATTCTAGAATGAATGCCGCCAGCAGTCGACATGAGGCTAATTAAATCAACCGGCAGGCCAGCGCAGTGAGCAGTCGGCCGGCCGGTCTTCAAAACTTACAGCCTGGCTCGACCGGCGGCCGTTTCCAACCATGAATGTATGCATGTAATTAAGAATGACTGTGGCAAGAATAGCATACTCGACAAGGCAGTTTCTTGTGTTGCTGTATAGAAAAAGATCACTTATATTTTGATTGGCCCTTAAAAAAATTTTATTCTTTTTATTCTTGCCAATCTCTGATATATTTGCGATACTGCAGATTATCAGAATCAAACGCTCAGTAACACTAAATTAATCTGGTTTTTGAAAAAAATATCGAATGTATCTGCACATGAAAACTGATCCTGTAGTATAAACTATGATTTTATGAATTTTATAAAGATCTTGACGGAGGAACGAGGATAGTGTGCATTTCCTTCGATAAGGAACTTCACTATTGACTGAGTATTGAATGGCACTATTGATATGCAACCTGAAATTTTATAGAAATAGACAATAATGCTTTCTTCAAGTAGTTAAATGAGGGTGACTCCAGTCGAGCTGTCACACTCTCACAGATTTTAACTTTTACTTGAATAGTGGTAACAAACAATGAGAAAATCAATCTCTCTCTGAGTAGTAGCCTATCTGTTTTGTGGCTTTTCAATTTTTCCTTGAAATTTTTTACTCACAGATAAAATTTAGTTTGAAATGTTTCACTGATATTTCATTTAGGTCTCATCGATGTTTCACAATGTTTATCTATTTTAGTTCGAAGGTTAAGACAAGGCGGGTTGTCAAAGTTATCATAACGTCATTTTCGTTCTCACTCCCATATAATTACACAAGAAAAACTTTGGGAATAATAAATATGATCGAGCAATCAATACTTAAGCTACATGCCTTTTGTTTTGATATGTGATGCGATCTGCGAACATGCTTTACATTTTCGACAAGGCACGACAGTGAAATGAATAATGGATTGTGGTAATAAATTTGAGCAAAGAAGAATGCTACATCAAATAACGATAGCAAGATGAATGTTGTTGAATTTGAATATTTGAATAGGTTGATTTGAACATTTCTAGAAGTCGTTTCTTGATGATAAAGTACATGCCAGATCAGGTCATCAGGCCCACCTACAGATAGTTATACAGTTCAGTCACCAACAACTGGAACTCTTCTTGACGACGAATTTGTCCGTCCAACAGCTGTCTCTGTCCGTCTTGGCCTTCCTGTCTGCGAGTCACATCAGTGCCGTTGCTGTGGTACAATCGATAGACAAGGATCTCTCTCTTGTCGTCGGAGTGCAGGTAATTTTTCATTCAGCCCTAAACGACCTCGTGATACGAAGCCTCTGTGCTGCCGGCCTTCCATTGTGCCTAAAAACCCCGAGCTCGATGGCACAGATGACAAACGTCCAGGCGGCCTGACCTTATTTCCCTTCTTCAATGGTAAATCCCTAGTCTCTGACGCGACGTGTGTCGACACCACCTCTAGATCCGACCATTACAGTTCGGTTTCAGATCCTAGTGAGGCCACCTCCAGGACTGAGAGAACTAAGGCTCTAAAGTGCTCGTCGATGTCTTACGCTGCGTTTTACAACCCGTGGCAGTTATCGGTCACTGGACACAGAAATTCCTTCAGGTTGTTAGTGGACTGATCTCCGACGCTCGAAGGGACGACAATTAGTCGAGCAGCCTCTTCCAGCGTTGCTGCTTGCTATGGCGCCTCAACGTCTTCATATTTACCTACTAGGTTGAAAATGCTAAGTCTAGAACCATAATTTTTGACATCTCAATTTCGGTTTCGTTCCCTGCAGAAAGTCATCGTGGCTGCTGGACCACTTGTGAACGTTCTTTGTGCACCTGCTAACTGTTTCAATAATGATCAGAAGGACCACCTTCATCGACTAAACAGATTTTAGCGCGCAATTATCTGAATTCTTCAAATCCGAAATTCCTGCATGTGCCATCGTTTTGAATCAGTTTGCCCTACTATTTAAGTGACACATTGAAACAATATCAATCTGTTATTGCCACACTAGCGTTGAGTTCATTGCTACTTTTTGATTGCTGAACATGAAAAGATTCAGGAAATGTTTTTCATCAGAAACCAATTACTTCTAACAATGAAAGTTACTGAAACCAGAGAAGATAGACAACATGAAACAAGTCATGCTCTAGAAGCAGGTTCTTGAAGCAGACTAAATTGTTTTGGTAAAGTGAGATTTTCCATGCTACCTATGATTAAGTGAAAGCACTAAATCTTGAGCCATAATCTTTGGCTGGAATGTCTTCAAGTCACTTACTATGTCATGAGTAGCCTATGTGTTATTATCATCAGAAATATACTTTATCCCAGCACATTGCAATTTGAAAAGAGCGCTGTTCTACAGCAAACTATGTTTCCTGCATTTACATAATTCTGCTCAATATCTGACGTTTTCAAAACGGAAAGCTTCATGCAGGACAAAATCTTTAAATAAAAAGCGCTGGAATTTTGAAAGTTGGATAACAAAAATTGATTTCGCTTTGATTTGCCAATTGAGTGACAGCTTTCTTTGCCGACATTCAAAGCCATTGCTTGATGCATTCTCGGATTCAACTTCTTTCTACGATAAGATAAATCATTTCATATTCTTCTTGAAAATGGTTGATCTATTTCTTTTGTAGCATAACTGACAGAAATATCTTGAGAGTCGAAGCTCCATTCATTTATGATAAAGATTTTCCATTTAAAGATTTCATTATTTGCATTTTGTTAAGAGATACAAACAGAATGAAATTTGCGGAGTATGTATTCAAGATATGATGACCAGCTTCTGTCTGTCTGATATGTCAAATCTTACACAAACTAAAGGCCGAGTTTAATGGGGATCAGACAGTATCTGTATAATCAAAATGTGCTTTGAACATTGCCTCCCCCCCGAATGTTACCTCAAAATTGTTTCATACAGATTCATTTTTACACCGAATTGTTCTTGTGTTTCCTTCGTCGAATGTCTAATCAAAGAAATTGTTTACAGGTCATGTAAGTCAGCACCAGCACCGCTTGCTATGTACGTTAACAATAAAGCAAACCGGAATAAGAAAAACTCTTCTTTAGCGCATTAATTTGAAAAGGCCACTCTCTGAAGTTACGAAACTATAAATTCGCTGAGATCTTCAAATTACTATCAAAGTGGCTAGCCATAGGACATTTGTATCGAAAATAAATGTCTCTTGTCATTATAATTTCGATTCATCCTCGTCTGCTTTTAAATACGATATATGCTTTTCTGTGCATTTTATTGCTTTATATCACCACCAAAAGCCGACCCTCGATCAGTATTGTCCACATGTCACAAACACATCAGCTTACATAATACACATGTACTGTACTTACAACGCAGTCACCACTTACGTACCAACAGCTTCATAGCCTAATTGTTGCCGTTTTGGGAAGCTGCTACCAAAGTCGCTGATTGGAATCCATTCAAATGTTTATCTAAGCCTACTGTAATTGATAGTTATATTTTATTGCGTTCGTTCAAAACTGAAGATAGCGTGAAATGATTATTAACTCAACTTCGACTCAATGAGCATGACGCGCAAATTAGAATTTAAGATCACTACTTAAGACTATACCGGTAGCTACGCAGGTATTTGCAGTATTAGTAACCCATAAATAGCTAATGTTTTCGCACATAATGATTTACATTTTGCTTCTGAGAGCTGATGGTACAGTTTGCCTTCGGCAGTTGGTCATGTTATCGACAGCAAGTGAGTTGGAAAGTTTCCTATGCCCTTTTGATAAAGTTAAGAATAAGTGTCTTGCAGTCCTATTGATAAATAACTGGACACGTTATAACCTACTGATCTTAGAGGTCATTCTCCTTTTCCTTTTTAAATCGTTTTTACAAATTTTAAATTGAATAGAAAGCAATAATGCGTTGATGCTGCATGAACGCTGCGTCTATTTGCGATATTTTATATTTCAAAATGGGCTCATGTGAATTTTATACATGCGAGATGGTCATACTATTGATGAATTCTAACTAACCGAAATATTACAAATTGTCAGCTCTCCTGGGCATGGCTAGAAAGATTCCCTCAGACTTGAACAATTTAAGTGCGTGATTCCTTAGCAGATGTAGACCCTACGCTTCGTCCTACTAGAACTCGTCAGCGCGACTTGGAATAGCCCAAACTAGTTGATAAAATCGAAAGTTTTTGAACAACCCGAACGACTTCACAACAGGCTATCCTGCGCTGATTTGTCCTGGCTTTGCCGTACACAACGGACCACCATGCAAGATTGCACCGAGCAAATTCGCCGGATCACAGAGGAAATGTAGTATTAAATGCACTGATTCGAATTTTTTAGTGAGTGAGCGAAGTTTCCACTTGTTCAGTGGTGAAAGAGTGAAGGTTGTTTGCAGATCAACTTCTATTTAATGATAAAATTAATTAGTTCCATCATTCTTATGCTGCCACATACCTATAATTTCCTAGATGTGGAACAAATACATATTTCACAATGTCAAAATGCAATTGCATGTGTAAGTCCATCTTTTAGAGATTCAAAATACAAATCATCGATTACCAGGTAAATACACGCACATTTGATTATTCAAAGGTATTCAAAAGTCATTTAATCAATCCACAATCCACAATGCATGTCTACCAAATTTATGAAGAATGAATTTTCATATGCGAAAGAAATTAACAAAATTATCCCTGATTCCTTAATTTTCGTCATCGTGGAAAAGAATTTCCTTCACCTATCATAAGTTGTGCCTTGAGAGTTTCACCGATGACAGTGATGGATCAAATTCGTTAATGATGTGGAGGACCATCAGAGAATATCTGGTTTAAGACTATCTGATGTGTGATAGAAATTTTTCATGCAAAAATGTGTTAAGGAAATTGCATTACATTCATATTCATATGACAATGCATATGTCGAGAATCTCCTGGCACGACACTCGGTAGCATTCGATGAGGAAAGCGCTTCACTAATTTTAAAAAGTGGCCAATCTATCCTAAGCTCTGTGCTCTAGGCGCCATTCTAGTTGAAACAAACACGAGATTATGTCATGCAAATCATGAGAATGCTGAAAATACTTGTGCAAATGCGTCTAAATATGAAGAGTTTGAATGCAAAACGAGATAAGTGCAAAATTTGAATAATTGGAGATAATCCACAGGAATATACCCTAATGGTAGACGAATGTTCTCGGTAAATAATTAAGTCGAAAGCTCTGTAACAGCGTTGATTTAAATATTCAGTTGTGATGCAAAACGTGATAACCGCCAATGGTTTCAGTTGAGGCTCTTAAAACAATATAACAACGTCGTTTCCATTTCCATTTTTTATACTGAATTCATCTTACCTATTTGCTTCGATTTCAAATGAGGAATAATCCTAGTTGTGCTCTGTGGTCAAATATTTACTCATCGGTACTGGATGAACATCATCTTTCTCAGCAAACGTTTATACCTAAATATTATCATGATTTGCGGTAGCTAGAGCGAACCACATGTGCTGAAGTTTTATTCAACATCTGATTATAATACACTGTAAGCATCCGTATCATCCTAAAATGATATAATCACAGCACACTATCAGTTATAGCATTTTTCATCGTAAATAAAGGGTGGCGTTTTGCACGAAAACTAGTAGATTTTTGATCGTGCAGGCCAAATGAATTGCTAATCTACTGAATGACTCAAAAGCTAGTTCTATTGCTGTGAGTCTAAAAATTGATTATTAGATTGATTATTATTAAAAATTGATTATTATTGATTGATTATTGATAAATTGATTGATTATTATCAATCTTCGCTTGAAGAGACCTGACGTGCGATTGCGCTCTCGCATCTGGAAGTGTACTTTTGCAGATTGCGTTTGTTTTTTGGACGGTGATTTTTTCAAGTTTGTATATTGTTGGAATTGGCGTCGTATGATCTATCTTATTTTCATATAGCCATTAGTCAATGTTGTGGATGTCTTGTGCATTTTGGGATTGCTACTGTTTCATTTGTGGTTCCAATAATCTGTGAATTGTTCATGTTTGCATTTGGTCGTCGCTCTCTTTGGATTTCCGCAGTGTCCGCTATCAAAGTGTCATTCCATCGTCATCAAACGTCATCGTGCTTTCAATTCTGCTGCATTTCCTTTCTATTCTAACAGCTGGTATTGTCAGTTGTCAGTTGTCAGCTGATTTTGTGAAATTTCGTCATATTGCTAAGAAACCCCACACGCGCAGTGATTGTCATTTATCGATTTTTTTCACGTGACCTTTTAACATCACCGGAATCGTCATTTATCTGTCAATGGGCCTATTGCAGAACTCGGAGTTAAGCTAACTGGCAGTTAAATTTCGATTTAACTTTCAACGATGAGGTGCAGAATTGAGAGTTAAGTAACTGCCAGTTAAAGTTAACTGGCAGTTAAGAAAACACATTGCAAAATTTAACCTCCACCGAGTGAGGGTTAAATGGTCTAACTGTCACATATTCTTCATTCGTAGCTTGATTTCTGATGGAATCTATTGAAGCAACTGAGTTGGCAGATACTCTGTCGGAAATTGTTTCACCTGAGCGACGCATTCTTGACCGAAGGAATCCCCTCAAATTTTTCAGTGACGATGATTTCTTCGAACATTTTCGAATGATGAAGCATTCCTTTTGCACATTGTGCGATCTGATCGAAGTCGATATTCAAAATGGTCAGGACAAAAGCTATTCCCTTCAACCCATTCAGACCCTTGCACTCGGCATCGCATACATGACATCGGGCTCATTCTTTTGGCTAGTGGCTGGTACAATTGGAGTTCATAAGACGACTGCAATGCGTGCATTTCACAAGGTAGTGCTCTCTTTGTGCAAGCGTCGGTCTGATTTCATCAAATTTCCAAAAGCTGCTGAGCTTTTATCAACAAAGGAAGATTTCTACAGAATAGCCCAATTTCCTCGAGTCATATCTGCAATCGACTGTACTCATATTCGGATCACAAGACCATCCAACACGGAACATGAACACTATCGTAACAGGAAGAATTATTTTTCGCTGAATGTTCAAGCAACTTGTGACGCCACTTAGAAAATTACAAACATAGTTGCTCGTTGGTGCGGAAGTACACATGATTCACGCATATTCGATAATTCTCGACTATGTGCTCAATTCAAGAACGGGGATCACGATGGAATATTACTAGGAGATGCCGGCTATGCTTGCAGAAAGTATTTGCTCACTCCCCTTCGTGTGGCGAATACTTCGAAAGAAAGTCGCTACAACTACGCTCATATCAAAACAAGAAATGTCATCGAAAGGCGTTTCGGTGTCATGAAACAGAGGTTTCAATGTTTACTGAATGGTATGCGATTGTCACCTGAGAAGGTTGGTAGAACTGTCGTTGCTTGTGCTGTCTTGCACAATTTCCTGATTTCTCAGTTTGATACATTCGACATTGAAAACACAGCCGACGATGCTTCCTTTGAATCTACTTCATCTGACACTATTTCGACAGGTACTGGTATGCAATTTCGATCTGAGTTTATTGAGAACCACTTTTGACAGACAACGTTGATAATAAAAAGACATTTTTGGAAACGGATGTCGCTTTTCATTGCAACTTCTTAGGGGTACTGTACTTAGCATGCACCATTACACTGCATGGTACAGGTAGGCCTACAATTCTCGTACAGGTACATGTACATATAGTTGTTTGCTATTAGCGCATGTGGGCTCTTGCGTCTAGGCTACCGCGCAATAAATAGAGTCTAATTAATTGATGTCCCGCACAGATACAGATATCATTTTGCTTTCTATGATGTCGGCCAGTTGAGACTCTTCAGCAATATCCATAAGACGATTCTTTTCTGCATCGTTGTAGACCAGACGAGAGCAGAGACGTTATCACTCCCCTATTGTTATGGAAACAGTGACGTCAAATTGTGTTAACTGGGTCAATTCCTGGCAAGGGAATTCCATGTTTAACTGCCAGTTATTTTAACTGCGACTTCTGCAACGCGTTCGCAGTTGCTGTTGTAACTGCCAGCTAAATGAGTGAAGGTTAACTTAACTCGCAGTTATGCTAACCCCGAGTTCTGCAATAGGCCGAATATGTCGAATAATAGAAATACGAGATCTGGATCACGATCGAATTCACAAGGTGCAGGAGGTCTATTTACGCTCAATGACGTTAAACGACTTATTGACGAATCGGAGGCGCGTATAGTTTCGCGTCTAGATAACATTGTGTCTCGCTTTGAATCATTGGAGCAGCGGTTTGAACAAGTTCAGGCAGAGCAAATCCGCCTTGATCTTGATCTCAAGAGCATTAAAAAAAGTGGTTGTCAAATAACAAGAATATATTGAAACAATTGAAAAAGAAAAAAGGCAATTCAATCTCATATTTTCTGTAATACCCGAAACTGATATGGAATTTCGTAATGAAACTCTGACGGAAGATAGTGATGAAATTGTTGCACTAGGTCAGGAGTTGATTGATGGACTTGATTCCTCTAGCAATGCATCATGCTACCGGTTAGGCAGGAAAGGCTCAAAGCGCATGCTTATGGCCTGTTTTCATGTTTTATGATATTGGGGTAAGAAGGATGATGTTATATTCACAGAAAACCTTTAGAGATAATGAAGACTGCAAAGAAGCGTATGGCACGGTTTACGTAAATCAAGACCTACCAAAGCTTTCTCGCCTTGAAGAACGTCGCGTGCGTCAAAAAATGAAATCATTAAAGCAGTCAGCTCCACCAAATACAAAGATTTATATGAAACATGGCAAACTGTTCTCTAATGGAGAGGTCATACCATAGATGAGATGTCAATATCTAATCAGCTATTCTGAAGTGTTGATAGGGATGCTAGCATTAACGATTCACGTGAACGATCCGCAGTTACCTAACATTTCTTAGTGTTTTCTATCCTAAAACGTTTCATTGTATCTCAGCGCTATTTTTTAGTTTTCATTCATTTTCTGAAATTCCTTCAGATAAGTATACCATTGGCAAATCCTCTATGTGCATGAGCAATAATTCTTCTCTAAAATGTTTTCTGATTAATGCTCGCTTGTTGGTAAATAAAATTGATTTACTTCGTATGTATGTTATTCAGAATAACCCGACTATTGTATGTGTCACTGAATCTTGGGGCACTGCTTCGTTTTCTGATGCTTATTTTTACATCAATGGCTATTCATGTTATCGTTGTGATAGAGCCCAATCTCTTGGAGGTGGTGTCATTATATATGTTTCAAACAATATTTCTTCTGTGTTGGTCAATGATTTCTGTTATGATGACGGTAAGGCTGAATCTGTCACATGTAAGATTATTTTGAATGAGGAGGATAGCTTGTTGATTTCTTGTGTCTACATTCCTCCCGATTATCTACTGCAAGATAGTTCAATTTTGTCTCATTTATATGATGTTGTGAATTTATGTCCAGATTTGTCTATAATTTGTGAGGATTTCAACTGTCCTCAAATTAATTGGAATTTATGTGATGCATCATCTTCTAATGCCCCAATTTTGAATTGGTGTCTGGACAATTTTTTGTCTCAAAATGTTACCAAATCTACTCGTCCACAATCCAAAACATTATTGGATCTTGTTTTTTCATCCAACGATGTAAATGTTAATAAGGTCAATGTTTGTGAGAATTTTGGTAAATCTGATCATGGCATCGTTACCTACGACATCGAGCTTCCTTACGATTATGATACTAATGAGCAAGTTAATGTTTATTATCATGATTATAACAACGCCAATTGGAACATTTTCTATCAAAGTCTTCAGACTGCATTCTGGCCATCGAGTTTCAATTTTCTTCGTGATATCAACGCTATTTGGGATGCATACCTGTCCAACTTCGTAGAAAAAGATCAGAATATAATATCACAGCTAAGGTCAGAACAGCATATCGGGCGCTCGTCGTGCATACTCATCTTTCAAAAATCATCCTTCTTCTCATAATCATTGGAGGTACCGACAAGCTCAAGAAAAAGTTCAATTCGCAGTAGGGAAAGGCATATTAGACAAGGAGCGTGAAATCTGTGCTGGTATTGGTAATGGGTCAGGTAGCAAAACTTTTTGGAAATACATTCGAAGTAGGTTGAAATTGAATCATCCAATTAATTCGTTATCCGACGCCGACGCTGAACTTTTGACTAATCCATTATCGATTGCCAATCGATTCAATGAGTATTTCTCGTCGAACTTCAATTGTGCTCCTGACCATGTTTTTCATGATGGCTTGGCGTGTAATGTTGATATAATTGTGGATAATGTGAACTTTGATTGTGATAACGTACACGAAGTGATTTGTAATCTCCCAAATTCTCAATCGACTGATAAAGAAGGGCTCTGCTACTATATTATCAAGAAAGGTGGTGTATTTTTAGCAAGTAAATTGGCCATATTATTTTCACTTATTATGTCATCTGCTTCTATCCCAGATGGTTGGCGCGAAGTTGTTATTTCACCAATTCATAAGTCTGGGCCGAAGAATTTGTGTTGTAATTATCGTCCTGTTGGATTTTCTAGCACAGTATGCCGTATATTAGAACGAATAATTCATAAATCCCTTCTTATTGCTTTTTATGCTAATGGGCACTTTCCAGAATCTCAACATGGTTTTGTTCCAGGAAAATCTACGGACACTGCAGGCATCATGTTCTATGACATTTTGACAAAGGAATTAGACAAAGGCAACTGCATCGATGTGACATTATTTGACTTCGCGAAGGCATTTGACAGTGTGCACCATAACCTATTGTTGAATAAACTATGGATATATGGTGTTAGAGGAAACCTTTTCAAATGGCTGACCGATTACTTTCGTAATAGAACTCAAGTGGTACGTATTGGTGGGAAATACTCGTCTCCTGTGCTGATAAAAAGTGGGGTCATACAAGGAACTGTCCTTGGTCCCATCTTATTTACTTTTTTCATTGACGACCTCGATGGCCATGTCAAAAGCTGTGAGATAATCAAGTACGCCGACGATGTCAAGCTTATTATGAATATGGGAAAATTATCTGCACACTGCCATTTGTTACAAGCTGATATTAATAGAATAGCTATGTGGAACTTCGAACGGTCAATCATTAAACGTGAATAAATCTAATGCTATTCATTTTGGTTGTGGCAATTCTCTTTTTGATTACAGGATAAAAGATCAATTACTAGTATTAAGTAGAGCTGTTCTTGTGAATGACTTGGGTATTACTTTGTCAACATCAATCAATTTCAAGGAACATATACATGCTACTGTTATGAAGGCAAACAAAGTTTTGGGTATGATTAAAAGGTCAATTCGCTTACGGGATCCTTTCATGCTTTTGATCCCTTATAAAACGTTCGTCCGGTCTATTTTGGAGTATGGTTGTGTTATTTGGCATCCAAATATTGATAAGCTTTCCAACCAAATTGAAAATGTGCAAAAGAGATTTTGTAATTTCTTACCACAGCTCCATGGATTAAATTACAGGTCTAAGTTAATGAACTTGGGACTTCTTAGACTATCTGCCAGGCGCCTCCGTTACAGCTTGATATTTGTGTTTGAAACTGTCAATCAGATGAATGGTTTACAGCCTGATATTTTGTTCGAATATTCTCATCGTAATAGTTCCCACAATTTGATGTTAACTCCTTTGTCCAAACATAAGCATCGTAGTGGTTTTTTCACTGTTAATATAGTCCAACATTGGAATCGTATGACATTTTCAGAGAAAAACGTCTCATCGATAAGCGACTTCAAAAACTTTATATCGTCCTACTTCAGTAGACATGACATATGGTAATTGTTGTATACCGTAAAAGTTCACTTTATTATAGTTGTGCGTCATTTTCCCGTTAATGCATTGATCTCCCTTTTAGAGCCAATACTTCTTATGTATCACCCAATTTGTTGTATGACAAATATATCATTATTATTATTATTATTAGTTGGATATTCTCGACACAGCAAGAAATCGCGGATTTCTCAAAATGATCATGATAGTGTATGCCGCGTTTTGCATGAGCTCTTCATATATAGCTGCTTTCTTACCTATGATGTGGAAAAGCAATTAAAACGTGACAGACAAAGATCAGGAATCTGTTGTCCCCAAATGCAAATATAAGACAATAGACAGGTAAGACCTACTAAAAATTGCAATGTTACTGTAAGGATCTGATAATCCAAAAAATTCTCAGATTCCTCCTTCACAAGACACTCCTTTACTAAGATGAAACGCCACAACCAAAATGAATAGCATTAGATTTATTCACGTTTAATGATTGACCGTTCGAAGTTCCACATAGCTATTCCATTAATATCAGCTTGTAACAAATGGCAGTGTGCAGATAATTTTATATTTATTATAAAATTACTAAAAAAAAAATAAAATTACTAAATTTTTCATCTATTACTGAAAAAATTGCTTATCGCACATAATACAGTTTTATTTGAACATCAGAATTTGGGCATCAGAGAACATTCGCAGAATTCTGGCGTTCGAAAATCGAACTTCTGAATTATGAGTCAAGGTTCGGGAAAAACTGAAACATTTTCATGAGCTGAAATTGTAAGTCTCAATACGATAGTGGAAATTTCATGATATGACAATATTTTCAGATATCGTCAGTTGAATATTAACACATGCATGATTTACAAACTGCATTTGAAAACATACTTAGAATCATCGATAACGTGACTTGAATTTCTGCTGTGCATGCCGATGCTCTGAGTTTAGAGATTATCTGAATTCTCAAATCGATGTTAGGATGCAAGGACTTTGTCATAATGAGTAGGACTGAATTAAATTACTTAATTGAATGAATATTTAAAACCCACATCCATTGATGTTGATTATCAAATTATACTGTGATAATAATTTTTGCGCCTTATCTTAGCGATGACAAAGATCGCTTCCATACTCTGATCACTCTCTCTCTCTCTTCCACGAAAATACAAGATTATGTACTTCCATGGTATCAGCTTTAATTTTTATTGGCCAAAGGCGAATACCATTAAATTGAGTCTTGACAGTTGTTTCAATGCTTTTCTTTGTGATCGCAAATATTATGATGACATTCTTCTTTTAGGTTTTTCAATATATGTTTTCATAACTTCCTTTCTGAGCGGCGTTTTATAATTGTCACTTAATTCCTGCTTGCTTTATGGATGTGTAATTGAAACATGTGCAATGTTTTCTTGAATGATCTCCCATAAATCTGAATTCACTGCGAGTAGTCCTTTTAGTCTGAATCATTGGGACTGTTCATTAACTAAAATTCTGCCGGCAGAATATTCAGCCGACTTAATGAATGACGGTATATCACCGAAACTGGCAGAATATTTAGTCGGTTTCGGTGTTATACCGTCGTTCTGCCAGCAGAATATTAAATCGGTTTAATTTTCTGTCGGCAGAATTTTAGTTAATGAACAGCCCCGTTGTTCATTGATTATTTCTCGACAATTTCAGTTCATTAAAACATTTCCATAAACAGTGCTTTTGTTCAGTATTGGTTTTGGAAACAGAGATCAATGGCTCTCTCCTTCAAAATTCTAGCTTGCTTTTTCCCAGACAAATTGAATATGTCTCTTCAGCATTGAATTATTTCTATGATGTTCATATTCTAAATGCGCTTTAATGTCTTTCAAATCAAAATAAAATTGCATGTATGTTGGTTTCTATATTAAGACAGACTTGTGAACTTATGCAATTGATTTTCCAATCCATACTCCAAAACTTTTCCAACTACTGTTGATTTCAAAAAGTAATTGAATAATACATTTTCATTCGATAAAATCACGATTTTTTATTGATAAATTTACGATGTCACCATTTATGTTCTAGTCCAGCAATTTCGATGAGCAATGTTACAAAAGAAACCTCCGAAAATTTTAGTCCGACCCGTGTCTGATTCATTGTTATGCTCACATTTCTTCTTATTGAAACCTTGCGATCTGTATAATGGGCGATTTTTATACTTTGACTACTGTACAGCAAACATGATGGATACACACTTATCATAGCTTAATTGAGAGCTGAGAATGTAGGTCCTCTGATGATGTATGAAACGGATGAAAATCGATAATTTAGATGGTCCGTTATTTTATGATCAGATTTCAGCACAATATTGTGATTCTTCGCATCTTCATTAGTGCAATTAAAATGTGATTCTTATAAGGACAATCTATGCATTGAATGTCGGAAGATTTCGTCATTAAAGCCGGATTGAGTATTGCAAGTCTGACAAATGAATGACATCGAATGATTTAGGGGTTTGACAAAATATTTTAGTGGTCCTCTTTGTTTTGATCTTCATGTAGCTAATTGTCAGCACATTTTGTCACTAAAATAGTAGGTCGCTAAATAGTATTTAGGGAAACTCTGCCCTAAGAGGTCGTTCACAATTGACGTCAATAATGACAATTGCTAAAATGTTGACGTCATTTTGACGGTGGATTGGCAGCTTGAAGATTGACGTCAACAAAAATGTCGTGTAAGAAAGATAGATGTTGCTGTCGAGCAAAGGCGCTAATTTCCTTCCACCGAATTCTTGTAAACAAGACTAAACAATGTACTTTACTCTCGTCGTGCAAATCAGCTTAATGCGAAATTCAAAGTAACATATCAATGATGAAATAATCAGATAATCAGATAATCAGATATCACCATTTCCTCGATTTTCTTGGACACGCACATTGAAAGCAATTGCATCGTGATCATGCTTTTTTATGACAACGGCACCTTAACGATGTCGGCTTCCGATGGCTATGCTCTTACACCTTGTCAGTGCACTCTGTTAGCGTTTATTGCAATTTTTCTTTAAATATATGATCATTTTGATATACAAATGAATAACTATTACATCTTCTTAATTAGATTCATCATAAGATCTAGCAGCACCGACTTCGATCAGTGTCTGAGCGAGCAGCTGAAATAGTGTCAATTCTAGTTCCTCTCATTAACTTAAACATAGCGGAATGCAGGATTTCTATGTTAACAATCATTTGCGAGTACTTTGCATGCAGACTATTTTATGAAGAGTATTGCGCAGATCCTCTCATTACGCCCTCTAATAAACGCAGCATTTCTGCTAATAAAAAAGGTATGAAATATTGGCAGCACATAATCGTCCATTGATCTAGGAAACGTAGTCACCAAACGCCCCTGGAATGGATAATGGTATTGCTCTGTTTGTAGTCTATTAAAAGAAGTCACACAATAAATGAGTCACACTCAACCTTACACTCTAGTAAATGCATCTAATCTTATATCGTCATCAAATTCTCAGTCAGAATCATATTCGATACTTAAAGAGCTTCCTGCACCGTCGAGCACTCATCACGTTCAAGATTCGTTTGAACTCCGCCTTCAAGTGGCTATGGGGAAAGAAACAGCAAATGTAACGCCTCTACCGGCAATTCCAAGAAATTGGTCCCACTCAGTGTTCATTCAGCGTCGAAACCACCACACCTTGTCGAAAGTTGACAAATCGGCAATGCAGTAAGAAGAATGAATGCTTGATTAGTTTCAACTGTTATTGATACCTTTTAGTCCGGCAGCCAGAACGAGTTTCTGCAGGGAACGAGGCCGAAAGTGAGACTTTCACAGAATGATGTACACCCCCTGCCTACTACTACGAATCGGCGCGTCTGCCGAGTTCTTGTGAGTTCCTCTTGTTGTCAGACAGGATTAAAGAAAAACACATGTTAATCCAATGGATCGCAGATCGCAGTTTTTGACTAAAAAATAATAAAATTTTCTATGTTTCTCTGATTGAACAAAAACTACTAAGCTCAGAGTCATAAATTTTGGCATGGAATGTCTTCAGGTCATTTGCTTTCATGTTCATGCACCCTTGTCTATAAAGCTAGACACATTTAGATTTGGCGAGCCTCTTAATGTCGGCAAACACAAACATTTTTAAGCAACTTTATCCATTTTCAGCCACATTCTCACATATATTGTCAATCAGAATCATGATAATAGCACATGTACATCATAGGAAATGACCTGAGGACATTCTATGTCAAAAATTATGACTGTAGACTTAATACTCTCCAGTTGATAAGCGAAAACATAGAACATATTATTTTAGCCAAAAACTGAAATCTGCGTCCCATTGGATTTACATGTGTTTTTCTTTAATCGTATCTGACAAGAAGAGGAACTCGCTAGAACTCGGCAGACGCGCCGATTCGTAGTAGTAGGCAGAGGGTGCACATCATTCTGTGAAAGTCTCACTTTCGGCCTCGTTCCCTGCAGAAACTCGTTCCGGCTGCTGGCTGAGTGTTCTTCACTGAACCACAAAAGCCCGTCCGGTTTTTGGTTAATGACATTTGTAAACGATTCCTATATTTAACTGTGCTAAAACATAAAATTGAAATAGAAATTTAGTTGATGTTTGGCCCACATTAGTATAGACTTCTATACTATCGAATTGCATGAATTTCTATGTCGAAATTACAAATTTGTATGAAAGTTCAACTTTTGAAGAAGTGCATGATGTAGCTTTTGTTTATATGCTGGGATTAAAGCGAACGTCAGTGTTTACGACTGAAATTGTATTTCTGATTATCCCGCGCTGTTGATAGATTTTATCTAGCCAGTCGGTTTGACTTCAAACGTCATCAGTGATAAGACAGCTCATGACTCGTCATCAATAGGTGCCGATCATTGATTTTAGGAGATTTTTATTTCTGAAACTTTACAATATTACTTCAATGTTTCAAAATGCTGTAGCTGTGTCATCTTTCCTGAAATTATTAGATGGAGAAATGTAGGATTGAAGAATTCGCAATATCTAACTTCTACGGGAGAAACGTTGGAAAGAAGAGCAGAGAAACACGCTAAGAAGGGCGGCTCCAAAAAAGGAAGTTAGGAAAAGTAGTGTACTGTGATAAACCGATGAACTTTTGGGAGACGGAAGCTAGCAGTGACGTCACAAATGAACTGCTGGGTAAAGATTAGCCAAAAGCTACTTATTTACAGAGTAGAGCATGAAATTACTGTCCACAGTAGATAACAAATGTATTTGAGTCATAAATAGTTGAATAATTCGCATTTATCAAAGGCCTTGCGTAAGAGGGACAACAGGGCCTCTAAATTTCAAATGTATCGATCAAATAAACTTTGAGTCAACTTCAGAAATTCGTTGTGCATTTCAGAAATGGAATAGCATCGGATTTACGCGCCTCCATTCAATCCATTATGTGCGAGCTCTGTTATGGTTGGTTTAAGCAGGCTTCTAAAGAACCGACATATACTGATTGCAAATTGCACTATGGAGGCGAGAATGCAAGGAAATACAAGTGTGAGAAGTCTGAATTAGAAAATCGATGCGACGTCATAGGAAGAGACTACACTGTTATATCCAAAAATGGAGAAAGCACACAGCTAACACTGTAGTATCACGAAACAATATACGTAAATCTCTGCTTTGCGATTAATATTGTATAACCTAAAGGCCTTCCGCTATCGCTGTGATTGCGGAATATCTAAGAAAGAGACGTTTCTAATAGCAAATGAATGCTTCATCATTTATGTATTTATTTGTACGTATTTTTGACTGTAGCTTTGTCACGATCATTTCTTGTACATTTTGGTTGCTCTTATTTTTGTATGCTACATATGACAAGTAGGCTACAACTCATTCTAAGAAGATATACTACATACTGTGAGAACGTTCTTGCTTTCCGAAAATTATTTTCACGGCCGTCATTTCTGTTGCAACTGCATCAAAGCATTTTTTGAGGACCATTTTGATTTCATAGGTACCGCTTTTATGAACATATTGTATTCATTCAATAAGTATCTTGCATTTCCGATATTCGTAAAATCATTAATTTTAATACAATTAAATGAAGCAAGTGTCCACCCCAAACTAGCACTAGGTCTGTCGTGATTGGCATATTCATGTCAATGGCTCTGTGAGAGAAGGTAACTGACCTGCATCAATTAATATATTTGAAATCGACAAATCATTTTTCATACAGTAGCAACTATTAACCACTGATAACTAAGTGCTTGAACGTAATAGAGATATAATTTGTATTGATGTTTCATGTGGAAATCGTATATTCTTTTATATTTCTCGTATATATTTTTCGTATATATTTGTGTCCTCATATATACATAAATTAAATAAATCCCATGTGTCATCACATTTCACGATATCAAGATAATGGTTTGTTTCTAGAGATTCAGAAGTGCTTGTTATTGAGAGCAATCAATTTACAATACAATATAGGAGCGGAACGAAACTCGTACCACCTGTAGTTTACAAGCTGAAGTTCTGTGATTTTCCATTTAATGACAAAATTTATGTAAAATCGATGAAGGTATAATTATCAATCTACGGTTGGAGTAAATCAACAAATAATTGCTGTTGTCAATTCTGTACAAAGATTGATAAAATCGTCGTCAGGCTGTCAGTACACTTGAAGATTATTCATGTGCAATTCAACTTTTCGTTGCGATATCGGCTTCAAAGTTCATGTGTGATTATCTAGGAATGTCATCATTTCAAAGGAAAATTTAAATCGACAGACTTTGGGCCAAATATGTGCAAAGCAGAGATATCTGAATTGGAATTATCAGCACTAACTCCAACCAGCTCTAGAAAAATTTTGCATTCAAAGATTTGTATTGATTTGTAATCTACTCATTCCCATGCAACCTCTATTCTTCTCATGCTAAAAAATCGTTTTTCACTTTTATCTGTAATGAGCGGACATTCGCCAAAACAGTTCAAGTTGGAAATCTATCTCTGATAAAAACTCGTGCAGAAGACGAGACGAGATTTATCTCTGTCGTCAAACAAGCTTCCGGTAATCAGCGTTGTCCATATTTTCCACCGATTCACCATGAATAGGTCTGAGTAGCTCGATAAGACCTGCGATAAGATTGTCTTTCGGGCGCCAATTTCCCGACTGGTTGAAGTAGGAGAGATCCAACCACAGAGATTAAATTGGTGGAAATCAACACTGAAGATGAATTTATTTCGATTATTGGCTTCCATTTCAGCAGTGTTGATGGTAAAGTGAGATGTAGATATGAGAAAAAGGTCTGTGATACGAACCGGCATTAGATATTGATCTTTGAAATGCCACGTAATTGTATCTTCTTTTACATGGAAGAGTGGAAATCGGTAGAAGGAACAGAGAGGAGATGAAAAAGAAGCAACAGACTGAACGATGCAGGTTTTGGAGAATAAATTTGTGTTTTTACACTGACGACGATAACAATCGACGAAAGTAGCAAAAATAGAAATCAAGCCAACCGGAAATGAATATTTACCACGAGCATCTCGATTATACGGGTACCTCAACTATGATCCGTGGGTCTATCATGCAAACAAAGATATGAAAAATAATTGCAAAAGGAAATTGCAAACGTATTCATCCGAAATGATGTCATACCTAGCGATTAGGGTTGTGCAGATTCACTGGTTCTTCTGTTTGCATCGGTTCTCGGGCCGGTGCACCGAAATGTGCGAATTTCCATCAAATTGACATTTTACTGTGTAGTTTCAATTGCGATTAATTCATTTTGTCTGGTGTCTTAGATACAAGAAATTGGAATGAAAACTACTTGAACCACAAATACCGTGTGGCAACTTTTGCTGGTATATCGACCCACATCTTTTTTTAGAAGCCATAGAACACTCAAATAAGTAACAAAACTGTAGAGAAGATCAACCGGCGATTATTGTCTCTCATTCCAAAGTAAACGCATAAACCTATTAAACTTAAAATCACTAGGCAAACGCCAGGTCCAACTATTATGTAATTGTTCGCCTTTTCTCAAATCGTTTTAAAATGCATGCGAGTATATACAGCATCCGTACACTTGTACCTTCTAAATGAAGTAAAAATAAAGCATTCCAATTCAACATTCATTTTTCTTCTATTCTTCTTTCTGACATTGCAAACATGTCGATAACATCTGAATGCCATTTTTCAGGGACACATTTTTCAGGAGCTTTTTTTCAATCGAAAGAAAAGACAAACTACACAATCTCTCATCGGACATGCTCGTCCTAGAAAATCTTTTAATTCTTTTGAGAGAAGAGAAAGATCTTTCACAACAAGAACTAGACACGCTAAGCGTGGTGAGTGCTTTGAGTAGCTTTTCAGTCGTGGGATAAACATCAGAACAATTATGCACCAACAGGTAAAAAATCCCTATTCCACTTTCTGTCTGACCAACAAACTCATCATTTTTGTACAAAACTTGCAATTCAGCACGAAATTTGTTTGGCAAAATATGCATCTTATCTTTATTGATGAAAAAAACAAATCATAAAAAAAAGCAGACAATACATTCCCGTAACACTGGATAATGTTTGAGAGGAGTTTTTGCCCTGATATCTGCCAACTCGAGATATTACTGGATGACATTTATCAACAAGCGAAGTTTCCATGCCAATACATAATCACATCATATGTGTGTTTATCTTCTTAATATAGAATCACCTTTCACCCTGTACATTTCACCATTTTGTAATGTGTTACTAGCAAACTTCAAATAGAGTAGCACAAACATTAACAATTATCTATAATAAGAATAAAATCTTTAAAATGTACTTTAAGGACGAATTGCTCTATCATTAGGAATGAAAGGGTAAAAGTTTGTTTAGCATGATAATTTGACAGTAAACACTGTTTACCTTAATTACCCTGAGAAATCGCCACTGAGATCAACGCTGTTCTAATGGTACCACTCCCCACCTCTCACCATACCTAGACCGCCCGCAAATTGCATTTGAAAATTTAGCGCTCGTCATTAGCGGGTTAATCAGGAAGATCATTGACGAATTTTTTCTCGAATGAATTCAAAACCATTTTTATGAGCATAGATGACCTTTGGAGTGGATAGATGAGCAAAATTATTTCTCCCCAGATTCATTTGACCCATTAATGCCGAGTTAAGTTTTGCAACCACATCGACCCGCATAACTTTTCGTGAGAGGGAAGCCCAAAACGATCGATGTCGTCGATTTCTCTTTATTGGCGAGGCCTTTCAGCCGCTACAGGCAGCCATCTTCAGGCGAATGTTCACAAGCCATGCACGGAATGAATAATACTCAAGGTCTGACAAACTAAACGTGACAACTCAAATCTATGCGTACATAAATAACATTCTCTCGTCAAAAGAACGAATAAGACATAATACTAATGAAGAAAAGTAAGTAGTAAAGAAGAAAAGTCAAACAGGAAGAAAGTCAAAAAAAAGTTCCAGTGGTCACTAATATTGTGCTTCACGCTGTTGAAAGACTAAACTTTTCGTGTCCAGAGTGCCTCCTTCACAATACGTTTTCGCCACTGCGACTCCTTCTCCAACACTTCCATGGACCCCACATCAATAAAATGGTCGCTCTCAAAAGAATGTCGAGCAACCTCCGAACGGTCAACGTCCATGGACCGGATGACCTGTGAAATCGACCCGCATCTTTGGGACAACGTTGCGAAACAAAGTCCCCTGCGGGACTCAAATCAGGGTAGGGCCTATTGGGAAATACATTTTCCAAGGTCGCAGTAATTTGATTTTTTAATGAAATTGTTTTGGGTTGTGTTCGGGTTTTTTAATGTAGGTAAAATTGTCAGGTCGGGTTTAAAATTATGGTTCGAGTTTGGGTGGAAGATGGTCGGGTCGGGTTAAGGTTCGGGTTTCAATTCATAGCCATTGCACATCTCTAGACTGTACATGTACTTTGCTATCGCTGCGGTCAGGCAAGTTCACCAAAGTGTACTCTGAGCAAGCAGAAGGAGAAATTCTTTAAAAATTTCGATTCGGTATCAAATAAAGCATTGCATTTCGAAGAAGTCGCCAGATAAGTTATTTTGGTCGGACCATAAAAAAGAGACTTCAATTATCCGCTGATGAGCCACTGTTACATAACATAGCGAGCAGCAGCAGGTCAGTGAAAAGACGTTCGTTGTATAAGGGCCAAAAGAAACAGTAAAAAACAAGCAAGGAGTTATCCTCTTTAAGCATTTAGTGGCAGCTTTACAATGAATTTTAGTGTGTAATATGGAACTTTGACAGTGCAGATGCGTAGAGCATCATGTTAAACTTGAAATGCAATAAATCGCTCTGTATTTCAATCAATTATGTATCCGGATAGCATTCTTCCCAGATTCAAATCGATTTTGTGACGCAGATTATACGTACGGATTTCATGTGAATTACAGAATGAAAAAAACGTTTGATAATGGAATTTAATACATCAGGCAAATGATTATACTTCATTAACATATATATTGTGCATGTTGAGCTAACAGAATTTTGCCAATCTGTTCCTGTCATTCATTCAACTGAAAATGTGAATCGCATACTTGAATGATACATGAAACGAACCCAGTCCACTTTGAGAGAACATTTGTCGTCAAAACTAGTAATTACAATGACGAAATCCAATGAATTCCAAACATTTCCACGACATATTGTTCAATATTTGGTCCCTGCTCTGCATCGGAATATCACTTTTTCAACCGTTTGAATGGCAGCTCATTAAAAAATCGGTTATTGAGACTCTCAGTAGATCTCATTTATTTCAAGAAACATATTCACCATCGGCATTATAGTTGTCAACAGAAGTTCAACTCATTTTGATATATACATATGAAAATAATGAGTTTGTGCAACAGAAAAGCGATACAGTGCTAGGGTTTAACATCCAATCAAGTGAAAAGTTCTTCATAATTCCAATGTGATATTTTGTAACATTCAATCGTATGAAATGCCTCTATCATTCCTTGAAGTGGTGAGAAAGAAGTCAAATGCTCGTAAGCAAAAATAAATCATCGACGCTGAACAAGAAACATGGTCGAATATATATTTATACAACTGTAGGCGAGATGAGAATGATAATGCAATTTGTCAAGGGGTACAGTGATCAACAAGCAAAGGCAGTCGAAACACGAGATATTACACAGTTAAGAAAATAATTCAGTTGACTGCAAGACTTACGTTGGTTGAGGAGAGATTTCATATCTCAAAACATCTTTACTGAGAAGGACATGCCGGTGTAGCAAATTTATGAATTCTCATGCAAGAATTTGAAACCATCATGCTACTCACTTGTTTTTCAGAAAGACAATACCACAGAATTAGATTCATCTGCGCGCGCTTCGGTTTCCTAGAAAGGAAGAATTGTATGTAACCTTAATATTGAAATCACCGAATTAGACAACTTGCTCCTTCTCGAATGGATAATTCGTGTATCGCTTGCTATTGGAAATGGCGAACAATAAGCTGTCAGCAGAGGACAGTAGAGCCAGTGAGAGATGCGCGCGTGCTGTGATATCACCTCGCACACACCAAAACACACATCGATGCGTGGCTTCGATTCAATGTATGCACTATACAGTGAGCAATGCCGAGGAGAGGATCATCAAGTGAACTAATTTTCGTACGCCTGCTACTTTCTTTAATAATGATCGGAAGGGCCAACATTATGGAGAAAACTTGTAGGCAATGCTGAATTCTTCGAATCTGAAGGAATTTTGGCAATCGAAGCACTTTGCTGGAACTCACATTCATCCGCAAGCGACGCACGACTTTTTTTCCTATCTCTGTAAGGTATTAGGAATTCCTTTTTGCCCACCTAATAGGTTCCTCAATGTGCCGTCCATTTCGTATTAATCACACTTCTAGCAAACCGAAGCAGATAAACAAAATATTTAATTCTGTGGACAATACAGATTACATGCATTTATGAGTACACTTGCACAGTGGACCATTGACATAGGTTCACATATTTTCAGTCATTTACACGAAAATTACATTTTTTCTTCGAGGGAGGCGTGTAATGTGATTTTATTGCAAAGTAATATAATCATGTTGATTGAGGCCTTGAGTGAAATCAAGGCCAAGACATTTCTATCGCGGTCGAGACCGACGTTTGGTGAAGACATTTGTCGATGATGAGGCCTATGTCAATGCCAAGTTTATAGCGAAGCCGAAGTCGACTTCGATCGATGAAATTATTTCTACCGAGGTGGTCGTCAAGGCTAGGATTTTTTCGATGTCGGGCGTGCGTTGCATTGTACTTAGCTTTTGCTTAAATATAATGTTCGTGCATACTGTATATTGTAATTCGTGTATAATCATTTTTCGAATACAAGTTCTTTATTCAGAAGATAAACTGATTAAACTCTAATAGAATAAAATTATCTCTGAGCTGCATGTTATATTCATACTAAAAAATGATGATAAGTCAAGCTGCTTTATTGAAGATTGCCGTTATTTATAAAGTTCTACATGAAAAAGGATAAAAATTTCAATAATTTCAAGCTTATATAGACTTAAAAATATCAACGTATGATATGTTCAGAATTCTATTTTACTTTTTTGCTAGGTATGTGATAGAAATTAAGAACCATCAAAACGGAAATAACACAAATGAAGAAGAGATTCAAGGAAAAGTCGTTAATTTATTCCGGGATTCCGGGCCAGTTTCGCCTGTTTAGTAATGGCTAGTCGTAGGAAATGAATGTACTTGAAATCACAAGAAACGCAAATCATACATAGAAATAAACTCAATGTATACGCTCATTCAAAGTGAGATGAAGAAGCTTGATCATAGATTATTCCTCCGATTCATGCTCAATGCATCACCGCGAGTATGCTTGAGAGGACTGCAATGACTATGCAAGGACGAGGCAAGGACGACAGCCGAGGCTGATAGTCAATGATTGCAATTCGAATTCAAACATGCTCACAGAGGCATTGTAGTGTGATTCTATATGGTAAAATCATTGCAGTCAGGATTACATGGTCCTCATAGACAGTATACAATACACAGATATCACATAACAATACGATTAGCAAACGTGTGCAAGAGAGAGAGAGAGAGAGAGAGAAACGTTTATTCATTCTTGAAATGGCAATCAAAAAATTAAGGTACAAATTGCGATTTAAAAATCATAAAATAAAGTAAGTGACTCAATCATGAAGTGCAGATGACGCGATTATACACACTGATGGTAAAAAAGAATTGCGACACAAGGAAGTTCTGCAAAAAGGCACTGAGATGGGACCACTTGGTAGAAACACTGGATTCAGAAAATGCAGCAGAGATTTGGCATTGGAAATATCTCGCAGAATGTTCAGCGACAAGCGAGACCTTCTCGAGGAAAGATCTTCAGATATAGTAATGCCCTTGATTTTTAGGCATCGTCTTTGAATTTTCTGTAAGGAGTGTGATTGTTCTTGAGAAAGTCCGATGAAGGCAGGGCAGGCATACTCCATGATAGATCTTATGATTCTATTGAATATCATCAAGAATTCCTCGTCGCTGGTAAAAGATTTAATTCTCCGCAGAATATAGATGCGTTGAGCACATTTTCGTTCAATCAGCTGGATATGACTTTTCCACTTCAAATCACTGTCCATCGTAACTCCTAAAAACCTCACACTGTTTTGAAAGATCACCAACGGAATCTTCGATTCGACATGCAATTGATTATAAAATGTACCTCGATAGTAGACGAAGCCTCTTGAAGCAGGTGGAAGATAGGGTGTTAGAAGTTAGCAACCATATTTCTGTTTGTACTACTGTAGTTGTATGAACCCTAAGTTTGAGGCTGCTTCTATATTTACCCTATGCCCATGCTTTACATGCTGTAAGTCAAAATTGACTGATATTTAAACATCCTTTTTTCACCGCTGTGACTATTCTGAATGCTACGCTATCGTTTAGCAACAGAAAATATAACTGCCATGCAAATTGACTGACTGCCCTCCAAGATAATTTCATCTCGTTATGCAGGAATGTCTCTTATCAATACAGGAAAGAAGTCATCGGTTCTATCTTATCTGAGCGTATATGAGAAAACAAGTCATCAATATCTAAGCAGAAAACTCTTCTTTCAAAGGAATTATTAGTAACGATGTTGACGAAGCAAATATTAGATGGTGAGAGGCCAACTTGATAAAGAAACTGATTGAGCTTCAACTATATTAAGACTTTCTTTCTTTTGAATAATTCTTCTTCTTTTATATCATTGATGATGGCATTATAGTTTCAATAAATGCCTTTTGATTAACTGATTCGTCTTTTTCCGAAATAGGGAATGAATTCTGAGCCAAGAAGCAGTTTAATACGAGATCCATTGAATAGTCTGAGAATCCATTGCATCTCCGAAATAGAAGCATACCACACAACTCATTAATCATGTGCATATTTGAACATACTGAAATGCATTGTGTAACAGCTTTGTTGATCTTGAGGGAACTGTATGTGAATGTATTCCAAAAAGTCGGTGTTAATTAATGTCGTCAATATTGTCAAATGCATACCAAGTAATTATAATCAAAAATCATGATTGATCTGCTTCTTTTAATTTAATATCAATTAGAAGGCAACTGTGTTACCATGTTGATACTTTTACCATGTTTGATCTTTGACTTTATCCGTAATGAGAGCTGAAGTGCTCGAGATCTCGGTGTGAGGTGACAGATACGTCCCCTTTCAGTTGCAAGTCCCCTTGAATATAGTTATTTACCATTCTAAAATGGTTGATTATAGTGGAAGCCAAGTTTGAGTAGAAAACTGCATGCTTAGAAATGAGATTGATTTGCGTGCACGGAATCTTTCTAAAACAAATGCGTATGCAGTGTGGAAGATTTTCTTTCAAAAGCACTCGATCCAATATATCTGTGAAATGATATTCTACAATTCTAGGAACCTTCAAATGTGGCTTAACCCTCGCCCCCGGTGATCTCCGTAACTACCGAACCAATTTTGCTAAACCACATATCAATCGAATAGGCATTGAAAGGGGATTCAGAAAAATAGCATCAGTTTTATTTCTAATGTCCTGGGCTGAGGTGAAAGTCAAAAAACCGCCAATTTTTAACAAAGTTCTATTAGATCACTATTTGAAATGGAAAATGACAACAAAAACTAATAAACCATACGCTCATCGAAAGATCTGGTCATGGTGGCTAATAAAGCGATGATTATTCATCGCTCTGAGATTACATCATTGTATAAGATGAAGTCGAAGGTCAAACAATCAAACTTTTAGTTCAATGCAAATATCATTAGAATCGCACATTTTAGTATTTAGTTTCTACAGGTGAAGAAACAACCCGATTCGGAGACTTTTATCGAGACACTGATACTAAAAGCAATATGATTCTGGAAAATTTCAATAATTGCTGATCAGATGCAGAAATAAAAAAGAACAAAATAATAAAAGAATCATCTTTGCAATTTGAATTTCAAATATGCATACATACTAAGCAGATAATTTCAAATTTAAAGATTTTGCATTTGTGAGTATCTCTATATTTATAGGAAGAATCCATTATGTAATTATATGGATTTATAATATTATTCGATTATATGCAACGTATTTCATCAAGAATAAATATACACTAGAAGTGAATATATACCGAGATCAGCCAACACCTTCCAAACATTTAAATTTTAAAATAGCTCTCACGCCAAAAGTATTGTGGCGAATTTATCATCCTTCTGTCAAAAGTTGCATAATACGTAAAATGTAATTTAATAGAAATCTGGTGGCCATGGGCTGCTTGGTCTAAAAGATGTTCAAAAATTCGCCAGGGGAGCGAAAAGCACCCTTTCTCAGTGGAACTAGTGTTAACGGCACAGAAAATCTGACAAAATGTCACTTTCCTTATTTTTGGAACAATTTCAAAATGAACTATTGAAAGATAACCTTATGAAGAAGTTCAAAACTTGGATCAAACACACCATCATGCTTAATTAGCAACTTTACACTGTAAATCGCTCAATACCAATCACATACGAAGGATGCATACCAAAATACTTTTTTGGTATATTTCTGTATTCTCTTGGTATATATTTGTATGCTTTTCGCATGTTATTTCAAATGTGGTATGCTTTACATACTAAAGCCATACCAGCACAATGTTGAAGGAAAGCATAAATCATGTCCAAACTATCTTGATTTAAGGCCTTTTGTCAATAAAGATCACACTAATGTTACTACTATTCTGTAAGTAGTGAGACAATGATATTCAAGAGTCATACCTTCAATACTGAATTCGATTTTGATACACGTAAGTCTAAGGCATTTCATAAATAATCAATAAGTATTTGACCATCAACAATTATGCATTATGTAATTTTGGAACTAAGCATATTATCAATCCGAAATAAAAACACATTATAATTCATGAACGCAAAAATAGTTATGTTTGAGATATATAAGTCAACATGATTGTACGAACGATATCGTTTGAATGAACCGATGTTTACAGCGGTGGCCATTAACTTAAGACCACGTAGATTTGGCGATCAATTTAAGACCACTTAGCAACTTCTGTTACTGCTCCATACTTTTGTTTTTACAGCCATCAAAGTCTTAGTGACACGATGAGTCACTCACCATTCTTCTCATAGATAGCTACAATTCACAACTTTGTTTAGCGACGCCCACTCTCCTGGTTGAAAGACATTCCAACGGATAAATACAAATGCTCACCGATTAGCTGTCACAATCCGAGAATGGGCAAAGCAAAGAGCATCAAGCCAACTGTGAGAGTGCAGATAGTCGCCTACCATGAAAATGGTCGTAGTGAACGTTATATTGCGAACACATTCAATGTATCAAAGACTGCTGTACATCAAGCCAATGTGAAGTATCGCGAAGTGAAATCCTTAAGTGACCGTCCACGATCAGGTGCACCGAAGAAAACTACTTTGAGGGATAACCGCCTTATCCGCCGAGAAGTCCAAAATCAACCATTCATTTCAAGCAATTCTGTTTCCAAAGTGTAAGCTGATCATGGAACTGTGTTATCTCCCAGATCTGTTCGTAGACATTTGGCTCATATGAATCTTCGCTCGTACAGATCCGCGAGAAAACCATTACTAACCGCAAGAATGTAGAAATCTCGACTTGCATGGGCACGACGCTATAAGAATTGGACGATGGATCAATGGAGAAAAGTTCTTTGGTCCGACGAGTCAACTCTTCAGTTGTTCAAACGGTCTGGTCCTGTTCGACGACCTAGCGGAGAGCGCTACAATCCTCGATTTGTGACTCCAACAGTAAAGCATCCTCCTGCGAGATAATGGTGTGGGGATGCTTCAGTGGTCAAGGTCGTGGAGGTCTCACGTTTATGGCAAGAAACGAAAGGATGAATCAATCCAAGTACGTAGAAGTATTGCAGGAGAAGCTGACAACCTTCATGAATTGTCACAACTGCGAAATATTTCAGCATGACTCTGCTCCATGCCATAAAGCGGCATCAGTGACAACATGGCTTTCTACCAACAACATCGAGGGTCTCGATTGGCCTGGTAACTCACCAGACCTGAATCCAATCGAGAACCTCTGGCAATCCGTCAAAGTCAGAGTGTCGAAGAAGTCTCCCTCCACATTGAGTGATCTTCAAAATGCTATTCGAGAAGCATGGGTGTTAGAAATATCATCCGACTTGTGTCAATACTTGGTGGCATCAATGCCCAGAAGAATTGCCGCAGTGATAAAAGCTGGTGGTGGAACCACCAAATATTGATTATTTTATTATGCTCATAATAAAAAGTGGTGGAATTCATTAGTTTTCAAACTTCTAAAGAGGGATTTAATTACAAGCTCATCATAACTTAACTAGTTACTTGCATTGTGGTCCTAAATTTATGGCCATCTACGTGGTCTGAAATTTATGGCCACCACTGTATCAACTTGGCTCATAAAGTAGAGCTAACTAAGCGTCCTGTTAATGTTGCTAGACACGTAGCAACGACGACAATCTCGTGGAGCATTAAGTTCACAATAACTCTAATCTAGTTAAATACCACTCCATCAAACAAAAAATATTCACGACTGGTATTACTGAAAGTATTATTTGACAGTAGTATTTAATACACATATTTCTTGCTATGTGACTTAAAGCTGCACATACCAAATACATGCCACAGGCATACGAATAAGGATGAATTTGCATCGGGTCTCGTATATAAAACATGCCAACAACTCGTATTTCAGTGTAAAACAGCCAATCACAGATAGAATAGTTCGTTTTGAGAGAGAGAAGCCGTAAATTTTGAACAGAGTTTATTCGCAAACATGTTTCTGTGGCGTCGGTGGCCACCATCATCAGTGCATAGAGATAAAATACAATAAAGAGTTAGTTTTTATGCAAATTTACAATCACTGGAAAATCAATAAAGTAAAAGTGGCTCTGATTGGATGTCGTTGTTCATCAGTTGATTCTTGTTGGTGAAAGATTTGATGTATAGCGATTCAGCAATTTTAGTGTATAGCGTTTTCATCATTATTTTGAAATTTTCTTTCTTTGGTATATGCTCGTGCATTGAAATTTCGGATGGTGGTCGTCCTTTAAGGTGTTCGTTAATTCTTTTGTGCAAATGGCGACGAGTCTCTCCGAAGTAGCTTTTATTGCATAGCTCACAAGAGTATTTGTATACGAGGGAAGAGCATTCGTCAAAAGGAATTCCGTCTTAATTTTTTACAAAGTTTTGACTTTTCAAGGTGGTGATGGCAACTTTCAGCGTGATTTTTTCTAAACTTCTATTTATTTGCTTGACCTTGGATTTTATTTCGCTCAAAGTACTACTGATGAAGGGTAATTTCCAGTACATATCTACTTTTTCACTGTCTTCATTTTCATTTTTTTTCTTTTAGGACTTTTTTCAAATATTCTTTCAATTTGCTTCGGGTGATATCCATTTTGTACGAAGATTTCACGAACGATATTTTTATTGTTCTCACGGTCAAGGGGGTCACTAGTCAATCTTTGTGATCTATTGAATAGAGCTTGTATGGAGAGTATGGTGGCCACCGACGCCACAGAAACATGTTTGCGAATAAACTCTGTTCAGAATAGTTCGTATCGCTACATACCAATCACATACGAAAGTAAGTGAGATTTCGTATGAAAAACATACCAGATCTCTGTAAACATACGAGAATCTCGTATCAGATGTTACTTTCAAATTGTATGTGATTTTGGTATACGTTTGTATGTAATTTTCGTATCCAGCGATTTACAGTGTAGTAGCAGAATCATGAAGAGCCAACCATTGAGAAACGCTTCATTTAATTACATAAACAGAATTCTCTCGGCGTTATCAGGTCTTAAGAAATAGGAAAAAAGGAATTTTAGTAAAAGTGTTTTAGCTATGCCGAAAATTTGCCCTGATGGCGAAGCGGACGGCTGATTCGATGGTAGCTTCCGAGCCACCGAGGCCAATGTTGTAAAATGATTTTGGTTTTATGGTGTTGAGTGGATTCGCACTGGAGTGATCAATAAGCCGAGAAAGAAATATTCTATTACTTTTTGAATCTTTCTGTTAATAGATTTTATTCTTTGATTACATCGGACATTTCGACTTCAAGAGCACAGAAGCGAATGAAAGCAACCTACTTCGAATCATTTGATGTCAGTTTCAAATGTTGAAGTGAAGAATTTGCTCTTTATTCATCGTTTCAGTCTTTAGTCGCAGACAAATTTCTGATGCCACCTCTTCATGCACGAACTTTGAATTCTTAGATCAGGGAGCACTAGCAGTCGCCATAGTAACAATGGAAAGTAGCCCAAGGAAAATTAACCCATTATTACATGAAAATCGATTCGATACATTTTATAGCATATTCACTTCGAATATATGACTAAGTGAAATCTGAGATTTTCTTTTTATATTCCTCTCAATCTTCGATAAAATCTAGAACATCAACTAAATGAATTTTTCAAACATGCGATTATATGTAGACCTAATGTAAATTATGTTTCAACAATTACTGACAAAGCGAAATGAAAAAATGGTAATTCACTTATTCAAAATGACAATGATAGTGATTTGATAATCATGTAACTATAATAGAATGAAATATCGCATAAGCACTGTCATAAATAAATAGGCCTTTACCGAATTACTGATTATATAATATGATTGACTGCTTTAATCATAAGTACTACTGAAACATTAACAGAAATTTCGATGAATTTAGAGATAGTATCACTGACTTGGTATTTATTGAGGATATACAAGCAACCAACCATTGGTCGACGTATAGTGAAATATTTTGCTATCGATTACGTAGAGTGAGCTTGATGACATTATTTTGACCCATCAAAATCATAACTATGCATCACAAATGACACGTTTATCAAATTTATCATGACCAGAATAATGTAATTGAAGCTCAACATTTTCTTGTGACTTGAGGGTCGCTTATTGAAATAGGATTAGGTTAAAATTTTCTCCATGCAATTTGTTGTTGTGATCAACATTATTTTTCTTATTATTGATGGTCTAAAGCAGTGGCTTACCTAAGTAACCTAGCGGTAAATTACCTCACAGGGGTAATCTGCCAATTTTCTCGAGTAATGGGAACACCTCTCACAATTTATGTATATCTTTCTTAGACTACGTTTCTATAGGTGGTTCACTTGTGGCCATGTGGTCATGTGTACTCCTTCCCTGTTCCATGTTGTTCCGCGTTTAGATGCGTAGATACACAGTTCCATAGCGTAGAGGATTATGTACGATTTAATTAGCTTGTTGAGTAAGCAACAAGAACACAATGAGTTAGCACTTGTGACACTGTCTTGTTCTGTTTGATTAAAAATGAGCATCCTGGTTTTCGTTAATCCCTCCACAAACAGCGAATAAAAATATTAAAAAAATCCCTCCATAAAGCAGCGAAAATTCGCCGCAATTCAAAAGTCAATGTCAGGGTTTTTAAGGTGCAGTTCTACACAATTCGTACAGTTGTAACTCGTTCTATTGTACTCGCTTTTATTTTTCTACATATTAATGAGCCTGGCTAGCTACTTGAAGGAAAAAATTTAATATTTTGAGGCATATAAAGTGCTTTGTCTATCATTGCTTCTATCAACAAGATTGAAACTGTTGAAATAATGAAAAAATTGAAATAATATTAGACACTTAATAATTTGATAGTGATGTTAGTCCTCCGTGGGGGTAATGAATGAGACAATTTCAAAGAAAAGTATGGGTAACAAATCATACAAGGGTGGGAATCACTGGTCTAAAGGATCGCACTCAACTAAAATAACATGATGATTTGAAATAACATCATATATTAAAGACAGAAGGTGTGTTATTTTATTTGGATTTAGTGATCAAATAGTGGAAAATAAATTAAATCTGGATATCAACCAAGACCTCTATTGCATTTGTATGGAATGATACATAACTAGGAAACAACAAGCTTGAGAAAAGTCGCGTGCCGATTAATCGTGCTCAACCCTGTCCTTATGGCTCATGGCTTACGGCTTGTGGTATATTGTGCATGCCAATTGCGATTGAAAATGATGTGCTGGAATTTCATTTGCGGCTTATGGCTAAGTATATGATTCATAAAAGGAATTCAAAACAACTGCGCTCTGCACAGAGCAAGTCATGGAAAACTACACTGCGAGTTTTTGCTGGATTTTGTTGGCGGGATAAGTTGGTGATGGCATAGCAATTTCCTCTGCCGGCGCGAGTCGCATAGTTGCGTTTTGAAAAGCATGCACATGCTTCAATATATGTATGAATTACACACTTATCATATTCATCAAAAATTGCGTTTAGCTCATGGCTATCTATATGTGCCTATGAATACTCGTATGTCTTTGTTCTGACCATGAAAACATAATGAGTGAATTTTAAATTTGATAATTGATTATTAAAGCATCATTTTCAGCTGCATCCAAATGGTTGCTGAGTTTGAAAAACCCTGGCCGCTGGCAGGGTCCGAGCCTTTAAATCGAAATCACTGGGGGCGAGACTGGTCGCGGTTCTCACTCCGGATTAGACGTGTTCGAACTCGACCCAACCTGAATTCGGGTTCGGGCCGGATTTACAAAATTATTTCAAGATCTGGCTGAATATTTGGGCCTTTTCTCGGACTTATGAAATTATAATACTTTTGTACACATGCTTTGCAAATTTGTAAAAATGCATATATTTCGTTGACTTGTGCATTACAGTGATGTAGCGAACCGATGCAAATAAGCTTCTGTTCATTTCATTCCCTCTACCAAGACCCTCGCCCAAATATTGGGAAATGTATTCTCCACGATCGCAGTAATTCGGTATTCCAATGTAATCTTCTTCAGATTGTGTTCGGCAAAATTTTTGGGTCCGATCCGGATTCAACTTACAGCCGTTGCACAAATTTAATGGATGGGAATAATGCGGTTCGTTGCCTAAGCTATTTCCTATCAAGTTATTTATGTATTCAAATTAATAAAATGCTCTTTTATAACATATCACAGGCCTACTGGTGTCAGCCGTAATCATACAGCTACAAGCGAACACCTCCACCTGTCTAAAACTCTTTTTTTAATACGTTTGTGTTAAACGCTTCAATCATTCGAAAATGAAAGAAGCATGGGGAAATTTGAGTGGAGTTTTAGAATTGGAGTCTATAGATCCCATGTAAACACACATGTCTTTGAAAGTCATCATGCAATTGACGACGAGAGTTCAGTTCAACCTCGATCTCTAAGAGACATCAAACACATGAAGAATTCCTTGAATATGATTGTGCCCGATTTTAAAGCTTTACAGGATTCGAAATCAAAAGTGAGACTGCTTTTCAACGATTAAATAGGGAAAGGAAATAAGATGGAATATGTTATGCGCAAGACACATCACAAACGCTAATTTCTCAACGCCAGTAAAACTTTGAATTCTGCAGCGTCAACTTTGCATCGATTTAAGAATCAAGCGATAATTGTAAATGAATAAACTTCAAAAGAAACTGTTTACGTACATCTGCATTATTATTCCCTTTGTAACAGACATCAATTTTCCTCTGATAAGACTGATAAGTTTTGCCTTCGTTTGTTTGACTGAGTATTGTCAATTTTCCAGTAATTTTTTTGATCGAAGCAGTTGAATTGTTAACTGAACTTTTTAAAATGTTGATATTGTATGATTTTGAATCGGCAGAAATGGAGAAAATTGAGCTTTTGATATTCTTGACAGTTATGCATGAGAAAATTGAAGCAATACTTTCAGTTTTGCAAACGGCTAGAAAACTACATTTCAAGTATATATCTAATGTTATTCATTTATGTTTTAATTCATCAACATTATAACATCATCAAAAATCATAAAAGATTGCAGATTGCTAGATCACCTGGCCAGAAGATAGGGTCCTCAGACATGAGCAATTTTATAATTAAATTCATTAGCAGTCATAGACACTTCGCCTCGTCCTACAATGCTCGTCAATATGGTTCTTAAATTTTTGACTCTATTTATCAGGAGGACACCATTGATAGTATATTATGAGATTCAAGGCTATTTTTTTAATCCCGAGAATCGGACAGAATGCATTCAAATTCAGGAATGCAAAAGGACAAAACCAAATTTCCCATTTTTTAAAATAGCAACAAATGTTTTTAGTTTAAGCCTGAGACTAAACATGGTCATAATGTCATAAGGATCACCATACATGGTGGCTCTTGACTATGAAAGCTAGATTATCAATGCACATGTATGATACATGCTTTGAATTACAATGGATTTTTATCATTCTTCGGGTGCTGAACTCTTACCCAATAAACCTCAAAGAAGATTAATGGGGACCACGTGCATGTCTAAATCATGCAGGTTGAATATGAGAAGAGCAGTGGCGTCGTCTCCGTGCCTGCGAGGCCTTCGCCGCATACCCAAATATAAAGATTTGCACTCATAAAACAAAGGTTCAAATAGTTTTCATTTTTTCGTTTTTGAGAGCATCTTACGTTTACAACTTTACATACACTTTACAGTTTCAAGTCACTACTCTCAGATACGTTCAGAGCACCAGCTGTCAGCTGTTAACTAGAGGATGTTCAAGCAATCACACAATGAGCTAGGGATGTCTTCACAGCAAATCACAGAGATTTGTGTGATAGGTGTAGCGTGTGCGCATAGCTCGATAGTTAGACTCGTCTTCTGCAGATAGAAAAGCAGATGCATATAAATTGCAGCAATGCAAGAAAAGATCTTTTTATAAATTCTGAGATTCAGATAGAGAGAGAGGCGCAAATTTTCCCTATTCGTGGCTTCGCCAAATTTTGGAGAAGATGATGACGCGTTGAATCGTTGTGCCTGCGTTCACCAACGGCTGAATGTCGGATCGGAAGGTTAGAAGCCGCTGAAAGGAGATAGCGATGAAGGTTCCCTAATTTGATGTGATTCAGTCTAAGATATTCAATGATTGAAGGCGTATTTGTGATATTATGTTTATGGTGGCGATCAATAGGGTCATTTTCTACAACAGCCAGTCGTCCGAGGGATTATGCAGAAAAATTCTAACCATCGTACACGAAGTTAATGGTGTTGAAATAAAAACTAAACCACTCTCAAAGGATAGAATATGAGGAACACAAAAACGTTTCAGCAGCCCTAATTTTGAAACATGTAAGTGATTGACAAGCTATAATAAACACAAGAGTCTTGCGTTAGCGAGAGCTTCCTCGAGAGTCAATGTTCTCTGTAGTGATCAAGGCTATCAAGCGTCAAGTGAGAAATCAACATCGTATTTTCATTGTCATTTGACGCTTTAAATCTTAGGAAACCAAGAGTCGCGTTAGGATTGCATGCTGATGAGACTGTTCAGAAAAAGAGGCTGTCACATAGGACTCACAGTGAATCATAATTCACATGCAGTATAGTCAATATTGGGTAGTCTGTGGACTTTAGAGTAACTTTCATTTAACTATTAGTTTCTATTTCTCACATAATTTCATTTAATTCCGTTGTCATGCATGTCAGCATGACTTGAATATTCATGTGGGCATCAGTATGAAAATTCACTGAAATTAAGACAGCGTCAAATTAATTATTGTATGCAGTTCATGCTGTCTGCTGCAGAAATATAGGAATCCACTATGGAGCGAAGGCCTATGGTCTCAGAGCACGCGGCGCCACCGGAGAAAAGTATTGCTGCCGAAATAGGTCTAATTGAATTGATGTCGAATATCACAAAGTCCTATGCATACATTCGTGGCATATATGGTAAAATCCAGCAAAAGAGGTCCACTTTTTCTCCATTCAAAAAAATTCTCGAAACTTTAATTTCGTTTGCTCCTGATAGTTTTATTTGGTTCTTGTAGGATGATACATTATGTGTGCTAAATCACAATCCAATTACTATTAGGAGATATGTAGCCGAGTTTCTGATATGTGGCCGTCGATGTGATGACGCTGATGCGTCGGTGATGACAAAAGTCAATATATCATATGCATGCGCATGTTTTTATTCATTGTTTTGCTTCAATAGTCATGCTGAGGACATATGCTCACAATGTGACATCTCACAGTATTCACGATGAATTCAAAAGCTGACAATCTAGACCTATAGTGCAATAAGTAGGCCCAAATAGCCTGCAACAGACAAGATTCTAAATTCCAATTTCGAAGCTGTTTCTAGCTATCATGTACTGTTTCTAATAGCTGAAGTCATCATAAATGCATTAACTTGCATTTTCTATGGCTATTCTCCTATATTCACATTACAGCATTATGAAATGGAGTAGGCCTAGAATAGGCCTACTTGAAATGATTAACTATATACTAAAATGAATATCAAACACAATGTGGGACACAACTGTCTCCACTGGCATCATCCTTACGTAGATTTATGCTGGCATGCATGCATTTATTCATGCTTGACAATGAGTTTGTAGTGCATATTCAATTAATCTTATTTACAGGATTTATGGAAGTTGTCATACCGGTAGACTACATGAGATTCTTTTGACAGTCATATTTTTGAAGTTTCAGTTTTAAAGTTATGGGGTTTGCATGTTTTAGTTTAGGATGAGTATGGATATCCATGAATAAGTGCTATAACTAGGATATAGATTGGATCCATTTAGGCCACATCGACTTCGAATTGCTGCCTTATTATCATGCGGTTTCCGCGAAAGTTGATTTAGAATGAAAAAACGTTTTGGGTTATTACTTTATAGAATATATTAAGGGTTGTTCGGATAAATTTTCGGTTGCTTTATTGTTGGAATTTAAGCTTTGTTCAGGATTTGTCTTAGTAGCCTATATCTCATGGATCGTTTGTAGCGTGATTGCTTTATAAGACGGATTCGTGATAGGTCTGATAAACCTGCACAGCATTCAACGTATAAAACTCATCAAAGCTCTGCCGACAAAATTGTTAACATTTTTTAAAATAATGTGATGATAAAGAATCAATAAAGACTTGAATTTGAGTGTGCTTGATGAGACATCTGCTTCCATGAAAGGTCTAAGCCTCTCCAAAAACATACACGGAAGACATGTGCATGTACATGTAAGCCTAACAGATGCACAAAAGGTTTAAATAATCATAGATAGTATTCATCAGCAAAATATGACAGAATGTACAATGCGCATGCTGAAGCTCATTGTTATACTTCATATTGCCATTCAAGATAGGTCTATTAACCCACTCTAGTATTTTGCTATCACATCATCGTGATCTCTATATGATCGGCCCATAGCAGTGGCATCTAATCCATAATATCAAAATCCTGCTGAAGTGATTGACAAAATCTAAAGTGAGGTCTATAGCATTTGAGTGCAGTATGAAAAAAATATTCGCAATGTATTGAAATTATTACAACTTATGTTGTGTTCTTTAATAAATTTCAATGGAGATTTGATAAAATTAGTTCAATCTAGGTACAAACCTTCTTGTATACTTGAAGAGATTCCTATGGTCTAGACTTAAAATAGGCTATGTGAGACTTTTTAAAGAATATCGACCTTGATGCAGTCTAAATATCAGTTGCATATATTGTAATGAAATTAATTAGGTAGCCTACTAAAAGGTCGAATGTCACAATGTCAGTTACTCGTATAATTTTCAATACCAGCTGCCATGACAGTTGCTGATCTCTCTCAGTGCTTTCGGTTATCCTCATATTGTTATTCCATTCGTAGACTCTGAAACCTTATTTAGATCATCTGTAAAAAATCATCAGAATCGGCACCGGAGTTTGTGATCAATAATTCGATTCCTTCTTTTGTCACTTTCTCCTTTGAAAGAAGCGACTCGTTGATTGAAAGATAAAAAGAGGGTGAAGACATCAAGTATCGTTCAAGGATGTTGTGTCAAAGCAGTGCAGATTTAAAGGCGAATTAAGTTTCCATCATCACATCGACGCTGAAAATCATAATATCGGTGGCGTCGATATGATGACAGTTTGTGCTATTTTTGAAGCATGGAACAAAGTCAAGGGGTCGAATGACAAATCCAATTATGCCATTATGGAAGTCTTAGGGCAGGCTATTTATCACAAAAATATTAAATCCAAGCATCTCTTCTGGTTAGGAGAACACAATAAGTAGCCGTCGATGTGACGACGAATTGTGGTCACATTTTTATAGAAAATATGAAATTTTTCAAGACAAACAATACAAAATCAATGACCATTCGTTAAGCGACTTTTGATTATCAATCACGACCAGTTCAGCATTCTACATGCACAGTTTCGTTTGAATTGATGCAGTCAATCAAAATTTGGAGGCGTCGAGGTGATGACGAAAACGGCGTCGATGAAATGACGGAAAAAGTAGTGGACATTTTTATATATGTCTACCTAGCTCCAATTTCAGTTTGACTGATTTCTAAACTCTTGATATTTCTTTGATTCAAGGGCATTAGGGATTCCATGAGCCAAAGTCCGCTTAAATATATGCTACTTTTCTTTGTTGTACAGCATTCCAAATAAGTGCATCTTTCGTGTGGACAAGCAAACATGAGGTGTTTTTGAAATTTAAATGATTGTTTATGTCAAAAAACTTGTATGAAACTTGAAGTGATAGACATACTTGGTTAGAGCAGACGAAAACCAATCGAATGGTGTGTTGAATATTGACAATAGACCTATATCTTGGCCACAATATGCAAAAGACAAGAATCACTCCATAAAGCACTAAAATTTCTGGATTTTAACATACATGATGGTGCTTCACTTCATCGACGGGGTCAAGTCATCGACACGTCGTGCCATCAATGTCTATATCCAGAGTCAGAAGACATGGGAATCATTTCATCCATCTGTCGATAAAGTGAAGCACCATCATATACAATGTATATGCCACGAATGTATGCATAGGACTGTGTGATATTCGACATCAATTCAATTAGACCTATTTCGACAGCAATACTTTTCTCATGTTCAACCTGTATGATTTAGACATGCACGTGGTCCCTCATCAATCTTCTTTAAGGTTTATTGGGTACGAGTTCAGCACCCGAAGAATGATAAAAATCCATTGTAATTCAAAGCTTATCAATGCATGCACAAAATTCTTCCATGTAGGAAAATGTTTCGAATGCATTGTTATTTATCAAATACTAAAAATAAATCGATCTGTCTGTTCTGAACCGCATCCGATAAAACGTCTAGTGCCATAGACTCAAACTCTTAGTTGAAATAACTTTTCCTATTCAGGCAGTCTGTCTTCTAGTGCATCCTTGTAACAAATACATTCGAAATGAAGAAAGTGCACTCTCTTTCGGTCGATCTTTTATTGTCAATAAATAATTATTCAAACTATCCATGTCTGGCGTTTATTTCCCCGTTGTTCCATACAGTGCAAACTCTTGATTGAGCGATTTGAAGTCCATAGTAAACGATTACTGAGAATTTTGTTTAGATACTCGAAAATATCAGATCAGAAAAAGAATGATAGAATTGAGCTTAGGATAAATGAGGTATGGTGCTTTCTCAAAAATTCAAAATTCAGTCCTAATTCAGTCCTATCCTCAGTCCATCTTTTCAGATTATCTAACCCCGAAAATCACTATTAATAAGAAAATACTTCATTAAATTGATTTGCACCAAAGCAATCACCCTATTCCCACGATGCGAAGTTCGACATGTGGTATTGAAGGTCATGAAGTCATTGAGTTCACATCTAGGAACTTCTATCAGACAGCAATAGTAAATTTGAAATATGGTGTCTTATCACCTAATGATTGGCTATAAATAGCCACTATGGTAAAGTTTTCTAATTGTAAACTTCATTACTCTCTTGAAGGCTTTACCATTTTATAAAGTACGCAAATAAATCCTACTTGCTTCGTTGAAATGAGTGATCAAAACTGTCACAAAGTTCTCATCGCCAACAGCTGGAAGGAAGACAGTTATCTGATATTAGGCACATATGAGGAAACGTGGTTGACTAGCTGATAAATTTTGACGAGAATGATTGATACCACTCAACATTTGGCAAGTATTATATAAAGAACCTGTTCAGGTCTTGATTAATTTTCAGTCAAAGATCAAATATTCATCTAAAGGGCAAAAAGATAAAAATGATGATTATTAATAGATTCTTTGTCACAATTATTCAATTCCTGTTATTTTGCAAAGTCAGAAAATATGAATCATACTTCATTTTGACTTCTCGGGAAGCATGTTTAAATTCTGAGTCTTTATGAATCAACTGAGACCAATGCGGGATTCCTACTTGTGATCATTGATTTTCGATGAAGCTTTGCTGATGAAGTAGGTGTACATATACAATAAGTGGAAATGTAAGTAGACTATTTGAATGTGATACAAAATTACAAGTGGAAATAGGCAGAGTAGAACTACATTTGTAAAATAAAGAGTAAGTAAATCGTTTATCTGCTATTTTCTGATAGCTTTAGTGCCTACCTACCAATGATAGAACCATGTGGTACACCTGATAAAAACTCAGCTGTCATATTGCAGGTGGTCCCCACCGTGATAAATGAAATGGTGATCAACCAGTTAATCACAAAATCAATTAATAAAAATAACGTAAATTTGCATTTATTCTGTTTTCTATCGAATTTAAGAGGCACTTTTAATCTAATATAATCTTGAGTAATTTGTATTAAAAATTTGATTTTGTGTTCCCTGCTCAATCAATCGATGTTTTCAGCTCTGCAGCGTCTGTCTGTGAACAAAAAATCTATCTCAAAACATGATAGTCATGACAGTTTGGACGGGTAGATTGACTTTATGAATTTTCGTGAGTTTGCACTGCAATTGAGAAGGCTTCTAAAATTCCGAAATGCTATCAAATGACCTTTGAATGGCTATTTATCAAATTGTCTTCTTTGAGGCAGGGTGATGTTTTTCGATTGGAAATATTGGGTAAGATATCAAAGAAAATCGATTCACAGGCACTGTATTTTTATTATTATTATAGCATGTGTAAACTCATAAATGACGCAGAGGTACGTTACAGTGGTTAAAGAATTACTCAGCCTAAGTTAGCATGTATTCATGACAAACTCGTACTGTGTGTTTAACGAGTATTGATTGGGATGTTGCAACTAAACACATGCAATGTAATCGTGTGCGAGTATATAACTCAACAAGTATGACTCTCGATACTAACTCTTAATGCTGTTAAGTGAAAGAATTTCACGATACCATGGAACAGACACCTGGAGTGCCGACTGACTCATGAAGGTGGAAAGATGTAGTCAGTATACAGTGTTGATTCTTCACTTAAACTGACTTGTTACTATGTCTTAATTCGATATATTCTTTTATGGGCATTTCGTTGTTTCTGTGACGCTCCTAAGTACTTGCTACATGATCTCCTTCAAGTAGAACGTCTTGCTTTTCGCATCATTGATGCACATATTGATTGCAATTTTTGTTCTCTTCTTGATTCTGCTGAAAAAACATGTGCCAAATTATTTGAAATAATCACATAATCTTTAAGTATGCTAGACGAAGATGAACAATATATTTATTAAAGCATCACGCTGTATAAAAAGAACTAGTCCAGTAAGTAATTCTTGCGAAACTACATGTACATGCCTCTCTTATACATGTATTTATATATAAAAGGGTGGCGTAGACGCCTCTCATAGATCACTGTGCTTCATTGTATGAAACTAAAATAAATACTAAAAATACTCTTTAAAGTTCATCTTTTTGAAGTAAGTTACGCTTGAAGATGCTGATTTATAAGTTTTGCGAATTTCTTGTTGAGAGCATTGAAATAAATTGTCAGAATAAAGCCGATGGGATGACAATTGGATACACATAATAAAAGTACAGCGCATTGATAAGTGGCTGCTGTCTTTCTTTCCACGGTTTTGAAACCATAGTCATATTTTCGAACGTCATGAAGACAGATGATTTCATTGTCAAACGTCCGTATACAAGGACTAGTTCCGATGCGAGAATCTTATAATTCGAACAAATCAATTATTAGGTCCTCGTCATTGATAGCGTTTCATGATGTCAATTTGAAAGTCAGTTATTTGAAAGTCAGTTATCAGCCATCAACTCTCTGTCGAAGGATTTTAAGATGTACAGGGTGAATGAGAATAGTTTGGCGTTACAAAATAGATACCGAAAACGAAATATTATAGAAAAAGAATATACATTTGCTGACACGGATTGTTCATACAAATAACAAATTTGCTCCACAATTGTAATATCACAGAAGCATCACTTAAACAAATCACCATTTGCTTCACGACAGCGATTTATTCGTTCGAGAAAGTTGTTCATTGTGCGGCGAAACATCTCAAGATTTATGTTGGCCATTTCCTCCTCAATTCTTCTTCCAAGAACATTCAGGTTGGGAAAAACGATGCCAGGAGGTGCGTAAATTTTGCTCCGCAAGTGAGCCCAAAACCAAAAGTCACATGCTGTTAAATGAGGGCTTCTCGGGGGCACGATTGGTCCACGTCTTCCGATCCATCTTCCTGGAGGTTTGTCATCCGATCAATTGTTTTCCAGTGCCAGATGTAAAGCACGGGATGACTTTTTCGTTCTGTACTTCACAATATCGAGATCCGTTCATTGCATTCCGGGATACATCATAAGAGATGATTCCTCCATATCCAATTCAACCCCAGACTGTTAATGTTTGGGTTTTACCAGGACTACCCATTTTGAAATGCGGGTTTTCTCTCGCCGGTTTGTGAACATTCTGATGATTAAATCTGCTGTTCAAGTCAAAGACACACTCGTCTAAGAATTTGATCTTTCGCAGAAAAACCGGGTCGTTTTGATAGCGTTGAAGAAGCATGAAATGGGTAAATTCCAGTCTCCTATCTGCATCATCCTTCAATAATAATTGAGACGTTTCTGCCTTGTAATCGTGGAATTTTTCTTCAAAATTCTGTAAGCAGAAAATTGTGACATGGAGAGACGTTCAGCCATTTCACGAGTAGATATTGTATCAGTTGCCTCCACAAATTGAATAACATGTCTTTATTATCATAAGAAGTCGCGGAGCATGTTTTTCCTGTTCGTTTTCGTTCGTCGACCGAGCCAGTCTCAATAAATCTTTGTTTCCAGTATTTTACAGTGGAAACTGGAGGGGGAGGGCTGCCAAATTACTTTTCAAACAGTCTCCTGCTTTCCTCACTGCTATAAGTTACAGCCGAAGACATCAAGTTGACCTTCTCTTCAGTAGTTAACTCTGCCATGATTGAAAAGAAATGAATGATTTGCAAGTTAATTGATCGTTTTGATCCCTGAAAGCGTTCGAAATCTAAACAATAACAATTCGAGTTAATAGGTTGCCGAATGAATAAATAGATTGACGCCGGTGGGAGATAAGTATAGATAAAAACATTACAGTGAATTAGCATTAGGAATGGCGAGAGAATACCGCCAAACTATTTTCATTCACCCTGCATATTTTCCACCTGGTTGCAGCCCGCGGCACAGGCATCCCTCTGCCAATTGCCAATATGCCATGACCTGATCATTATGTGTCACCGTGCTAAGCATAGGACTATGTTGTGAGTTCATGACTCATTGCATTTAAGTGCCGATTAAATGTACGGATAACAGTGAAGCCGATATCAAAATGTCTAAGCTAAATCTGCGTGTAAACATGAATATTTCCACCAACATACAAAACTTACGTTATACCAAAACAAAATTTGAAGCATTAAGTCTTTCTGCAACATTGCTCGTGGATCTACTTGTTGGAATACGGATTCACTGATATTTGTTCACTTAACACAATCACATACATGTACATTGAGTGATATAACATGATTTGACCTATACTTAACCCAATCCAGCATTATAGTCGATGTATATCTAACGCAATTATTGATAGGCCTGCCATGGATAATGTGAATAGGTGTTGGTGCTTAACGCATAGAGTAGACCCGATACGTAATTGTCACGCTTTTCTGCTACTTAGGCTACTAGGAGTCCTATAAAACTGATGACACTCCGAATCCCTGTTGCATATGGTCGGCTACATGTATGTGGCTAATTTGTTAGAGTAGTTCTTTGTAAAGATTCGCGATTATTCTTATTTCGCTTTATCTAGAATATCATTTGAAATCAGTTATTTACAAGCAGTACAGCATGCCCAGCCATACGGATAGAATCTACAGCTGCTGCATTTTTTAGCATTGATTAGTGCCTAACTTGAGTAATTTGTCAATATTGCCGATATTGACTGGCCCTGATTGATAAATGGTATGGGATAATATTCGCATTCAAACGTCAACTAACCATTTTGCAATTTAAGCGCGGAACTAAGCTTCTACAGATAATACTGCACTTTCTGAGAACGTTCATGGCATGTCCCATTTCATTATTGAATTTATCGGAATTTTTCACGGTAATGGCTCTTGTATTCTTCATTACAATTTTTTTCAGAAGAAAAAGGACATTTTGCTCAAACCAGCATAAAATCAATGGTCCGGACTTAATTGCATTTCGTCATAAACCATCGTTTTGGCGTCTGTGATATTCCTCACGTGAGAAACTAATAGCTGTGATAGACTCACCTCACTTTTTCTATCACCGTATCGGAAACTCAACATCAGATGCAACTAATTTACGACGTCGATCAGGGGATAAAAAGACATTATCGTTAATTTTGAATAAATGAATCAGCACACTATTGCTTTTATCTCTCCCATTTAATGATCGCCAACACATAACTTGATGCACCTCCAAGTTGCATTAAAAAATTCTAAACTTTTTCTTGGCTTTGAGTGACATACCCTGTACACGCATTCAAACCTTTCATTGCAATATGCTAAGGGTTTGTAAAGCCGCCTTCGACTTCTGAGATAATGTGTATTATGCTACTTCATAAGAACTAAGGCTCTTTTGTCTGCATTTCTTCATGATGATAATATCATCATATTATGCTACCAAGGTAATATGCTATAGTAGCCTATGTCATGATAATTCAGTGAAAAGTGTTATCATTATTGCGCAAAAGGCATTTAGCTAATTGACGGATAAAAAATGAATCAAGTGAATACATACAGCATTTGAATGGTGTCTTTAAGACTTAGGAACACAGTTTACGTCATTAAAATGACCAAGAGAGATCACAATCGTGGGATTTTTATAAACCCGAAATCCCGTGATTTTGATGAATCCCGGGATTAATGTAGTGGTATAAGGATTGTTTCAAAAAGAAAAACGGTCTCTCCCTTTGTTTCGACACGTAGTGTTTATTTCTGGCCAGCACCCTTGACACTGTCTACAGGACGAAACGCGTCGGGTTTTTATTGTCATTTACAAAAATAAACACTACGTGTCGAAGCAAAGGGAGAGACCGTTTTTTTGCAAGTGAGATGGCGGCATTGTTTCATGTGAAATAGCCTACTATTCCATGGATTAACATAGTGTGTCTATTTGTAGCAGTCACTGACAACTAGTTTCCAATTTTTCAATATTGCATAGTGAATTAAAAATTGGTTCACAAGGTCATAATTGAAAGTGGTTGGTGTCCTGTTTGTAAGAACATCTGAAGAATTCACCGATAGAAAGTCTAATTATTGGATAATTTCTTCTTCAAACGGCTAAGAAACCTGGCGCTTTTCTGGAATAAACACATTGAAAGTTTCTTTACCGACAATCATTTCTCAAATAAATGAAATGTCGCCGGAACTTTTCAATTAATCATTGTATGACACATGTGATATTTTGGAAGCTGATATTCGAATGCATGTAGAGATTTTGAAAATTATTCAAATTTAGTGAACAGGGGAACCCTTTAAAGTAAAATGAATACTCTAAGATTTCTTGGCCTCTGATTTCAAGCTGGAGTTATGCATGTTCTGTAAATCGACATTATAAGTTGCATAAGAGTCTGATTATACTCTTGATAGATTATAGGAGCGACATTTCAAAATGATGAACGTACAGAACGTTAAAAAGGACTTCTTTCTTTGTCATCCTGTCGGCGCAGCATTTTGTAAATTCACTACTGCTTTTGAGTACATGGTCTTTGGACAAGGGCAAACAATCCAGATCAAGAATTGGCCTGATAAATATAAATGTCAATCAAAAAACATGGAAGCCAGATCGCACAAGTTGCATTTTGCCCCAACTAAGTTCCCCCGGCGTGTGCCATAATTTTCATGCAATTTCCATTCTAGGACTTTCTATGGTATTGTTAATTTCTATGCTCTACATAGAGTCATTTCAGATGTGAAGAGGCGCCCGTGCACAATGAATTTTCTTTAGTGTCAGCTCTGATATGAAGAGGTTGTTATGATTTCTCCTATTGTCAACTCTGAAGTGAGCAGGGCACCATCTTCATTCGTTAGAGGTGCTGCCATCTTCGTCAAGCCTACAAAGCTTGGGCAGGCACGACTACCACATTCCCCCTCATAGATACATCGGAAGTTTATCGGGACAGTTGTGACCTAATGTTCGAGGAAGGTTGCACACAAATCAGCTGGATAGAGCCTTTATTCTGTTTGTATATTCTTGAATGAACATTTGTAAGGGGGAGGGGGCAATCCTCTGCTGCCTGTCATCGGCGCCTGAACCTATATTGTACAGGTTCAGCCGTCAGCCCCTTTGAAAATCCTGCCTGCATCCCTGCAAATGTGATAATAGATGCTTCATAATATGCATATTTCACTTATATAGGGTTCTAGCATACAGATAACATTCTACATTCAATATTTCATACTGATCCTGACAAATTTGACTAATAGTGATCTGCTTTGTCATGATGATACTCGCATGCATCTATTTGCGAAAATAACATGTGATCGATGTAGGTTTTCATTACAACAGGCTGGTGATGTAATGATCAAATAATGTCATGTAAATGTTTAATGACTCCAAAAATTAATCCATAATTGATTATTGTACCATTGAAATGTAGCTGGAAAATGCCATCAATAAAGAAACATTATACAAGGAATCAGTAGGAACTACGAAGACGACTATGGCCTTCCTCGAGGCGGGGATTGAGGATTCATTTATCCGCAATGTCAAAATAGTTACCTTTGGGCTGTTTGTAGCGATTATCACTATTCAGTCCCAGATGAGAGGAAAATTGACGTGAGCATTGGGGACATGGGAGCTGAGGCACGATCCCCAAGCATCTTTCCCCTCATGTCGTTTTTGGCTATTTCAGTGTTGCGACAGACAGCGCTGATTGCTCGCTTTTAGGCGGGTCGATATTTCGCGAGATTTACCCGCGTTCAGTAAAAGATAGTAAACGCTGATATTGCAAGTAAGTTTTCTGCAGATATCCGACTGAAACCTGATGTATCAATTTTTGAATAAAGACATTTTCAGGGAGGACTTCAGTGAATTGTACGCTAGGCTGCCCAAATTCATTTCAAAATGAAAAGTCGATATGTCACGACCGGTTTCAGTCTATTTTAGACCATCATCAGGTGCATGTACAGGCATGGAAACATGCCATGCTAACCTTTCTCCAAGCAAAGACAGATTGAAGTTTAGTCTCCTCTCTGATGTCGTTCATAAATTTACTTGTAAGCTCAAGCAGCTATATTGGTGCGACTAAGCGTCATCTCTACACTAGAATGAAAGAACATATTCGCGGCATTCCTAATGAAGCTGAAATTTCTAAACATTTGCACTCTGCTGACCTTGACGATTTCTCGATAATCTACAAAACCAACCAAGTACACGAAAATAGCTGAAAGTATCGCTCTTTGCCATAGCACTGACAGAACATTGAATGAACACGATTACTCATTTAAGCTGCGGGTCTTTCTGTGACCGACGCAATTTCTCTGACTGTCGCAATTTTATTGATTGCAATTCTCTTCTCTTTTAGCTTTAATCACTGTAGTATATAAGTCGATTTTTTCCATGCCTGTACATACACCTGATGATGGTCTAAAATAGAATGAAACCGGTCGTGACATATCGGTCGTGACTTTTCATTTTGAAAAGACATTTTCAATGACAAACTTCCGGGAAAGAGAAAACTGCTTTGTCTTAAAATGTAAAATATAATAAGCACAGAGCTGGAAGTGGGTCAACGAAACTTGACCCATGACCCACCTGACCCACAACCCAACTGACCCACCGACTTTTCACGAAAACATGACCCACGACCCACCTGACCCACAGGGTATCCTGACCCACGACCCACCTGACCCACCACATCTTAGACCCACTTGACCCACCTGACCCACATGCTGCAAGGGTGTATGATGTGAGTGCAATTTCCTTTTCTGGTATCATCTTTAGTTTCATTTTCATTCAAGATTCTAGGTCTACTATCTAGGTAGAGGCCTCACAGTATCAAAATTGTAGTTAAGATTTGTTATGAAGATTCAAGTGTATCAGATCACTTGTCACATGATAAATAGACATGCGACCTCATCAAAATTATCTTATAATCAAAGTTCATGTACCACAAATGACTAAGGTTCTAAAAAATTGAAACGATTCTGTTTCGTGTTACAATTCTTGACTATCCTTTTTTGTGCTACCTAACTTGTAGAGAGATAATTAGTTAAGTTGAGGCCCCTGCAGACTGAATTTCAAATTTTACATTCCTTAATCAATTGAAGTTAAAAAATAAAATTGCAGTAGACCTAAATCTTTTATTCATGCATTTATTATGTTAGATACTACATGTGTGAAAGCTATTACAGAACAATCGTCAAACTAATATTTTGTTGCTTCAGATAGATTTCGATTCAAATTTCATTAACTTCCGCTAATGTTAGATTTAAATAGAAAGTTGCATACTTGATGTAAGAGTGACATTCATTGAAAAGCAAATGGAATGAGCATGCGCAACGCGTGAGTAGAAAATTGCACGAGGACAAGATTATAATTCAAGAATTCAATTACAATGCACATATAGATGAACTGATATATTTGAGTGGCGCTACATGTACGAGTACGTTCTGACAACAATCAAGCGACATCATGTAAATATTCCTATTTTTATTGATACCAAATCAAATATCAAAACAAAACTTTTTATTGATACGAAGTGTCAAAAAATATCTCCTCACAGAGCTCTGCCGTAATAAGTCTGTGTGAAAGGGATAAGTCTAGATCAATGACCGTTGTTTGAATTATCGTATTTCAGATTATCATGCATGGAACATGTGTGATGCGAAAGTGGATTGAACGGTTAAATACTTTAGATATGAAGCATGTATACAAGTGGGTGCATTATCAAGATATTTTTATCAATTACATATTTCGAAAATATTTAGGTTCTGATCAATCTTTACCCGAGATTTACCATTCTAATCTCTACCAGAGGATTTTTTCTACGGAAGACCAACAAAATCAAACGAAACAAGAAAAACGAAGGTCGGCTGGCGTTGCAAAAAAATTTTCAAGATGAATAAAACCTCTGAATACCTGACTTCTTCAGTAGCTGTATCTCTGAAATTAAGGCCACACATCATTGGGTATCGTCAGACATAGCAACACAGAATCGAGCATACACAATTGTGCTCAAACAACTTCTCTCCACCAAGTAACAACAACCAACATCTCTCAGTAGACAGCAGCAATTGCTTTCGTGCCTTTAATTTGTGTGAATTCCGCCCCTTTCGAAACTGTATGAGGTTTGTGAAAGTCAATAATGTTGCATATTTTGACTGTGTGCATCTATCACTCCTTTCAGTGAAACTGACTCAATCATTTTTCATGAATGATAAGAATGCGAATAAATGAAGTTTACTGTATGTATTTGAGAATCTATCATGGGTCAAACTGGTTGGAAGTGGGTCAACGAAGTCTGACCCACGCTAAATGTGACCCACGACCCACCTGACCCACCAACTTTTCAGAAAAACATGACCCATGACCCATGACCCACGTGACCCACGCGATTTTGTGACCCACTTGACCCACTTGACCCACCTGACCCATGACCCACGACCCACTTCAAACTCTGAATAAGCATGCAGTTCGCGAATGTAGTGTCATTGCACGCATTGCTGAAGCATGCAGGGCAGAATTTTATAAGCAAACTGATTTATAAGAGAGAACAATTATCTCAGGTGTAGATATATATCCTGGTCTTCCGGCATTTCATATATTCTTTCATATATACCTTGCAAATATTCTTGTGAATTGCACTATTTCTTAATTGAGCATTAATCATCTACCATCTCTCATTTTGTTAAAGACAGTCAACTTCCGTTTATAGAAAATAAATGCATGCACTGACGAATATACATTAAGTCAAAGATCTCTGGCTATCAAGGACATCGCTCTATCACCAACTCAGTCAACAGTACAAGTGTGGTTGACAAGTGCTTTGAAACATTTAACTTTATTTGCATATAGTGCAGGGAGTGTGTTCCGATTTTATGCAGATTATATTGCTATTGGCACAATTCCAGTGATAACGAATGTCTAATATATTAAGTTTAGAAACCCGATTCTGGAGGAGTTTTGCAATACCAGGATTTCGATCGCAAAATATTGAGAGCCTGGGGTAGTCTCTGTCTCTACGAGCACCGTAGGCGGTGTATGAGTCTTTGATCCCGGATGCCCTCAGCAGCAGAGTGAAGCGAAATTATGCAAGCTTATATGTATTGACCATCAGTGTGGGGGAGCTCGGTACAGTCTTTCATTTTTTGACTCGATTCCGGCCAGTGATTTTCACTTTAAAGACCCAGACCAGCACACGACCCTTCTATATTTGAAGTTAGCAAAAATTTTAAATGCACTTGTGAATTATCCTTCAATAATAATCAATTACATGTTTCAAGATTCACTCAAGATATTTCCCTGTTCAGTGCATCAAGGTATCTGAGCATTCATTAACTTACTTCGTCACCAACTCAGTGCAATTTCTGATGAATGTAGTAAGTAAGTGCATGTATTCATGTTTGGAGATATGCGCATTCACAATTCGAAATATTCAAGCGATTGCCTACTTTTGAAACTGTAATTATGACACACGCCCGTAAAGAAATTCCCATGCTTTCTATAACTTATCCTGTCAATAATGCTGTGAAATTATGTCACATCTCGCAGAAATCGTTTTTCACAATTTGTTCTATGCGGAATGTGGAGTCTCAAATTCATTGAAAGAATCACTGCTATAGAATCATGTGTGTGCCCATCAATGTCCAATGATCCAGCGTTCAGCATGATAGACATGATTGCAAATCTAACGAGCTAAACTTGATTGCGGATCAACGCAAGCCAGGGCGCGGTGCGTGATGACGAGTCTTCACGCGTCCAGAGGCATTGTTCAGAACCATTCGAATACTTGGGAGCTGCTCACACACGGACGCGCGGAATCGCAAGCACATGCAATTAAGAAGTAATTCAAGTAACTCCAGAAATAATTCAACTATTTCCAAAAAAAGTTTCAAAAATTGCAGCCTTCTTGTTTACGAGATATAAAAATCTAATCTGCGCCGAGCAGCAAGGTGCCCTGATCTGCCATTTTAATCAGGCCTGACCTGCATAAAGACATAGATGTTGCATGATGGTGCAGAAAGATAGTGACTCAAACTTTCATTTAAAGATCATGAAAAGTCAACCTTTTAATAATTGACTTTCGACATAACTATCCGACAAATTCTGACTTGTCGCAAGGACATGGTGACCAATTGAATTTTGAAATCTCTCACTTAAAATGCATTTTCACACTTTATCAACCATGGATGAATAATATCTTATTTATTGAAGGACTAGTATTGGAAACGAAGATAAGAAACTGGCCATTATTCTCAACTTAGGTGCTAATCTTCAAACATATTCCGATCATCGAACACTAGATTATTGATAATACTATTCTTGATGTTAGAATGAGAATCGGCATGAGTTGGTGATCAAAATTCACTTCATTGTCGTTACATCCCGTTCCGTAAAAGTGAAACATTGAAGTCAAGAAATTTGATGTGATCCTTTTACATTTGATTATGTCGCCTGACAATAATTACTATCACATTTAGTTGTATCTCAGCAAATACTATGCTAATCTCCATAAAATACACGACAAATTCCTCGTCATTGAAAGTACATAGGATTCAGCTTATGTGATGACAAGCATGTTATAAAATTAACTCTCCAATGATCTCTTCAACACATTCGCATTGACATTATTCAGCAGCACAACGTGCTGAAAGGATGGTCAATGTAGCCGATATAGTACCCAACATTGATCACAGCTTTGTCTGTGGGAAACAGTGTGACATATCAGCACGCACACGGTGGGGTACATTGAACCACCAGCCATATTAGTCCGGCAGCCAGATCGAGTTTCTGCAGGGAACGAGGCCGAAACTGAGTCTTTCACAGAATGATGTACACCCTATGCCTACTGCGAGTCGGCACGTCTACCGAGTTCTAGTGAGTTCCTCTTCTTGTCAGACAAGATCAAAGAAAAACACATGTAAATCCAATGGGACGCAGATTGCAGTTTTTGGTTAAAATGAAATTCTCTACGTTTTCTCTGATTAAACGAAAAGTACAAAGCCCAAAGTCATAATGTTTGGCATGGAATGTCTTCAGGTCATTTCCTTTCATGTTCATGCACCCCTGTCTACAAAGCTAGACACACATAGATCTGGCGAGCCTCTTAATGTCGTCAAACACAAACATTTTGAGCAACTTTATTCACATTCAACCACATTCTCACATACATCGTCGATCAGATGCATGATAATAGCATATGCACATAATGGGAAATTACATGAAGTCAATAGGAAATACCCCATATAATAGGAAATTACTCACGTCAAAAATTATGACTTTAGACTCAATACTTTTCATTTGATAAGAGAAAACACAGAGAATTTCATTTTAACAAAAAAACTTCCATCTGCGTCCCATTGGATTAATATGTGTTTTTCTTTGATCCTGTCTGACAAGAAGAGGAACTCACTAAAACTCGTCAGACGTGCCAATTCGAAGTAGGCATGGTGTGTACATCATTCAGTGAAAGTCTCACTTTTGGCCTCGTTCCCTGCAGAAACTCGTGCTGGCAGTCGGACTAACACACATCCTGAGTGATGAGGACACGCTATGCAATGCAACTGCCATTTTGAAAATCCTTAGAAAGGCTTATCATAAACTAAGATGAAATTCCTGATGAAATTTCGCAAATAATTGCCAGCCACAGAATTAGATCTAGCTTGTTGCTCATATTCTGTAGTGTCGGCACTATTTTCGGGGAACAGCAGGTGCAACATTCAATCATGGACAACAGAGATAGAAAGGAAGAAGTCTGACATATCATTATTGAGGACTGAAACGAGGACTGAGGATGCCATGCAGCCCTGCAGTATTGGAAAACTTGGAAGGGTTATTCACAGAGATGAAATTCTTACTGAAATTTCACAAATAAGTGTCAGTTGCTATGTATACTGCATAACTATCGATGGAAATCCGCATAAAATTTTTGCAGCTACACTCTAAAAATTATTTGGCATAGTAACATTAGATGTACCAATTTTCCAGTGCAGTAATTAATAAAATGCTAGATTGATAATTAAGTAGTTGTTATGCTATATTTTGCATAAATATTGACGAGGAAGTGACATTCTGCATTAAAAGACAGAAAATATGTTTTAGTCAATTCCACTCTTCTAACTCAATAGCAGACTAATTGCCAGAAACATATTGCAATCTATATTATTTCTATTACCTCTTTGTGAGAAAATGAAGTCTGAAATTCCTCAGTACTACCCCGTAATGAAGCGTATCATTAGTAGCCTCGGTGTCCATCATTTTGTGTTTGGCTCATGTCCTCGTTTGGCTCGTGCATATGAAAATTTGAAACAAACAGACCTAAGCTTAGGATGTTTTCATATATTCGGAGGTTATAGTGAAATATCAAGCGAGCGTGCACTTTGACAGGAGTGCAAACACAGCAAAAGGCACCCGTAGTGCGCCGTCTTACTCGCATAATCTACAGTCAAACATCTCCTCTTGGGGAAATATGTGCAATACTATTATTTTGAAACATACCTTTTATTTTCACCGATAAGGAGATCGGTAGCGTAGACAAAATACAGATCTGAGTCTAATACGGTGAAGCGAACAAACTATATTTGATACATTTCCATAATTGGTACCGATAAAGAGTGTATACAGGTTCACAAATATACCAATTATATTTGTACATTTACAATGCAACAATTATAAGTCTAGACTGTATTTACTAGAACAAACGGTTTAATCAGCACGATATAAACAGTTCTCATGTGAATAGTGGAAATAAACTATAAATCAATGAGTTGTACTAAGGAAATTTTGGCACCATTTTGTAGTTATCGCTATCTCTCTTACTCTAATGTAAGCACATCTTAAACCTAAAGTTAACACGTATATGAATGAGCAAAATATGACTATGCAACTTTAAAAAATGCAGTTTGGAGGCACATTGCTGACAACGCTAAATGTGTAGCTATTTCGGAAATACATATTGTTAAGATGGCTTGTTTCGAATGCATGTACCACACAGAATGTAACATATAAAGAATGACATATAGCAATAAAAGTGTCATAATGATATAAAAACTGCAGTTGCATAATTCGTCATATGCGTGCCAACCCTTTCACGCGCCCCTTGCCATTGGGCTCGGTGTGAGCATGCATTTTGACGCACCACGCCGCATTCGATGTAAATGTACCTCAAGAGGACACCAAAGAAGCTATATTTAAAAATCGGCAGCTCGTGCCCGTCCCGCTCGTATTTCCGAAAACCAGGACTGGGAAATTTTGACTCATGTTATTGATGATGATGGCTGTAACTTATTTTGTGTTACTTATCACTGTGATATGTTTGTTAATATTATTGCAAATATACCCGGTAATCACTGTCTTATTATTACTGCAGCATCACTTAAACATATTTATAGTCATAAACACTATAAATCAAACTGTTTGCAATTTAGGCTTGCACTGTAATAGATTATTGTGAAGTATGCCAATAAGAGTCTTACTTAGAGTCCTGTGGAGAGATGTGCGCCAGCGTGGGAATTGAAGTTTATAAGGTTAAAAGCTTGATCAACTGCTTACAACTGATTTATTACAATGATTTTCATATTGCGGACAATGGAGATGACGGTTCAACGATAAAAATTAATGAAGTCAAATTTGAATCTAATCAGATGGCAAATAGAGCTGATGAGTGCATCGATTTGAATTTCATCACTTAACTCGGGAAGAAGCATAATTCCGCTTCAGTTGGTGATGACAATGACTTACAGTCTCCTTTAATTATAACAGGGATCAACAACTTTTTCATTCACGAATAGGCGAAAATTTGTCTTCGTCTCACAACTGCAAGATAAATTATTTCGTTGAATGTTAAATAAAATTTCATTGCAGTCAAGCAAATCACAACAAAAATAGTTTCTTATCTTGATGATTAAAATGCAATAATATCTATTCAAATTATTGAATGGCATTTATCATGCTTCGAAACATTTGATTCTGTGACAAGTGACAATTGTTAATTAATTGATTTTTCGGGTCATTTCAGAGGAAATAATTACGCCGGAATCCACACATTATAGAAGAATGTACCCAAAGGCTGCATAGTTTGCGAGTATTCCCGCAACATTTTTAGGAATGGGCTCGAATATCGCAATTTGATTTCGTTTTACAAGCCTACAAATGTCAATTGAGATTCAAAATTAGATTAAAGTATGATAAATTAAAAAATATCCGTTCATAACAGGCCGCTGTTGGGATTTCAATGTCCTTTGTTGCAAATTTATTGCATGCTTAGGATTTCAATGTCTTGGAGAAAGTAATAGTTTTTCGCCGTCCGTGACTATTTCACAATGAGGCATGTTACTGCTTGCGCATCTATTCCCCAGCGCCTAGCATTTCTGCATCTGCAGCAATAAGTCAGAAAACGTAGGAATACTGCAATCTTTTATATTTTCATCGCTTTATGTCCTCCGCCCAGGAAATAGCCTTCCGCTATCCTAAATTTGAAAATTGGATAATGCTAGGTGAAGTCCTAGACAGCCTGTTCTCTGCTCCTTGGGGTAAGATTTGCGCCATCCTCCAGAATTACTCAAATAAAAGATCCTCACATTACCGCAAACATCAATCTTTATACTTCATTGAATTGCAATTTGCATACTTTCTTCAATGAACTGTAATTTCCGCATTTCTGAATTCTCTGTTTCACAAATTAGGAAGAGGATCAATCATAATGTCAGCTAATTGAGATTTTTATGAGTCAATATCTGCCTTGAAAATGCGGCTTGAGGAAGGACAGGTGGCTGCAATCTTCATTTCGTCTTATGCTTATGTGATGCTGTTTTCCATTGATAATTTTTAGGCGAATGATTTTCATGTCTAGTTGAAAAATGAATTCTGATATTTCAAATAAATTAGATACAAATTCACTTCGTTGATAATTCTGTCGCCATTAAATACTAACCACATAGCAGCACAACAATCATTAATCAAATATTCAATTACAAAAGGAAATACCGCACATCAACAATATCAGAAAATCCAATTAAAAATCAGTCATTGCTGCAATATCTAGCATTTACTGACAAATACACAAACAAAATGTCATTTCCTCTTGACACGCAGCTATCATTCTCCAGAAAATGTATCTACAGTTTACATGCCTTTCAAGGTCACATGCATTTTCGAATTATCTGACAGAAAAAGATGGTGAATGCGAATTAGAAATACAAAGCAATACCATCCATAGAGCCCATGTCAGTGAGTTTCGACCAAATCGACATGTCTCCTCGAAGAACTAAGTAGTGCGAGTTTCTGCAAGGAACGAGGCGGAAAATGAGACTTTCACCGAATGATGTACTTCCTACGCCTACTGCGGATTTGAAAGTCTGCCAAGTTCTAGTTAGCTCCTCTTCTTGTCAGACAAAATCAAAGAAAAGCACATGTTAATCCAATGGGAGTAAAAATGAATCTGTCTATGTTTTCGCCTATTATGGTAAAAATACTGTGTCTAGAGCCATAATTTTTGACATGGAATATCTTCAGGTCATTACCTATCAGTTCATGCAATGATGCAACCCTGTCTATAAAGCTAAGCACAATGATATTTGACAAGCTTCCTAAGGTCAGCAAACACAAGCATTTTGAGCAATCTAGCCCAATTTGAACCACATTCTCGCATATACTACCGATCAGAAACATGGCAGTAGCACATGCGCATGATAGGCAATGACCTGAAGATATTCCATGTCAAAAATGGTGGTAGACATTGTGTTTTTGCCGTAATAGGCGAAAACATAGGCAATTATATTTTAACCAAAAACTGCATTCTGCGTCCCATTGGATTTACATGTGTTTTTCTCTGATCCTGTCTGACAAGAAGAGGAACTAGCTAGAACTTGGCAGACGTGCAGATTCGTAGTAGCCATAGGGTGCACAACATGCATCCTAGGGTGAAAGTCTCATTTTCGGCCTCGTTCCCTGCAGAGGTTTGTTCAGACTGCCGGACTATCATTCGGATGGTTGTCCGCTTTTTTATCATGTAGGTGTATATATTGATGTTGAACATTCCGCAATACAAATATGGTACATGAAACGTGCTAAATTTATGTTTCCCGGTAGCAAAATGGATTCAAGTTGTATTCTGCAAGGAAAATGCGAGGATAGTAGGCTATTTCTAAAAATGCGATAGCTGCTTAAATTTATCTGGCAGTACAAATCTAATCAATCTTGAGTGGGAATATTCATTCTTAACGCATTTTTCAGATTGATCTATCCGTAATTACTCTCGAATATGACAAATTTGAGTCTCAAATGTGTCAAACATGTATTTCTCTCTTTTAGCAGTGACCCTTTAATAATCTTATACACTCAATTCTGTAAAAGTAATTGAAAATTCTTCGGCTTGATACCCTATTCATAACTTCCTCGAACGAAAGCTCGAGAGTCAATGAAAAAAGAACACTTTTTCTTAAATAAACCACATGCAGTAAAATTATCAGGAAATCAGGAATATTTATGAAAATTTGAAAATTTGATCTTGAATCTTGAGTCAGTTTAATGGAAACTTGAGCATGTGGCAAATATATTTAGTAACATCACATGATGAACAGCTTATCCTAAAAAGGTTTGCGAAACGACTTAATTCACTTCTTTCAAAGACAGAAAACCACATCTTTGAACATGACTTATATAGAGTTAGGTACTTCAAAAAGCATTTGTCGTCTTTCAGAAAATTGCTTTGAAATTCAGCTGGTGTAATGTCATTCGTGATTTATGCTGTTTGAACTTTATAGCGCTCCTGACCCACGTACGTGTGCTCAGTTTGTTTCCTAAAATATCTAACCGCTAGATGATACTTCAACTGACATCAAGTTCATCTTTTGATGTAGGTCTTCTCCGATAGATATTCCGCCAATCAATCATGTAATGTGGATTTCCACACGCAAATGGTGCTAAAATGAGGAGCCAAAGAAGCCAAAGTGAAAGTTATCGTAAAGCCTGCAATAGAATAAAACACATTTGACAGTCACCACATCCTGACATATCATTCGGAAAATAGACAGCTATCCTCTAATAGATCGCTAGCGTAGGAGAACGCCAAGTATGAATATATACCGGTAATTTTGTCAGTACATGTAGTAGGGACTCCAATGCCAGGAGTGGGGCCAAATCCCGGGATCTTCAAGAGAAGTCGGAATTTTGTTAGTTCTAATTCCGGGTCTTTACTCTGTCAATCCTGAATCGTGCGATGATTTGCCACTGTTCCTGTCTTTCTCTTCTCATTGCCATTATCAACATGTGCCCAGAACTGATTATAACCAACTTTAGTTCTTGTAAATTTCTGTTAGTTATGCTGACGTTTGGCAATCCTGTGCATCTACCGGCCTCGTATCTTAGGATCTCCAAAAGCTATAATGAATATGAGATTTTCGGGGATTCCGCAAACCACAATAAGCAGTCCAATTGGTAGCCTTCTGAGAATTTTGACTAATTGCAATCGCTTTTTCGAAGTACAGTACGTTCCCACAAATGCCTTCATGCTTCATGTATTGCAACGAGCAAGTGAAGATTTTTATATGCTTGTATATGCAGTGGATAGTGCTTATTATCATGTCTGCCAAACTGATCTGACAATAAGCAACCCATTATTGCTATATTTAGATCTCCTAAGTGACATCATTCATCATTTTCATTTTGAAGCCAGCATTATGCGAGTAATTGTTTTTTAAGTTACAATCTAGACATTTCTGTGTCACTAGCCAATCACTGCTTAAAGACAATCATTATCACATCGCAAGAATATTATATACAGTGTTATTTTGGGATTCGAGGTAATCCAAAATCATTGATGAATCTTCGAATTTTGGTTTACGTTGCGTGTTTGGTATGCTCAAGAATATTTGTAAAAGCAGTTGAATCACCCTGAATAATTGAAATTCCTATCTTCATCCTCTTTCACTGTTACTTTCGTCAGGGGTGAAATTAATTTGATCGAATAGTTTGAAGCTTGAGGACTGAATCTCTTTGATGGAGCTTAGTACGGAGAACATCTGTGATATTTAGGAAATTGTTTTAAGTAAGATTTCATCAATATGGCTATATGACTGATACCAATTTTCCTGCTTGTGCAAGATATGCTGCTTATCTTCATGGCTTGTTTGAAATGTGAAAGTGAAGCTTGATGAAAGAATGAATAAACAAAGAATTGATATTGTTTTGATTATCAGTGACTTTTCAAAGGCATAGTAAATTTGATAAAGCTAATTCGAATTGAGAACTATATAAATATTTTCCTAGTCTACTCCACTACATCAAAGATCAATCAGGTGTTTCAGCTTTATATGAGATAGCCGATGTCTTTAATGTTCTCACATATTTCAAGAGAATCATTCCTAAATGTGATCATTAGGACAGTACAAACATGTCCGCGGACATTCTAGATGGAACTCTTGATGTGAAGAACATTACTATATAATAAGACACAAGGGTTATATTTAGGGAAGATATTTTCTCCCTTTTGTATGAATTCTAGATGCTAAATCTGAACATTCAATTGGAACAACTTTAAGAAAATACATTGATTATGTGTAATATATTTCATAAAAACGATAATATGATGTACTTTTTTTGATTAGTGTTTTTTTAATTATAAAGTGAAATGCTTTCATAATGGAACCCCATGCACGTACGTGTCAAATTCCTGATGTCATTAAGATTTGGTCAGTTTTGATTTAATACATTATCTGTAAATCGCAAATTTCATTAAAATGCCATAAACAAGCTCATAAAGCTTATTAATCGTGCTTGAGTGTCAATAATCAGTCGAAATGATAATTACGTGATTCAATACAATCTACTTTGTAAATTGATTTCCAAGAATATTTGTCTTTACTGAAGTCTCTAAAGCACAATTCACTCAACAAGTTTGATCACATGCATATGGTAGGCATTTACATAATGAACTCATATTTTCTTGATGACAAAGTTTCATGATTGCAGTCATTGACATCTAAAGTTCTGCAGTTCGATCGTCCCGGGTTCGATCGATGCTCCATGGTTACGGATCGTTTACTCGTAGTTAGCAGAAATGCGACTTACCCTCTGAATCTAGCTTTTCGTTTTTATGTTAGTCAGACTGGAATTGAAACCAGTTGTTCGTTGATGGTCGATTCAGATACGTCACACCTTATGCAAAGATCTAGATCAAAGCTGATAGATCTTAAAAAGAATTGAATAACTTAAGAATGCGACAGCTGCACATTTTTGCCTTAAAGTTATTTATTATAAATTATTTTGACATTTGGATTTTTCATTTAAATGGAAATTAGAAAAAATGTGAATCTTTACAAAAAACGCTGACAAGGTGTTAGGTGACAATGTTAGCTGTCTTTTCTTAGGTGCTGTGCAGTGCGCTTCATCAACGCTCATAATATCAAATGACTAGAAAGTGCGTGCACATTGAAAACAATATCACGCCGTGATAAGCGTTGCCATGACAATAGTAGCAAAAGAATGGCGATTTTTGGTTTAGACAAAAACCTTTGATCAGTGTGTTGTGAAAGTTTCAAGGTTAAGTAGCCTACCGATATCTTGTTTGTGTACTTTGTAAAGAGTCATGATTTTCCTCTTTTTTCAAGGTGGTCAAAATTCAAGATTCAAAACATTTTATTTCCAAAACTGGATAACGCTACAAAATGACAAGATGATGGGATCGATGATAAAATATGCACAAATGAAGTTGAATGTCAGTCTGAAATGGTGATGCAATATATGAGAGCAAAATGATAGTAATAACAATATTACCAAATATTGTAAATAAAAAATGTTGCCTGTCTGGAAGAAGAGGATGTTCAGTATTAAAGTTTCTTACCACCTATAATTATTTACATTTAACAATGCAATAGCTATCCACATGTCACTGTAAAAGGTAAATCCATAGACATCCGACTTCTACGTTTCACTGTTAAAGTTGATGAGACTAGAATGGGCACAAAAACGGTTTGTTAATGGCAATTTCAGTCGCTCATATAGGCACCTAGAGGTCAATGTTGCTAGATAATCAGAAGAATCAAATTACTGAAGCATGCAACAGTTGTAAATCGCTCAATACCAATCACATACGAAGGATGCATACCAAAATAATTTTTTGGTATATTTCTGTATTCTCTTGGTACATGTATATATTTGTATGCTTTTCGCATGTTATTTCAAATGTGGTATGCTTTACATACTAACTCTTTCCATGCCGTGGGCGGCGAAATTCGATAGATGACGCCGTAGGCGGATATTTCCGCCCTGTAATTTTCAATATTTTTCATAATGTCAATTTGTTCTTTTTTCTTATACAACCGATCGCTGAGACACTGCTTGCTTTTGCATCGATCAAAGGAGATGACTGTGAGTGCTGCACGTGTATGACGCACATCGATACATGCTGTATGATGTTATTTTTGTTGAACTTCTTCAAGGTAATTGCAAAAAAAAATGATGGGCAAATAAGAATCGACTGTGAGCTTTGAGTGCAGCCTAAAGGGACATCATCACGTGATTGTTATTATTCATAGACATGCCTCGTCGTCTAACCTCACATGCGGCAATGGAGTTGATATTAGCAGCTCAGACTGAATCATATTCAGATGAATCTGAAATCGACGACTCAGATCTCGACGACTCTGACATCAACAACTCTACATATAATAATGATGGAGCTTCATCTGGTGAAGACTCAGACAATGCATTTGCCATCGGTTAGATCTGCATCTGCCGCTTCTTCTCGTGATCTTTCTTCAACGGACGATTGGACAGACGTAAAACTTCAGGACAGAATTCCAAGGCTTTTACGTTATATCTCAGAGGACCCGAGCGGATCTAGGCATGTTGAGAATTCTAATAGAGCTATTGATTATTTCTATCTGTTTTTCACGGATGAAATCATTCAATAGATTGTTGACGAAGTGAATCGATACGCCGACGAAAAGATCAGTAACGTAGAGCTTCATCCGCGATCAAGATTGAAAGACTGGAAAGCGACCGACAAGCCGGCCCTTCATCCTGGCCAATGCTTCACTAAGTACCATATATGTGTGAAATTCCGCTGAATACCTATTGATTATGACGACATTTTGTATTTCGTTCCGTTTTGTAATAGCAAATTTATCGTTGTTATATTTAAACGTTCCTTTTCTGCTTTTAAATTAATGGAAGAGTAGAAAAATAAATACGCACAGATTAGCAAAATAAAATTCGGCAAAAGGGCTAAAGCCATACCAGCACAATGTTAAAACAAAGCATCAATGATGTCTAACATATGTTGATTAAAGGCCTTTTGTCAATAAAGATCACACTAATGTTACTACTATTCTGCAAGTAGTGAGACAATGACATTCAAGAGTCACACTTTCAATACCGAATTCGATTTTAATACACGTAAGTCTAAGGCATTTCATGTATAATCAATAAGTAAGCATTATGTAATTTTGAAATGAAGCATATTATCAATCCGAAATAAACACACATTATAATTCATGAACGCAAAAATAGTTATGTTTGAGATCTATAAGTCAACATGATTTCACGAAAGATATCGTTTGAATGAAATGATGTTTCTTAACTTGGTTCATAAAGTAGGGCTAACTACACGTCCAGTTAATGTTGCTAGACAAGTAGTAACGACGACTACCTCGTGGAGTATAAAAGTCACAATAAATCTAATCTAGTTATACCACACTATCAAAAAGAAATATTCACTACTGGTATTACCGAAAAAAGTTATGTGACAGTAGTATGTAATACATATATTTTTTTGCTATGTGACTTAAAGCTGCACAAACGAAATGCATGCCACAGGCATAGAAATAAGGATGAATTTGCATCGGGTCTCGTATATAAAACATGCCAACAACTCGTATTTCAGTGTAAAACAGCCAATCACAGATAGAATAGTTCGCATCGCTACATACCAGTCACATACGAAAGTAAGTGAGATGTGGTATGAAAAACATACCAGATCTCTGTAAACATACGAGAATCTCGTATCAGATGTTAGTTTCAAATTGTATGTGATTTTGGTATATGTTTGTATGTAATTTTCGTATCCAGCGATTTACAGTGAGAATCGTACCGCAAGGGGACTGTTTGCAAGTTAATTCATCAGAATGCTTTTATATCTAATGTGCATTCAAAGAGACATGATGATAACCGTGAACCTTTACAAAGTACACTGATAGATGCACTCCTATTATCAAGCACTGCAAGCCGCCATCGTTTAAGTACCCTAGTCATTGACAACGCATGTCAATGCTCTCAATGTCCATGTGCGACGTACTATTGTTTTCAGTGTTCATGTCCGTTACAGTCATTTGTTATCATAGTGTCGGACTCCTCTTCCCAAAGCAAGCTGCACTGCTGATAACTAATGTCATATCCAGGGGTTTTTAACGTGCAACTGAACACAATTTGTGCAGTTCTAAATTCAAGTGTGCTGTTGTTTTTCTTGTTTTGTACGGTTGAAAAATTGTGGTCTGGAAAATAGGTACATTAAAAACGTAGCAGAATTGGAGTTGATGTTAAGATACCAATGACAATTGCATGACTTACGTAACCGGTACGGTAAACAAATATTAAGACATGACTATTTGTTGAAAATTGAAATTTGCAAGAAGATTGACTTTTATGATTGCCTATCAAGGTGCACATTTGAATAGATCTGTTCGCTCTTAGGCAACATCAGTACGGCATTATTTTTGTCTGGAGGACAAGGTGATGCGTTGCTTCTGCCATTCCCTTAATGAATTGGGAATTGCAAAGCTAACACATGTACATGTAGTTCAAGCATGTAACATACATGCACATGTAATTCAAGCAGAGAAACTGTTGACCAGTCATGAAACATATTCTGTAGGAGACAGAGTCAAAGATAATTTTTTTAAAGCTACATGCATGCCATGACTTGTAACTAAGTTTTGCATGGCTCAAAGGTGGGCAAGCGTTTCTAGTAGCTGACCACATAATGGATCTGATTAACTTTGTGCTTGGCTAATTCTGCAGCAGGACACTACAGAAATCAGGATCGTTGAAATAAAGCTGTGAGGAGTAGGCCCTAGACCTCTACAACTTTTAAACTAAATATGAAAAACGAAAGAAGATGCTTAATGTGCACATTTGTTATCGAAAACGATACCCAACGAAAATTTTGACCAGTGGTTTGTTTTACGATTTCCAAAATATTCTTTTCTCACTGAAGCACATGCTTTGGGGCTATTCCGTAATTTTACCACAAGTATAAATATAGTTTCCAGGAACATCAACCATGCACAGAAATTGTACCCACAAGTCTGAACCGGGGCTAGATTTCGGAAAGCTCAAATGCTTGCTTAAATCCGTGGAAAATATTGCAAAAGTACTGCCAGTGTTGCAGGAAAGGAAACCTGTTGATCTACAAAGAAATCTATATTGAAAGCATTTTGAAAAATCTAGGTAAAGCTCAGGCAGTAAGCGCTACTGGCATTACACGTGGTTGCAGTGAAATCCAGTCATTCATTTTAACTCATAAGCTTTCATGTTTTATACACAGTAAACCATCCCATGTACTGAAATTTTTTGAGATATGAAATAATCTTTCTACAGATAAGTAAGATACATTATTCTTACAAAATTCATACAATTGACCAAAAACGACGGCAGATCATAGTCATTATAGCTGCACAGCAAAAATCAGGCTCCTCTTTCTTTTGAGGTCGAATTCTATTAGTGCTAAAGTTATGCAGGAGTTAACGGCAATTCAGCGTCCCGCGCTTTCAAAGATCGATATATGCAAGGTGGACCCTAACAGAAAGAGGAGCTTGAATTTTGCTTTACTGCTATAAAAATTTATGTAGGCTATGATATGGTATTCTGAAAATTTTAATTGAGAAAAAGCACGCTTAATTACATGCATAAATTAGTAATTTTTTAGCTGTTTAAGAAAAAGATAGCAACATATACTCATTGACAAAATTTTTGAAACATTTACTTCTTAAACTTCTTTCATTTTTGACTGGTATACATACATGTATGTATGATACCTTGATAATTTAGTCACAATCTCCAAGTCGCTAGCACAGAAAAACAACGCATGTAGCAGATTCAACTATAATAGCGCGTGTGCCCCCCTCTAGCTCCAATACATTCAGTAATTAGAGATGGCATGGATTCACAAAGTTTCTGAATGAAGGATGTTTCAAGGAGAAGCCACTGCTCTGTCAGTCTTTCAGAGAGAATCTTCAGGGACACTGGTGGAAGTGAATAGCGGTCTCTCACTCGCCGCTCAAGCTCGTCCCAGGCTTGTTCAATGGGTGACAAGTCAGGTGAGCGTGCAGGCCAGTCAAGGGTTTGAATGTTCAATCTCCTAACAGTGGCAATGATAGCCGAGGAGAGATGTGGTCTTGCGTTGTCGTCTTGGAACACGAGATCCTCCACCCTTACCACTAGGGCAACAACAGGAAGCACAATTTTATTGAGACACCTCTCTCCAATCAACGTGCCTTTGATGATGACTGCTGTCGTTATCAACGTCGTCCGCCATGCCAAATGCCACCCCACAGCATAACACTTCCACCACCATATCTGTCGTGTTCTTTAATACAGCATGGGGCAAAGCGTTCACCTGGAAGACGATGCACTCTGACACGACCGTCATTGAAATCCAGAGTGAATCTCGATTCATCGGTCCACAAGACTTTCTGCCAGTGATGGTCATTCCATGAGCGATGGGCATCACACCATGCAACTCGTCTTCTGCGGTGCTCAAAACTCAATGGAATTAGGACAGCTGGTCGTCGCGATTGAATTCCAGCTTCTCGCAATCTTCGGTAGGCCGTTCGAACGCTACAGTCTATATTTGAGGCACTCTTCCAGTGTACGACTAGCTTTGGTACTGACAAAAATCTATTCCTCTTTGCAGCTAAAACTAGACATGCGTCTGTCCTTCCTGCAGACTTTCTTGGTCGATCAGATCCCTTCTTCTTTTTGGCATCTTCTTCTGCTTTCCATCGACACCACCACCTCCAAACAACGACTCTTGATAGTTGCAGCTCTTCGGCAACACTCGCACAACTTCTACCACAACGAATCATTCCAATAGCCATACCTCTGGTAAACTGATCGTGTGCCATTATATTTTACAAAAGCTGGATTTCAGTTCACGCTTATGTTCAATTTGTAAAAGCAATTGTGACAGTTGTATCGATATCAAAATTTGAAATTTGACCACCATAGATCTTTCTCCATTCTCTAATGCATATCCACTTCTATGCTATGTGTTGAATGGTAATACATAGAAAGCGAGATATTGCATCATACCTGAGAAAAAAATGAAACAAACTTCAATTCAAGCCAATGATAGTTTGTTTCATTAATTATGTCAATGAGTATGTCACACAGCATACGCATAGGTAGGCACTCTTCAAATATGTTACATTCATTACACATGCTCCTATAGTGCTGTTTTCCATTTAATTGACAAAGCGATTTCTTCTATAGGGAGAACGCATCGTTAAACCTGGCCTGGGGAGGGGCCGATTCGGCCCTGTCCTAGATACTTTGTAATCCCACAGCTGAACGTCTTTGTGTGAGAAGTCTACCTTCCGTGACTCTTCCTAACTTTTAATTGCGCATCTTTTGTGAGTAAAAGATTTAATTTTTTGGCCAAATATTTTGGCCGTACGAGCTAAATGAAAACTAGTTACGACGCCTAAAAATCGTTGGAATTCACTTTCTGCTCTCATTTCAAACTTTTTCTCGAATAAATTAATGTAGTGTTGCATAATAGACACAAATTAATGATTTTGATAACATCAATGCTTTTTATAATATAATATTGGGATAGTATTTGAATGCTTTTTAGTCTTATATCCACCATATATTACTCATGAATAAATAGTAGAATAATGAACATTTTCTCATTTTTTACACGAATAATGAAACTTTTGGAAAAACGCATCATTGTAATAATTGAATATTTGTCTTCATTTAGGTTTCTTTGTGATTATATAATCTAGCTAATGATAGATAGCCAATTTGGAATGAAATTCTCGCACATGAGTGGCTGAATAATGCCCTGATTTTGGTCAACGCGCTGACCACTAAGCCTAGCCGCTAATTCAGGAAATTTTAGCTTCCCTATTGATGCTCCAATTAACTTATCAACCTCACAACAATAATATGGATTGGGAGGATTTCTTTTGACACCTTTGACACCATGTCTGTGACATGCGTAATTGGATAAATTAACCAAGTAGACTGCAATAAAAAGTATCCAAAATTTGTAAAAAATGCACTTTCAAATTTTGAATTGCTATTTATAGCATGGAGAAATCAAAGTTTTGAAAAACCGACTCCACCACTGAAAAGATCATGCCCGAAATATAGTATGCATGTAATTTCATTAAATTTGAGTATTTAGTTTAGGAAATCTGAGGGGGGCCGAATCGGCCCCTCCCCAGGCTGAGAAAGTAAAAAAAAGCCCAGGTCAGATAGGGTTAATGGTCAACATAGACCTAATGAAATTAACCGGACGGCCAGTCTTCAAAATTCATGGCCGTAGCCTGGACGGTTTCAACCCTGTGATCAGAGAAGAAAGAGAACTTAAGAAAATTGGTTCGACGCTTTGAAACCGATTATTTTATCGCATCAAACTAAATTTTCTCACGCCAAATAACTTATTTATTTCTGTTCTGATTTGGTCGATGATTTATCGAGTTGGTATGCTATTGAAACTCTAACTCTATTATGAAGATGATGTCGATCAGATGCAAATGTCGGAGCTGATTTTAATTAAAATTATGCTGCCAATGTTATTCAAGTGAAAAGATTTTGGTCTTCTCCCGAAATTAATGTTCATAACGGGTCACAGCTGACAAGAAGAACAGAGAAGCAGTGTCCATCTGTGGAAGAGTCAATTGTCCTGACGCATCTGCGTGTAGCAAAGATTGATCAAGCGCACTGAAATAAATATCTCCCTCAAGCTTGCTCCACGGCTAACTATCGGATACGAAAGTCCTAAAGCTTGGTATTTGGGGGGGGGGATCAACGGTAAAATCCGGTTCCATAAGAAATTAAGGCCTACTGAACGTTGTTTGTACAAATAGTCAAGAGTGTTGCATGGAAAGTTTGTCAGGTAGGTAGCTCTATTGTAAGAGGTTGATCTGCAGTTTATCAAGATCTGATCAAATTTGTCCAATAAGTTGTCACTAACAAATGGTTCTCCAAACATTAGTTAGTGAAAAGGGATCAAGGGGTTCGTTGAGCTCCGTTGGTACTTCTTAACATGCTGCAGTTGACTGAGTACGACCTAAGTTGACATGCACTCTTTCAAGAGAATGTATTATGTCCTAATGTCTCAAGGAAAATACAGAGTCAGAAACTCAGTAAAATTGTCATGAAGCATATGACAAACAGATGCTTTGTATTTAATTAAAAATGTGCTTGTTCCATTATAATCACTCAACAAATAATTCTCTACAGTGAATGAAGAAAGATAATCTCAAGTGTAGTTGTGACTGAAAAAAATAGCGAACCTCATGCTTGGAAGAATCCCTGCCGTGAGGAAGCAGCGCGAAGCCAGTCGAAATGCCCAATTTTGTACCGTTGAAAATTTTTCTTTGATAAAACCCTGGTCATGTCATCGAATGATCTGTATTGCAGGTAATTGAAAGGTTTCTGATAATCACGAAGATGACGTTGGATAGTGACTGCATGTCCATCTGAACAGATCAAATTCAAAAATCACACAAATCTGGCATTTTGAGTTATATTTATTAACAGTCACTTACAAAAAGACAAAAGAGAAGACTTATGTGATCATGATAAAGCAGCTTCATTTCCATACAGTGGAGGAGAAATTTCAAGAAATTTCAAATCTCCTTTATATGAAATCTAAAGCGTTTATGGATCACGAGCTGTCGCCAAGAAAAACTAGAGAGTATGAAATGAGTAAGACGAAATAATGGCAACAACTCTATGCACTTAACTTTCTTTCCACTAGACAAGGTAATTAAAGTTGAAAAAGGGGCGGTCCTCGTTGCCCAATCTTAATTACAACCAGCCACAATAATTTCCCGATATCTTCACGTGAATTGCATTTCTACGTTCAGTCTAGAAATAAGACGTGTCCCTGAGAATGGACATAAATCCGAAACTTTTTCATAACGCCGAAGATGAGACCGTGATTGGGAAAATGTAGCTTACTCAAAATAGTCATGATATGATCAACACCATCTGAGAAACTGCAGAAAAACTATGCATGCAAGTAGCTAAGATGATTTACATACAAATAGGCGTATATGCATGGACGGGTAGCCTACCTACTTAGTGTGCACTTTTCCTATTCTGTTGTAGTAATAATATTATTGTCATATAATAAAGTAATTTTCCACACTCGTACATATTACTTTCAGGATAATACCAATAGAAGAATTTCCTTTAACTTCATAATATTCAACACAAGGAGATGTATTCGACAGTTAGCTGACATAAAAGCTAGTCTAAGTCTAAGCAGTGTCGTTATTTTACTGCAGATTGATAGAGATCACGTTAAATTATCTGGTAGTACTAGCAAGGTTTTTGAAAAAAATGGTGAACATCTGTTTTATTAATTTCGAAAACTTTTCATGAACTCTTGAGTTTTATGCAGAACTACTCCGAGAAATCACAATTTATTGTTACTTGAAAATCAAAATGTAAATTCATGCTGTTACGTTAAACAAAGCTCTGATAGATTCACAGATACAACTATGTTAAAACCTAATCAAGGAAAAAGTCAGCCTTGTTATAAGAAGCGATAAAACAGCATAGTAAGTATTTTTCAATAGCTAATGATACTATAGTCCTAAAAGGGACAGATTTGCGTTCACGTCTGTCGACGGGTATATGCATTAAAAATAGTGCCGAAAATCTAAATTGAATAAACTAGGAAGATAGTACATTGAGCAGTCCAGAAAGGCTACCAAATCGAAGAAGAAGGGGCTCATCCACAAGATGGCCAGCTAGGTCAACCCCCGCCAAAAAGGCTAGATTGCTTCACTATTCTCAATATACCAAAAATTATACGGACAACTCGAATAAATGAATATGGAGATTTCACGTCACCGGACCAGTTGTCTTTCCATTCGACAGATCACCGGGTCATGGATAGCTGACCCAGTTCCGTCACTGATACGCTCGATGTACATTATACATGTATGCGTGATTTAATCTGCAAGAATGTTTTGTTTCTTATCACTAAAGATGGAGCGCAAAATAAAGAATCACATGACTCGCATGATAAAATAACTGACATTTCCTCCAAATGTCCTGCAAACTCCAATGACCATATTAAAATTAAAGATTACACAACGAAACATGTTCGCTACCTTTTATGTCAATATACATGTATGGCATTACAATAATCATGCATTTGCAAGCAGAACTAAATGACTGTTGAGAAGAAATATCAGCTATTCAATTTTCTTCACTTTTTATGTGAAGGATACAAACTGAAAGTACCCTATCGAAGGGAATACAAGATGTAACGATAGAAATGACAGGCAACGATGGAAATGCAAATGGAGGAAGTGCATGCAGGTGCAGGTGATGATGGCGACGATAATTTTAATGGAGGGTGAAGCATAGGGTCCGGTAATCAAAATTGATCAACCACAAATAAGGCTCAGAATATCCATGACCTCAATCTGCTCATCAACTGCGTTGAAAGTGCAGTTGGGAAGCAGTAGCTAGCTCAAAACCACACCTCATCTATTGATTGCTGCTCCTAAAATAAACAAATATATGACATACGAATGGAAAGTGAAAATCATGAAATGTCCCGGCAGAGATAGTTGGGTCAAATGAAAAATTCCACGATGGGTGTGTGCGCTGAAGTGCGGTTGTTATCTCATCCACGGAGTTTGTTGAAATAGGAGAAGTTGATCTAAATTGTAAATTTAACGTTGGAACTAAGTATTAATTTTGCACTATCAATTATCCATCCTCATATAACCGCCCACTACTTCGCAAGTTTCTACAGTAACCGGCGCTGTTGCCTTGTGGTAGCGTGCTCGCTCTGCGTCCGGGAGACCTTGGTTCAAACCTTGGTCGGGTCAAACCTAAGACTTTCAAAATAGGTACACTATGCATTCTCGCTAGACACTCAGCACAAAAAGAATGAGAGTGGATAAATGACAACTCGGCCACATGGAAGAACGGCTCCGTCCCTAATGTGCTTCCAAGTATAAGCAAGGTTCGTTTATTTACTTAGAACATTGACATGCACATCGAAGCTTCTAGGATTTCCATTAGGGTATCTGCTTAAATGGGTAAATTTCATGTTTTGACTTAATTTTTGGCGATTTTACTCATTTTGTAGAAGTTCTCAGACATCAAATACTGAATCATGTGACTGACGTCAACTTATATATCGAAGCTGATGTTCTGAACTCAATCATGTTTCAAATTTCATGGCATTCTGATTAATAGTTTCTTTTCTGCAAAAGAAAAGGTACGAGCATTGCCCAGTGTTTCGCATATTTCTTGAATTTCACCATTGGATTCCAATGTGAATCCCTTCACCTTACCTATAACCGAAAGCGACAGGCTGTGACACTTAAGAATTTGATTTTTGTATTCAGCGTTTCAAGATCTACAAATCCATGCTATTAAGCCTGGATTTAGGAATTAAGCGCGAATTTAGGAAACAAGTGTAAGTAGCCCCCGTTCTAATAATATCACAGTGTGTGAGAGTTCAAATGTGAAAGTTTTCTAATCAGATTTCGATAGCGCACCAGTGGCAATCATAAAATTTATTGGATATAAATCATGCTTCAATCATCATTTGAAGTGACATGAGACATGAGATGAAATCCTGAACTTCTCTGCTGCCTGCAGTTTCTCCGTTGCTATACCGTATGGGCATTCGAAACCCAATCATCTTTTTGGTTCAGGTATTAATGAAGGCAAGTACACATCTCAGCGTAACTCTGTTGCAAAGGATTTTCTAGGGGTCCTTCATATTGGAAAACGGATTTGTAAAAACTAGATATTCTTAGAATATCTAGCGATGTTTTATTGAAACCAAGAGACTGTGGTTTATTGGGAGAACACTCTTGAACTTTGAGAGCAGCATATAATATTTATGAATCTGATCCACGCATTTCCGCTCTACTGTTACTTTATCTTATAGTTAATATACTCACATCGCTCGTGATTCTTCACAAAATTGACCTCCAATCATGCAATCAGATTTTTGATATATTCAATTTTCGAAATGATATACTTGTAAGTGTACATTTTCCACTTCCTTTTCTTTTTGTATAAAAATTGGCTGCTGTGATGCTCATCTGAATGAAATGACAACGGAGCAAACGTGTTTTCTGAGATAGGCTACTATTCATGCTTCTATTTCGAAAGACATTTTACTTCAAGTGGAATATTCTGATGGTTCCCAAATTAGATTTTCCTAGATCTTTGATTAGTTAATGAATAACCTTCAGATCGTGCGCATGGAGGTGACTAGAATGGACGACAGTTGTTTGTTGATGGTAATTTTCTGCTGCTCGGCTATGCGCAGACTGCTGGATCTCAAGAAGAATCAAACTACTGACATGTAACAGTTGTAGATTCTTGCCGCAAGGCGATCTATTGTAAGCATGTATCAAAACGTTTTTATAAATATGGAGGAATGATAATAGCCGTCAATATTTACAAGGTGCACTGATTGCATCGGTACCTAACATAGAAATAGATTGTTTATCTGAAGTTGACAAGAATGGAAATTTACTCAAGGTCGCGACACATCCGGGGGAACTGAGCTAGGGCATGAACCACCAATGAGAAGCTTAAATTGCACATGTGACTGATTCTAACCCAATGATTCAGCCGCTGGCTAGTATATCTGCGTGGAGCCACTATTTTTGAGCCACTGTTGTGCAATGCATGAAGATCAACTTCCATTCTAGAGGTTTTATCGTAATCAATTTCTATGGTGCCTAACCATAGTCAACCACTGGAAGCCGCCATCGTTTGAATGCCGTTGTCATGACCGCGCATGTCCATGAGCTCTTGTTTTCAATGTCCATTTCCACTCTATTCCTTTATCGGATTTCTATGGAAGTACCTCTCCTTCTATTTTCATAAGCATAACGTTCAAGGAAATCTTATATGAGGTCAATACGACATATTTTAGAAAGCAAATTTTCAAGTCAGCTTTCGTGCGAATATTGACTTCCTTTCGTGCATGCTTGAAATGTAGCAATACAAGCAATTCTGTGACCGGTACTTATGGTTTATCCTCCCACGATTTCAAATTCGTCTGAAATCCGTAGAAATGAATCAACCGTCACAAAACTTCAAGTACACGTAAGTGAGGATATTTTCTACCCATATTCCAAAATTGGTGCAAATCGGACAAGTACTGTTTGAATTAGGGCGATAACTCGAAGTGCAGCGATGTCTGCAGCTTGATCTGAGTTATTATGACCTCACCGTCGGAGCAGAAAGCACTTGAGGTCAACAAAGTCATTTCCCGATAACTTGTGAAGTGATGATGACCAGGCCACATCCCTTATACTATTTGTTTTATTTAAGAAAGGTGTGGCAAGGTAGTGGTCGTGGGAAGATTTCAAATGGCGGTGGATGAGGAGACGAAGAGGGAGAAAGAACAATTCACGCATGAGTAACAATGAGTCGAACAGACGAAGTCAGATCAAGCTGTTGACGTCGCTACACTTCACGTTATCGTTACTAATACAAAATCTACTTGTCTGATCTGCATAAACTTTTGTATGTGGGTAGAAAATATGCTGAAGTACTTCTACCTGAAGTTCGGTGACGACTGATTCATTTTTGCAGATTTTAGACAGATTTGAAAACCTGGGAGGGAGATGGTCCATAAGTATTATTTTTAGACGAATCAGACACTTGGATTGTCAACCTTTTTGTGTTTGAATGGCAATGGCAAATAATGGATGATTCAAATGATGACAGACAGCAATAATCGATTCAGATGATGACAAAGAGCACTAGTCGAGTCGGATAATGACAAAAAACAATTAATCAAGATAGGCTGGAGGCAGCTGTAAGTCATCAGTCGTTGTTCGCAAGTCGCGTCACGATCCTCCATAAGTCAAGCCATCAGTCATAAGTCATAAGTCATATTGGCAATGTTTCTTCTCTTGGCAGGTGCACCAGAAGAAACATATAATATTTTTCTAAATTTTGTAGGAGTACAAAGCGTAGTTTAACGCATAAGCATAGAGAATGACGTGCTATATCACAACGTCTGTTCTATTGAGGATCATCATCCATGGATTCTCAATTGAGTGACGGCTTATGGCCTATGGCTTGTGACTTATGACTTATGATTATGGCTTATGGCTGATGATTTTTGGCTAATGGCTTCTTCTGTATGCCAGCTCTCTAAATTGAAACTCTGTGCACGGCTTATGGCTTATCGTGTGTGCCTCCATGCAGCTATACAAGCCTGCCAAGCAACGAAATTGTTTTGCGAGTTCAATTCATTTGCAAACTTCGGTCCGGCGTCCAAACTGGCTATCAAACTCTTTTGAAAAGAGCATTGAAAATTCTTGTTCCATTTGCCACCACTTTGCTTTATGAATCTGGATTTTCACATATTCCGTGCATCAAGAATTTATGCGCATCTTACTGACCCACAAGGAGCCACGTTTCGAGTAGATAATTGCTGAGAAGAGAGCAAGGGAAAAGTCAACGATAATCGAATCAGTTGTCTTTCATTTGTGTTACTGCAGTGTGAGAAACTTCAAACTTTTTTGAATGACCTTTCAATAAAATACAGAATATATTTGGTAAGCATCAGACGACTGAATGTCTGTCTTTTCAGAATGCTTTAGGCATTTTTTCATTCAAAACAAGCGGTTGTGAGATTAACCTAGTCAATCTACGAAGATTCGGCGCTGAAAATGAATAGGAAAGCATTAAAAGAATAATTATGCTACATGTAAAAATGGTGCAGTCAGGCACTCATTTACATGAGTCTTGACTACCCCCAATCCGTCTCTCCAGTTTTCTCAGTTGTCAAACATCTAGAGCTTGAGAGGATGACAAGCAAAGACTATGAAATGTTCATTAAATATCATATTTAATGCTTGAGGTTGACTATTGATGCCATATTTCACCTAGTACGTGAAGAATGCACATAATCTCTCATGAAGGATATAGGCTGTAGATCTACATTCATTACATTGCATATCTATGTGGTAACCTACATATAGTGCCGTTTCTTCTAAAATGATCATAGATATTTTTCGAGACCTACAATATATGGATACCTGAAATTTAGTCATTCCTTCTCGTGAGAACGTGACTTTGCTTACAAAAAAAGCACAAGCGCAAGAATATGAAAATTTATCGGCATTGAAAAAGCCAGATTATTTCCGTCTTTCAAAACAATGTTCATTAAAAGGGAAATGGCAATTTTGTTAAAAAGCATAACTCAATTGACCTTGTTTAAAAATGAATAACGGATCTGAACTTTCGTTATAAAGTTTATTGTATCAATGGCCACTTGCGCTTTGCTCTTTCGATCAACTCATGCAAAAATTCGCACAAAAAGTCACTCGTAATTGAAGTAAATTCATACTATGAACACACAGTTCCACTATTCTTCTAAGTAGTATCCTGAAAGTGAGTTTGCATTTAACGATTGCACGTCAAAAATTCACTCCTAGATTCTTTGAGCTGTTGTGTTCTTAAGTTTGCCAATTCAGCGGAAGATAATGCCTAGTATTTCGAAGAAGACATTGCCGCTGTTGGACCTGTGCCAATTTTCATAGGCTATCGACATCAGTCATTTGATGCAACGTTCAGAAATCTACTATACACGAAATTGTGCGAACATTGCATAACAACAAACTACAAGTGAACCCTCTTCTGACTAACTAGTAGAAGTAGCACCATGAAAGCCAAATATTTTATAGGCGGTATAGGCGGATATGAAGATAACGAATAATTTCGGATACAACTGGGTTGATGGAAGATTTTGTCCGATCTCATCTGCGCAGTGTAAGTTGGCCATTATCTGGATTCTATGAGGAAAGCCGGTTTCGTAATTCAGAAAGGGCCGCTATTTTTCGCTATTCGTAATAGAACATTCTTCAGATAAAAGTTGTACTGAAATTAAAATTGTGACAAATCCAAGGGTCTCATATCACATGATAATCAATTATAGTTGAACTGTGTTGATTTGATCTGCATATTCCGGAGCTGAAAGCTCTTGTAAGCAAAAGTCAAATCAGTGTTCAATTCATGTACTATGAATTAAAGTTCCTCTATTCCAAGGGCTTTAAGAAACTATAAATTTAGAATATGAGTGATGCACATTGCATATTAGGTCTCAACAATTAGGCGAGACGAATGCTGGCGTGCGTTACTAATTTTGAATGTATATACTGATATGCTTTGATATGCCGTTTTTATCTATTCTTCACATCTTTCCTTGCAAAACTAAGATGATACATGACTTTTACAAATTAAATCTTGACTTGCTTAAACATGTCAACTATTGATGAAAATGTCCTCTCCTTCAAGATAGTGTCATTTCGTGTTTCATTATCATAATTACTTAATCTCACTTCTTCTCACTTGTCATATGTGTAAATACCTCCAGTCGCCTTGTCATCAGTCATCTCAATCACTTTCATCTACTTTGTATTATTTGTACGTGTTTTTCAATTGAAAAAATATGCGTTTCTGATATTCATTATTTGGCGATGCGTCATTATTTGACCGGTGAATATGAAACAAAAGATCACATTTACAAAGTTTTTTTACCTCGAATTTGATGCAATTCTAATAAGTATGCAGTTGCACTTGATTTGCCAATTAATCTGAGTTACTTGAACTCGAATCACGATTTCAAAATGCATAGAAGCTTGTTGCTACATACGTTCTACTCAAACATGTCAAGCAATGCTTCACAGTAGGCTAGCACTCGTACCTTAATAGACGATTGGACATTTGAAGAAGCTATCGTTTGAATGATTGATCTTAAACTAGATATTCTATGTATAATTGAAACTCCTCGACGTGAAGATGCAGACTTGATAGTGAGAGGCTTGATTTTGAAATCTTATCCTGCCAACAACGCAGGTGTTGGCGGAATTGACTTCATATTTTCTGCTAAAGTCTGGCCATTCGTACTAGACATCAAACTTGACCCCAGAATTTCTTCTGTTATATTGAAACTGAAGGACCGCCGACTCGTGCTGGTACGTGTTCATGCGCCAACGTCACCCTCGACTGACTTGAATCCGTCAGTCACCCACGAGTTTTATGCTAATCTAACTACGCTTTGTAATACTACTCCTCGAAGAGACACGCTGATTATAGCTGGTGATCTGAACGCTCCACTTCAATGTGATAACATCTTAGTGACAACTCCTTCACGAGGTATCGAGAACAATAACTCTTGCCTTAGCGCTTTTGCCTTGGGCAACGACATATTCCTTAAAAATGGGAAATTTCGACAGAAACCAGTTCGAGTAAATAACTTTCAAGGACCAAACAAACGAACAGCCCGGTTAGATTGGATTATGACTAGAATGCATCAACGCAAACTAATAACAAAGGTCAAGACTATCAAGCCTAAGTCGTTGCAGTCCGATCATTCCTTAGCGATGGTAACTCTAAGCTCAAAATGGCCTCACAAGCAGAAAGCTGTTCCAAAACGACATTCTTGGTCATCATTCAGAGACCCACAACTGGCATTCCAATTCAAACAGCGAGCATCTCAATATTTTATTTATTCATCTGACAATTTTCAATTTGCTTTTCATGATGCCGCATCCATCCTTCCGTTTCCTCGAATTTCCTAAAATCAATGCCCTTGGCTGCAAGACCCGGTAATCCTCAAATGTCGTAGTGAACTACAAAGCACCGTCGACGGGCATGGACAAGATAGTGACGAAGCAAATCATGCTGAAACATTACTACAGCTTCCTCACAAGATATATGTTGAATACTCTGTGCGGATCTCAACGACGCTTTCACCTCAAGTAACTGCCGGACAGCTTGTGATATCATCAACTCCGCTACCGGTAGAAAACACTGTCCACGAGCTCTTGTCTCCGCTGCATCCATCAAAGATCACAAAGAAAAGCACTATCAAAACTTACTCAATCGTGTCCCTCCTCCTGCCTATCAACTCAACCCTCAATATCCGCAAGTGTCCTTAAATCCATACTCTATCGAGCCTATTTCCTACAATGAAGTACGCAAAGCCTTGCTCTCAACTCGACTTGACGGCGCGCCTGGCTCAGATAACATCACAGCACGAGTTTCCAAAGAGAGGTTCGTCTACTTCCCTTGACAACCAGCGCGGAATATCCCTATTGTGTACACGTACATCCGCAAAACTTTATAATCGCATTCTTCTCAACCGTATTTAATCTAATATCCTTCAACGACTCTCGCTCCTTCAAGGCGGATTCATACCTGGAAGATCCACAGTTAAATGATTAGCCGCCCTCCAATTAATCATAGACAACTGTCGAAAATTTCGTAACATCTCGATAGCTTTCATTGATTTTCTTAAGGCATTCGATTTAATCTCAAGGAAAGCTATTTCCGAATGTCTACGGTATCAGAGAGTCCATAAATTATTATGGAAGCAATAGCTGAACTGTACAAAGACACGACAGCACGTGTAAAAACTGTGAATGGACTTGGTTTACCCTTTTATACTACCTCAGGTGTTCTACAGGGTGATACACTCGCCTCCTTTTTTGTGACCATCCTTGACGCCGCACTGAGAGACGCTCAGCTGACTCATGGCTACACAATCGAAAGTCGAACGTGTTCTCGATCTCCAGCTATCAGCTTACCGTACCTAGCATTTGACGATGATATTGCCATCCTCAATGATAATCCGCATGGGTTGCAATCGTCAGTAAACAGCATATGAATCCGCGGTTAAAGTCGGCCTGAAATTCAACGCAACTAAAACTGTGTTGTTACACATCAGTCCCAAATCCTACCCGGATGTTAAACTATCACCAGGTGAAACGCTGAAGTCGGCTAATAAATTTACGTATCTCGAAGGAATGATAAACAATGCGGACAATGCAGTTAAAGAAAATCCATCGAGTGGACTGCAGCCTTCAAATTATCGAAGATATTTCATTCAAGAGCCACCGATCAGTCCAAAATCAGACTTCTCAAGGCCGGTGTAGAGCCAGTTTTGCAGTACGAATTAGAAGCTACGGACTAGAGACAAATACCCGCTCCCAGTGATTAGACCAAACCCATCATGCACTCTCAAGGTTTGCACTTGGAATTCACTATCCTGATAAAAGCCGAAGACCTTCGCCGAAAAGGCATCGCTGATGCTCGCAACAGTCTACGCCAAAGAAGGCAGAAATTGACAGATTCTGCACACCCTGATTCAGCTCTTTTGATTTTACTCAAATATAAACCCATCGAGGCACGAGGCGGGGAATGTCCCACCTACTCTCACTGACAGAGGAATTTGCAATATGTATAATGTGAAAGTTGTCTCTTTTATTTGTTTATTTCGAAAGTATTTCCATCATCAGGTTAGGATATTAAGCGCTGAAGATGCTTGTTGCTGAACCATTCCTGAACTTTTCCATATACTTCATCTTTTTCCTTTTATGCAAGTTATGAGGCGAGATACGTATCGCACGCATAAGTATATAACTTGGATATTTATTGGCATTTAGCCTACCACCATGATGATTTTACAAAACGTTGAACAAACCAAAAAATTCATCTTCATTACTGAGGCGTTATTCGAATACTGTTGCATCATTTACAATAGTGATGTTAAAGACTGCGACTAATGGTGTGACATTTTTTGATGCAAAATCATATAATGTTAAAGTTAACGGCCAAGTGCCACCCGAATGGTCTTTTATAAATAATTACAAATAACGAATTAAAATTATCTGTTTTATTTGTAGTTCATGCTAACTAACTTTCCGATACACGTATATTGCAGGAACATTTGGCAACATTCACACCATTTTCATGATGCATGAGCATTATTAATCCGTAAACGAAGCATGAAAAATCTTCGAAAATCATTTTTTGCTCTTCGACGTTACATTTTCAACATCCTACTTACTTCTCTAGATATAGTAGCAAGAAAAATAACGTTAATGCAAAAACTGATGGTTCCAAATGTTATTACATTTAACGTCGGACACATGATATATCATTCAGCATAAAATGCATGATGTAAGAGCTTTTTCAAAATACTTTCACGTCTCAAGCTCTTGGCTTTTAAACGCAACCATCGTTCTAGTCAGAGCATTTGCCCATTCAGACCATCCGCGTCAGTAACGGTGCATTAGAGTCATCGATTGACGCAGATTTCCGCGTGAACATACGAACGAACTCCATGTCAAATAACAAACTAGTGATTTATAACATAATTCAATGTTTTTCAATGTAAAGGGAAAGCGGTCAAGCAGGAAGGTTAGACGAAGTTTCCAGGCCAGTGATTGATCTGAATGTGAAATGACGGAATATGTGGCTTCAATACATCTAACTTTCAATGTCACTCGTTGACTTAGTTTATTTTTTATAAGCAAATATCTTATGTGTAGCGGGAAATGGTGGATATAAATAGTTGATTAATGATAGCAGGCTGATGCTATCAGTTTTTGTCATTGAATAGCAGAGCCTCAACCATTGTTCGGAATTTCACCATGTTCGAATCAGCGGTAGCGCATTAAATGTTTCATGCTTTAGTTGTTACTGTCATAAGCAGCGATCAGCATAGACGAAAGTTCGATTCCGCCGTAATCGGTCGACTGCAGTTACTTCTCAATGCTTAAGGATGTTTTTCTGTACATGTTCAAACATGAGGATATTTTATTGTCTTCTCTTTGACACTCAGAATTGAGGGATTAGATTACCTTTGAAAGTTTTCCTCATGTTATCGACAAGCCTATCTCTTTGTTTGTCCAAGGGATGAAGTAGGCATTTTGAAAAAACATGGGAATAAAGTGACAATCTGATAATTTATGTTTCTCATTATTAGAAAATACATCCCATATTTTATTCGATTTTCCGCGATGTCAGCAAAAATATGGCTCTCCCTCAATTCAGACGTTTTTTTTATTTTACAAGAAAAAGTTCCCCGACGCGTTTCGTCACGGTGGACAGTATCAAGGGGTCTTACATCCCATATTTTAATTGATGAATTTCTTGTGCATTATATTCATTAGCAACTCATTTCGTGATGATACGAAGACTTTATTTCTTAACTTCTTGAGTTAAATTGAAAGGGCTAGATTAGTTGCTTACAGAATTTTCGCTAATATTCACTATGAATCAGCTGTTCTACAGATAAATCAAAATTTATTCAAGTTGCAACTATTGTTTCAAATCACGTTTCTAACGCCTCACATTCATTTCCAAGCTGATTTTCAGGTTTTAGTCAACAATAAGACAATTAATTTGAGAACAAGTCCTAATCGCAACCAGGAGGTCAATATTGCATAAATTGAATTGCTTGTAAGACAATCATTGTTATCGCTTTATCGCTATCAGATGAATAAATTTGGTCGCCATAATTTTATGCATAAGATGATCATGTTTAAGTTTTTGCCATCGAGATTCTGGGTTTTTGATATCTTCTGATCATGACAGAACTATCCTCCTATACTCATAGTTCAAATCTAACTACAAAAGTCATCGAAGAAAATATGCTGTAGTTGCACCTAGAAAACATCAGATCTACAATGAGTTATAGACATATTCTGCTCTCAAAATCGAATCTCGAAATTACATTTGTTTGTAAAACGCCACCCAGATATGCTATCAGTAAGATTATGTAGATAAAATTAGATACTATCGGTGTACGCGACAAGGTTAGGTCTAACAAAGTTAACTCACAAAAGAATTTAAAGGTTCGGACACCAGGATGCCACTAAGATATAATTTTTACAATTTCTATTCAGCAGTATCACTGCAAAGATTTGAACCATCACCCTAGTACCGGAGTTTTCCAAAAGTCTATCCTTGTCAAAAGAAATTTTATTGTGATTCTAAGGAATTTCTCCCGAAAAATGAAAATCATATTGCATTGTATTGTGTTCACAGAGATAAATTGCTGAGTGGTTGTGCTATATTACAGCATATTGATTTATATTGTATTCTAGTCTTATATTATAGTTCTGCCGGCGACAACATGCAATGAGCTGTTCTTCCGATTAAGAGTGCAGCTTCAGGAATCCCTGTAGATTATAAGTAGTGGTATGCACTTGTAAGTGACCATAGAGCCCACTCTTCAAAATGGGTGACGTCACAATGAAGGCGTCATGAAGAAAGAAATTTGTGCGAAATGTTTGCTCCTGAAGGAGCCGATGCTGATGTTACTTGATATACTTGTGAGTTTATGATACTCCCCATGTAATTCGATTCTGTCGATATTTTTCAGATCGAATTATAACTGTGATGTTTTCTATTGTGGATTTCATAATTTTGATAATGATGCAAACACAAAAGAGTAAGAATCATTAGATGTTGAGTTGCATGCTGTGTCAAAAATGGGGACAGACAGCTTTTTCATCAAATTTCATCAATCTAACCTTACCCATGCAGTGGAACAATGATATTGGTGATTCGACTTTTGATGAAAATGATATTCAACTTTTTTCAGTTTTCGATTGAGAATGTGACTTGCAAATACACGTATAGTAACCTTATTGATTCTACTGATCTTTAATACGAGCATATTTCTTCATGTCGAAGCAGCATTTCAAACAGTTGAAAATTTCACAATGTTCGTGATGTTTGAACAATCAATAGAAGATCCTTATAGTAATACTTTAATTATCATAAAGCCTTTAGCTTTTAAGTCTTAGCTCACAACAAATTCAACTTTGGAGCAGTTCTCAGTACAAGAGAATTAATTTAAGTTATCTGCAATTAGTTTTAATATTGATAATAAAGTTATATAATTATAAACAGAAACTTACTGCCGATGAGTGTCTGGGATGTCTTGGAAGGATTCCATGGAGCAGAGGACCAGCGAAGACGTCGGCACCTACACAGCACTGAAATGTCACGACGCCACTTGCGACGCCTATCGCAAAGTCTGTGTCTTCAGATTTAAATCCTCAATCGCGTTCTATCTTCTGATTGGCAGATAATGCTCTCCGATTATTCGACAGGAATTCCAAGTGATATATATTACCTTGAGGATACAATTAACACCCAGATGGATTTTCAAGTCTATGCAAATAGTATGGATCAAAAAGGATATCGTTAAGCAAGTACATATGACATTCTTTAATTGACCACAAAGAGAATTCAATTGACAAGAGGCATACGAACAAATCAGAGGCAAACATAAAGAGAATGCAGCACCGCTAACAGAACCAGGTACATATAGATTTGAGTTAAATAGCTTTTGCAAATGCTAGATGAATATGACACGGATTACGTGTTGTAAGGTTCCTCGTGGCGAAGCACACACGAAGGGAGATGAAAGTCATCGGAGTGGATCTGACATTAGCGATCAAAGATTGCAACTTCTCTGAAGAACAGTAGAGTATGAAAGCAAAATTTCCTTCCCGATAATTTTAGTGGCTCGTTTTTCAACCGCCGCAATTTTCCCAAAAAGATAGTTGAGAATATTTAGAAAAAAGGACAACAATGCTGAAAATAGACTATAGCATATAAAAGATTAGATATAATACATTAGATTATCAGATTCGTTGAAAGTGTAGCTGAGTCGCTTTAAGATGCACTTTTTAAGTTCTATAATTTGAATTGCCTCTGATTAAGTCAGGGCAACGACTTTGTGAACATGCGTGCTCAAGCTGTTTCGCTTTATGAAAACAAAAGAAAACTCAATGAAGCTAATTGAAGCAAGTGGAACGGAATTCATGTTGACTAACAATCAATTTTGTATGGGCTACTCACCAGCACTATGATGGATTTATTCAGCGCTGCATCCTCCGGGGCCTATCATGCAGTTAGTGTATTCTATCAAACTAAATGGAATACCAGGACATAGCCTATGGTCAGTGGGGCTGTTCATTAACTAAAATTCTGCGGCCAGAAAATTAAACTGATTTAATGTTTTGCCGTCAGAATATTCTACTGGCTTCCATGTTACACCGTCGTTCAGAAGGTCGGCTGAATATTCAGCCGGCAGAATAATCTAATCGGTTTAATTTTGTGCCGGCAGAATTTTACAGTGATGAAGATAAAAAGTGGACCACCTAAATTTTGTCTCACTTTAATGAAGTTCTGTCAATAATAGGTACACATTCGGCAAAAAAATAAAATAAAGGTTGAAATAAAATTTCTATTGTTGTTCAGTGGCTCTGTAGAGCCATTTGTCCCTTAATAGGGCCAGTGGTAGGTTCACTGGTGTTTACATATATTTCGCAACCTCACCAGAAACTTCAATCACTTAATCGAATCCGTAAAGACATGCTTTCGATCAGGGGATTGATCACTGCTTGATTTAAACTCTCCCTCTCTTGCCTTAACAAAACTTCAAGTCGAGAAAGACCATCTCCGGGGAGAATTAATAGACTCACCCCGCACTTCAGTAGATTTGCCCTTTTGCAAATCCTTTTTGCCTTTACAAATCCATCGAAATCATGTTGTCCCTTTGGAAATGGAGTTCAATTCGACCATTAATCTATATCGCACCGCAAATATGCAATCTTTTACCTCCTTGATTCAGGCAATGTCAGATGGTCAGGAATTGCATCACCTAACTTCATCCTAACTCTCAAACGGCCATTGCGACCTCGCAGACATGCAGACGCTTCATCGATCCAAACAGCTTGATTCCATTGAGAAGGCCAGTGGCAATGCTTATCGCCCGCTTTAGCTTCTAACTCATGTGGTTGGTGGTCAGTTTGATTCCTAACGGTCTCTTACGGCTTATGAAGTGCTCACTTTTCAGGCAACGTCTCACTGTTCTGGCAGGTACCGTCGGCTTCTCATGTGAACTCCTCAACTGGTCGAAGACAAAGTGGGATCGTTTCTTACACAGTGAATAATGATCGGAGCTGTTCGAAAGCTTAATTTCTTTCCTTTCCTTTCCCGACCGGATCCATCTTTTCTAGGAGGGGAGAAAAAATTGTTTTCCAGTTTTCCACCTTTGGATGGTGGTCTTTGGGACAACTATGTACTCTTCGGCAAACCAGCCGTTCGGACTGTCCTTCTGACAAAAGAGTAGAAACCTTGTCCTTCAAAAACACTTTCGCAAACTTCGACTAAGTCATCATGACATAAGATGAATTCAAAACCGAATAGAAGCTTTGTTTCCAGCTTATCTGGGTCAACCAACACTTTGATTTGGATATGTATAGCAGACGTCTAAACACCATAGATATTGAAAGCGTGAAAAATGACCTCGTTAGCGCCAAGAGTGTAAACAACTTTTCAAGAATAGACAGACAAAGCAAATAATGCAATGAATTTGAGACAGTTAACTTCTCTAAAAGTAAACCAATTTCGACGAACAATACATCAAAAGAATGCTCAGCGAAAGCCCTTTCACCTCGGGTTTGATTCATTGTCAGGCTCACATGTTTTCACACTGAAATTTTGAAATTTCTAAAAGTGGCGATTTTCACATTTTGACCTCTGTCCACCTTATACAATGACGAATACAGATGTATAGGCTGAGAATCTCTATGAAAAGCTGAGAACATAAGCTCTCGAATGGTGTGTGGCTTGTCAATGTAAAACGAAATTGAAAGGCAGGAGAATCGATTGAAGTTATGCATATTTAAGGTGGTCTGTTTTTTATGATCAACTCTGAACAGCCCGACTGTCGCACAGTGTAGCCCCACTTCGCACGGTGTAAGAAGTCACAGTAGCTGGTGTAAGTAGAACCAGCGTGTTCTAATTCACTTGCACCCACAGTTGTGAGACTGACAAGTATGACAAGCGCGACTTCTTTGCAAGTGTGATGCAGCATAGTGAACCGATTTCTATGTAATTGCAGAAACTATGCCTTAACAAGCCAACAATCAGATCCAAAGATGAATGAGTTTGAAACATAAAGGTCTTTTAACTTTGTTCCCTGATGCATAGCGGTGTGATGAACATTTCAAAGATTAGAAGATACGTCTGAAATGCTGATATCCAAGCAAAAAACGTCTTTGGTTTGCGATCTCTAAAGAAAAAATTTAAAGACGTACTGTAGTTGACCACTTTCTGTCATTGAAGTCAATTCTGTCCATCATAGCAATGGCAACTGAAAGTTAATCATGAAGCTAGTTACAAAAAAGAATAGAAAACACAGAGAGATAGAGAAGATTCGGGTAAGTCGACAAGCAATGCTTCCTTTTTACCTAAGTCATAGATTTCTGTCTAAATGCACAGCGGTCTTGGATAGAAATTGATAGTTGTGAGTCAATGACAAACCGACAAGCCAATTAGACAATGAAATTCTGCCTGTCGATAGTTAAAAAACGGTTTCAGAAATCATCGGTCACGCTGTTCGATATCTATGATCCATACAACTCATACATCGATGAAGTAATGTCAGTTTGGCAGAAGACTGTGGCGACAATTCGGTCAATTGGACAATTCGCGCTCCTGTAATCGCTCGTGGTCCTTTAAATATACCTTAGGACATTGTGGTCCTCGTCTTTGTAATAAGATCCCACAATCTTTCCGATGCAAGGGGTCCAAGTCGAGTGCAGTAACTGATGATATCACCCGGCGTCACAGACAATGCGGTTTCATTTTTGAAATTTCCCAAAAGATTTTTCTTCATATTCCTATGTAATTTGACCTCTTAATTACGAATATGATGAATGAAAATCATCCATCGAGGGCTTTTCGAGAAGCCAAAATTTCAAATTCGCCGAACTTGAAACCGAAACTGCGCTGCATATAATCCTACAAACAGCTCCTAAAAGATTTTTCCTCACATTCCTATGTAATTTGACATCTACACCTTTTCAGGGACATCTATGATTAATATAGGATATCTAAAGGACGTTCAACTCCCATACCATGTACTGGACTGGAGGCCAGTGACTTTGGTAGACTTGATTAGTGACGGTAATGTGTATTTGGATAAAACCATGGAAAAAAGTGGCAAGCAATTCATTTCATTATTGTAAAATACACCAGAATCCAGCTGAATTTATTGGTGTACATACTAATTAACACGCCTAGCCCAGTCTTGAAGAGAAATTGTCGAAAGAATCTGTGCAGTGTACATGTACATTGTACACATACAAGCATCGATGGTCAATTTCAAATAAATTGTGACTTTCTATATTCATTTATTTTCCCGTTGCCTTATCTAAAACCTCTTCCTATATATACTGGTGGACTTTATTCGAGAATTCAAGAGCTATGAAGCGATATAACATGTGATTTATTTCCGGTCTAGAATAACTCAACTTTCATTAAACGAAAATTGATGGCTACTTTTATCACAGTGATGCGCGAATGCTTTCATATTCATCGACGAAATTTTTACGAATTTCGTTATCAACTTAAATCCTCATCAATGCTGTTCCTGAATTGCCCAATGTGGTAGGACCTTAAAATCGTAGAGAGTCATCAATCACCACCGCTTGATTTGCTTTTTATTCAATATGATTTTCGCAATGAACCACTGACATCACAATCACATCCTATTTGTTCGTCGGAGTTTTGAATAAAATTTGAAGGCCTCATAGGTGATGCTCAATAATCACGAGATGTCTAATAAGAGATAAAAGTATATTGACATCGGCAACCACTCATTATGAGGAAGCACACTTGGAAAGACAGCACTTTTCAACCAAAATCTTGATGAAAGATCTTCCGAAGGAATGGATATTCAAAAGATTCTTGCTTAACTTTTATCATTTTCATTTGTTGTGCCAATCAAATTATTATTAACTTTTGACGTCTTAATTTGTTTTGTGTTCGCTTCTGATTACATCATCGGTAGATTTTCTTTAGATTTTAATCATGTCTTTTACTTGTATAACAATGAATCAAGCATGGAAATATTGCTGCAATGATTGTAGTAGCAAGTAAAAACACCACTGATCAGTTATTACTTAGTCCACGACTCCTTTGAGTGAAGAAAATAGATAATTAAAAATTTTCCAGAAATTGTCCAAAAAAACACAGCTGAATCGATTTTCGCAAGCAAATCTTTTTGCAATAAGCCTGCTAATTGCACAAAAAATAAACATGCATAAAATGTACAGAATCCACACCAATAGCCATTTATGCCACATGCTGTAGGTGAACAATTTCATTCACTAGCAGTTGATATTGCAGCTGTTATTGACAGTTGATTATTCTTGTGGTAGCCTTGTAATTCTTAAGTCTCTTCTTGATTGGGTCCAGAATCTTCTTTCAGCAGATTCCCTGTATGAATGCGCATATTAGAGTACTGGATAATTGTTTGCAACTTCTTTCACGGTTTTATCCAGATGTGCAAAAACTACCGTCATTAATCAAGTCTACCAAAGTCACTGGCCTCCAGTCCACTACATGGTATGGGAGTTGAACGTCCCTTAGATATCTTATATTAATCATAGATGTCCCTGACCTTTTCCATGTCTATTTCAGATATCTCCAAATCGATTTCAGATCTTTCCAAATGAATTCCAGACATTTCCAGGTGGATTTCAGATTTTTCCAATTGAATTTCAGATATCTTCAAAAGTTGAGTTTGTTGATAGATATCTGAAATTCAATTGGAGAGATCTGAAATCGATTTGGAAATATCTGAAATAGACATAGAAAAGGTATAGATTAAGAAAATAGTCATCCATTTATGGGTTTCTGAGAAAAGTCCAACGCAGTTTCGGTTTCAAGCCGGTTCTCGAAAAGCCCTGTTGGATGATTTTGTTTGACCATCATATATTCGTAATCGAGAGACCAAATTACATAGAAATGTGTTAGGAAATTTCAAGAATGAAACTGCATTTTCCGCACTCTGCGTGACACCGAGATCAGACACCACTTACAGCAGGAATCTGGTATTTCATGTATCATGCATTACGGTTGAAATTTGCGATGTCTCTTCTCGTAATTGGATCACTTGTTGTTGTAAACTGTCGCAAAGCATCTTCTGTGCTGTCTGATATTTATCCTGATAACAAACGAGTATTATTATTGCTGCTGTCATTATTATGGTAAGATGCATCATGATAATCTACACAGTCAGTGGCGTCGTCTCCGTGCCTGCGAGGCCTTCGCCGCACACCCAAAAATAATTATTTACGTTCATAAAACATAAGGTTCAAATAGTTTTATTTTTTTGTTTTTGAGAGTATCCTTACATTTACAACTTTACATACACTTTACAGTTTCAAGTCACTACTCTCAAATCCGCTCCAAGCGTCAGCGCTCGACTGTTAACTGCAGGGATATTCAAGCAATCACACGATGCGCTGGGTTGTGCACAGCAAATCACATTTGTGTGTTTGTGTGATATGTGAAGCGTGTGCGCTTGGCTCGACAGTTAGATTCGTCTTCTACTGATAGAAACGAGGAAGCAAATACATTGCAACAATGCAAGAAAAGATCTATTTATAAATTCTTAGATTCAGATAGAGACAGGCGCAAATTTTCCCTATTCGTGGCTTCGCCAAATTTTGGAGAAGATAATGACGCGTTGAATCGTCGTTTCTGCGTTCACCAATGGCTGAATGTCGGATCGGAAGGTGAGAAGCCGCTGAAAGATACGGTGATGAAGTTTCCATAATTGATGTGTGATTCAGTCAGAGATAATGATTCAGGGCATATTGGTGATACTATGTTTATGGCGGCGATTTCCACAGTGGTTATTTTCTACACCGGCCAGTCGTCCGATGGATTGTGCAGAAAACTCAAAACTTCATGGCATTGAAATAAAACTAAACTACTATCAAGAGATAGAATAGGAGGAGGAGCACAAAAAACAATTTAGCAGCCCTAAATTTGAAACATGTAAGTGATTGACAGGCTATAATAAGCACAACAGAGTCTTGCTTTGGCGAGAGCTTCCTCGAGAGTGAATTTTCTCTATAGTAATCTCACCAAGGCGATCAAGCGTCATGTGAGAAATCAACATCACATTTTCATTGTCATTTAACGTTTAAAATCTTGGGAAAACAGGAGTCGCGTTGACGAACAATCAGCTTAGGATTGCATGCTTATGAAAAAGAGGCTGTCACATAGGACTCCTAGTGAATCACAATTCACATGCAGAATAGTCTACATTGGGTGGTCCATGGATTTCAGTGTACCTTTCATTTAAATATCAGTACCGTATCTATTTCCCATTTCATTTAATTTTATTCTGTAGTAATGGATGCCAGCATGACTTGAATGTTCATGTACTTGTACAAGTGTTCGAAAATTCACTGAAATTAAGATAGTATCATATTAATCATATTATGCAGTTCATGCTGTCTGCTGCAGAAATATAGGAATCCACTATGGAGCGAAGGCCTATGGTCTGGGAGGGAGCACGCGACGCCACTGAACACAGTGAGTGACATCACAGAGCTGAATGCAAAAACTTTGAGAGTCAAAAGTTATCCAAACTTAATTTTGGTTTTTTATTTTTCTTATTTTCACCTTTTGTTATTTTTAAGTTACCTTCTCGTCAGGTCCATGACGAACTCTTATTTCAGTTTTTATATGATAAAATAAAATCGTTTATAAGTATTAATTTATTTCCCTTACCGTCTTCTGTTGAGTCAACTAGCCTTTATACGTATTTCAGTCCCTACTCTATACTGGAGTAGGTTACTCTATGTTGTTAGTATTAATTTATATTCATTCGTTCATGACTTTTAATTACCTAGCTATTTACAGGATTCTCCACTAGGGTAGTTGTTTAACTTTGGTATCTTCCGTTTCCTGGATCCTTCGAATTTTTTTTTTTTTTTTGGCCGTGTCGTGTCTTGATTTGATCAGAATGGAGCAGCTCCAGGAGGAGCTGAAAGAATTTCCAAGATACATACACAGTTGCCGATCTGAGTGGCAATTGCTGATCGTTGCCGCAAATACAGCCATGAGGTTTTGTGAAGATTTAGAAACACAGCTTTTTTAAAAACTCAAAAATAAGTTCCACGTAGTCACGACGGAAACAGGTTGCAGTAAGAAGTCTACGTTGAGGTCTTTGTACATAGTCAGCCTTCTTCGTTTAATCGCGGTCGTCACAGATGATCTACTCGAGTTCGCAGAGGCTCACGATTTCATAGAGGGATCCGCACAAGTGACATCCCATGTAATTGGTTTATCCATTTCCCAAGGTGATGGACTAAATGTAATAATAATAATAATGGACTGCAATAATAATCAAAGCGCTTGGCACTATTGCATGAATAGGACGAGATTTGTACCACGCTCCCCCTGTTTCTATACCATGCTAGCTCTATATTAACCGTACATGTAGACCGACTGGCCTTGTATCATACATGTATGTCCATAATTGGCACTTCATCGTCGACGCTATTTTGTTTTAGTGATATGAGGGAAGTAAAATCACCATGATAAAATTATAGCGCGTTTTATACGCTTTCAAAATTATAGGAAGGTTGATACTAGAAAACCCTCTCGCTTACCTTGACCAAGTACTCGCAGTAAGACAAACTTTGTTTACCATACTAATCGTCTTCGAAATGTCTCTAAAGTTGGCAACGGTGTTGGTGGTGAATGATGTCAGTGATCAAAAGGAAATTTTCATCAGACTAGTGCCACTGTGTTTCTGGTGAAGTTTTTGATACTGATTTCAAATCTGAAGTCCGTTTTTGCATAGCACGTAATGCTTTTGAAATGAGAAGGATTATTGGTTCTCTAGCTTCTAATGGGCTTAACGACATCGATAATTTAATCAGACATTTAGATCGATGCTTGTGTTAATTCTGTTAACTCTATGTGATCAAAAATGAAAAGAATGCTTTAAATTATTGTTTTGAAAACCATATACTTTTCATAGAGTTTCCTTTATACAAATAGACCAAGATGTAGGTCACAATTTGCTAAGAAAGGTTCGGAATGCTTGCATGCATTTCATCATCGTAATTTCATAATCAACAATTATGCCAGAATAGAATTGGCTTGGCATGGTGATAGTGACTTCATCAAGGTAAGAGCTACATTTAACATGTCTTTGCCAGTATGGGCCTAATATGTTGACTGAACGTTAATCATGATCGCGCACGATTTCGAAATATCCTTCCTCTATCTCCTACAGTTATAGATTTACCTACTTATCATTTCATCAGGTGAGTAGATTGAATAGTCTATGCAAGAGTTGGTACATTATTGCTCTTTGAATCAACAAATATCTAAATTTAATGTAGGCCTAATATCCCATGAAATACAATCTAAAATATACCTTGAGATATTGCTCTCAGATGACGTTTGACATAAAGCAGATGATGTTTCTTTTTCGTTTCCATACAAAGTAAGTCCATATAAACTGTGCATTTACAAATAGTTGTTTTAATCATTTCAATAACCGCAGCGAGCTCCCTAACTGCAAATTGAAGATTAAAAAATACTCGAATTCTATTGCATTCGTTTTAGTGCTATTTCATGCCTAATTACCATGCTTTCGAATGCTGTTTATCCTTCATCATAGTAAAATACAAATTGGATTATAGATGGCATGTCTTTAACCAGAACATGTTATGTTGCTAAATGATCTCAAGCTAAAAATTATAACATACATGTATATTTTAAATTACCAAGGCTGCCGTGGGGATGGGGTGGGTATGGGGATAGGTGCTTTCCGCATGGGGATCCCCCTACCTGGGGAATTCTAAGCAGATCGTAAAATTATTTCAATAATTTGAGTAGATGTATATTCTGTCGTCAACGTCCAGAAATAGTGTCGACTGCTCATATTCAATTGTGCATTGATTGAACCAGCCACTCATGTGACATTTGAAAACTCGTGATAATGAATATTTGACTTCCCTAAATCTATTTGTATAAGATATGTTGGCCATCTTAGCCGAGATAACAAAACTGACGAGCAACGTGAGAAATGCTTAATAACAAGAGCACCAAATTAATTGCGAGATATGGGCCTACTGAACCATGTGTACAATGTACATAATCTAACTATTCCTGCGGACAAAATTTTGAAAATCAATAGATGCCCATGTGCATTAGAGTCTTCTACAATTCATAATAAAATAGTTACTTCTCAGGAATACCAAGACTATTCGATGTATAGTTTATTCTCCATAGGAAAGTCAAGGCTTGTCGTTTAGGACTCTTGTATATGCGATCAAGGTTGGGACTAAACATAGCTTAATTAGCCTAATAATCACTATAGAATCACCGATATGCAATCACAGCGAAGACATGGAAGACCTTTCGATAACTTTTCATAGGCCCATGTAAGCATGCATTAAGGCTTCCTTCCTTTTTCCACTAGCAAGTATGAATACATACCCAAGTAATCCTGTAACTAATATGCCTACATGCATTTCATTTTCAACACGTATCGCAATCGTATAGCGTAGGTCTATATGTTTTGTACATATATACATGGGAATAGGACGACAACTCCTGTGGGGATATGGGGATCCTCATGGAGATCCCCACAGGAATTCTACGGGGATGGGGTGGGGATGGGGATAGAAATTCCATCCCCACGGCAACCCTGTAAATTACAATTCATCTATCATTATCAGCACGAAAACAAAAGACGACTCTAATTGCAAAACACGAACACGAACATGACACGAATGACAGACCTCAACAAGGCACGAAGCACGATCGTGTTACAAACGCAGACATATATAATCATTAGGGTTGATAAACTATCACGCATTCCAAAATGTATCTCATGAAGCAAAAGAGAAAGAATTTATTGATCGAAATTCAACATATTTTGATGTCACATATACTTGTTTCGAGATTAAATGATATTTCCATTGCACTTATGGTGGTCGTACTAAGACTATAACTGATACATATTCAGGAAATATTGAGGGAGATAACTGATGCATAAAAAGCGAATTGTGAAGATAATGAGAGATGTGAACTAGGCCTGCCGATGATTCCTGATACTGGATGAAGTGGCATCTATCCAGGTCTACTTCCACTTTTCATTTGAGGATGCAACTCGATGCTTCAATGCTCTATCAACACTGCATTTGCAAAAATCAACATATATTAATTGTTACAGGCACACTAACTTAGGCGATTTGTTAGTAGTGTGCTGAACGTGATACTTAATGAATATCCGTCAAAATTTCACTGACTTTCTGATTGCAAATCTCAATTTGTCCGGCTATGAATGCAACTTTAAATATAACGTTTTGTCGATGCTAGAAGCCGTCACCTGGGGCGATCGATGTCGAGCAGTCGTTGTTGAGAATATACCGCTGCAAATGAAGAGTCAACAACCGAACAGAGTGAACAATATTGGGAACATTTTCCGTGATAATTTATGCGATAATTCCTACTCTGCAACTGACACGCACTAGGCACACTACCTTGCTCTGGGAGCATTGTAATGTTCTACAATTTTCCTTCCATTTTTTATTCAATAATTTCATCCAGCTTCAATAACTAGTAGCTGATCATACATTGCATTGTGGCACATACTATCATAGATATTGACATATGCTATTCAATGTGATGTGGCTACCTATAAATAAGTGGTGTAGGTATGTGCATTTATGTCATCAATTTCATTCTTGCGATCCCTGTTATAATATATGAATGAAAATTTGATTATTTCGAAGGGTTTGTATAAGGTTCTGTATGTTGACTTTATGTTCTTCTTCTAATCTTGAAATGCGAAAATTCGAAGTTTTTATAGATATATTTGATTTCCCAATGATTTTCTGATCGATGGCTAATATTCATGCATTACTACTTATAAACTCAATGCAAGTAGTCCAATGCGCGGAGTATTTTCATGAACTCATAGAAGTTGAGACAATGCGCTTGATGCTCAAGGTTTTGAATATCTAAAACTGAACTGTCAGGGCCCTTCGATTCGTAAATGTGGAATATCATCATCAATCGATCGTGTGCAACCGTTTACAAGTGCTGCCATATACAATACTCATATGTAAAATATTGATAGGCGTATATCCTAGATTGTGTCTGATAGTCTTTTGAAACACAACACGGTCACAGGTTCTAAAGGAAAGCGTGGCACTAACACATTGTGAATAAAAATGATTAGTAAGAACGTTAGACACAAATATATCATGCGAATTACACAGACATTTTTCACGATGAAGGAAGACTGGATCTCTAGAGATACGCGGAACTAAAGGTGCCTAAGTTGAGCAACGAAAGCTGCTATCACATCACCTTATCTTTAGTTTAGGACTTTCAAAGCGCATTGTTATCTGACAGTTATCTGTCCGGCAGCCACAACAAGATTCTGCAGGGAGCGAGGTCGAAAATGAGACTTCCACAGAATGATGTACAGTGTACACCCTATGTCTGCTATGGATCTGCACGTCCTTCAAGTTCTACCTGGTTCCTCTTCTTGTCAGACAGGATCAAAGAAAAAACACATGTTAATCCCATGGGACGCAAGATGCAGTTTTTGGCAAAAATGAAAGTTCTATGTTTTCTCTTATCAACAGAAAAGTACTCAGTAAAAACATTATGTCCAGAGCCATTATTTTCTGCGTGATATGTCTTCAGGTCATTTCGCATCATGTTCATGAACATTTTCATATAAAGCGACATTCAGATTTGGCAAGCCTCCTACTGTCGGCAAACACCAACATGCTGGCCCACTTTATTCACATTTTACCACATTCTCGCATACATCGCCGATCCGTAGCATGATAATATCACATACCCATTATGGGAAATTACCTACAGACATATCTTGCCGAACATATGGCTCTATACGAAATATTCTTCTTTTGATCAGATTCATATTTGCCAAAAATTGCAATCTGCGTCCCATTGGATTGGCATGTGTTTTTCTTTGATCCTGCCTGACAAGAAGAGGAACTCGGCAGACGTGCATATTCATAGAAAGCATAGGATGCACTTCATTCTGTAAAAGTCTAATTGTCGGCCTCGCTCGCTGGAGAAACTCCTTCTGTCTGCCGGACTAGAAAACTTTATGTGAGTCAATAGTGGTATGGATCGTGACAACAATTTCTCGGTAGACATTCAATTAAAGTGAACATCACCTAAATCGCCATTTTCTTCTTTTGTCCACTATTCTCAATTTTCGTAGATTTTTGTAACTTAAAATTTTTGCGTGGATCCTGGAATCTCTCATGAACTAGCAGTTCGTGGAAAGAAACAATGTCAACTTAGCTTTTTCATCAGCAAGTAATCGACCTCATGCAAAATTGAGGCCCAGTCATTATCATAGCATCCCATTCATTGTAAATGCCATTTCGTATCCTATATTCACCTCATTTTATTTTAAGACCAAACAAGTACCATAAATGCGGACTATTTGCGCTTAACCAGTGAATCAAGTCAATGGAATGTGACAGTTTGATTGCAGCAGCCTAAACTATAGTCCGTTTCATAAAAAGTGGATCATCCTAAAATTTGACTATATAAAACATAAGTATGATACAGAAAGCATTTTTCATGTTATTTCATATCCCTAATATATTTAAATGTCCTTATATAATCTGATAAGCTATGATACAGTAACGGTTCTTAAGAAGCTAATATTTTGTGGCCCTACCCTTATTGCCAATGACATTACCAATTCGTCTAGGCATTGATTCGATGATATCGTTGATTTTTGACTGATCTAACTTTCTCCACTCTCTTTTTAACAATGACGTAAGTTGTGATACGCCATCTGTAGGTAGCAGTGAACGACGAACGTTACGTTTTATAATACTCCATACATTTTCTATGGGATTCAGATCAGGAGAACAAGCTGGCCAAGATAATGTCCTAAGCCCTAATTGAGACTTGCATAAGTTGACTCTACTACTCCTGTGACACGTAGCATTATCATCCATAAATAACCATGTCGATGGATCACCAAGTTGATCTGTCATTTGGCCAATGTTCATTCGTAAAACATTCACATAGCGTTCAGAATTCATGGTTCCTTGCTGTATGTGAAGTTTTATCCATAATCTCAATCGACCATCACTATCCTTCAGACGGACTGATGCCTCATCAGACCAGACAACCCGATCCCATTGATTTCGCCAGTGACAATGACTCATTGCCCATCTGAGACGTCTTTTCGTATGCTGATCTGATAATTCGATCTGAGAGGGCCTCTTACAGCTCTTGAAATTCGACTCAATAAGTCTTCTACGAATAGTGGACTTAGAAATAGACGAGTCTAGTTCAACCATCTCAGTTAACGAGAGACTTGGATCAACTTCAACAAATCTCAAAATTAGGCGGTCTCTACGTTTGGATGTTTTGCGTGGACGGCCAGAGCCCTCTTTACGACAGAGTCGAAAATCATCATTATGCCATCGATGCACATTTGTGTAAGGGACATTTAGTCGCTTGCTTGTAGCTCGCAAAGAAAACCCTAGTTCTATGTAGCAAGGCTGACACTTTGCCTTTTGTGAATGCGATCTCGTTATTGTTCATTTGTGCTTTGTATTGTTTTCAACCGGTAAGAGATAGATTTCTAGCTGAAAGCAATCAGGAGTGCTGCCAACACGACCGCAACGAAGTCAGGAAGGTATGGAACATGAAGTCCAGTTAATCACATGTAGCAGTTACATTATTGTTGATGAATAATGGTGCTATACTGGCTCTGATTAACCGATTTTCTTTATTTTTGTTTTGCTTGATAGCTTTTGGCTTGTAGAACAACATATTACATAACAAAGGAAACAAATGTAATTTTGTAAGAGTGAGGTATGATTTTGTGTAACATTGCTAAATGAAGATCAAATTATCTACTACTTTTTTATCTATAACAGGAAAACAACTCAATATTCATGCTTGAAATTTCCAACAATGATATTAGTAAGCACAACTGACATATCTTCCAAATTTCAGAGAAATTCGTTCAAGTTTGGCGGAGTTAGACAAAGTTGAAGTTAAGGCGATGTTTAAGGGTGATCCATTTTTTATGAAACAATCTGTAGTCGAAATGTTCGCAGCATGTTGATATGATAAATTGAAAAATATTGTTGTAGAATATGGAAATGTGCAATGTGTGGGCTTTGCAGTCACGAACAGTGTGAGAAATCACTTTCGGGAAGTCAAGATTATTGCAATTTTCAAATCGTATATTAGTGACAGATATAGCATCTAATGAGGTGTAATTGTTTTAGTTACTGGTTGAAATTGACACAGATGAACCCAATGGCTTCCGTAAAAAGTAATGTGACATATTAGATGATGCATGTTAAGAAATTAAATAGTCTTAAGAGTAATGTAGACTGTCTATATAAGTCTTCTGGTGTCTCATCTAACTTTTGATGGCTTAGTGGAATGTTGTCAATCAAATATTTGTTTGAAGATACCAAGCAATTTTTGTTTGAAAATAGATTAAAGTCTACAAATTTTCTGTGTGAATAAACGAACTCACAAGCAGAATGAAACCTATCCAAAATGGCAAGTTAGAAACAAAGGTAGTTCAGTAGACTTTCTCAATCACATCGTGAGAAAATTGTCATCATTCCACCAAGAATTGCAATCAGTTCGATCTGTTGGTTAAATTTAGAAAAATAAGTTCATTACAGAGTGATAAGTATACGTATACATTATACGTGTACAATGTACAGTCAGCTTAGAAGGAAAAATTGTAGTATTAATAAACTTGCCTTTACAATTCATCATAAACATGACTGAATTTTGAATGAAATAAGTTAACACCGGAAGTACTTCTTTACATGCGCATGTACTGTATGTATTAGGTGTCACTAAATATTATTGAGACTTTCATGAGAGAAGATGAAATAACATATCTATGGTCTAAATTTCGATGTGTCGTAGTAAAGTAACAGTCTTCCAAAAAACAAAGGAATTCTTGACATTTCGAGGTGTCGATGCTGTTTGGCAATGCCCATAGGCCTACTCACCAGATTTAAAATTGTAATAGGTGTCTCTTTGACTGACTCGAATGAGAAATTAGGAAAATCGAGTTTTCAGATGAGGATGTTGCTGTGCATTACTCTATCGATGTTTTTCGTTCAGTCTCTCTCTAGAGGAGTTCTTGACCAAGGTCCGAAAATCTCCTAGACCACTATGGCAATGTGACTGAATAGAGATCATTGCTAAATGAATGTCTCATTCAGCTGAATGCCCCCATTATAGTAATTTCAAACAAAACTCAGTAGATTTCCGTGAAAGTATGACTAAAACTATGATGAACTGAAATCATTTCTGATTGAATTTTCACGATGCACGCTAATTTTTCTATCTCGTTGCACTTAAAATGGTAGGGGTTTTCAGAATATGCTGAAGAAAGGTACTTTTATTTATTTCCATCACATTTTTGATAAATAATGCGATTAAGCACTATCTATCTCAAAATTATCATCGATAATAGCAAAGTCGTCCATTAAATTGGTCTTCTGAAATAGTCTCAATAATTTTTAGTCACATCATGTATGTACATGCTTGTGGACATCAATAGAAGTTTTCTTTCCCGCTGCTGAAAATAACTACATTTTTCGAAATGCTAAGTTGAAGATCGAAAGAGACACTTACCCACTGTTCACATATAAAAAAGTGGCTTTCAGGTTTCAGAGCAATTCAATAAGCCTATTGAAAATAGTTATTCATTTATTATGAGCTTTTTATTCGTAACAATGTCTTCTTCTGCATTTTTCAACATGTAAAAATCAATCTCGTCCAATACAAGCAGTGGCAGGCTTATGACACTGCATTGCACCTCTCATTAATTGCATATTTTATTCAATTCCGAATTAAAAAATTGAGAATTCTACATTTTTTGCGAAATTCATCAAATCTCGAATACCTGATATATAGGGTCTGAAATCTCGTCAATGTCGATGAAAGAAAAGGCCTATTGATGCTTTTAGATCATATTCGTAAAATAATATTCCGTGATGAAATTACAAAAGACATGTTATTATAGAACGCTTGCACCTCTTGCGGTAGAATAAGTATCCAAAAATACATGTACTACTCACAAGCTGCTCAAAAAACGTCTACGTAAATTCCCATCATTGCAGTTTAGCAGTGATGAAAGTTGAAGAAGCAGTCATGTCCTTTCATAAGACATTCTAATTCGTTTTTATAGCAGTAGGGTAAATCCATTTTATACAGTATGCTTTCCAACATTTTCGGCAAGTTTTGTCTTTTCAACTTTGCAACTTCGTTTTCTTTGAAAATTTGAGTATACAGTCAATTTTTCATGCTGAAGTCGAAAATCATGGTGGTGACCACACCAAATGGGTACTTGTGCAAGCTTTTGTATTTGTACTATATATCACTGGTGTCTTCTGACCAATAACTTTGTGGTGTCGGTCAGAGGTACATTTTGGCCGTTTTACGAGATTTTGAAAATGATAATTATTGTCCTATCAAACAAAATTTCGCATAAAAGATAACATTATGGTTCTCCATAATTCCGTGAGTTTTCATGAAATTTACCGAATAGCATGCGCTTCCAGGCGACCTCGGAGAATGGATTTCACAATTCAATGCCTCTGTCTTTTACGAGGTCGAAATAATATTTCTATGCCCCTTGCTCCTGCAACAACACTACCATGAAAATGAAAAATGGTTTGGCAGCTGGGCATCGAACCCAGTCCTTGAGCGGCTAGCGCGGCACGAAGAACACCAAGTCTAGCGAAGCAAAATCTGCACTCCACACCTGGATGCAGTTGCTATTGTTATGAAAGCAAACTAGGAAGATTGCAGTGCGGAAAGATTTGTTTGCCCTTATACGACCGTACTGAGTGTGCTTCTCTCAATGACTTCATGTGACTAATATTTAAAGTCATTGCTTTAAATACACTAATGGACATGACATGCTGTTGCTGTAAGCTGTAATTTCATTTTTAACAGCTGATCACCCTTTGGTTGGCTAGAAAAAATATGCGAAAAAACTGCTGTGCTGCTTGTGATTACATAATCCTGAACGGAACGATTCATTCTTCCGGTATGTTATAGAGGGAATGAAAATTGATAATTTTGATCAAATTTCACACGCAATTACTAATCATTATGTAGTGAAATTGAATCGTAGACTGTTTGACCGAGGTAGTTGACCAAGCGGCGAGAGAGGTTAGCCATTTTCAAAAAGAGTTCAAGACAGAACAAAAGTATCCCAACTCTCTCGGTTAAACGTTTATTGGTCTATCACTTTAACTCATGATTAAAAGAAAGACAGGGTCTTCGGCGTCCAGCGCCTTCTATCGGTCGATGTAAGTGTTTCTTTATTATGTGTTTGACCGAGTTTTGGATGCCTGTCTTTGAAGCAAATTTTCATTGTGGAATAGTGAAATTTAAATGATTTTATTGTAGCATTGCTAAGAACAAGATAGGAAAATGTAAATTATGTCATATTTAAAGTCATTTGCTTCGCTAGACTTGGCATTCTTCAGGATGTGTTAGCAGTTCGTGGACTGGGTTTAATTAGATTGTTAGAAATATCATGAAAAACAGAGACATTGAATTGTGAAATTCTAATTCGTCATGATACTCAAGAAATTGTCACTATAGAGTCATCATTTGGCTACAAAACATTAGTGACAACACAGTTTTGCTTGAATTCAAGAGTAGCGCGTGAAGTATGAGTGTCAACCTGGAGCACGGTGTCTATGACTTTACTTTTTACAAATAGCACATTCTAAGTAGATTTTACAATTATTCATAAGAAATTAATACTAGGAAAATGCATTTTAATCACTCGAATATGCAATTTTCTGTTATCAAAACAATCACTTTTCCTACCACCTTAGCCCAATGGGACCCAGATATCCAACCAAATTTTGGGAGATATAAATGTCTGAGATATAATGTCTAATAATATATAGATTGTCCATATAAATGCTAAATCTGGTTTTGTGAAATGCCATATGTCATAAAAAGAATTATAAAGGCAAATAGGATCACATAGGCAAAGTTAAATAGGATATCGTCAGCAAAGGGCAAACATATAAAAAGACTCCAGAAATTCATCATTTTTGGTGGAGATTTGGACGTAATCATTTGTTTTAGTCAGCAGTGTCCCATTGGGCATTCTGGGGTTAGCATGAATGAAATGGGAAAAAATGAGTGAATTGAAAGCAAATTACCACGCAAAGATGTGTGGCTGGTAGGACTCGAGTCTGCGATCTCAGGTTATCCATATCTCTACCTCTACCAACTGGGCTATGGTAGCTTGCGTTTGGCAGGATCAAACTTTCAACATTATGCACCTGTTGTCATCCATAGCAATTAGTTTTTATTTCATTTCAGTTGTCTTTTTCAGTCAATAAATATTTCAGCACAAAAATGACTGCCAATCACTAATGAATGTCACATAGGCAATATTTGGTACTGAGATGTCATACGAATCATATGTTTCGTCATTTTGACAACTCTGCCAATATTCCCGAGAAATCTTGGTTGGAGATAGTAAAACTCATCTTTTGATTACAATTTTCAGTAATTTGAAATGAATTGCAATCCATTATCAAAATTCAATGTACAATGTAATTATCAGCCTTTATCGAAGCGATCTTACCAGCGATGGCAACATAATTGCATCAGCTATCTTTCAGAGAGACTCCCATAAATGTCGCATTCATTTGCAGATTATTGTTTCCTCATACTTAGGCATACAAGAATTAGGATAGAGGAACTATCCTCAATCTCAAACGTGTATACAGCTGGATGACGGGTAAAAAACAACGGCGTATCATTTTTGGACTGTTGTTTCCAGCAGAATGAATGAATAAATTAATGAAATAAGAATTGTATTTAAGTGACATTTCACCGATGACTTCAAGGCCACTTTACATTCAAAATAGAACAAATTAGTTAAAACATGAGACTAAAAGATGCTGCCATAAAACTTTTTTAAAACTTTAAAACTTTTTTTGAGTCTGCAATGTCCGTGATGTGATGAGGTAACGAGTTCCATAAACGGGCTGTTACCACTGGAAAGGAACGACCGCCGATTGTCGGACGCCGAAATCGTGGTACGATGAGTGCTTGAGTGGAGGAAGAGCGAAAAACACGGAAACCGATCCCTTCTTGAGATCGTCAGCCAGATAGGAGGGGGCATTTCCGTGAAGGCAAGCGTGGGTCAGAACAGCCAGACGATACCGGGTCCTTGTTTTAGAAGGAAGCCATTCTAATTCGCTCAAAAGAGGAGTAACAGACGAAAAGCGTGAAGCACTGAAAATCAGCTGAGTAGAGGCATTGAGTACCGTTTGGAGTCGATACCATACATTTCATGGAATACCAGTAAGTACGGACTTGCAGTAGTCAAGTTGTGGGATGACCAGCGACTCTACAAGCTTGATCAAGAGAGGCCGGGACAGAGATCGACGAACAGATCGCAGTTGTCGTAAAACTCCGAAACAGTACGACACAATATGAGTCACATGCGTACGGAATGAAACCTCCGTATCCAAGTAGACTCCAAGGCAGCGAACTGAGGTCGATGATGACACGAAGTGATTACCGATACGAAGGGAATCGCGAGGAAGGTTAGACGATCGACGAGAGGACGAGCGCCACATCACTTCACACTTCACACTTGCTTGCATTTAGAAGAAGACAGTTTGATGAACAGCAGGCCGTTGCTTCATCAAGACACAGTCATACAAGAATACAAGTCATCAGAGTGTGAGAGAAAACTGTGACCATGCACCTGCACATCATCAGCATACATGTGTATGGATAAATTGTGTAGCGGAACGATGTGAACAAGGTCCAATGTATGCAGGATGAAAATCAGAGGACCATCACGGAACCTTGGGGTACGCCACAGTCCACATTTGAGAGGGCAGAGAGAGAAGAGTATGCTTCCACAGAGAGGTAAAGAACAAGTCGATAGCGATTTGTTGAAGAGATGATTCAGAAATTGCATAAGCTGATTAGCAAGCCCTTTCAGAAGAAGTGTTGGGATAGAGTCACATGCCGAAGACTTTTTAGGTAATTGATGAACATTGTTGAAGATTTCAATTTCTGAAATCAATCGAAAGCTATCCAGATTACTGACACAAGTACCGTAAAACGACGGACTAGGGGAGTCTGCGGTAGTGCGGCGAATCTCATTTACCTTGTGCGCAAAATGGAGGTGCAGGCCGGAGGCAGTCAGGAAAGGTGACGGAGGAGAATGACCACGATCCATCAAAGTGGAAAAAGAACTCCACAGGTCACGAGGGCGACGGACTTTTGACGAAACTTTTGAACACCAGTAAGACTCACGCTTACTTCTCAGCAAAGCACAGTGAGACTTCGTGGATTGTTTGAATTCCTCAAGAATAGAGACCTGCTGTAGATCAGAGGAAGAGGAATCCGCACGTTGGATTCTACGCAAGAAAAGCTGCAGATGGCGGACACGTCGCTTAGCAGCTCGACAGTTATCATCAAACCTTGGGTCTGAAGGTCGCTGACGTATTCTTACTGTACGCAGAGGAATTTGATCATCCAAAGCAACTGTCAAGGTGAGATCGCAACGTGTTGCTATATCATCCACGTTGAGATCACGCCATTGCACAGGATTACACACAAAGGAAAAGGATAATTCCTCGCGCAGTATGTCCTTGTTCAAGCGATTCCAGGGACGGTTAGTAACTTCGACATGACGTGGAGGGGTCGAGATACAGGGAGAGACCATAAAACTAGACGATGGTCTGACAGACCAACATCACAGGTATTGAGGTAGAACGGCACGCAGTCAGATGACATGAATGGAACATCGAGAGATCCACTTGAGAAAATGAACCATATGAAGACGAGATCAATCAGAGAGCGTGAATGAGATCGTGAAGGGACCGTTTCAAGTGAATATTTGAATCGCCGGTAAGTATGATGGGGTCAGGACGTGTAACCAAATGAGCAACAAGTTGTGACAGTTCTTGAAAGAATGCCGTTGTAATAGGCCCAGTGCGATATATTAGAATTACAATAGCACTGAAAACTCCAGAGGAAAGATGAATACAGACGAATTCAAAGGTATGAACTTCGAAGTTGATCTGAAGGCGATGATGTCGGACATGAGACGATGAGATGACGGCAACTCCACCATGATTAGCTAATATGGTAGCAATCAATGTCCGAGGCTGATCAGACACATTGAAACCTGGCTGACGTAATCTTCTCACAATAAGAGAACAATAATCGTGCCAAGTTTCAACAAGAAACATGATGTCAATGGATCGATCACCCAAACTTCAAGAGCATCATCGACTTTGTTGTTTAACGAACGAACATTCGAAACCCCGCTTACCGCTTCCACGATACCGAAAAATCCCGGTCGTAAGTCGGAGTCATAGTCAACTGAGCGAGAAGGAGGAAGCAGAACATATGAGGTACATCTCAATAAAAACTGTACTGACCCTCTTCCAAATTTGCATCACCGTATTGGAGTCACTCACAGAACTTAATCCTGGAGCCTCTTCAGATGAGCACCACGTTCCTGCAGATTACGAGTCTTGGTATCTCGATCCGCTTCATAGTAGAGGTTTGCGAGCATGAGCACAACACAATCACGATATGAACACAACACAAACACGGCACGAACACGACAGAAGCACGATACGAACATGCCACAAACACGGTGAAAACACAGCGAAGCACGGCGAACACGCCACACGAACAAATCAGAAATATAGCACGAACATGTCATGAACACGAGACAAAATCGACGCTAACGTGGCATGAACATGATACAAACACGACAGGAACACGCACAAACGCGACACGAACTTAACACAAACACGACACAGTCACACTGAACACGTTACAGTCACTTTCAAGAAATTCATTTCCACGGGAATGAAGACCGATCTCTGTAATTCAAAAAAAAGTTTTCAAAACTTCAGGGACTTTGTTTTCTGCATGTTCATATGTCTTCCGATGGAACTCGGGCCTGATGAGATCCAATCAGAGACAGATTCCACTTTTCACGCGAAGGTGCCAGCTCCTCCTATGACGTCCTCTCATGTACTATAATAATGGGTGTTATTTAAAGTCTGTGTATCCTCTGCACACGAACACTGATAAAAGGCACCATCATTGGAAAGTTAGCGAATATACCGACTCACAGCATGGCAAGCTGTCAGCGTCTACATCTTGTCAGTGTCATTGGTAGAAAAGAAAGGCCACTGATAGAACACAAGAACAGCCTTAAGTGCGACTATCAATGAGCGTTTTTGAACTTCAAATTCACATCAATAGTGCACAATGGGATGAGCAAACCCCAAAATGTAATCTGCACGAATGTGCTTACAAACGAAAGCCTAGAAAAGCAAGTTGAATGAGTATCTTATGAAGGTTCATTGTACTTTTCTAACGAACGAAATCGATTACTTTCGCGAAGAAGCGAAGTTTAAGAATTCGCGACTGACCAATTCGAAGAACAGCTACGACATCGATTAGATGCTAGGATGGCGTCTTAGCATGTCGATTGGATGATTTCGCGGGAGAGGAATCCACACATGATTAGGAAACTGCTCAGTAATCTGACAATGGCAGAGATCGTGCTCGGGAAAGAGGCGTCAAGCGCCTCTCTGCCATCCCTCTGTCGAACAACGCGTATTCGAAACATCGCAGATCATCTCACTCAGATCAATGTGTAAGCCATCAATTTAACTCGACGAGTCGACGGTCATTCCAAGCGAGGCTCAATTCATTGTGTTTCGCTACTACAAGGGAGTAATGTTTAAAGAGGACTTACTCTTCTGTGGGGAGGTGCAACAACACGCAGTTTTGGCATCAGTGAGCATGTGATGTCCTGTATCATCAGATGGGGCTCCAACCATGATAGGAACAGTAAAACGATTCATCGCCCATGTTGAACAGAGAGACTCGGTAGTCCTGACGATGCACTGCGTCCTGGATAATAGACTGGTTAGTCCTGATTAAGATTGGTAGTAGTCAGAGTATGTTGAGAACTGCTGTCCATAGATGAATTAAATACTTGCAAAATGTATTTTACAGAAGACTTTCGAGTTGCTTTTAGTGCATGGTCTTTGCGTTCGTGCGCGAAAGAAAATTTCGGGTCGTGTTTTGAGAAAACCAATGACTGCAAACCTTTACATCTGAGTCCGGCTTGGTTAGAACTATAATCCCTTCTGTCGATGACTGAGTGTGTTTCTTCATACTTTTGATTGCCTTAGTCGTACTGATAAAAATCTGCGAGACACATACAATAAAATCTTCAGTCTCTTTTGATTGTAGAAATATCCTGGTCGTAGCAGTTCAATAATTCTTGTCGTATGATCGATCCTATCTCCCCTGATATTTTGTTCTCAAGTGACAGAATCTCCAAGCGTCTATGAGAAGATGAAATAGGATAGACGCAAGCTTTGTCTTTCATGAAAAGTATGAAAACTGCTTTTAAGTAATGATGTCTTGCGCATTTCGTACTGTTACACGAGACCAAGCCTGGCTACTTTAGTCCTTAAGCCTTGAATCTAAATATATCGTTGATAAATGTATCAAAGCTATTAATGTGACATCAAAATGCACTGATTATTTTACAATGCATTAATCAAACCTTGATGTATTAATCCACTCTCTTAGGCTAAAAAATGCTTAGCACATGTGCCTTAAAACAGAAAAGTTGCGCTTTATCAATCAGCTTATTGTACTTTATTCAACTAAATAATGAATGTAAAAGAATTAAGGAATGATGATAACTGAAACTTTGGCACGCCCCTCGTACATAATAGCTGAACAATGCAAAAGACGGTTTTATTTTCCTATTCAAAATATTTAGGTTTATCCTACGAGGTATCCATCAGCTGACATGAGTTTGGCATAAAATGAATCATAACTTTTAAAAATTGGAGAATAATGCCATTTTGTGAGGTATCACATTTTTCGGAAATTCTGCACGTAAAATTTCATCGAGTTCATGTGCCGTCGCGCTAGTTTGTAAGCAAGTTTTTCTTTCCCCTCTGCAGCTTGGATTCGCAGCAAAGGGTGGATGTGAGTCGATCATCTTCGCCACTAGCCATTACTTCTAGACCACCTCTCGCCAGTATTATGTGTGCTTCAATAACGGATGCTAAATAAGATCAAACCTGTCTACCTGTTCGACTTGGTATGGGTCTTCGATATTGTAAAGTCCTTGAGTATCGTTCAGAGGTGGAACCGATTGAGATTTTTGTGACCCGACCCAATCGGACGGTCAACACAATGTACAATACAAATCAGGAATGCAGAGTCCTATCATTTTGATAGGACTCCGACTCCGACTCTGGGGGTTGATAGGACTCCGACTCCGACTCCGGTTGGCCAATATATAAAGCCTAGTTTTTGAAAAATTAACTGGTAACCTACATCATAGATCATTATAGGCTTACCTGAACCTATTTTTAGGGATCATTGCTGTATCAATTATCAATCATTTTCGATGAAAGTTGATCAAACGTCGGTTTCAGTTGAATGCATACGACTGTGCTCCTCCCATCTTCTTGATGTGTGCTTCACACGGGTTTTCTCCAGTCTCTACCCCGCAAGAAATCCCCCATCCTTCTCAAAAAAATATGAGTACTCTTTCAATTTTAATATGCGCTTTAGAGGACCCATCACACACGATTAACGTGAGCGCAAGAGGATAATGTTCTCAAACAAACTTCATTTTTGTCTCTGATGTGACCTATAGCGCGTAGGTGTGATCGAGGCTAGGAAGGCTTGTCTTCTCTACTGAATCAACGAGTGAAAGGACAATTTTTTTTCACTATCACGGGTCATTCATACAACTTTTACAAGCTTTTCATGTACTGCTGTCTCTGTACTTTCGTTTGACGGAGAAAGTTGACATCAAGACAGTGACAGCTATGTACGAGGATAAATAATTTGTTTGTATTATATTTCGGGTCTAGTTATAAGCCGGAGTCTGGAGTCCTATCATTTGATAGGACTCCGACTCCAGCAAAAATGATAGGACTCCGACTCCGACTCCGCATCCCTGATACAGATACATACTCTTATCTATGCAGTACTTCATAATCATAGGCATATAGGTACGTACAGTACACATGTACGGTGGGTAGGCCTAAAGCCCATCAGTTTATCAAGGAAAAAGTTAAGAAAATTTGACTAATTCAGTCTAACTTACTATAGTAGAGGTATTTGACTAAGAGTCTGAATTGATTAGATTTACTGCTAGAATTAGACAGTCAGGTTCATCCTCTACATGTACATGCACATCGTAAATAGACAACAAGAACATTATTGAAAACAATTATAATTAAATGAAAACAGAAAGATCGCGGAACCTTCTCTCTATATTGTCATCGAGATATGAACACTAAATATTAGCTCCCTAAACAATAAAGCATATTACCACATTCATCTAAGTGACGCTGGCTTCAGAACTACCAGACTTACGACAGTCGCTGGACCAAGATTGCTTCTTTCAGAAGACAATCTAGCACCACCAGTGCTGAAATGTCGCTCATTGTTATTAAGTAAAAGATGCCGGTATCTTTCTCGATTCTGACTGTTTTTCCGAAATAATGGATTTGTATCGGAATTTTTGATAGTAACGGCAAGCTACTCCTCAAACTCAGACTGAAGATTTTTATTATTGGGATTCTCATCAGTTGCTAAGCCTTGTACTGTAGGTCTGTTGCACAGTGAAGAGAACAAAGTTTGGAAGGTGGTGGTCAGGAGATGTTATCATTCGACTGGTCTTTTATATTTCATAATTGCTTGCGAGTCAAGACTAGATCGGATGGGGTACAGACCGGTCCTCTTGAGAGGCTTTATGAAGAGCTGGTCACCAATTGGTCTATTATTGGCAAGTCTAGTTCCCTAATTTATCTTCTTCGTGTAGTTTCAGGTCAGACGATGTAGGTCGATTCTATGGCAAGCTTAGTGCCTACTCTGTAGTTTCGTATGCGTTTTATATATTTTTCTTCAAAATTCTTTGCAGATGTATCATTTTGTACAGTAGAAATAATCTTCATATATTTTATGTTGTTATCTGAGATTCCTACAGGATGATGATTTTCATTAAAATACAGTATGCAGCATTTTAACATTTAATGTGTCAGCTTGACTTCATATGCTCTCAGTAAGTGTAGCTTTCTTGTTTGATGTCTTGCTCAACTTCCCCCCTCAAAGGTATCTCACATGGCCTAGTTACGGCCAATTTTCCGTTAATAGAGCATATTTCGTTATCGTGCTGACATCACAAGTGATGATAGCACATAAAAGGTACTCAAATTAAACCGATGAAAATCCAATTCTGATGTGTAATAGTATGACGCAATAAAAATCGTTGAGAACGCATGCCTCTCTCTCTCTCTCTCTGAACCCCCGTGCAGACAGAAACCAAAATAACGCTATTTGAAGACAAAATAAATGTAATGCCAGATATTTCGTCTTGAACAGACTCTCGATGGCAGAACTGAAGTGACAGGACACAAAACGAACGCGGGCTCGAAGAGTATTCACATACGTGGAATGTAAAATTTCATACGTGGAATGTAAAATAAAGGATGGAGATATCACGATATGCATAATACAAGATCGCTAAATATGAACTTGTCGAAGTAAATTGAAAAAATATTGATAATGACATGATATGTACAGTAAAGTTCATCTTAACATGCTTCTCAAATTCCGATCTGCTTTGTAGCAGAAGCGAACGGAAACGGACTCAGTGCTGCATGCTTGACGGATAAGACTGTTGAGGTGATCCGTGCAATCAGACTTGAAAGTCAGCAACAGACGGCGTCACTTACTGTCCCAACGTTGTCATTCAGACCGTTGGGAAAGATAGTTTTGAGGCTTCGAATCCATTTCGATTCTTTCAGTAGATGCGTTCAGTCATTGCAGGCCCGATCGATCGCAAAGAACGTGAAATCATCAGGAGAGCAGATTTCACGAAAGTCTCTTGAGATATATGTAGCTCCGGTACCATGAATCTGTCTTAGGTGCTCACCGATCCTTTGCCGAAGAGGATTTGACGATTAGCCACATATAGTGTTTGGCAGCGGTGACAACGGATTATGTGAATGCAGTGAGTAGAAGCACATGTCAAAGACAGCAAGATGGGATGTAGAGGAGGTATTGGCTGAGCTCGGAAGACAAAGTAGTCCAAAGCAAATGTGCAGGTGATATATCTCTGCCCCCAACGTCGGAGACCACTTGACCAATTCTTACTTGATGTCTTGCTCAACTTCCTACCTGAAAGGTATCCCACATGGCCTAGTTACGGCCAATTTTCCATTAATAGAACTTATTTCCTTATCCTACTGACATCACAAGTGATAACACATAAAATGTACTCAAATTAAACCGATGAAAATCCAATTCTGATGTGTAGTAGTAGGACCAAAAAGCGACAACCAGATCGCCGCATGTGATGCACTCTGCCCCGTTCAAGCCAAAGAAAACGATCAAGTTCGAGCACCATATATATTCCGCCTGATCAGTTTCGTCAGTGGTGTCAGATAAGCAACTGAAAGATGCGCAATCGGCTGACATAGAGCCGGCGCTTAATTTGGTAGTGAATGAAAATCAGACTTTACAGTTATGATTGTTTACATGCAAAGAAAAGTCAGTGGTCTGCATAACGTATCATCAAAGGAAAAAATGAGTTGCTTCGAAAGACAGTGCGGGAAAAGTAACTGTAAAACTTAAAAGTTCTGTATTCAAAGTATAACTGACTGCTCTTGACCGTTCACTCGAAACCGGTCATAGAATTGACCGGTTCCACCTCTGGATCGCTGGTTACACGACATCCTTTGCACTTGTCGCCAATAAAGAAATATGCAATTGCTAATTAATTGTCCTCTTCAGGTTCCCTCATTTCCGCCTTCATGACAGTTTCTTTTGCAATATTGAGGAGATCTTGACTCTTCCAAGCCGAATCTCTCAACGACGCTTCTCATGCATGATTGCATGGATGTCAATCGGAAGAATAATGTTGGAGAGATTTTTGGGGGCATCAGAAATCAGGCTTTGTTCAAATCTATATCCATGCCATGTTCTGGAGACTAACTTAATGCAATGATTTTTCCGAGAGAATGATCCGATGGGAGATCACGCCGTTGGATGTCGTTGGGAAGCCGACAGAGTACAGGCAAAGCTGCTGTCATCGACCTTCTGGTTGTCGCTTCTATCCAGGAGTACGAGCAACCACCTAGCACGGCCACACCCTTGAAGAAGCAGAAGAAAGAAAAATCGTCATCACCAGCGTCTGCTTGGATTGGGCATCGGCTTTCTTCCGTTACTCGTTGAAATGACAGGTGGATGGTCTATAGACGCTCTAAAATTCCTGTTTGCCTTGGCGTCTTTCTCCAGTCAGAGGATGAACTCTGACAGACGTAATTGTGTGTCTTAGTTTCTGCAAATACTTTCAGTTTTTCTAAAGATGGGAAGTGCTAACTTGTGGAGTTGTCGAGGTCCTATCTGTCTTCCCTTATAGTGATGGAATTTCGTAATTATTTTTTCTTATTTCCATTTTTTAATTCATTGTCTTCATTTATCTTCTTTTCCATAGAAAATTGTAGTGTTGTATATTTTCCTAAAGTATAATAATTCCAGCAGTAATCGAATAGCTAGGGAGAGGAGGGCTATTTTATTTCTATGTTCAAGCCTGAGTTACATAATAATTCCAACCTACTAAAGGAGACAATCCTGTCGATCTCTACATCAATAAACCAATACTGATAGTTGGCATTAGTGTCTGCTGAATTGCGTGTGCATTGAAATTGCACTGAGTTAAAGTGTATTGTACACTGTAAACCGTAAGTTACCAAGCGAAATAAAGCAACCACCATCTTTCTCAAATGAAGATGGCTTGGCTCTCATGGCTAGCAGACCGCGTTCATCTAGCAGCGGCCGCCTGAATGATTTGGTACCCATAGTCTTTACTTTCACAGGAATTTCTCACATCAAGTTTGTTTTTGAATACTACTTGTAAATGTCCTGAAAAGTTTCATGTTTCCCTAAATCTAAGTGCCGAACTGACTGAGATCATTACATGACAATGACAATTACTGTGCAAGCTTGTTCATATATTGTCCCTCCATTGTAAGCATGAGCACACACATAAAAATTACTTTATACTATGGTAATCAGATTTTTTCTCATAATGTTCCTCTATTTTCTATGTCAGGTCAATTAGCAGAATACTAATGGTACTATGTAACCCTTTGCTACTTGCCTTAAAGAACTCTCTACATAGTTCTGCAATATTTTTCACTTTTGAATCTCTTATGTCCGGATGTGAATTTTGAATCTTATTTTGTATTTTCATAAATTCAGTGTTTGAAGATGGCTATAGGCCTAGATAATACTGAAATAAAGCGTCAATAAAAAATAAAGTTCATTCAAACACTTGAATTTGGCTCTTTGCAAAGAAAACGAAAATATCATCGTGCGCTGTGCGTACTCGGATGTCTTCCTATTCATGCCCTCAAAAAGTTGCTATAATTCCTCGGACTGCATTATTGTCCGGAAGAAGTAGGCTACTTATTTCAAATCTCCATAGAAATTAGTCAATTGTCAAGCTTTTAAACCATGCTTTCAGAGTGATGCTTCTTAGATATCCATGCATAGAAAATAAATTGTGATTTCTAATAATCATCGGTTAGAATGCCAGTAGCATTCATTTCTACGGGACATAAATGCAATATTCCTCAGACACTAGCGCTTTCATATCCTCTAAAATGGAAACTAGTCATTCATTCGTAGTATTTGTGACGCATGAACATGTATATCATAACTTTGTATGCTCAGACATTTGCGGTAAATTACTTTGAAGTCTTGGAATAGACGATAGCAGTGGGGAAGAGTTATTTGCTGATTTCCATGGAATGGATCCAATTGCTATGGGATCAGGGCAATGTGTCTATCATGTCTGATGCATGACGATGAAAGCAACAATTTACACTTTGTGTATCCAATCTTTCCTATTTACTGAAAAATTGAGAAGCACTGAAAGTTTTAGAAATAGGATAGATCCAGACACCGTGAAATCAATGCTTTGCTAATATCTTTCACTCTGATTTTGCTGCTTTTTCTTTGTTTGCAGTGCAAGGAAAGTTCTAGTTAACGGTTTTACATCGTAAAGGTGACGAATCCGCATTCGACTTTATTCGTTCAACGATAAAACGCTCCGAAGTTGCCGTTATTATTTAAATACTTTTTAAACTGGTAGGCTCGTATCCACTACTTGAATGGATGAAATTCTGCGAACTATGTAGAAAAGGATTTTAATATTTTTAGCATAGTAAGCGGACCAAGAAGTGAAGAGCCAGTATTCGCATTCATGAATCAAGAAATATCAAAACAATTATCCGGTCTGCCTGCTGTCGTCAGAAGAAAGACCAAACTACTTTCGCTCTCAACTTCTTTGGAAAATTCAATGTGAGTATTGACAGAGATGAGGAAATTAAAAAGAATGATTCATCAGTATCATGTCCATTGAGAGAATTGGCGAATACATCATTCACATATCGTTTGTATACGGAAGCTGTCATGTCAAGATCGTTAAATTTTGCCTCGATCAGATTCGTAGCAAAATCTGTCATATTGATAGAAATACGATATCATTAACAGGCCTTAAATTCACATATACACATGTACATGCATAGTTCGAAAAAAAGATGTGAATATTTGATGAGAAATGCATGCAGATGGCAGCACACACATCAACACATTCATTTTAATTCGTGGAAACAATGTGCATGTAGTTTCATCATAGAAAAGAAATTATCATCGCCATTGCGAGCTCCGCCACGACTGCATGAAGATTATGATTGAGTCATACTGCCACATAAAACGCGTGCTATTCCCTCCGCTGTGTTTTGCTATAGTTTGTAAAGAAATTCATCAGTAGTACACGCTAATGCAAAATTGAATTGATCGAATAGCACTGCGAGAAATTGCGCAATGAAGACATTTGGACAAAGAAATTCATCAATAAATGCAGCAAAATCATTGGTGTGAACAATGCCAACAAGACTGGAAGGTAAAGTTTGTATGTCGACTGTGCGGATGGCAATTATTGTTCAAAACCAGACGGTCAAACACGTTGCCGAATATTGTGTCAAGCTCCATGTCATAGTATGAATTTTGTAAATGCAGAAGCGCTTTCTTCAGGCTTAATTAGAATCATTCAACACCATTGCATAATTGCAGATGTATATTTTACATTGATCACATTGCGCTGGCTCGTTAGAGCATAAAAAGGCCTATCAAAAAAAATCCTATTCGCATGCAATTTCAAATTCAGGAGGAGCAGACCCTCGAATATTCCTATTTAAAAAATTCATGACGATTTAGTCGAATGACAATTTCTGAAACAATTTCAGAAGTCTTCTACTCTGCATCATTCATTTCATCACGTTAATATTGTCTGAATTATCGTGTAAATGGAGCGTTCGCACTATCTGAGAATCTTAAATATTGACTAGTTGTTGATTCCACGCAAATTCCTGTAAGCTTATTCCTCTGAAACAGCGAGGTTCAAACCACGTAAATCCGGCAGTCTATAATAACAAAATACTAGAATGGACATGAACATTGAAACAAGATTACAGTGTAGGCAGTTGTTTCCATGACAACGATGCCTGAGGAACGGGGGCTTTACTGCAGATGCATCATCAGTGTACTTGATAAGATTTACGATCATCATTATTTTTCTGTAAAGACAAAATCATCTTGATAATGCATCGCCAAACTGCCTTGACAACGCCTCTCCTTCAAGCCAGAATCTACAACTACTGCATTGATTTGATTCTCCTCATAGAGCTGCATGATTTGATATCTTTCCGAACGACATTAATCCAAAGGTATAATTATTTTTCCATAAAAGGCTCTAGGAACTTATTCATTAAGTGAATCGATGCATTATTGTGTTTTGAAATTGTAAGAGATTCAGTTACATTAACGCCAATATTGGACAGAGGGTGTTAATTAATCCTCCAAATGCATGATATATACCAGGACATTGACGTCAGAGCAATATTGTCCATTTGTGAAAGAACATATCACTTTTTTAGTATATTTCAGTCAGGGAAATGTTTTATTTATCTAAAAATCACTTAGCATTCTTGTATTTTAGACTCTGCATAAGTATAGGGCATTAATGGCTTGTCTCCTGAAGATGTCACGTGACTTTTAATAATGATAAAAACTTCTGTACAGTGAATCTGACGGATGAGCATGATCAAGACAGCATGTGTGTAATGATCTGAATTCTTCGAACCAGAAGGAATCGTGGCGATCGAGGCATTTTGAATGACTTAAAAGCAATCCGCAAATTGGGAATGACTAGGGGTTTTGGTCGAGGAAAGAGAGCTTAAGCTTGTTATTCTTATTTTATTCGACAAATATTTTTCCCTTCAATAATTTTCCTCCTTCATTTAGCCAACAAAACGACAGATCGATTGTGAACGAAAAATACGCTTGAAAGCTACGTGTGTATCATTTTAGAGTACAATGTATGCATAAAGAATGTCACAATAAGATAGAGCCCAACTTCGGCAGTAGAAATATTTTCAAATCTCATTTCTTTTCATCCCAAATCATCTAAGTGAGATTTATATTAGATCACGTAGTTTTGACAAGATGATTTATCAAATTGGCAACTGCAACATTCAGCGTCGGTATCGAAAACAGCGTCAGACTCCTACAGCCATGTCAGCCGTGTGAATTGTTGGACTTCACATTGTCGAGATTGGGTAAGTGGCATGTGGAGCAACTTCACTCTCCTCATCAGTCGATGTACTCAATCATATAAAAGGTGAATTCGATATTTTTAAATCGACTGGTAACCGGCCTGCCACCTTGGAAAACTCTCCAAATCTTTGAAGGCTATACCGCCTACAAGCGTTGAGGCGGAAAGGGCGTTTACTTTGCTTTCTTCTCCGATACTTCCTTGGAAACAAGAACAATTGACGACATTAAATGACAGTTGCTGCTTATTAATATGTACACAGTTATGCGTAAAATATTGCATGACAAGTACTGCTGTTGATACGTGTATGCGATTTGTGTATCTTTGCAGTTTCCCTGCTGATGAATGAGACCCATTGTTTGTTATTTGCTGTTTTTGACGGCTCACAGAAGATTGACATGACTAGATAGAAAAGTCGAATTATATTCGAATAATATTTGATCATAGATAATTTTATTCATTATTTTGAATAAAAATATCCATAATTTTTGGAAACTCTATGAATGACGTTTATTTCCTATTCCATTAAGGCATCATTAAGAACTTCTTTTTGTTCACCTCATAAGCTCCTGAGTCTGCCATCATTTTACTGATTTCCTTCCACCATCTTACAATGTTGCATCTTACAATGTTGCATCTTACAATGAATGAAATTTGTAAAGCAGCAAAATGCGTGCACGCTCAAAAGAATGCACAACAGCATTATAACAATATTTTTTATAATAATTCATATTCTTACACCTATATAGTATAGCCTATACTTGGAACATATTCTTGATTGAAATATGATGTTCATAAGGTTTGAATTCTGGAAATACAGGCCTAAATGTTTATCGAATGATGAAAAAATAAAATGAACTTATTGCAACTAACGTTCATCAATAAAGTAAGGAGTGACGATGATCCCTTATATTGTATGTACCCAAAAAACTTAAGTAGTTATGCTGGAAAAATAGTTTCAGCCAGTTTTTGCCAGTTTTAGCCGAAAAATGGTGACAGAAGCTGGTGGTTTTTACCAGGTTTTTACCGGTTTTTACCAGGTGGTAAAAGCCAGGGTGGTTTTTACCGGCCAACCCTGTTTCCGACGCAGTCAAAAAAGCACCCTGTCATCATGAATACCACTGTGGACGGTGTTAGGTTTTGATAATTGCGTGATTTGAATTTGACATCATTAACCAATCTTAAAACGATTTTTGTCAGTTTTTTGCTTTCAACATTCTTCAGGCAAAATAGTCATGTTTTCTTTTCGAAATGAACTGTAGGCGCAAAGCAATCTGAATGTTCTAGATTCTCATTTAATCATGGTCGGAACACATTCGGGATACGATCGTCCACCGCAATGTTCAATATTTTCACTTGTACATTAATTGAGACACTGCGGTTTCGAACGTACTTCTGCACGTACAATTACCGCCACATTACTGGCATGTATGCACATTTTGGAGGAAATACAAAAATTAAAGAACAAAATTACAAACTATTTTTAAAAATTGTTCAGAAAATAATAAAAAGCATTGAAATCGTGAAAAATCGTCAAATAAGCATTTTAAAATGTCTATAAATGGCAAATAAACTGCCCATCAATTTATTACTCACACAAAAAGCAATGCTCCAAAGACATACACGGTTCATGCCCTAAAGAGGCACTGTAGGATTTTATTGTCTTGTGGATATTGTTATTTAAGTTATAGTAGTAGAAGATGCAAAAAATGCTACAATACATGTAGCTTAACTGCATATTTTGTATTTTGAAATGATGCGTTATAACTTCAATTCCATGCACTTAAATGTCAGTGTTGTCATTTGTAATGATGTTTGCTGCTTGAAATGGTGCAAACATCGAGCTCGGAAAAGTGGCTGCGGTAGCGGCACAGTACGACAAATTTGAATTGACTTTTCTAACAAAGATCTTCTATTTCGAAAATTTTATGAGTGGCACATAATCAGCAAATTCAAATTGTATGGTTGAGGTGGTTTTTGAGAGTGGCGTAGACGAAATAAAAATGTTCACATTGAGTGGTTGCACTAACTCTATACACACTAACGGTGATGACTCTAACGTCTTCGACAGGAAATTGAAATCCACTGTCCGGTTCATCCTTATTTAAGAGTTGCGCTCCAAGGTTGAACCGGCCGGGGTTTTGGCGGCTGGCCCGGCTGCCGGCGTCATCAAAACTCGCCGGCCGGCGTATTGAAAACCGGCCGGTCGGTGGCCAGCTTATTAAAAACCAGTTGGTCGGGGATGAGACGGTGGCGTGCGTCTCTATAGCGATGGGTTAGGGCATTGATCGTCAGACATTATTTGGTAAACTTATGCCATTAGACATTATTCAATTTCTACATAGCACACATGAAATACACGAATAACAGCCCTACCGGTACTCTGTATAAGCGAGAGTGCAATATTATATTACACAATGCAATTTTTCGCACTTGGATAACATTTTTGTGCGATGAACAGCAATACATGTAACGACTTATTGACCAATCTAATTAGTTGTAGGTCTTCTTTAAAATTTATGATAATGCTAAATACATTTTTGAAGTCAATCAAACACAAGCCAATTGAAAACAAATAATCAGAATAATGACCCAAACGATCATTGATATAATACACCTCTCTGGATTCTATTTTTGAATAAGTGAATTCAATTTCTTTTGACTTTTTCCTATCCATATACCTATGCCTATGTTATGGCAACTTTCATAGATTTAAGTGCATTCCTTTTCGTCATACTTATTTCCCATTTCTGATTAATATAAGATGACTATGTTACGCAAAGACATTTTATTCAAGAATAACAACATTCATCCCTAAAAGTAGGATGAAAATCTGAAAGACATGGAAAGTTCAAAGGAAGATGATTTTTCTGATTTTCCCAGTGTTTTTGCTATTTCATGGCCACTTAGCTGTCCTTGGATACTGGGATTTGCACGATCCCTCTCGACATAGCGTCTTAGCGTTAATCCGCTTCAAACTGCGATAATGCCTTGTCAATTACAGTCGTAAATTCTTCTTCATAGAGAAATTCACTGATTTCAGATAAAAAGTCAGAAATTTTCGGTCATCATTCCACCTTCAATCATGCTGAATGAACAATGTCCACGTGTTCGCCCAGTCATCTTGGAAGACTGATGTCTGCATGTCACTGTATACAAGCCATTGTATAAAAGCTTTGACTTCTTGTTTGATGTTCGACTCTTTCCATTGGACAGGTGCGGATCTTAACTGCTTCTTGATAACAAGTTTCCCCTCCAAGCCTCGACTTATGGCTTGGACGCAGATAGATGGGCTTGGTGAAAACTCGTGCTGCACTTTCTCTTTAATCTCCAACAAGGTGATGATGAACTTCTCTTCCTCTCATCTCACCAATGCGGCTACCATCGATTCATTCACCTTTGTATAAGTATGTGCTTATCAGATGGTCGCTTTCAGTCTTTCAAAAATTGGCTATCATGCTTCTTGCATTTTTCCTATGAATGCCTAACTGATCTGCATGCTGCAAGTAGTCTGACTCGGATTGTCAAGCTGTTATCAGACGATCTCGAGCAGTTTGTGCTATACTCATGCATTTTCTAAGTCTGGTGTCATAACATGTGTCGCCACTCTGCGCGTTGATATAAGACATACGAGTGAGTATAATGCGAGACACACTTCCGATTAGACGAAAGATTGAGATGAAGGTGACAATATCCAGAAGCTCCACACGTAATCTTCCCGAATTTGAATCTCAGAATAACGATTTTGAATGTACTATGAATGCATCTTTGCTCTATGAATAACAGATTGAGAAGGAGTATCTAGAAATCGGACATGATAAATGAATGGATATCTTGCTCAGCAGAAATTGAATTCACTTATCTAGAAATAGAATGCAAAAAGGTATGATAGCATAGATACAATAATAATGTGCACGTATACAGTATCTATATCCCGCCTACACAAGAAAGCTTTAAGCAGTCAACAATTCTAATTTCCAATATAATAAAATTCTGAAATGAACAATTCGATCACCGGCTGAATGCTAATGTCACGAATTGCTTTGTCTGCGACGGGCAAACGTGTTTTAGAGTCATTCACTGAAGTGAGATTTTTTTCACTTATTTTCACTTATTCACTGGTGAGGGAGTAATTTGCAACATCAATTGAGAATTCTCTCCACTGCAGTTTAAATTCAGATCTTTTTAGTTTGCATGAGCACGAGTAGTTGATGACCACGAGCATACATTTAAGAGTCGGAACAATTTATCTCGCCTGGTAGTAGTAGTAGTAGCAGTATGCGTTTATTCATATGTAGTGGAGATCATGCATTGCAGATACACAGATGAAAAATACAGAGCTTGTGCAGTATACAGAACACATGCACAGTAGCTGTAGGAAATACATTAGTTAGCATATTTCTGCTAGGTTATGCAAAATAGAACATCTGGGAATAAATGACAATTGGCGTTGTTGGGTTCTTGAAAAGGGGACAGAGACAGCGAGGGAGTGTCAGGATCTTGAAAGCTTGGGGGCATGATTTTATGTAATAAATTTTCAGGTTCTAACATTTTTCTGAAAACTGTTAGGGCAGATGCTTCCCTTCTTAGGGATCAGGGGGTAAAGCTATCACAACTGCACTTTTTGTCCGCAAATAATTTTGTGAGAACGTCGCCAAACCGTTTCCAATTTTTCAACATTAAGCTGGTTCAGTCCAACGAGGAGGGCAGCATTGTCATCAAACACATTGAGACACACATTGTGCCCAACATGTCATCAAAGTTTTCATTTCAGTGAGTATCCCAAGATCGAGCGAGAGTGTTGTTGTACCTACATCAACCAAAATTTTGCAAAGTTTACATTGAAATCCATTACTTATTGCATCTCTAAGCTCAACATGTTATATAAACTGTCCCATCTAGTGAAATTATTCACGATCTGGAATAATTTTATAAAAGATGGTTTCAGGAATACACAATGCTTCCAAAATTCAAACAGGCTAGAATCTGTGATTCTATTGTAGGCTAGAATCTATGATTCTGAAAACTTTATTTGAGATAAAATAAGGTTTGGTCTGCATGTATAAGTTGCCGGCAATCATCTTTATGTGTTTAAAGAACCGTTCGTAATATTTATATCACAAAGCATACACCCAGATACTCTCGAATTATGTTACATTTACATTTTTATTATACTCGCCAGTTACGGCGAGTCCCAACAATTGTACGACAACCTCGCATCAATCATCAACGCAGCAGTGGAAGCTACCATACCGAAAAAGAAGAAAATGAAAAACTGACAATGGGTGAGTCAACAAAGTCAAAAGCTCGTAAGACAGAGCACAGCAGCCCGTTGACATTTCCACAATCATAGAAATGAAGTCAATTACGGTATCTGTCGAAACCTGGCGGATAAAACCGACCGCTCCTTCAAAGCGGATGAGCTGAAGAGCATAGAAGAAGCGAACAGATACATACGGTGAGAAGAATCACCGAAGGTATTCATCAAAAGCAGCCACCTGTGATCGTTACGTTCGTGAAATTCAGCACGGCTTTCGATTCCATTGATAGAGACGCGATGTGGGCTATCCTTCCACACTATGGTATTCCTGCTGAAATCATGATTGCCTTGAACTATGAAATATGAACTTTGGTATAGTGACCCACGACGACGCCAACAAACCCAGACTCGCAGACCTAGACTTTGCCGACGACATTGCCCTGTTTGACAGCAGTACTCCAGCAGCTATCCGTCACATCTAAGGCTTGGAAGAAGAAGGATCCAAGATTGGTCTAAAGATCAACAACGCGAAAGTCACTCACTAAGTGATGTAGAATACCACCTGAAAGCCAGGAACAATGAAATAGAACTCGTTGACGACTTTAAGTATCTCGGTTCGACAATTTTATCCAATGACACCGACTTCTAGCAACGTAGAGCCACAACCTGGAGTAACTTTAGAGACTGCAAATGCATGGAAATTAAACAACATTTCACTGCAACTCAAACTGCGACTCTTCGATTCCCTGATCATCTCAGTGCTGCTGTATTGGGCAGAATCACAGATCATCAAAAGAACTCTGTCCGACAAAATCAATGCGATGAAACCAGTTGCCACCGGATCTTGCTTGGCATCAAGATGATTGACCGCGTGCATAACACCATCGTGTTCAAAACAGTGAACCGTCCAGCTGTGATCAATACCGTCTACCGCAAACAACTCAGGACACTGGATGCGCAAAGAGGCCTCAATCGTACAGCGCTACGCTCTATACACACTTTCACACGAGCGAAATCGGAAGGGACGGCCAAAATTATCGTACGTCCGATACATGAAGCCTGACAGTGGACGAACTCGTGTCGAGGGCGGCGGAACAGGACGGTTGGCTCTCAAATGTGGTCGGGAGGTACGACTCCCGTTTACCCGATTTAGTAAGCAAGCAAGTACATGTTCTTGATGTTGTGATGATTCACTAAGCAATTTATTCTAGACTGAATGTCGTCAACGGTCGACATGGGTCTAGTGAAAACAACCAGCCAGTCGGTTCCAAACCTGTTGTGCTCCATTCGCATTTTCCTGTTGTCAATGAATAATCTCATTGCCTGATCTGTTCTGACTGAAGCCAAGCTATCTTATATGACCTATCCACTGAACTTTTAATCAAAGTTGAAATATTCTGTTTAAAGTTTTTTTGAATCTGATGCGGTGTCGCACACTGAATTGAACATGACGCATAAATACTGGAAATTAACTTTCAAAACATTGGACTTCACAAGAAATCAAAAGGATTTTTGGGCATTCTGATCTTTCATGTACTGTAGTCCCGCCGGTTCTGTCGTATCACTGCTTTGAAGGGCAAGCGATTTTGCTTTGTCTTCCCAATGAACATAAATAAGTTTGATTAGATAATTTGCTATAATATTTAGCTACCTCAACACAAAGATCTAATGTTTTCTAATTTCAAAAATTCGATTATTTACATCTAGCAGATTTAGTCATCCTGATCCTTGCTTAACTGAGCTGCTGAAATGAGTAGCTAGTTTCTTTATAATCTTGCTAAATGTAACAAATGCGAAGTCAGATTTCCATGGAATGAGTATGACTTATTTATGTCTGTCGACTGCACAAATGCAGTAGTACATTATACATATTTCTATCACCGTATTATTTGTTTCCATCTCTTCTTTGGAAAAGTTTTAATCCCTTATTCAAACAAGTCTAAAACGTTTTTACAGACAAAACAAACGTCCTTGTAAGAGCTCCTGCCTATTTCTGATATAAATTGATTAAAACCATTCTTATTTTCCACAATTTGCTGTGGAGATAGTGACATGTCACTGAAGCATAAATATTGACAACGCATTCAGAGTGTCATAAATTTTACATTATATTGACTTTTTATATTTTGTCAACCGAATCATGAATGGACTAAATTGGAAAGCTGTTAATGGACAGCGCATCTGACTGGAAACAATAGTCTCACTTAATTATCTGGAAGGTGCCTCCCTCTTATATAAACAGAAAGAAAATAATGACTTCTTAATGAAGTTTATGCTTCGAATTCCGGCACAGACAAACATCGTGCTCTTCACTGTCGATCATTTATCAGGTTAATTATGGTGTCAATTATCGCTCGTCTTGAAGTAGCGATTATTTTTCTCATTTGTTCATGATATCTGCGGACAAAATGTACATGTATAGTAAAAAAATTGCAAGTTGAGACAAGCAAAAAAGTAATGGTTGAATCATATTTTTCCATCATTCATTGCCATTACAGTTTACGGCTAAGTTAAGAATTTCTTTGAGAGAGAGAGAGAGAGAGAGAGAGAGACGTGATCAGTGATGTGATTGCGGCGTTCACATCAGATGTCTTCGTTTAAGATCGTTCTCTGCGAATACGGCGGGCAAGTTAGATGTCCTTGAGCATGATGGTCACCTGCTTAGCGTGGATGGCGCACAAGTTGATGTCCTCGATGAGACCGACTAAGTAAGCTTCAGATGCTTCTTGGAGGGCAGAGACAGCGGAGCTCTGGAATCGCAGATCGGTCTTGAAGTCCTGTGCGATTCCACGGACAAGTCGCTGGAAGGGTAAGCTGCGGATCAAGAGTTCAGTGCTCTTTTGGTACCTTCTGATTTCCCGAAGGGCAGCAGTTCCGGGCCTTCAACGATGTGGTTTCTTCACACTGACGGTGGCTGGGGCGCTCTTGCGGGCAGCCTTAGTGGCCAACTGCTTACCTGGGGCTTTGCCGCCAGTGGATTTTCGTGCAGTTTGCTTGGTACGTGCCATCTCAACTTCGTTCAGTGATCAGTGATTAAAGAAAAAACAGAAAAACTCGAATATATACGCAATTCTTTATCAACTCCAATAATCTCCAATGTTAAAAGACAGTCGCTTTAAAGTTCGAATGGTGAGTCATATAGTCGAATCAATATAATGCCATTCAGATAGCTTGTCTTTATTGCACATTCCATTTATTTTACTTTCTAGTGGTATACGGAACCTTGATGTTAAAGATTCGACCGAACCGAGCCGAGCTGGCCAAACCTTTTTATTGCTGCGAAATCGCGGAAATCGCATCTAAGTGTCAACAGTTAACAGTGTAAACGCTGACTTTTTCAACAAAAGCATTACTGTGAATTTAATTTGTGAATGTTTTAATAACGGTGTTATTGATACTTTACTTGGAACAAATGTCTTCCTAGGCTGGAAAACTTTGGTAGGACAGTCATACTCGTTTTCTTCCAACAAGAGGAGAGATGCTCCTGGTCTTGCCCATGATGCACCATAACTCGCAGTGAAACTCCTTCGTTGAACTTACTAATTTGTTCATTCTGTTATTTTTCAATGTAGCATTTTGAGCATTCGCTTTTGTCTCTCTAGGCTTCATCACTGCGCAGGTTGATATGGTCCTTCTAGTGATAACTAATGATATTCTATATTTGCACAATAATTGTCCTTTTTGCACTTTGAGCTTAAAATTATACTAGATAGTAGACTTACGCATGCAATAAACGTAGGGAACAGCAATGGCTTAGAAATATACAGTCGAGATTCATATTTGAAAACCTATTTAAGAGCGATAATAATTTATATATGACATCATATCCTTTAGCAATGCATAACGTTTTGAAAGTCATCTTCGAAGCAATTTGACCTCAGTTTCTGTATGTCAAAATCTATTATTGATGTCATACATTCTTTCCATATGTTAAATAAGATATATGTCTTATTTTTGTAGCAGACAGAATCGAGAGAAAATTCACCGTGCTTCTTTAGCTTTAATTTCGTTGTGTCATCAAAACAGCCACATGGACATCATACACCATGAGTTACTCACAAAAGTCAGTCACTACCAGGGACATCTATGATTAATATAAGATATCTAAGGGACGCTCAACTCCCATGCCACGTACTGGACTGAAAGCCAGTGATTTTGGTAGACTTGATTAATGACGGTAGTTAGTTCACATCTGGATAAAACCGTGAAACAAGACGTAAACAATTATCCAATACTCTAATACGCACATTCATGCAGGGAATATGTTGAAAGAAGATTCTGGACCCAGACTAGAAGAGACCAAAGACACACTGTTTTATCCAGACACACCATCGTCATTAATCAAGTCTACCAAAGTCACTGGCCTCCAGTCCAGTACATGGTATGGGAGTTGAGCGTCCCTTAGATATCTTATATTAATCACGGATTTCCCTGGTCACTGCCATTATCAAAACAACCATTGCATAACAATTCACACCGACAAATAAATACGAATAGACATGACTGATATTAGTCATGTTAGCATAGATGGTTCATTTAGCATGTCAAACTACGAAGACGACCCGGCAAATGCAACTATTAACCTATCATTTGCGAGGATCTCAACAAGGAAAATATCTGCTCTACTATTCACATGAAATTATTTCAATCAGAAATAATCACTATGGAAAATGGGAATGAGAGAACGTTAATAAAAAACTGGGTAATATCCAAAGATGATCATATCACGAACTTTTTTATTGTTGCTTCTCTGGTAGACATCTCGGACGAAAGCGAGACAATCGGAGGTTTGAAGCGGTTGATTTTACTGATTTGCTGGTGATTGAGCATCTACATCAAATTAACCACCGAAATTGAAATAGTCTAATATAATGCTTTGTCAAAATGTCCTGAGCATATACTTTCAAGCATTAAATTTCAAACCAACGGGAATAATGGGGGCTTCATTACATCGCATGACAATCGTGTTTGGGTCAAAATTTGTCGCTCGTGAATTAAGAAGTAAGTTGGGGAACGTGGCGATCGGTGATCGACGTTTTGGTCATAATTCAGTACATGGTAGATCTCAGTAGCAAATGTCAAACACACATGGAGGCGACAAACCGACCGACACCTGCACGCAGTCGATTGAGCTGAACCCAAGCACCACGTGGGAGTTGATGACCGGGTGGGCTCTAAGTTGGATGAGCAAGTGGGGAAACACTGCCACCGCAGCCACAGTAAGTGATCTAAACAGTCGTCTGCAAGCAACGGGTCGGTGTGTGATTGTTGGACCAGGGACACGGAGTCGGAGTCCTATCAAATAATAGGACTCCAGACTCCGGCCTATAACTAGACCCGAAATATAATGCAAACAATTTATTTATCCAAGTGCATAGCTGTCACTGTCTTGATGTCACTTTCTCCGTCAAACAAAAGTACAGAGACAGCAGTACATGCAAAGCTTGCAATAGTTGAGGGAATGAACAGTGATAGTGAAAAAATGATTGTTGTTTAACTCGCTGACATAATAGAGAAGCCAAGCCTTCCTAGACTCGATCACACCTACGCACCAAAGGTCACATCAGAGACAAAAATGAAATACTAGTTTGTTTGAGAACGTTACCTCTTATCCTCACGTTAATCGTGTATACGTCCTCCAAAGCGCATACGTCGTATTAAAATCGAAAGTGTGCTCATATTTTTTGGAGAAGGATGGGGATTTTCCTGCCTGGTAAGGACTGGAGAAAACCCGTATGAAGCACACATCAGTAAGATGGGAGGAGCCGAGTCGCATGCATCCAACTTAAAGCGACATTTGATAAACTTTCATCGAAAATTGCTGATAATTGATACATAACAATGATCACTAAAAAATGGGTTCAGGTAAGCCTATAATGATCTATGATACAGGTTCACCAGTTTTTTGAAAAAACTAGGCTTTAAGTAATCGCCGCTCGGAGTCGGAGTCCCATAAAAATCATAGGACTCCGCATCCCTGTGTTGGACTCCTGTGCAACGTTCAAGCACCAACCCGACTTGCTTGCAGACGACTATTCAGATCACTTACTGGGGCCGCGGTGTGATTCACCGCGATGTGAGATGACGGACGAAGTCATTATTTCTCTTCATTTTGCTGGTTGGAGAATCGCAAAGCGGATCCAAGTTCATGATTCACCTGTACCTCGTAATGATGCATTACGGACTGTCTTACTTTTCCTCACCCGCTATGACCTTGATCGAATATGGTTCAACCAGGGAATCTAATTCTGTGGGTTCAACACTGACTTCACTATGAATTTCAAGGTTTGTTATGCATTGCCTGTCACGCCTCAATTGTTGATTGTCTCATATTGCGCAATGTCCTTAGTTATTTTCAGCTAAAATGTCTTCTTGCACACCTTCCGTTTACCGATTTCTTGTGCAACAGTATTACATCATAAATACTTCAGCTTGACAAACCTTTTAAGAAAACAAATGTTGAGTGAGTTATCTACGTACTATGTCTTCAAGAACAGAAATAAAACAAGAAAGAATGTATCAGCCACTAGCTACAGATTGTTTCATAAAAAATGGATCACCCTTAAATATCGCCTTAACTTCAACTTTATCTAACTCCGCCAAACTTGAACGAATTTGTCTGAAATTTGGAAGATATGTCAATTCTGCTTACTAATATCATTGTTGGAAATTTCAATCGTGAATATTGAGTTGTTTTCCTGTTATAGATAAAAAAGTAGTAGATAATTTGATCCTCATTTAGCAATGTTACACAAAATCATACCTCACTCTTATAAAATGACATTTGTTTCCTTTGTTATGTAATATGTTGTTCTACAAGCCAAAAGCTATCAAGCAAAACAAAAATAAAGAAAATCGGTCAATCAGAGCCAGTATAGCACCATTATTCATCAACAATAATGTAACTGCTACATGTGATTAACTGGACTTCATGCTCCATAGCTTCCTGACTTCGTTGCGGTGGTGTTGGCAGCACTCCTGATTGCTTTCAGCTAGAAATCTATCTCTTACCGGTTGAAAACAATACAAAGCACAAATGAACAATAACGAGATCGCATTCACAAAAGGAAAAGTGTCAGCCTTGCTAGAACTAGGGATTTCTTTGCGAGCTACAAGCAAGCGACTAAATGTCCCTCACATACAGCAAGGAACCATGAATTCTGAACGCTATGTGAATGTTTTACGAATGAACATTGGCCAAATGACAGATCAACTTGGTGATCCATCGACTTGGTTATTTATGGATGATAATGCTACGTGTCACAGGAGTAGTAGAGTCAACTTATGCAAGTCTCAATTAGGGCTTAGGACATTATCTTGGCCAGCTCGTTCCCCTGATCTGAATCCCATAGAAAATGTATGGAGTATTCTAAAACGTAACGTTCGTCGTTCACTGCTACCTACAGATGGCGTATCACAACTTACGTCACTGTTAAAAAGAGAGTGGAGAAAGTTAGATCAGTCAAAAATCAACGACATGATCGAATCAATGCCTAGACGAATTGGTAATGTCATTGACAATAAGGGTAGGGCCACAAAATATTAGCTTCTTAAGAACCGTTACTGTATCATAGCTTATCAGATTATATAAGGACATTTAAATATATTAGGGACATGAAATAACATGAAAAATGCTTTCTGTATCATACTTATGTTTTATTTAGTCAAATTTTAGGATGATCCGCTTTTTATGAAACGGATTGTATTTTCAGTTATGTGAATACTTTGTTATCAATGTCTCAAATATGACTCGGCAGAGCAAAACAATAGTTTCTTAAAGATTATTTCTCCTGCATCAAGATCTTTTTATGTTAAGTGTAGCATAAAAGAGGTTGGAAAATGCAGCCTTTCCTCTTTAGGATCATTAATTTCAATTTATTGTCCAAATATTGACTTTGTGTTTGTTGTTGACAAATGAAATCAGAGCATACGAAAGGCTTAAGTGACCTTGAAGAATGCCTGTATAGATAAATATTTCGACCTGCTTGGATTTTCATGGAATTCGTTATTTACCCTCTTTGGTGTTTGACGCATGCACAATGCGTTGTGAACTAAACAGCCATTTTCAATTTTTCAATGAATATGATATATGCATGATTCGATAGCATCAACGTCTTATATTCTCAAGTCCACTTGAGTTCATATGTGTTCAATAAGTCACGTGGTTACAATCTGCAACGAAGAAAAGGTTATTTAAATACTACGTATAAACAATTAAACAATAGGTAATGTTAGTTAAATATCTTTAAGAAATAAGAGCTACCATTATAACCTAATATTCGGTTAAGCAATGGATTGCTACTAAAAATTTTTATAGATTCAACAATACTAATCTCAAAGTCTGAGTTTCCACGGTAAATGATTTTAAAGCAATCATTGTAGTTACGAAAACAATGGTTACATTGTTCTAAGTGTTTTGCAATGGCACTATTGCCACTTAAGTGTTCAAGTTAACGTTGATGCAGACGTCTTTTGGTTTTGCCAATATATTGGCAATCAGGATCAACCTGACATTGAAAGCAATAGACAAGACGCGATTGCATGTCTGGACCTAACTTACTTTTAAGGGAGAAATATATTCCAGTTTTGAACGAGGTCATAACAACCTTGCATTCCAAGTTAAGTTTACGAAATATTTTTACTAACTTATTACTAAATTTCTGTGATGAAGGGGATTTTGATTATTTTATTGAAGTCATTATCAATTGTTACGCGTGAAGAATTGTTTAATTTACGACCTATAAATTTGTTAATTGTTGATTGAATTAATTGCAATGGATAGCCATTTCTACTTAAGATATTGGTAATTTTACTACATTCATTATGGAATAGATTCCAATTGGTGGATACATTGTAAGCACGATGAAGCATGCATAATACTAGTGTGAGTTTCCAATGGCGAGGACATAAAGCATTGAAATTCAGTAAAAGACCTGTAAAGGTAGGTTTACGATACATCTCAGTAAGTACATTGTCCTCATCAATTTTCAGAAGGACATCCAGAAAACGTAATTCTTTATAACCCACTTCTGATGTAAAGTGCAAGTTACTGTGTTGAATGTTGAGAAAATTATGGAATACATCTATGTGTTGTTCATTGTTAAATACAACTATGATATCATCCACATAACGACGATACACAACAGGAGAGAAAGGTAAGTCCTGCTATTTATGTTCTAGATTAGCTAGGAAGACGTTAGCGAGGGTTGGACCCAACGGGCTACCCATACTTACACCATCCACCTGTTGGTATACGGTGTCATTCATAAGAAAGCAAACAGACATGGCAAATTTTAATAAGTCTTTAAATACTTTTTCTTCGTACTTCGGTTTATTGGCATTACTAAGTGAGTACACTAATTTAGTTGCAATGTTGATTGCTTCAGTTACGGGTACGTTGGTAAATAAATTTTCGACCCCCCGTTAAGTTTTCGTAGCCCGTTGGGTCCAACCCTCGCTAACGTCTTCTTAGCTAATCTAGAACATAAATAGCAGGACTTACCTTTCTCTCCTGTTGTGTATCGTCGTTATGTGGATGATATCATAGTTGTATTTGACAATGAACAACACATAGATGTATTCCATAATTTTCTCAACATTCAACACAGTAACTTGCACTTTACATCAGAAGTGGGTTATAAAGAATTACGTTTTCTGGATGTCCTTCTGAAAATTGATGAGGACAATGTACTTACTGAGATGTATCGTAAACCTACCTTTACAGGTCTTTTACTGAATTTCAATGCTTTATGTCCTCGCCATTGGAAACTCACACTAGTATTATGCATGCTTCATCGTGCTTACAATGTATCCACCAATTGGAATCTATTCCATAATGAATGTAGTAAAATTACCAATATCTTAAGTAGAAATGGCTATCCATTGCAATTAATTCAATCAACAATTAACAAATTTATAGGTCGTAAATTAAACAATTCTTCACGCGTAACAATTGATAATGACTTCAATAAAATAATCAAAATCCCCTTCATCACAGAAATTTAGTAATAAGTTAGTAAAAATATTTCGTAAACTTAACTTGGAATGCAAGGTTGTTATGACCTCGTTCAAAACTGGAATATATTTCTCCCTTAAAAGTAAGTTAGGTCCAGACATGCAATCGCGTCTTGTCTATTGCTTTCAATGTCAGGTTGATCCTGATTGCCAATATATTGGCAAAACCAAAAGACGTCTGCATCAACGTTAACTTGAACACTTAAGTGGCAATAGTGCCATTGCAAAACACTTAGAACAATGTAACCATTGTTTTCGTAACTACAATGATTGCTTTAAAATCATTTACCGTGGAAACTCAGACTTTGAGATTAGTATTGTTGAATCTATAAAAATTTTTAGTAGCAATCCATTGCTTAACCGAATATTAGGTTATAATGGTAGCTCTTATTTCTTAAAGATATTTAACTAACATTACCTATTGTTTAATTGTTTATACGTAGTATTTAAATAACCTTTTCTTCGTTGCAGATTGTAACCACGTGACTTATTGAACACATATTGACTGATTAGATCTCCATCGTCCACTTCAGTTCCTTTCATTAAGTCCGATAAGCAATGGGCCATTACACTTGCATTGCCTCAGCTTCTTGAATAGATATATTCTTTGACTCCTCCTTTTGCAAATCACATCGATGTGTTCATCTTTAAACTTTCGAGTGTTTTGGCTCCAAGAGTGCGTACTGTTGGTACTTCTGACATAGGAACAGGTAGGAGATTATCCTGATGAAAACCCTTGTAAAAAAAAAACATAATTTTTGTTTTGTTGCTGTTCATTAAAAGTCAATTCGACTGAAACAGTCTTTAAATACGATGAACTTCAAAGTCTGTAGATGCTATTGCAGATGCTTTGTTGCAATGGGGAACTAACACACCGAAGTCATCAACATACTTTTTTGTATTTTCCGCCGATGCCGAATGCAATGTACCAGGGTAGGCAACAGAAAAGGTAAAGAGAGAGGACCGACTTTTGTGGGACACCAGAAATTACCTCCAAAACTAGGTTGAGTCCTAAACCATTAAGGCGCACACACTGAGTCCGACTCAAGAAAAGTATGCAACAAGAAACACATCCTGATAGAAGGACAGTTATTAGGCCTACATAAAATTACAAATACGTTTTGTAATTTTGCTTAAACAAAGTAATCAGCCTTCAAACATGTTGTAGCTTAAACCTTTTATAAGTGCCAGTTGGTTGAACAGTGTACATTGTACTTGCTTTGGCAAACTTTGTAAAACTTGCGATATTTGCAACAGTAATTTTAACAGAGCACTGCACATTGATCAATGAGATAGTTTTAACACAAAGTTTACATGACAAGTTTCATGATCTACATGTACGTGGCTGATGCGAAAATTCACAATAGTTAGCAAGTTTGAAATTGACTGTGTAATCGTAGCATGTTCCTGTTATACACGCACTAGGAATAAGAATGTGTTGTGATCCGTTGTATTGTTTGTGTACGGTATTGTTCGATGTCTTGGTTAACGCTAGTGGTTGATGTATTGTTCAGTGACGGATTACGTGCTGTCGTTACGTTTGAGCTGCTGTCGTGTTCATGCTAGTGTACTTTGATTGTTGAACCTTGGTGAAATGTGTTCTGATCGGCAGCCCTTATGAAGTGATCTCGCTCGCTCGCGCACCACACCAACCCTGGAATGCCAGTTGCATGCAGAACGTTACGTGCCGTATTGACTGTTATTTCTGCAACTTTTGCTTTGCAATGTACAGTAATATACTATACCTCTTGGTTCTGCTTAATACGCAACAGCATGTAAATCCAAAATACAGAGATGATAAATTTGTAATGCCTGATTTACTTCAAATTCTTGGATGATACATGTTCCATTTAAATCGCATTTACATTCTAAAGATTGTTTCATAAAAAATGGATCACCCTTAAACATAACCTTAACTTCAACTTTGTCTAACTCCGCCAAACTTGAACGAATTTCTCTGAAATTTGGAAGATATGTCAGTTGTGCTTACTTATGTCATTGTTGGAAATTTCAAGCATGAATAATGAGTTGTTTTCCTGTTATAGATAAAAAAGTAGTAGATAATTTGATCTTCATTTAGCAATGTTACACAAAATCACACCTCACTCTTATAAAATTACATTTGTTTCCTTTGTTATGTAATATGTTGTTCTACAAGCCAAAAGCTATCAAGCAAAACAAAAATAAAGAAAATCGGTCAATCAGAGCCAGTATAGCACCATTATTCATCAACAATAATGTAACTGCTACATGTGATTAACTGGACTTCATGTTCCATAGGTTCGTGACTTCGTTGCGGTGGTGTTGGCAGCACTCCTGATTGCTTTCAGCTAGAAATCTATCTCTTACCGGTTGAAAACAATACAAAGCACAAATGAACAATAACGAGATCGCATTCACAAAAGTAAAAGTGTCAGCCTTGCTAGAACTACTTCACATACAGCAAGGAAACATGAATTCTGAACGCTATGTGAATGCTTTACGAATGAACATTGGCCAAATGACAGATCAACTTGGTGATCCATCGACTTGGTTATTTATGGATGATAATGCTACGTGTCACAGGAGTAGTAGAGTCAACTTATGCAAGTCTCAATTAGGGCTTAGGACATTATCTGGCCAGCTCGTTCTCCTTATCTGAATCCCATAGAAAATGTATGGAATATTCTAAGACGTAACGTTCGCCGTTCACTGCTACCTACAGATGGCGTATCACAACTTACGTCACTGTTAAAAAGAGAGTGGAGAAAGTTAGATCAGTCAAAAATCAACGATATCATCGAATCAATGCGTAGACGAATTGGTATTGTCATTGACAATAAGGGTAGGGCCACAAAATATTAGCTTCTTAAGAACCGTTACTGTATCATAGCTTATCAGATTATATAGGGACATTTACATATATTAGGGACATGAAATAACATGAAAAGTGCTTTCTGTATCATACTTATGTTTTATTTAGTCAAATTTTAGGATGATCCACTTTTTATGAAACGGACTGTAGTAAGTGGACTGAAATGAAAGTTTCTCGATAAATATGCAGAGGAGGATATTTGTTTTGTAACTGCACTTGTACGCCGTCAAAGGATTTTTAATTCGACAAAACAGCTTAGAGTATATAAGGCATTAACAAAACAAAATGCCACTAATAACAAATTCCGTTTAGAATACGATGGTATATAAATTCGTTGATGAAATCATTCCTACCATGGTGCATGTGTTCAGAGAAGTTCATATCATATCCTTCAATGATGCCCAGCATGATAGACATGATTGCAAGCCGATTAAATTAATGTCGCTTGTGCATTATCGCAGTACAAAGGAAATGTCTGGTTTGAGAGGAAGTCAAGAAAAATTATCTTGAAAATCTTCAACCCGCTATGGTGTAAAAGTTACGGCCCGGTCTGTTTTCCCACGTTACTGACGGCATTATTTTCATTTTATTGCATTTGCTGCAAATCGATTGTCAATCATCTTTGCGTTTTCTTAACTATCTATTTATTCCTTTTGATACTTTTTGTAAGTTGTGGAGCTCAAATAGCCAAACTGAAGCTCCCGGTATGATTTAATTCAATTCATTTCAGAATGAACTTGAGGAGCACTATTAAATATACCTATAATTTGCGCATCACTGTTCTAAAAGTAAAACACGTTTGCATTTAAATTCATCAACAAGAGACATGGACGCATAAATTGGAAACTAGGAGTTTGAGTCATGTAAAATCAATAATACTCAATACTAATATACTGCATGTTGTGTGAAACATTCTCAGTATATCACTGATTTCAAAAAAAAGACTATGAAAATCCCTTGCTGTGTCGGTAAACGTGATAGATTTTTCTCAAAAAGCAAACAGGTTGTTCCAAGAATCTCAATGACAATGCTGTTACCCTGACATTTGAGGAGGGAAGCGGAGTAAGTTGGAGTCATGGAACAGCTATATAGGTAGAGTAGCAACTCACATCCTCGTGATAGCCGTTTAGACTTCATTAAATGAACTCTTTTCGATAGGCAGCAACGCAGGTGAGATGCGCATTATCTACTGTTAGGAGAAATTTCCAAGGCACTGACTGTTATGACAGCAAATTGACGAAAAGAAGAATGATTTTTTTACAAATCCTTCGAGTCACTGCAGATGAAGCTGGTTTGGTGAGGAAGTGTCTTTTAATTACCATCAGAGATTATTACTTTAGGACTCAACAGTCTTGTCAGCAAGAATATTTCCTATTTATAGAAAATGTGCTTATAGAACTTATTTATATGTTGTTGCTCTCTATGTTATGTTGATCCGTTGAATGGTAATCATGGAGCAATCATGATTCTAAATATTAATTATGATTGAATTGTGCAAGATGATGTTTATTGACCGAAGACTACAATCTGTTTTAGACAAGTGTAGGCTTAACGGACAAATGGAACTTTTTAGCTAGTAACTGTATTTACTAAGTTAACAAACAAGAAAATAATGCCAAGAAACACGACAAGCTCCAAATTATTCGTATGAAGACTCAAATCATAGTGCTATTCATGAAATTTCCTCGGCAATCAACTTGATTTCCTCTTAAGTGATATAACATTCTAATCACATAACCGTCATTCTATTTAATATTTGGCAAATTCCAGTTTACTCGAATATTTATATCTTTATTATCTCAAGGATGGTAAGTGATCACAGAAATAATTTGCAAAAGATTGCTTTTTTGAAATTGATCAAATATTTTTCAGACATTTTCATTGCATACTAGTATATTTTTGGGTTGATACTCTACCATCTACATCTGTCATAGCCTTTTATATGTGATTTCAATAGTCAAAGTATCATTTTCTACTACTTCTTGTTTTTAAACTTACATTTTTAATTGAAATTGCCAGCATGACTTGTGGCGACGAGGAGGATGGGATGGAAAATGTCATATCCATTTCTATTTTAGTAAAGAAAGTATTATTTTCGGCTATTGTTTGAATGGATCGATTAACTGAGTGATTTTGAATATTTGCTATACGTTAGGGCGACTGCTCTAAAGAATAGACTTTCATACGTGTACACATTTTGAATGGTGATACACGAATAAACTTCTTTAACTTAAAGCTATGATTCCAAGATTTTAATTGAAATTTTCAGCTGGGTATAACAGCATCCGTACTATATTATCAGAGTGGTAAGAAATGACACGACTGTAGTCAGTCGGAGTCGCTCACTACAAAAACGCACTAAAGATAGATGACAAAACATTTTTTTCGTTCGTCTTTGTAAATCGGCCCATTACATTAAGAATTATTCGCACTGCTACATACCAAACATGTGATCGAAAGTCAATATTCGTAAGACAAACATATTTACAGTAAATACACGAGAATCTCGTATCGATTTATTAGTTTCAATTTGTATGTGAATTGGGTATTGATTTGCATGTAATTTTCATATTCAGCGATTTATAGTGCATGTGTCTTCTCTAAAGGCATTTAAGCTTTGCTGACGGCACTGATTCTATATATGTCGACTTCATCGTTGTTAAGCTACTCTCAACAAATATGAATTGCTGACTCTCATATATTTCCCCTTGTGTTTCATAGAAAAGATATGTCCAAAAGAAATTAGTGAAAATACTTGATTCCTCCTCTAAACAATTAATTCTGTCCACTATTCACTTGTCTTCAAACAAACTTGTGATAGAAATCTCATTAATAGGAAATTGATACTTGACATCTGCTTCCTATCACATTTTCATTTAAATGGTTGACGTCATATCAACAAAGTGAAGCTGTCTAGAACAAGACTGAAGAGAAGAGTCACTATAGAAGATGTTCTAAAAAACGGTTGTATCATTTTCTCAGAGAATGAATTTAGAGAATTCGATATTAGTTAATAAGATCACAAAACAACACATAGAGATTAAACTTTTAGTCTTCAATGCTAATTGCAAAAATTTTCTTTTATCCCTGGTTAGAGAAATTTTCCCATTTGAATTCGAAAATAAAGCAATTTTCTCTCGTAAAGGATCAAACTATTTCAAATTAAATTAAGCAGAACGTTTTAATAACTTCAACATCGTCCTCAAAGCGTTAGTAAGCATCAGATGCGATTTAAAGTTGACGTAAAACTTCTAAAGATTGTCAAGCGAATATTCATTGAAAGTTAAGTGCCTTCTCGTTCAGAAACGATTTCATCATGAAAAGTGCAGACTTTGGTTACTGCGTATCTTTCATCCCTATATTTGTATTTCAAAATAAGCTCCAATCGGAACAATCTGCACAATGTTGCAAAAATAATAACACCAGAAGAAGTAATGCAAGAAAGTCAAGTAAGTCAAGCAATATCTCCAAGGTAAAAATCAAGACCTTTTTTAAGAGAACTAATACTTGAGCACTCAACACAATCTGCAGGCAAATTATGCCAAAATGGAACAACACGACATGAGAACCAATTACCTCGACACAATGAATTTGAAAATTGACTCTTTAATTTGTATTTATGTCCACGCGTTCGACTTTCGGAATAAATTTCAAAGCAAACATCAAACGGAACAGAAATATGACCTCGAATTATTTTAACAACGGTGATAAGATCTTGACGCTAACGCATCGTTTGCAAAGTCTTGATCCCGAGAATAGAATAGCGACTGTGATAATCCAGATATCGAATGTCAGAAAACATTCGGGTCATTCGTTTTCGACGACCCGTATATTATATATAATATATTTTCTGTGTTTCATCATATATTTCATTTTAAGAAATATTAGACATATATATTCATAAAACACTTGTGTGCCCAACAGTTTTTCTGTCCAAAGTCCAATTCCTTGGATTCGAAAATGGGAAAGTCGAGAGTCAAATTACTACAACCTGCTGTCAAAGCTATTCGTATGAAATAAAATACTTCCAAGATCCGACATTTGGTCAGTCAATGACAAAAAACCTCAAGCCAGAGAATAGCTCAAAACCTGGCCATATTTTCTGTAGGTGGATTTTGTGAAATTTTGCGACTAATAATTTTGATAGCATCTTTATTGCTACAGAAAAACACTCAGTTGCAAGACGACTTATCAGATGAAACGATTCTATTTAGCTGGAAGCCAAGATTGAACCAACACTTGATCGTTACAAATAACAGCAATGAGCGATGCAACCTGCTACGTCAGCATTTGCAGGAAGCTGGCTTTAACGTTCTTCGAACAGAGGCACTAGCATTGCTTCTGTCGCAGAATGGCCTGACTCCTAGCCTGAACAGCTTATAGTTGACGCAGCAATGGAACGATCATATCTACTGGTCTCGCTTAGAAAGAAAGCGTGGAACCATCCACTCCATAACATGGCTTGACATAATCCTACGAAGTGGCTTAAACTTAGACTTTGGAGAACCAAATGAACTTAGATAGAAACAAAGGTTCTTCAATGTGGAAACACTCAATTGATAATTAATTCATCTTGAGGACACATTAGATATCTTCCAGGCCGTTTTGGAATGTATGCCTACCAAATTTCTGAACTCAGGTTTATCTCGGATACACCGAAACAAACATTTGGTCGCATGAGTGTCATCAATAAATGATTTAATGAAACAAATTCTTAATGAATTAACTTTTTGGTTAATCATTATCACGTCAATGAAATTTAGTTAAATTTTTAATCATTTTTCCCAATCATAATCAAGCTTTTGAGGTGAATGTCGAAATGTCGAAAAACCCGTCCGTCTTCTTAAAGATGTATCGACTTGGTAAAATAATTTTGAAATAAGCCAGTCACAACATGCCAGACGTTTCGCGCTTTGTCAAGGGCTATGGGGAAAATAGAGCAGCTTTTGAGGACTTAACAAACCATTAATCATAAATGATCAAAATCACACTAATTAATCAGCAAATTTGATAAAATTTGATCTTTTCCTGACTCATCCGATCAGAATTCGTCTCCTGCCGGTTCCTTCTGTCGATGAGTAACCAAGGTTGAACTTTGGGTTTATGTCGGCCCTCGGTAAGTGATACAAAACTTGGGTCTTATATTTATGCACTTACACAAATCAATTAGTGAAAATTAATAATTTGATTTGAATCTTATAAGAACTGCATGTACATGCTAAGAGCATGAAGTTCTAATTTTTTATCGAAATTTCACTCAATTCACAGAACATTTCAAACGAGAAATACTTGTGGTTATTAGCTATTTCATTTAGGGCTTGACAATACCGCGCATTGAAAGTTCGTGAATATTGTATTTGCTGTAAGCATACATGTACATGTATTTTGTTGCATCTGTGCATATTGAAAATCTTATACATTTCATATATTTTATATCTTCGCACCCCTAAACTGTCTGCGATACAGTTGACAGTTATCCGAAAATGACTTTATTCCAACTTCGTATTCTAATGTTTCAGCGTGCACTCACCTTGCAGCTATAATATCTATTAAGTCTGTATATATTTCTGAATGATAAAATGAAAACAATTGCTTTGTTATGAGCAATGTTTAACTCAATCATACTTAAATCAAAGATCTTCAATTAGTCAGTATATCAGTGTAGGTTAAATTATAGGAAAGCTTTATAATGTAATACGTGTACTAAGGCCACTAATTACAGTTATTGCAATAAAAATCGTTTCCCAGTAATACCACACTTCTCATGGGTGCAATAGGAATCTTGCCATAAGAATCTTCATGTCAGCAGAAAAAATACAAAGAATGAACTTCGCTTACTTCATTCTACTCATTTATTGAAACTTGGACTTGGGTTTTGACCCAAGTTTTGGCCCAAAACTTGTATTGGGTATACCCAATACCAGTTTTTGCCCAACCTTGGAGTAACCAACCGTTTGAGAATCTCGCAATTATTTCTGCGAATTCCGAAGCCTTTGAAAAACTTTGATGTGTAATCAATAATTGGCATTTGACAGAAATGTTTAATTGACCAACAAGTTTTCATCATGCAATTCAAGCCAATCTGGTAATTTAAAGTGATCGATTTCTGATATTTTCTCTTTTCTTGTACAAAAAGGATAGTTAAAAATATTAAATTGACTAGGAGTTCCGATATCTTTGTCAATTTATCAGCTATACTAGCACCAAATTAACTCGTACAACTAAAGGACCTAGGAGTGCAAAACGCTTGATTGAACAATGAGATAATGATTATAATTATGGCTGTGGTCTAAGACGCTACATGAGTATGGTGCGCATAATCATATTCAGGTGCGTGTAAGCATGGAAGTTTCTAAACAATCATCATGATATAGCACTTGAATCGAGACCATTATTTCTGGTAGATGAAAAATACCACAAGTCGTTTCGAAATTATTTATTAGTCAACGTCACAAAAAAGAAAAGAAAGTCACACCGAGATCTTTCAACCTGGTCTCATCGGGTGTACCCAGGTAATGAAGCAGATGGTAAGCAAACACGTCAATGTCACAAGAAGTGCTGTTCACCATGGCAGCGGAAGCTGTGTCACAAATTCCTTTTGCTGACAAGGAACTGGATTGTGCGCTTTGATGTGCAATGCCTCCAATATCGAGAAAATGCTTTTCGATCTAGCACGTAACACAATCGAAAAGTTGGATCGCAAAAGTTGCTAAGGAGAATTGCACAATATGTCTATAGTCACCGCTGTAAGAGGCTTGCCTGATCGACCAACCGTGACCCAAACATGGACATGCTCCCTGACACGAGTTGCCAAACGTCTGCGAGTTCTACTAATGTAGCCACAAACGTACTTGTAGATCACTTTAGAACTCGCAGACATCGGTAAAACATCCTTGACAGGGGCAATGGGTACACGCTTGGTAACAAACACGATCACGGGCCTCGCAGCAGGAAACACAGAACACACTCTGTAAACCTCTGAGCGAATCAAACATGAACCTTGGTCACCATAAAATGGAAGATTCATAAATACAACCTTCTTTTCAGGGCCAAAAAGAGTAGCTTTATTTGGCAAAGCGGCCACTTTATACTTGCCTATAAAATCGGGAGAATAGCCATTTTTAGCAAAGTATTGCTCAAAAACAAAACTAATAAGGCCCGATGAAACAGAGACTTGACAACACTCTTTTTGTGCACAAAACAATGAAAGTTAGTAAGAAAACTTGAGAAACTCTTCCTATGAACCTTTGTGTTCTCACTTTACCAGCAGAACTGTGAATTACACATACATCAAGAAAAGGTGAAACATTTTGACGCTCAAGCTCGCAGGTGAAGTCAATTTTGCGGTGAACACTATTCAAACGTGACAAAAGACTTTGTGCATCTTCAGTTACGTGAAATGGAAAACATATCGTCAACATAGCGACAGTAAAATTGCACGTCTATTCACAGACATGGTGATATTCTTTTTTGTGACCTTGTCTTATAATTGATTTAGAAACGACTTGCAGTATTTTTCGTTTACAAGATAACATCATGATAAAGCCGCACTGATCATAATCAATCATAGTCACTTTTTCTGCTACTTAAATAGCCATAATCACAATCAAGCTTCTGGCTGTCTAATTACAATCGCAATTATAATCACATCATTATAGACTTAAATCAATCATAATCATGATCAAACTTTTGAAAGCTTTAATCCCAATCAGCGCTTTTGAATATTGGGTAGTCGCTCAAGCTCTACTACGAAATTAGGCCTCACGAAATTTCATCTGAAAGAAACTATGCCTCACGAAATTTCATCTCTTGAACAAAAAGTGAATTTTCATATCTTTATCATAATCAGAAGTGGGCGCGATTCTGTAAAGTGGAGTTCCGTCTAGCGATTATCTGATTCGCCAACTCAGAGTTCCGATTCGATTATCCGATTCAAATTTAAAAAATTAAGTTCCAATTTACGATTGTCCGATTAGATTGCCATTTGTTAAGGCGATTCGATTATCCGAATCAAATATCGGATGAAATAAAATTCAATTCGAATTTGTCATCCTAGCACTTCATAAAAATGTGTGCTCCAAATATCAATACAAATTCTGCTTTTTAAACTAGGGATAATAAAAAATACAATGGCACTTGCAACTGACAATTGCACAGAAAAAAATCTAAAGTTCAACGTAGCAAAGTGCTTCAAGGTAACAAAATTTAAAAAAAACAAGCTAATGACTAGTTAATTTTCAATAGGTACAAAATATGATTTAAAAGAAAATTTTTATATCCTAAAATGTCTAAAAATTTTAAAAAATGCTTACTAGAAGGACAAACAACGCTTCTCCTCTCCTCATATGTAATGAATTGGCGAGTAAGTCGTTCTGTTCAAAATTATGTTTATCACTTATATATTGAAAAGATCCTATTTGACAGTCCGCCTATTCAGATGATAAGAGGACAGGTCTGTTTCCAATCAAAATACCAGATCTAGCTAACACAGCGGGATTACGCTATCTAAAATCTACCAGGTGTGTAAGAGAATTAATGTTAGTTCCTTAAGCTAAAACGTGAAATAAAATTCTACAAAATATGCATACAAATTATTTGACTATTTTCAATGAGGTCATCAACAGGAACTTGGTCAGGACGATCGCGTTTCGACCGCTTCATCCTGGACGCTCAAACCCGACTAAGCGCGGTCCTGTACATTTAAGATGCACAGCCTCAAAAGTTATATTTATAATAGGGAAAGATTAGCATCTATCAAAAAAAATAGAGTCACTATTGACTGAAATGTACCTCAGGCATTTGAAAGAAGGACAGAGTCCAGCCAGTAGAGGTCAAGAGGCGGGGACATAATCCACCTTCAACTCAAGACGTGCTGCAAAAACAATTCAACGTAGCAAAGTGCGTCAAGGTAACAAAATTTAAAAAAAACAAGCTAATGACTAGTTAATTTTCAATAGGTACAAAATATGATTTAAAAGAAAATTTTTATATCCTAAAATGTCTAAAAATTTTAAAAAATGCTTACTAGAAGGACAAACAACGCTTCTCCTCTCCTCATATGTAATGAATTGGCGAGTAAGTCGTTCTGTTCAAAATTATGTTTATCACTTATATATTGAAAAGATCCTATTTGACAGTCCGCCTATTCAGATGATAAGAGGACAGGTCTGTTTCCAATCAAAATACCAGATCTAGCTAACACAGCGGGATTACGCTATCTAAAATCTACCAGGTGTGTAAGAGAATTAATGTTAGTTCCTTAAGCTAAAACGTGAAATAAAATTCTACAAAATATGCATACAAATTATTTGACTATTTTCAATGAGGTCATCAACAGGAACTTGGTCAGGACGATCGCGTTTCGACCGCTTCATCCTGGACGCTCAAACCCGACTAAGCGCGGTCCTGTACATTTAAGATGCACAGCCTCAAAAGTTATATTTATAATAAGGAAAGATTAGCATCTATCAAAAAAAAATAGAGTCACTATTGACTGAAATGTACCTCAGGCATTTGAAAGAAGGACAGAGTCCAGCCAGTAGAGGTCAAGAGGCGGGGACATAATCCACCTTCAACTCAAGACGTGCTGCAAAAACAATTCAACGTAGCAAAGTGCGTCAAGGTAACAAAATTAAAAAAAAAACAAGCTAATGACTAGTTAATTTTCAATAGGTACAAAATATGATTTAAAAGAAAATTTTTATATCCTAAAATGTCTAAAAATTTTAAAAAATGCTTACTAGAAGGACAAACAACGCTTCTCCTCTCCTCATATGTAATGAATTGGCGAGTAAGTCGTTCTGTTCAAAATTATGTTTATCACTTATATATTGAAAAGATCCTATTTGACAGTCCGCCTATTCAGATGATAAGAGGACAGGTCTGTTTCCAATCAAAATACCAGATCTAGCTAACACAGCGGGATTACGCTATCTAAAATCTACCAGGTGTGTAAGAGAATTAATGTTAGTTCCTTAAGCTAAAACGTGAAATAAAATTCTACAAAATATGCATACAAATTATTTGACTATTTTCAATGAGGTCATCAACAGGAACTTGGTCAGGACGATCGCGTTTCGACCGCTTCATCCTGGACGCTCAAACCCGACTAAGCGCGGTCCTGTACATTTAAGATGCACAGCCTCAAAAGTTATATTTATAATAGGGAAAGATTAGCATCTATCAAAAAAAAATAGAGTCACTATTGACTGAAATGTACCTCAGGCATTTGAAAGAAGGACAGAGTCCAGCCAGTAGAGGTCAAGAGGCGGGGACATAATCCACCTTCAACTCAAGACGTGCTGCAAAAACAATTCAACGTAGCAAAGTGCGTCAAGGTAACAAAATTTAAAAAAAAACAAGCTAATGACTAGTTAATTTTCAATAGGTACAAAATATGATTTAAAAGAAAATTTTTATATCCTAAAATGTCTAAAAATTTTAAAAAATGCTTACTAGAAGGACAAACAACGCTTCTCCTCTCCTCATATGTAATGAATTGGCGAGTAAGTCGTTCTGTTCAAAATTATGTTTATCACTTATATATTGAAAAGATCCTATTTGACAGTCCGCCTATTCAGATGATAAGAGGACAGGTCTGTTTCCAATCAAAATACCAGATCTAGCTAACACAGCGGGATTACGCTATCTAAAATCTACCAGGTGTGTAAGAGAATTAATGTTAGTTCCTTAAGCTAAAACGTGAAATAAAATTCTACAAAATATGCATACAAATTATTTGACTATTTTCAATGAGGTCATCAACAGGAACTTGGTCAGGACGATCGCGTTTCGACCGCTTCATCCTGGACGCTCAAACCCGACTAAGCGCGGTCCTGTACATTTAAGATGCACAGCCTCAAAAGTTATATTTATAATAAGGAAAGATTAGCATCTATCAAAAAAAATAGAGTCACTATTGACTGAAATGTACCTCAGGCATTTGAAAGAAGGACAGAGTCCAGCCAGTAGAGGTCAAGAGGCGGGGACATAATCCACCTTCAACTCAAGACGTGCTGCAAAAACAATTCAACGTAGCAAAGTGCGTCAAGGTAACAAAATTAAAAAAAAAACAAGCTAATGACTAGTTAATTTTCAATAGGTACAAAATATGATTTAAAAGAAAATTTTTATATCCTAAAATGTCTAAAAATTTTAAAAAATGCTTACTAGAAGGACAAACAACGCTTCTCCTCTCCTCATATGTAATGAATTGGCGAGTAAGTCGTTCTGTTCAAAATTATGTTTATCACTTATATATTGAAAAGATCCTATTTGACAGTCCGCCTATTCAGATGATAAGAGGACAGGTCTGTTTCCAATCAAAATACCAGATCTAGCTAACACAGCGGGATTACGCTATCTAAAATCTACCAGGTGTGTAAGAGAATTAATGTTAGTTCCTTAAGCTAAAACGTGAAATAAAATTCTACAAAATATGCATACAAATTATTTGACTATTTTCAATGAGGTCATCAACAGGAACTTGGTCAGGACGATCGCGTTTCGACCGCTTCATCCTGGACGCTCAAACCCGACTAAGCGCGGTCCTGTACATTTAAGATGCACAGCCTCAAAAGTTATATTTATAATAGGGAAAGATTAGCATCTATCAAAAAAAATAGAGTCACTATTGACTGAAATGTACCTCAGGCATTTGAAAGAAGGACAGAGTCCAGCCAGTAGAGGTCAAGAGGCGGGGACATAATCCACCTTCAACTCAAGACGTGCTGCAAAAACAATTCAACGTAGCAAAGTGCGTCAAGGTAACAAAATTAAAAAAAAAAACAAGCTAATGACTAGTTAATTTTCAATAGGTACAAAATATGATTTAAAAGAAAATTTTTATATCCTAAAATGTCTAAAAATTTTAAAAAATGCTTACTAGAAGGACAAACAACGCTTCTCCTCTCCTCATATGTAATGAATTGGCGAGTAAGTCGTTCTGTTCAAAATTATGTTTATCACTTATATATTGAAAAGATCCTATTTGACAGTCCGCCTATTCAGATGATAAGAGGACAGGTCTGTTTCCAATCAAAATACCAGATCTAGCTAACACAGCGGGATTACGCTATCTAAAATCTACCAGGTGTGTAAGAGAATTAATGTTAGTTCCTTAAGCTAAAACGTGAAATAAAATTCTACAAAATATGCATACAAATTATTTGACTATTTTCAATGAGGTCATCAACAGGAACTTGGTCAGGACGATCGCGTTTCGACCGCTTCATCCTGGACGCTCAAACCCGACTAAGCGCGGTCCTGTACATTTAAGATGCACAGCCTCAAAAGTTATATTTATAATAAGGAAAGATTAGCATCTATCAAAAAAAATAGAGTCACTATTGACTGAAATGTACCTCAGGCATTTGAAAGAAGGACAGAGTCCAGCCAGTAGAGGTCAAGAGGCGGGGACATAATCCACCTTCAACTCAAGACGTGCTGCAAAAACAATTCAACGTAGCAAAGTGCGTCAAGGTAACAAAATTAAAAAAAAAACAAGCTAATGACTAGTTAATTTTCAATAGGTACAAAATATGATTTAAAAGAAAATTTTTATATCCTAAAATGTCTAAAAATTTTAAAAAATGCTTACTAGAAGGACAAACAACGCTTCTCCTCTCCTCATATGTAATGAATTGGCGAGTAAGTCGTTCTGTTCAAAATTATGTTTATCACTTATATATTGAAAAGATCCTATTTGACAGTCCGCCTATTCAGATGATAAGAGGACAGGTCTGTTTCCAATCAAAATACCAGATCTAGCTAACACAGCGGGATTACGCTATCTAAAATCTACCAGGTGTGTAAGAGAATTAATGTTAGTTCCTTAAGCTAAAACGTGAAATAAAATTCTACAAAATATGCATACAAATTATTTGACTATTTTCAATGAGGTCATCAACAGGAACTTGGTCAGGACGATCGCGTTTCGACCGCTTCATCCTGGACGCTCAAACCCGACTAAGCGCGGTCCTGTACATTTAAGATGCACAGCCTCAAAAGTTATATTTATAATAGGGAAAGATTAGCATCTATCAAAAAAAAATAGAGTCACTATTGACTGAAATGTACCTCAGGCATTTGAAAGAAGGACAGAGTCCAGCCAGTAGAGGTCAAGAGGCGGGGACATAATCCACCTTCAACTCAAGACGTGCTGCAAAAACAATTCAACGTAGCAAAGTGCGTCAAGGTAACAAAATTAAAAAAAAAAACAAGCTAATGACTAGTTAATTTTCAATAGGTACAAAATATGATTTAAAAGAAAATTTTTATATCCTAAAATGTCTAAAAATTTTAAAAAATGCTTACTAGAAGGACAAACAACGCTTCTCCTCTCCTCATATGTAATGAATTGGCGAGTAAATCGTTCTGTTCAAAATTATGTTTATCACTTATATAATGAAAAGATCCTATTTGACAGTCCGCCTATTCAGATGATAAGAGGACAGGTCTGTTTCCAATCAAAATACCAGATCTAGCTAACACAGCGGGATTACGCTATCTAAAATCTACCAGGTGTGTAAGAGAATTAATGTTAGTTCCTTAAGCTAAAACGTGAAATAAAATTCTACAAAATATGCATACAAATTATTTGACTATTTTCAATGAGGTCATCAACAGGAACTTGGTCAGGACGATCGCGTTTCGACCGCTTCATCCTGGACGCTCAAACCCGACTAAGCGCGGTCCTGTACATTTAAGATGCACAGCCTCAAAAGTTATATTTATAATAGGGAAAGATTAGCATCTATCAAAAAAAATAGAGTCACTATTGACTGAAATGTACCTCAGGCATTTGAAAGAAGGACAGAGTCCAGCCAGTAGAGGTCAAGAGGCGGGGACATAATCCACCTTCAACTCAAGACGTGCTGCAAAAACAATTCAACGTAGCAAAGTGCGTCAAGGTAACAAAATTAAAAAAAAAAACAAGCTAATGACTAGTTAATTTTCAATAGGTACAAAATATGATTTAAAAGAAAATTTTTATATCCTAAAATGTCTAAAAATTTTAAAAAATGCTTACTAGAAGGACAAACAACGCTTCTCCTCTCCTCATATGTAATGAATTGGCGAGTAAGTCGTTCTGTTCAAAATTATGTTTATCACTTATATATTGAAAAGATCCTATTTGACAGTCCGCCTATTCAGATGATAAGAGGACAGGTCTGTTTCCAATCAAAATACCAGATCTAGCTAACACAGCGGGATTACGCTATCTAAAATCTACCAGGTGTGTAAGAGAATTAATGTTAGTTCCTTAAGCTAAAACGTGAAATAAAATTCTACAAAATATGCATACAAATTATTTGACTATTTTCAATGAGGTCATCAACAGGAACTTGGTCAGGACGATCGCGTTTCGACCGCTTCATCCTGGACGCTCAAACCCGACTAAGCGCGGTCCTGTACATTTAAGATGCACAGCCTCAAAAGTTATATTTATAATAGGGAAAGATTAGCATCTATCAAAAAAAAATAGAGTCACTATTGACTGAAATGTACCTCAGGCATTTGAAAGAAGGACAGAGTCCAGCCAGTAGAGGTCAAGAGGCGGGGACATAATCCACCTTCAACTCAAGACGTGCTGCAAAAACAATTCAACGTAGCAAAGTGCGTCAAGGTAACAAAATTAAAAAAAAAACAAGCTAATGACTAGTTAATTTTCAATAGGTACAAAATATGATTTAAGAGAAAATTTTTATATCCTAAAATGTCTAAAAATTTTAAAAAATGCTTACTAGAAGGACAAACAACGCTTCTCCTCTCCTCATATGTAATGAATTGGCGAGTAAATCGTTCTGTTCAAAATTATGTTTATCACTTATATAATGAAAAGATCCTATTTGACAGTCCGCCTATTCAGATGATAAGAGGACAGGTCTGTTTCCAATCAAAATACCAGATCTAGCTAACACAGCGGGATTACGCTATCTAAAATCTACCAGGTGTGTAAGAGAATTAATGTTAGTTCCTTAAGCTAAAACGTGAAATAAAATTCTACAAAATATGCATACAAATTATTTGACTATTTTCAATGAGGTCATCAACAGGAACTTGGTCAGGACGATCGCGTTTCGACCGCTTCATCCTGGACGCTCAAACCCGACTAAGCGCGGTCCTGTACATTTAAGATGCACAGCCTCAAAAGTTATATTTATAATAGGGAAAGATTAGCATCTATCAAAAAAAAATAGAGTCACTATTGACTGAAATGTACCTCAGGCATTTGAAAGAAGGACAGAGTCCAGCCAGTAGAGGTCAAGAGGCGGGAACATAATAGCATTTATTGGGATAACGAATGTACTTGTAGGACTTAATTTAAACGCCTGATAAAATTTCATTGGCGCAGACCATGCCAATGGGGCGAAGTTTAATTACGAGATCGGTAGTGACTTTGAATGCCTACCGGTAGGCTACCCTGGGATGTGGATATTTTCGGTTTTGCGGCATTGACAAATCAGCAATCAGCGATATATTGTAATCAGTCGAGATATGTGATGTTTTGTGATAGAACTATAAGTTTGTACGTAATGTCATATGGTGAAAACGTTTTGACGCTTCCATTAATAATTATAGTCGCCTAAATATTTCTGTGGTTCCTTGCTGAACTTTTAGAACAGTAGAACATTTCGTGCAAGAGGCGCCAACTTCGCTCATTTCGAAGAACAGTTCCAAAGAGCTCGGAGGGCTCAAACTGTCTCTGTCCGCCCGTTCGACGACATTTATGGTTGTAGTTGCGGTTGGTGTCCCTTGTTGGGAGCTCTGGCCACTACAGGTGCTCTTAGCGCTGGTTAAAAAAATATTCTTTCTTTATTCCTGTGTGTGGTTATATGGCTGTGATCTCGTGTAACTCCAACATAAAAGTGAGACATTTTCTTCATCAATGACTTATACACGATTACTATGACGCTGCATAAAATCCACAAACTGGAATTGTCGGGTGACTATTGTCTGAGTGACTGAGCGCAAAGATGCGGCGAGCATTAGTCTCATCGTTTTGATAGTCAACAATATTGACACACGCGTTTTCAAGGCGCCATTCGGTCGGTCGGTACGGTGAGACCACAGACGAGAGTAAGAGGGTAATTCTATAACCAATCCCTGTTCTAATTGAACAAGGTTGTCTTCTACCGGCTACATGAGTGTTGTAAAGAAAAACGAAAATATGCACTTGTAGAAGTATTAATCAAACTTCTTCTCCTATTGTCTGCGTTCGAGGTTGAAGGAGCAAAATAGAGCGAGATTGACGGAGCACAATGATTAATTAAAAGCCACTAAGTCAGTATGATTCTGTGTGATGACAACCATAGAGTAAGGATATATAGGTAGAGTGTCGACTCAAAAAGTGTCTGTATACAGTGAAAATGTTTATATACAGTTTTTACGGTGATTACGTTCCTGTGGTCCAAAAAATTATTTGAACAGTTTTTAAAAAGCTAAATTTTTGAAAATTTATATACTACCGACATGAAGCCCCTTAATAAGTAGTATGAAACACTGAGATATCATGTTTTTAGCTTCATTTTCAGCGGCATATGATTTTATGATTCACAAGGCGTCATTTCTTGAATCTGAGTGGCGATGTGTGGACCCATAAGCATCTTTTAAAGTTAATAATGATCAGTTTCTATGATTATGATGCTTTGTTCTTTCAGTGGTAAGTAGTTTGTGATGTGATCTTGCTTCAGAAAATAATCTAATTACAATAAAACTTAGCTTTTAGTAATGGCAACCCATCGAATTGATAATTTAGCATACTGTATTACCTCTCCCAGTTGTCATGACATGGAGGATGTGTGAAAAACTATTCCTTATTCTGTATTGCCATCATTATCATTCAAAGTCGTCTACATTTCTCCAAACGTGTAAAAACTGCATATCTCACAGGTGGTACTGGGTCTCGACCTGGCATCGACTCATGTTCATTTAATGAAATCGAAACTGTATACATATTTGGGATTTAATAAATGCTGAGTTGGCACTCTACCTAATATACTTCCTCTATGGTTTTGCTCTTAGAGTGACAGTTTGTGATGTGATCACGCTTCAGAAAATGATCTTATTATATATAATAAAGCTGAGCTTTTAGTGAACCTATCGAATTGCTAATTTAACAAACTATTGCCTCTCCAAATTGACGTAAGATGGAGGATTTGTGGAAAACTATTCCTTATTTTGTATTGCCATCAGTATCAGTCAGATTCGTTTCTCCAAATGTGTAAAAACTGCATATCTCACATTGGTACAGGGTCTCGACCTGGCATCGACTCATGTTCATTTAATGAAATCGACACTGTATGCACATTTGGGATTCAATAAATGCTGAGTTACCACTCTACCTAATATACTTATGTTATGACGACAACGATCCAACCGAATCGCGAATCGCTTTAAAATATCAAACAGTCCGATTCGAAAATGAAGTTCCGAGTATTCGGATAATCGGACTATTTGGTCCGATTATCCGATTGCCCACCTCTGATCATAATACAAATGTAGCATCATTACATCAGAAAAGATCTTATGTAAGTATACAACACACCAAATGCAGATTATTGAACATTTAGAAGAGCACATAATATGAAGATGAGGATTGTATCTATATGTCCTTGTAAGTAGTAAGCAAAACTCCACTTCTGGACCGCGCAAGATGGCGGCCATCGCTGCGTCCCCCCCCCTCTGGCACGGCAGAGTGTCGTGGTCGGCCGCCGTGGTGCTTCGTGTCTGAGTCCCCCCCCCCTCTGGAACGACAGAGGTTGTGGTCTGTCGTGGTGTGCCGGCCGGGTGGGTCCACGTTCACAACATGTTCGCTGACGTCCCCCCCCCTCTGCAACAACAGAGTGTGAGACTCGGGTGCGTTGGTCCGACCGCCTGGTTGACGTGGGCGACCGTCTAGGTTGACGTGGGCGACCGCCAGGATTAGTCTTGAGGCTATAGTGTGTGATGTTTTTGGTGTGTAGCGCCCAAACGAAGCATCGGATGAGAAAACGGAGGCCAGATTCGGAATCTACGTGAAATTTTGGGTTAGGAAGGATGTTTCCAGCGAAATCGGAGAGAAAAAATTTTCGGCTGACGTCCCCCCCCCCTGGACAGCTTGCTTCCAGTGGACGGATTTTGTCGTGCGATAGCTCGTTTGAAAGCTAAGAGTGAGACAAATTCAGTGAAAGAATCGGCTTGTTCGTATCTGCCTTCGTTTACATGTGAGACGCCATTTAAGATTTTGGGACATTGGTGAAAAACGACAGAGTTAGAATTTGGGACGTTTTGGGCTGTAGCTTCAAAACGAACTATCGGATTGGTAAACGGATGCCAGATTTGGAATCAACTTGATGTTATTGTCCAATGAGGATCATCATCCAATGAGAATCAAGCATTTCTTTATAAATAGCGAGCCTTCCACAGTGAGAATCATTCCATCGTTGAATCACACGAGTGACGGACGCACATTTTCTCTCTCTAGTTCCCTGTTCTATTATCCAACTAAAATGGTAAGTCGCTACTTCCCTCCCTCTCCTCCCTTGAACGTAAACTTAATACAATCTTTTTTCATTTTCAGGCATCTACTCCATCTGCTGCACTAGTAGGACAAAATGGCGGTCAAACGTTACAAGGTTCGCTACGGTCAGATCATCTACAACTGAGGCCAGTGGAAGAAACATCCAAGGTACATAATCCTACACCGCTACAGCGTAAATTTAAACAAGCCTTGCGTTATGATGATCATAGCGTAGTACTCCAAACGGGAATGCTCCCTTCCACGGATGTCAAGATAATGCACAATCAGTATGGGGACTACATACTGATCCCCGTGAGTCCGTACATTCGCCACCAACTTGATATTATTGAGTACGTGACATTAAATATGGACATTCCTACTCCTCTTGCTCAAGAGTGGAAGGCGAGAGATGACAAGGATACTCCCTATAGAAAGATTTGGGATGGTAATCACATTTGCCTACCGGTATCACATTGGTGTACTTACTATAAGAAGGAGGGAGATCATTCAATACCCATCAGATGTGATGAGCTCGGAGAAGGTACTTGGGATATCCTTTTCAAAGTGAATGGGCTATATTATGGTCGACACAAGGATAATAAAATAGCCTCTCTCTCCATGCATATGGAATCCATCCTATATATTCCGAAACCACCCAACGTGGACGACATAATTGATCAAATCCTTAACAGCAGTGGTACGAAGCGCAAGTCGGAGAAGAATGCTACATCAAAACGCAAATCAAAGAAGGAGAATTGCTAGTCCTTTCCTAACTCTACCCTATGACAATTCGCTTATGTGCTTTGAGTGTCGTAGACGTGGTCTTATTAGATACATTTTACTTCTTCGTTGCCATCATATCATTTGTGTATTTTGTCGTGAAAAGCATCGATGTAATTCTTCATTTTGTAATATGTTATAGAACGTTTCCTTAGATGTGTAAATTTCCGTTTTAGGCTTCTATCATCATTTTTATGGATTGTGAGGGTGAACCTGTACAGGAGCTCAGTGCTATTGCTATGAACAATTGGACATATCAGATTGTTAGTGTCTATCATCAACATGCCAACTGCGATCCCAATGTTGATCAATGGGCGAGAAAACACATTCATGGACTTAATCTGAAATATTTGCAAGACTATGGCTTTTCTTGTGAGAGTGCTCTTCTTATTGACTTTAAACGATGGTTAGCTGCTTTCAATGTTATACGCATCTTTTGTAATAATCCTGGTAAGGAGAGGAAAGTATTTCCCAATCTAATCATTGATGATATTTTGCTCCCACCTTGGGATAGTAGAGTGAATCAACATTATCATGAAGTCACAAAACGTTTTAAGGATTTGTGTGTTCCTATTTTGTCTGTTCGTTGTAGTAGCTACGTTCATAACCAATGCTTCTTTCCTCCTTACCTCAACACTGCCAAAGTCCTGTATGGTTATCATTGCTCGCTGTATGATAGTTACCAGCTGTATCTATTTTATCTCTTTCAAACCATTGATTTATAATGCATGCTTGTTACCATTATTCAATAAATGTTACTATGAGAAGAGTTGTTGTTTTCATGCAATGGATGGGTTAGATAAAGGGCGATCATGTCTTTCTCAAACGACTGCGGAACATTACGTTTTCATAGGCAAAGTTTAAAAGGAGCTGTTCAAGATTATGTGATAAAATTTCATAAAGATGAGACCGACATCGAAGCAGTGGTCGATGATGCTAGCACTCTATTTCTAGAGTTAATGAATACATTCTCTGATAGCATTATCATGGCGCGATTAGTTGCGAAAATTAAGTTTAGTCATTTTGGAAAGGAAGAGGTGGAAAGTCGCTCTTTCCATTTTGCTTCTTATTCAATGGAAGTGGTAGATCACCCCCAAGAATTTTTTAAAAGACATATGATAAAAATTGCTGAACGTCTTAACGCATTTAACCATCATGGTAGCAGTCTAGTGATTGAAGCGATTTCAGATATTCACATTCAACTTTCCATAAAGAAAAATTGAAAATGCAGTGGTACTTGATTGTAGCACAACTGGTTTTCGAGCTATGTCTGCTCACTCTCGAAGTATATTCCTTCTGTACATGCGTCTATTATTTAGAAAAGGCTAGCAAATTCATATCTTCAAAAAGACTTGCTATAGACATCAGTAACGGTGAAACTATGTGTTGCGATGTATGTAAGCGAAAGGATGGAAATGAAAAGCGCATCTTCAAGAGATGTAAGCATGCTTTTTGTCAACGCTGTTTCATACGTAATTGCATTCAACTTTGCCAATGTAACCACTGTGACATTGCTCATTTCGAGTGTCACTTATGTCGCAATAGTTAGTACCTATGCAAATGTGGTAAAGATAGGTTTTAGCAAAGACTAACACGGAAAATGGCGAAACGTAAAATGACGAAACGTAAAAGTCAAAAGTTTTCTTCAGCCATTCAAGCTCTCCGACGAATGAAAGCAAATCAGCGATACAATGCTATACGACATGCTAACGATAAATTCATTTGTGAAATTATTTCTCATGTGAGGAAGTTGAGGACGAAGAAATTAGCGCCAAAACAACGAAAGTTACTTAAGCGATATGCTACGAAATTGCGTTTCATCTCCAATCCTAAAGTCGCCCTTCAAAGAAAGAGGAAAACTCTAACACAAAAGGGCGGTTTCCTTTCAGCAATACTTCCAATGATAGCTCCTGCCGTGGGCAACCTATTGGGAAATATCTTTGGCTCTAAGCGTTAATTATGCAAATGTTGAGTCTCAAAGTAATAAAATGGATTTCAGACTTCAATGTGATAAAGTTCTGACTGTATCAGGTCCATCTCATGCAGGTAAAACTGTTTTCACGCTGAATTTATTGGATAAAAGAAGGGAGTTGTTTAAGGAACCTATCAATCGAGTGATTTGGTGTTATGGTATTTATCAACCGTCGCTGTTTCAGGAATTGCAAAGTCGCAACTTTATTCGACATGAAGGAATTATTCCAGTGGATAAACTTCAGTCTAATGATGTTGTTGTATTGGATGATTTATTAAAAGAAAGTAAGAATTCAAAAGATGTTACAGATATGTTCACTCGCGCAGCACACCATAAAAGGTGTTTTATCATCTATATTACACAAAATTTGTTTCCTGATGGAAAAGAAGCTCGTACACGAAACCTGAATACACACTATTATGCTATTTTCAAGAATCCGCGAGATAAAAGTCAATTTGAAATTTTAGCGCGACAAGTTGCACCCAGAGGATCAAAAGCCTTAATTGAAATTTTTCAAGCAGCTACTGAAAAACCATACGGTTACTTATTCATTGACTTTACGCAAGAGTGTCCGGAAGAATTTAGATTTCGAAGTGATATTTTGAAAACTCCCATGATTATCTACAAACTATGAGTTCTTATTCTCGCATGATTGTTATTCCTCAGGATGAATATGTACAATTGACTGCCATGCAGCAAGTAAAGCAACCTCTTGCAAATCAAATGTATAGGAAAGAAATAGATTATCAGCAAAATGTTCACATCAAAGATCCACATCGTGCTGTATTATTACAATCGGAAACTGTTGAGCAATTGAAAAACTTGAAGAATAAGATGCGTGACTCTGTATCGACTGCTACACCTTTAGCATCTCGCGCACATGCCATATCTCTTTTCAACAGTATTGAACCCCATCTCAATGTAAATGATAGAGGAGAAATCATTACAGATGAAAATAAAGTGATTGATGCTTCACGTTATGAAGACTTGATTCAGTATGCGACACGTAGAAAGCGCCGTCAGGGCTATGTTCCACCTGGTTGGTCATACTTTCTTAAACTATTGAAAAAGCATAATGTGCCAAAATTTGCTTTAAATAATGAGACATTGAAAGAACTTGATTCAACAGTGGCTACTACTCCAATGCTTCAGGCGATGAAAATGCCAACAAATTGGTTTAAGACGTCACCTGCTACATCCCCTCCCACACTCACTAAGCAAACAAGGGGAAGAACTCGACGTAGATCTGTATCGCCACTAAAACTGGTAAAAGGAAAACGTAAAACAGCTCCTCCTAGGAAATACATGTTCTCAGACTATTAATATGAAGCAGATGTGTTGCTTGCCATGTAATGAGCCGCCAGAGGTGAATGTCGTTGTCACTTGCACTTGCTGCGCCAGCTCTCATAATGAAACCCCTAAGCAATGTGAACACGATCGCAAAACCGCTAAAGCTAAATGCTGCAGTTGTTGTAAATGTAGAAAGGCAAGAAAGAAAAAAGATGAGAAGGAGGAAAAAGAGTCAGCCGTCATCGACTGAACGTTTGAAGTCAATCTATTATGATGTAAAACATCCGGCAGGATTTGCATCTATCAAGAAATTATCAAAAGCGAGTGGTCTTCCACAATCACAAGTGAAACGATGGTTAAAGGGTCAGGCTACCTATACACTCCACAAACAAGCGAAAAAGAAGTACCGCACCCGCCATTATATTGTTCATGACATCGATGAACAGTGGCAAGCAGATTTGTGCGATGTTGCCTCCATTTCAAAACATAACTCGGGCAATAATTTTATTTTAACCGTCATTGATATTTTCTCGCGTTATGCGTGGGCTCAACCTTTAAAACTAAAGAAGGGAAAGGAGTAGCAAAAGCATTCCAAACAATTTTTCGAGAAGGTCGCATTCCAAAAAGAATTCAGAGTGATCAAGGAAAAGAGTTTGAAAATCAGCATGTGACAAGATTATTTGAGAGGCATGACATTGAGTTGTTTAGTGTAAAGAGCGCTTATAAAGCTGCACTCGTTGAACGTTTTAATCGCACATTAAAAAATCGTTTGTGGCGACATTTTACTGCCAACTTGACACAAAATTGGACAAAGGTTCTACAAGATACACTCCATGCCTACAATCACTCTATCCATCGTTCTATTGGACTCAGACCAGTAGATGTAAATGCTGACAATGTAGATAAAGTGCGCGAATCATTCCAACGTAAACGCACTCATGTGAAAAGTGATGTGAAAATTGGCGATAAAGTTCGTATCTCAAAAGTGAAAAGTGTTTTTGCTAAAGGGTACCTCCCGAATTGGACAGAGGAGGTATTTACAGTATCAAGGATTAATCAAAAAGACTCTCCGACCACCTACAAGTTGAAAGATTACGATAATGAAGAAATTGAGGGTAGCTTTTACCGCGATGAGATTGAGGTAGTCACTGAAAGTGAAACATATTTGGTAGAGAAAATCATTCGATGTAAAAAACGGCAAGGTGAAGAATGGTGTCTTGTTAAATGGACTGGTTATCCTTCAAGTATGAACTCTTGGATGCGTCGTGCCGACATCTTTCATCTAAGTGATCGACAGTGATTCATGCAAAGTTGTAACTAACAATGTTTAGGGTTTGAGCTATGAATCCAACTGCCTCATTTTATTCACGACCCTCCTACGTAAGTGGTGGAGGACAAATTTACATCGGTGCTCGCCGCCAACGTGGAGGTAGCATACTTGGTGCACTGAAATCTGTTGTAGCACCTCTCATATCCAATGTCGGTAGATCTTTAAAACGAAATGTTTTAAGTAATGCCGTTGGCTTTGCTGGTGATGTTGCTAGTGATCTTTCCAGAGGTAGAAGTTTTAAGAGCAGTTTGTTGAATCGTGGGAAGGAACGCGGTTTAAAAACATTGAAGCAGACCATTGCTGGTGTTACTCAAGGAAAGAAATCACCTAAACGAATGAGAAAAGGAAGGAGGAAACATCGCGGAGCTGGTAAGGTGCGATCTTCAGTCAAAAGGCATTCACGCAAACGTCGCAGAGGCTCTAATCATTCATCAGGCGCTAAACGACGACGCTGCTATAACTTCTAATCATGGAGTGTAAAACTTCCGGTTTTTGTTTGTTCGATCAACAAGCCATACAGACAGATATTCTTAGTTCAAGTATTGTAGATTATCATCCTCGAACAGCTGAGAATGCTGGCCCCATTGAATTTGTTATTCCTGGTGGTAGTGATGACTACATAGATTTGAGTTATGCGATGCTTGATTTGAGGTTTAGAATTCAGCAAGCAGATGGAACTGCTATTGACGATGCACATAAAGTTGGACTGAACAATTTACCATTGACTACATTACTTCGCGATGTTTCTCTAACGATTGGAGAGCAGCAGGTGGAAGGTGGTCAAAGCGATTATCCCTATAAATCATATTTCAATCATGTATCACAGTTTCATCCAGCAGCACAAAAAAGTCATATGGAAGCCATGGGATGGTACAGAGATGAAGCAGGAAAATTTGATGTTGAAACAAACAGTGGCTTTGTAAAGCGATCTGCTATGATTAAAGATAGTAGAGTATGTCAGCTATATGGTCCGCTGAATTTAGACTTCTTTAGACAGTCAAAGTTTTTACTCTGTAATACCAGCATGCGACTCAAGCTGACATTGAATAAGCCTGAATTTGCGCTGAATGCATTTGCTAAAGTTGACAATTTTAGAATTCATGTGGAAGATATTGCACTTTACATTCGTCGAGTAGTACCGAATCCAAGTGTCATTAGAGGGCATGCTGAAGGTCTTAACCGCCAAAATGCCATTTACCCCGTTCAGCATACAAAGCTTCTCACCTTTACAATTCCGAAAGATCAAAAGAGTTTCATGAAAGATGGCCTCTTTCCATCGGAAGCACCGAAGCTCCTCATGGTGGCAATGGTTGAAAATGATGCATTTAATGGTAATATAAAGAAGAATCCTTTCAATTTTAAACACAATCAGTTAAGTGAAATTGCTTTACGTGTAAATGGTGTGAGTCATCCTGGTCCACCCTACAAACCAGATTTTGCTTCGGATCAATTTATGCGCAGTTATGTTGATTTTATGGATGTCTTTGGCTTTTACAATACGGATGATACCAACGGACTGACTATGAAAGAGTTTAAGAGTGGATATACTATTTATGCATTTGATTTGACTGCTGACAGCGATATTAGTGCACCCTATCGTCAAGCGAACGTGCCTCATAATATTCGTTTGGATTTGACGTTCAAAAGAACACTACCTGAGACGATCAATGTATTAATTTATGCAGTCTTCGATTCAAATATTGAAATTACAAAGTATCGTGACGTGATTCTTCAGTATAATCGTTAATGAGTTGGTTGACTGCTGACGATATTAAGACTAAAGTGCAGCGTAATGCAGACGAAGCGACGTTGAAAGCTTTCGATAATGTCTATTCACTCGATACCTTACCACCTGCAGTAAATCACTATCCCATCTTTATTGTGCTAAACACTCATTCTCAGAATTTAGGCGGTGAGCATTGGAAAGCGATCTTTATTGGAGAAGACCGACGTGGTGAACTATTTGACTCTCTTGCTCAACCTCCAAATATACCAACACAGCAGTGGTTGAGAAAACATACGCGTCAATATCAGCGAAATGAACGCATACTACAACATCCACTTTCATCAACGTGTGGTGCTTTTGTACTGTACTTCATCTTAAAACGTTTACATGTATCTCGATTTCCATCTGTTATTCAAAACTTTTCATGTAATCCATCCTCTAATGAAAAAATGATTTGTAAGTTCTATCATGATTTGAAATAAAAACATCATGTTGGAAAAATTGTTTTTTATTTTACAATCCGCTGGGTACGTACATACTCAATGAGATAGTCTAGGATCACATTTGCTTGTACATGAGATTTTAGTCCAGTAATGATCACTTTACTATTATGAAAGATTGCCACATGCACAGGTAACCAACAACTAATGAGAGCTGCAGGAAAAAGTTCGGGTTCATAACACAAACTATAACTGCTGGTACGAATCTTCAAAAATGATAGACTGTCACTCAATTGAGTAGAGATCACCATATTGTCCACAGTCAGATTCGACATCACACACCTCTCCCTCTTCCATATCCGACGTAGTAGTCTTTGTAGCTCTAAGCGCATTGACTGCGCCGATGAATGAGAAAGGGCGCCGAGAATCTGTACAGTCCCATTTGGGAAGAGTTGAAGATTCCGTGAATTGTTCATCTTCACCACTAACATTTGAGGACGGCCCGGGTAATACTTGCTGTTTGGAAGCTGTTGGTGTAATGTTGTGAGATCGATTTTGGTGTAGAGTCTGAAGCGACGGAGAATGTTGACGATGGTGTAGCGATGGCGCTTCATGATGAAAGAATGAGTAAATTGAGCGATGTACCTTCCTTTTATACTTTTCCCAACTACCTTGATGAAATGTGAAGTTAGTATGAAGTTGGGAATGATAGAGTTGAATTCGCCGATTGTTGACGCGCAGCCAGATGCGATTTCCAATACGTGAATGTCTTTTCATATAGAAGTATTTCAAGTCCTTCATGATATGATGTAGAGATTGAAAATGACGATAAGATAAAGCAAACTCTCTTCTCACATTTCCAGTTGAATCTTTGAAATAGACGTTTCGATCATGATCCGTTTCAATACGTTGTAGGGAATCTAATTTCCAACTCATGATGTGTAGTAGTCATGCCTGATTAAGATTTGCATAGTAGGGCGATGAACTCACGACGAATAAATGTCATGATGGAGCGATGTATATATCTTCTATACTTCTCCCAATTGTATTTGCGAAATGAGAAACAGTTTGCGGAATGAGAATGGTAGATTTGAATTTCATTTCTGTAATGTTGAAGCCAAACTTGATCACCCAAGGAGATGAATCTTAATGTTTCAAAATATTCCAAATCCCTCATGATATCATTGAGGTTGACAAATTGTCGCCATGTTAATGTAATTCCTCTTGATGTATGACCATGAGAATTTTTGAAATGTACGTTTCCATCACGATCAACTCTGATATATTGTAGAGAGTCCAAAATCCAAGTCTTCATGATGTTATGCAAAGTTGCAGATTAGCAATATAAAAATGTCGTTTTATCATATTTTGCTTAGCAATGCGGCTACAAAGAGATTTACTAGTAATCGAGCTGCACTCTTTTCTACTCCCATTGATCATGCACAACAGCTAAATGGGAATTGGGAAGTGGGTGTCACTCAACTTGTTTATAGCAACTGTGTCTATACTTTTGATCATGAGGTGATGACTATTAATATGAGGCGTACAGCTGCTTATCAATGTGAAAAGGGGTGCCGAGTATACATTCCACAGTGGCCAAAGAAAGATCTCTTATCATGTAAAAAGTTTATATATGATTTCTTGAATAGAGCGTGTAAACATATTGTCCAATTTACTCCGCACAATGATGATTATAATTATGTACATCATGTAGTTGAGAAAGATTGGATTGTTGGTTTAAGTCCAAATTTAAGAAATGATTTAGGCTACCTCGCTAGCGCCTTGACAAGCTATGATAATTTTAACGTTAATTACCACATAAGTGCTCATAAACAGTTAATATATCGAGAGGAAGCTTATTATGTAGATCTTATTCCAAGAAATGAGAAGACGTTGGTGAAGAAGATTGTGATTAAGCCAAGAAAGACAAACATGACTCCTGAAACATTATCGAAGAAATTTAATTATCTCCTTCGAGTTGATGGCAAGCAAGTGGCAACATTGACTTATATTAAATCATCTAATCATATTGCAATAAGTAAATTAAATGATGATGATCTAGTATTAGTTTGTTCAAAAGATTTTCATCAGTTCTTACGACATCGTTCTGCAGCTGTTCATGGAAAATTTGATATGCAACATTTACCATGTGAAAGGTCAAATCAATTTGATACAGAATGGACCGTATCTTTATACAGAAAGTGTGTAGAGCCTTTAGGTGGTATCTTACATGAAACAAGAGTGTTGATGCCTCGCATTATTACTTCAGTTAAATTGGTTGTAGATTATTTAAATGAAGTGATTAATGACCAACATATTTCATTTTCTGAAAAAGAAGGTACTTTGTCTCTCACTATAAGTGGAAAAGGTATTGAACTAATTATGGATAAAACTCTAATGGACATTTTGGGTTTTGACCAAAATATCTTTAAAAGTGGTACTGTAACCAAAGCTAGCGCAGACATGTCGCTATCGCGTCGTATTAACTATTTTCAGATATATTCCAATATTGGTGAAGATGTACGTGTGGGAGATGTTGAAGCTCCATTGCTAGCAATGATACCATACCAGCCAAAAAGCTGCAGTATTTTATCTGAGCATACTTTCAAGAAAGTGCATTATACAAAGCTGAAATCAAACTACATCCCACAAATTGATATTGCCATTTATGACGATGCTGGTGCGTTGATTCCTTTTCATAAAGATGCTGTGACAAGTATCACACTCCATTTCCGAATGAAGAGTTAATGCAAACGTATGCTAATATATTTTTCCAATGTGAATAATATGGAAAGTGAAAATAAGGACTCGTTTCTAATCTACTTGCCCAGTAATGCTTCTATGAATAAATTTCCCAAAAATAAACCATCAGACTATCGAGTAGAATTAAATCGGCCACTGCATTTAGAAGGTGAATGGGAGGTTGGCGTTTCTAGTATTTGCTATGATAGCAATATTCAGAATGTGAATGATTTGGAAGAAATGATATTGACTCCTCACACCCATGATGGAATAACGATGAATAATGCATTTCAGTTCCCATACAATTTAACGTCAGATGGAAAGTGGAACTATGAATGGATTCAGATAAAATCAGATTCTTATGAGCCATTTGGGAATGAGAAAATTATTAAGGCATTCAACAGTGGTAATACTTCCATCATGAAGAATAAAAATAAGAAAGCTTATGAGTTTACTATCTATCATTGGAGTGGGAGACAGTTCCTCCGCTTTCATTCTTTTACTAAAGGTCTTACGCTGAGGTTGGATAGTGAATTCTATCCACATCTTGGTTTTGGTCATGGACTACATCTAACGTCAATTGCTACTGCAAATGTTAAAAAAGTTTATTCAAATCGAATCAACAAATTTCATTATAGATTTAAAATATTTGATGAAGATGTTGTAGAATGCGAAGAACGCATCATTTTGAAAAAGCGTGGTGTTCAACCTTTATCACTTATTGAGTTAGTAAAACGATGGAATGAGACTGTGGGTAAGACGTATGGAGAGAAAATTATGGCGGACAAAAATAAGTTGGTTATTCAGAAATATAATGACAAACTTACAGTTTATTTCTCTCCAACCTTGCGTCATTTTGTAAGACATTATACGCCTATTATTGGAAGCGGTGTGGTGTATGCTTCTCATGAATATCACACTAAAGCTGATTCAGTTAATGATGAATGGTGGGTGGACATCTATGGCGATCGCATCAAGAAAATTTACCAGTCTTATGAAGAATCTAAAGTTGCTATCAATATAATGCCGCGTCTATATCATACAGTTGAAAGCTTCATTCATGTAGTAAATCCTTATATACAACAGAAGTTGAAGCATGTGATGAAAAGTAAATATGATGCAAAGACACACCACATTTCGTTTTCAATTGAAAATCAACGCGTTGTTCTGAAACTGGGTGATGACATTCAATGTCAATTGAGTAAAAATTTGAAAAAACTCTTTGGCTTTTCAATGCTACAAACAGTGTTTGCTGCTGCGCATACGATTGGTATAGAAACACCAATGACACTTGATAAACATGAACAGCACCTTTACATTCAAAGTGATTTGATTTTACCTATTTCTGTTGGCGAGAAAAAAGAATACATTTTACGTGATTTCATTCATGATAAAGACGCTTCATATGGAATAGTCGAGAAGATGTTTGAATCTATTTTCTATCATCCCGTCATCAAACAAACTATACCCTCTATTGCTATCAAAATTACCAATGGTTTACAAGAGTGCATCCACGTGAAAGATACTAAATCCCTCGTAACTTAAGTGTTTCGGAAAACAAAGTGAAGTCATTGTGATATGTTTATTGAAATAAAAATATGTATATGAAAAAGTCTTTTCACAGATATAGGGGAATGGGCTGACTGTAGGCATATATTCACAAGGAAGAAACGATCTCATGCGATACATAAAACAACCATGTATATCTACAAAAAGCAACATCAAAATACTGAGTTAAAGTTGATTATGTCAATACATCTCCTGAATGTGGTAGCGTGAGTTTTATTCTTTTGGGTGGAGGTATGTTTGTGTCAGGATGTCCATGTGGAAGAGATGTGTTATGTCCTATCCAACACCTCTTATCCTCCCATGCTGAAAGTGCTCGTTTCTTGAACGTGTACGTTTTCACAGTATGAACTTGAGATTTTAAGATTGTCATATTGACAAACGTTATAGTTTTATTTTTATAGGCCTTCTTATAGGACCGATGTTTCATTTTATGAACAATGGATTTTGATATACCTTTAGCACGCTTAATACTATCTGCACATTCTTTTAGTTTCATGGAATACATTTTAGGACGGAGGAGAATCATTTCATCTATTTCCTTTCCTGCTGTTTCATCCTTAAAACAACCAAGTTTGGCTTTATTCTGTATGGAATAGAGTGGATGAGTGGGATATAATGTAGTTAGATGTGTCGAAATATTTTTCTAATGACTTGCCTACTTCATTAAAATTTAAATCTTTTTGAGTGGTAATTCCTAAAAAGAAACTATCTGTATTACCACCCAGCAAGCGAACCTCTTTTACGAGAGGGCATGGTTTTAATATTTTGTAGAAGAGTTGATACATTTCAAGCTTGGAATAATCTAAAACGGCTTGCCCAATATAGATGGGTTTGCACAACTCAACTTCTGATTTAATCATTTTAACACCTACAAGATCCTCATCGATGATGTCTCTATCAATGAAAAGAGGTGATGAGGTCAATTTGTGATATTTTTGTTCATCAACGACTAGTTTGTAATTCATACGTTTTCTAACATCCTCCATGGTCTTTCCGAATAGACTGTTATTCTTATATTTATAAAAATCCTTTTCAAAATTATTTTGGGCGAGTGCACGTTTTTGACTGTTACTATCTATGTAGGGTTTGAGGAAGGCTTTCTGTCTAAATTTGATAATGCGGTGAACTGACTTTAGAAGCATGCCCATTTCTAAATAGAATTTTAATATGCAGAAGTGTACGAGATAATTTTTCTTATCATATTGGGTGAGTAAAAGTTTGCGGCATGGTTTGTACCTTGGCTGTCCACACTCTGTTAAGTTATTATGAAATTGTGACATGAATGGTGAAAACATATCTTCAGTCACTTCGCCAGATTCAGGTGCAAGTGGGAAATCAGCAGTTTTATTTTTAATACTATTTGGATAATCAAATCCACTTCAAAATAATATCCCCAATCACCTTCATCTGGAATCTTCAGTATGTTTGAAGGGTTGGAGTAATACTCAAGCTCATTTTGATTTAACCAACTAAACTCGGAATGAGGTAGTGGTTTAGACAGTAAACTACCATATAAATTATTTTGGTCATAGTACTTTAGGTGGATATGATCATCACCTACTGTTTCAGATTTTATATGATGTTTATTTACAAATGTGAGACCACCGCGTATTCCGCGCTCAAATATATTATACATCTCCGGGTCTTGTAAGAGATGAATGGTCTCACCAGTCATTTTAAAGGCTGATTTAAAGGACATGGCTGGTAGACTGACAAAGTGGACAGGATCTAATTTGTCTTCTTCTAATGCCACTCGTCGAAACTCCTGAAAGACATCAGCCAGCAAAATGACATCTAATTCTAAGTAAGCGATCATATAATCGCCAAACGTTTTACAATCAAATTTTAACCATGCCTCTTGAGCATGTTCATAGTCCTCTACTGGACAATCTTCACCCGTCAAATCGTTTTTGAATTTGTCAATGGAAGGAAGGGTTGTTTCATTTAGTTTAGACATTGAGCTAAAATACGCATAAGGAAAGACTCCTTTGCGAGTGATTATTTCATCCGTTAAGTTTGGATAGTGTTTCTTCAAAGTTTGACTATGGGGAAGAAACTTGAGATTACGAACGAGAGAAGCTAGTGACGCTGACATGAATTGAAATGAATCTAAAAATTTTATTTCGAAGAAGACTGTCTTATTTTCTTTAGTTTTATCTACTGGTACTTTTGCTGTCATTGCCATGAATTTTTCTCTCGTTTGTGCTATTACAGTAAACTGCCACGATTTCATCTGGCTCAACCCTCCTTTTATGAGCATATGACTGTCATAGCCCTTAAAGTTATGAAAAATGACGGGTAGTACACGACGTCTCAACCTAAGTGAAAAAATACATTTGGAGCAGAGTGCGTTTCTAAATTTACCAGTGATGTGATCATGATCACGCACTTTCTTAATTTTATCGTCATCAAACGTTTTATGACATTTAGGACAGGATGTGCAACTTTCAAATTTTTGTTTGTCTTCATCTGACATATGTAGTGACTTACGCTGCAATTGGGAATCATATGATTGTTGAAATTTAGCAGCTTTATCGAGAAATTCTAGAAATTTTGAAATGCAATCTTCACCTTGCCAAGTATGCATTTTGTTTTGTCTATTCCTAAAGTGGTCATGCCATACTTCATAGCAGGATATGGCTGCTGGCTTGTGGATGATATCATCAATGTAGCATTCTATGTCTGCGTAAATGACACGCAGGGGACTTAATTCGTCACCATTATCCCTATGTGAAAATATTTTATCTTTGGGCATGCGTTCCATTTGTAATTTACCTCGCTTGCACCATTCATAGTGAGTTTCAAATTTATCTTTACTCCAAAAGGAGCGGATGCAGCGGTCGCATACAAAATGTTCACCTCTTTTAGAGTGCCCCAAGTGAGTGTACAAGCGAGAGATTTTGGGAATACCACAGTAGTGCCATTCCTCGCTATCATCTTGTTTTACTGATAAGAGGTTGACTACACGTTCATAACAAGTTGAACGTGAATTATAGCGGGCACCCTTCAACCCCTTCTCCCACACGTGAACGACAATTTTAATCTTATTATGTTTTTCGAACGTTTCTACATCTTTGATTTTCATGTTGTTACTATCACAACCTTCAAAGTCTAGTTCATCCTCCCACTGTCTATAGCTATAGGTGCGATCTCGATGCGCGTTGATATCATTATAGTGAAGGATGGATAGGACTGCATATTTGAAACACTGTGATTTACAATCAACATTGATGACAGCTTTCTTATTATACAACGTTTTTGGTAGTTTAAATGTGCCTCGAGCTGCATGACTTTCTAATAGGGAAATTTTGAATATGGCTGAGTCCACACCATCAAAAATGAGAGCGCTGTCGCGTTGATTGAATTTATCTACATTTGATTTTAAACATTGAATGTGAAAATTTAGCCAAGACTCGCAGTCTACAACTTCGGTTGCGGAAGAGGAAGGAACATGAAACTGTATTCTCTCCGTCACTTGACCCGTTTGAAAATCTATTTTAATATATTTTAGTTTAAGGTAGATGAGCGCCTTCATTCTAAAATTGTCTAAATTGTTGAAGAGCGCTTCGATAATGTTTGAATTTTGAAGGAGCCACTCAGGAAAATCTACTATTTGAGTATTGGACTCCATGCAGTAGTCGCGTACTAAATTATTATGGGAAACATTAATAAGGGAGATGGTAGAGGTACCGTTGGTGTAGTGATCATTTGCATGCGTGTGTTGAAGTCTGTGCGAAGATCGCTGAAAGTGACTATCAAAAGAAAGAGGGCACAAATCGCAAGGAAAGGAGATGTCATCGTCAGAATCAACTTCACCTCCGGAGATTGACGCCGCTTTGCGTTGACACACACGTTGTTTGATGTGTCGAAGGAGACTGTGCTTCCTTGTAAACATATGTCCGCAGTCGGCACATTCCCACTCGTTGCCTTGTCGCGAGAGTCCTGAGCTGGAACTCACATCACCTGAAAGAGAAATCATTCTTTCATCTCTGTTCAAGTCTCAGTGTATTGTTACAACCTACTTTGACTCAACAACTCTAAACTTTCCTCGAGAAGGGAGGGTGTTGGTGATGAAGTTGATGCCTGAAATTGAGGAAGATGCTATTAGCCACACGTTTGAGGGAGATGAGTGAAGAAATTTTCAACTTACCATTTCAACGAAATTATGTTTAAGCTTGATACTTCAACAAGATAGAGGCTTCACTCAAATAATACGTCTCAAATTTGGAATTCACTTGTACGCCTCAAATAATAACAGAATTCGCTAGACAACCGTTCACTTATGCGTCTCAAAGACAGAGTGAAATGACACGAATGTCACTTTGCTTATATACTCTCATTCTGTTCATTCATTGGATGTTCATTCTGATTGGCTGCTTGTGTATACTTAAGAATTAGAAAAATGTTAAAGTTATCATTATTCAAAGTCAGCATTTCAAAGACAACATGACAAGTCCTCCAACAACACCAAATACCGCATTGGAGTTCTCCTCTCCATGTACATCAGCAAAGGTGCTCGTTACACCAAATGCACCAAGAAAGGTGAAGGTGGAGAAGGTGTACCGACTGGACAATATACGAAAGTTATCATTATCGGAGGAGGATGGAGAGGAGTTGCCCGACCTAACAGGCATACGGTGGAAATATTTACAATATGATGCCGAAGGGGTGATGGAGATGACCAGCAAGTCGCACTTGCATCAAATATGGGAGTGGTACACCCCTAACTCCCAACCGCGAACCGTGGCGGAGTGGGCGTACATTGAGAAAGTGAGGGACGCTGCAGAAGAACGTTTAAAGCAGCTCAACTGTTTTTGTGATCTATGTGAAGCCAGACTCTGGGACGATATTGACGATGAAGACCTTTTGAAATACATGCCATAATAAATGTTTATTTCGTATTATCTTTGCTTTCATACTGACTTACTTGAATGGGGTTTTAGTGAATAATTTAACCATGTATACTTTTTCATTTGGAAATAGTAGCACGCTTAGTTTAACTTGTAAATCTTATAACATTTCATATGGGTGATAATGGTAGATAAAATAGTGTCAAATAAATTAAGATAGCTTACACTTCTGATACAGGGATAGCAATCGACTGCGATCCATGTGTAAAGAGCTTGTTAGACTACGGATGGGCTTAAGTGGATGATTTAACCATGTATACTTTTTCATTTGGAAATAGTAGCACGCTTAGTCTAACTTGTAAATCTTAAAACATTTCATATGGACGATGATGGTAGATGAAATAGTGTCAAATAAATTAAGATAGCTTACACTTCTGATACAGGGATAGCAATCGACTGCGATCCATGTGTAAAGAGCTTGTTAGACTACGGAAGAGAGAAGTGTGTTATGTTGCGTGTGGCGCGTGAGTGTCCTCCCATTTCATTCCATTCATCAATTCGTCTCATTGATAGAGACAGGTAGAACTCATGGTTCTCATAACGTATGCAATGGAAAGTTTTAGGCAACCTTCGACAGTTGGCTAAATGTCGCCCTGGCGCGAATGCATACTACGTTGAGACAGAGGCAATCACTTGCAAACATGACGCAGAGAGGTTTAACAAGATTGACCATTGCCGAATGTCCCTTGCGGTATACATAGCTACGGGTTTCACCGCCGCCCTTTACAGGAACGCCCGTCGAAAGGAAGTATTACACCGAACTTCATTTGCAACGTTCAAGTTGACTGATAGCAGATTCAACTTAATGATAGTATTCGCCAGTCCGAAGACTGCCCAGGGCAAACCGCGAGGAGGTTCTATCATGTCTTGCCCCATGGTGGCCCTTAAGAGAGCCGATGGTTCGTTCTCGGGGACGTGAATTTGACTATTGACTGGAATAGTCAATGGGTATGACGCTTAGGTTGTCGTATACCCTATACCGCCTAAGCCGTGGTGGTGCATCTGACACCTTTCGGATGTGAGTGGTATTTGGAGTCCACACTCCATCCGCCCAAACGATCCTCTTGATCTTCTCCTTCTTCTCATCCTCCTCATCCCACTCGTCGAGGATGACGAACTCGGGAATGCCGTTGTCTTCATCAGTGAAGACGGGAATGTTGTCGGCAGATGTCGCTTCCATCGTGACTTCAAATTGAATGAGAAGCGCTACAATCTTCTAGCTTATATAGGGTTTTCAACAATGAATTGCTCAACAGCGAATCAGAATGCTTCAGGGATAGCAATCGACTGCATAATGTTCAAGTTGACTGATAGCAGATTCAACTTAATGATAGTATTCGCCAGTCCGAAGACTGCCCAGGGCAAACCGCGAGGAGGTTCTATCATGTCTTGCCCCATGGTGGCCCTTAAGAGAGCCGATGGTTCGTTCTCGGGAGTAACGTCATCTTACACCCTACCAATTCTGCTGAGAGAGTCTTTGACTCTCTCTTTGGTAGCACTGTCGACTTCCACACTAACTGGCACATGGCTAAAAAGTGGAATGTAGCGCCATTCCGTTGGATTGACAGCAGTTGCTGTCATCGGATTGCCAATCCGAGCAAGATTATTAAAAACTCTGTCTTGCTCCTCTAGCCTGACAAACTCCTCAAATAAATTTCGCGGCCTTAACTGTGGTCCGCGAGGAGAGCTGACTTGACTGTTCGGCGTCTGCATGATTGAAATGAAATGAAATGAGAGGCAGTGGTTTATATACCCCTCTAACGCGACGCAACGTTCAAGTTGACTGATAGCAGATTCAACTTAATGATAGTATTCGCCAGTCTAAAGACTGCCCAGGGCAAACCGCGTGGAGGTTCTATCATGTCTTGCCCCTAGGTGGCCCTTAAGAGAGCCGATGGTTCGTTCTCGGGAGTGACGTGATGGGGTGGTGAAGGCGGGCAAAGATCTGCAATGAAAATGATATGTATTAGAATAGGATATACTATCTTATTTACTTTTTCACTTACCAAGTTAGTCATCCTTTGGCAGTCTCGCGCGTTTCCGAATCGAGAATTTATGCAGGTGACCGTGCATTCTCAGGCTGGCATGCAGACACTTCTTGCTCGGATGACCATTGTAACATACTATACTTTCGTCGAGGCTTTGATTTACCAATACTTCGCCGGCCAAATGATTATCCCGAATAGGGATGTGAAACTCAAACAAACGATCCTCATTCACACGTTCCCACTCATCCCTCATGCGCTCCAACTTCTCATACGCCTGCCTCTCATCACCCCGCCGAGCCACAGTCCTCTCCAACTCAACATTCCTCGCTCTCAACACACTCATCTCCTTCATCATCTCCTCAAACTTCGCCTCTGCATCTCTCATTCTTCTCTCCGCAGCACTCGCCCTCTTCTCACACTCATCATTCTTCTCTTCCAACTCTCGCGTCTTATTCTTCAAATCAGTCACACAACTCCTCATTCTAATGTTTTCATCCGCCACCTCCTTCGACTTCAGTTCCTTCTTTTTTAACTCATCCAACTCCTTCACAACTTCATCCTTCACTTTCTTCAAACTCTCATACTTATTTACCAACAAATCATGCGCCATCTGCTGCGAAACATGCCTCTACTCTTCATCCTTCAACCACCTCGCCGACTGCACACGAATCCCACCACTCTTCACTTTTGGGGAAGATGAGCTCTTCGGGGGGTCGGTGATGACAATGTTTGACACCTCCGATGACGAAGAGCTCAACTTCCTCACACGCTTCCTCACACGCTCCCTATCTAAATCCACATCATCCTCATCATCACTCTCAAGCACTCTCTTTCGCTCAATCTCACGCTCCAACGACGCAACCGCTCTCGCCAACTCATCATTCTCAACAACATTCTCAACAACATTCTCAACCTTACCCTCTCGCTCGATTGCCAACATTCGCTCCCTCTCTTCCACAATCAACTGCGTAAATCTCAAATCAGTCACTAAACCACCACTACAGTCAGCATGCACTCTGTAGAAACGCGCCTCATCCTCATCACCCTTCAGCACTCTACACTTCACGCACGCAACCCTATTCAAGATAATCATGTGGCCGGTGCCCGCCTTCTTGACGTGAGCCTTGGCGTCCGCACTGCGATTTATACGACCGCACACACACATTTTGATATGGTATTTTCTATTCTTGTCATTAGCCATGCCTGATTTATCGTTAGCTGTAAGATAATGAAATTTGTATAAGTTTGGAATCATGTAGTACAGTCATATTCCTAAAGAGTGTAGTGAGTGGCACTCGATCCCGTCGACAGCCCGATGGCCTTGTACTGATCACTAGGGAAGTGAGAGATCTTCCCCGATACCCGCTCTTTACAGCTGAAGACATCATTGTCACTGCCCCGAAGTGGTAACAGGAACGCCGAGTCAAAGGTAGTGATCAGTAGCTGGGATCTAACCCCTCAAAGCTGCCTTAGACTTAGTTAAATTTCAAATCTGATAGCAGATTTGAACTCAGGATACTTGAAAACCTTAGTCTATATGTTAAAACTTTGAAAAAAGTGAAAATTAAGAATTTTTAAAAAATTCCGCATTTTACTACTCATACTACTTTTAAAAAATTTTATCAGTAGTAAAGACACTATCAAACTCTATCATACAAACTTTGAAGTAAGAAGATAGCTTGCCTACTTCAAAAGATAGAGTCCTTTGAAACACCCGATATCGGGAGCTCAGAGCGACGACCGTCGCTTACCTCGTCTTTCGATGAAGTGATCAGACTTACGTTGTCGGGGGTTTATATATGCTCGGAAGAAAACTTAAAATGGCTCTATCTCCGAAAGTATTCATCGTAGCGACATGCGGTTTGTTGCAAACGATTCGTCTCATCATTCTCTATCATATGACACCTGAACCATTCTCATATGACCACGGGAAGTTGGTCCGTCAGCACATATGCATGTAACATGCCACAAGTGAAAAAATTCCTAAGTGTGAGAGCTCCAGTGTGGTGAAAATTTTGAAAAATTTAAAACTTCCGAATTTCGACCTGGGACCTTTACCAAAACATTTTTCATCAAATTTCACTGACCTCCCCCCCTCCCCCCCTCATTCACAGAAATTTGATGAAAAATGTTTTGGTGACGGTCCCAGGTCGAAATTCCACACTTTGGAAAATTTTCAAAATTTTACCCATACAAAGTCACTCTGACACTTAGGATTTTTTCAGGATAGGAACAAGCCGTTTCTTTTGTCACTCTTGTGTTCTTCTTTAGCGAATAAGCACGACAAAATCCGTCAAATCCGTCCCAAAAATCGAAGCATCGAAGCAAGGGGGGGGGAGGGGGGGAGGTATTGAATTGAATGAAAAATTTTTTGTGACGGTCCCCCTCGAAAATTCCACACTTTAGAAAATTTTCAAAATTTTACCCATACGAAGTCTGACACTATACCCAATACTGTCTGACCCAATACTCTGACACTTAGGATTTTTTCAGGTAAGCGAGCTCCGACCTAAAATCTTGTAACCGCTCTAACTTTTGAACGGCTGGTCCGATTGACTCGCAACAAAAAATGTTGTCGAGCAGTTTTTTCTCCTCTTTCAAACGAGTAGCTGTAAGACAAAATCCGTCCACTAGAACCAAAGTTAGAAGATTGCTGTCGGGGGGGAGGTCAGTGAAATTTGATGAAAAATGTTTTGGTGACGGTCCCAGGTCGAAATTCCACACTTTGGAAAATTTTCAAAATTTTACCCATACAAAGTCACTCTGACACTTAGGATTTTTTCAGGTGAGCGAGCTCCGACCTAAAATCTTGTAACCGCTCTAACTTTTGAACGGCTGGTCCGATTGACTCGCAACAAAAAATCTTGTCGAGCAGTTTTTTCTCCTCTTTCAAACGAGTAGCTGTAAGACAAAATCCGTCCACTAGAACCAAAGTTAGAAGATTGCTGTCGGGGGGGGGGTCAGTGAAATTTTATGAAAAATGTTTTGGTGACGGTCCCAGGTCGAAATTCCACACTTTGGAAAATTTTCAAAATTTTACCCATACAAAGTCACTCTGACACTTAGGATTTTTTCAGGTGAGCGAGCTCCGACCTAAAATCTTGTAACCGCTCTAACTTTTGAACGGCTGGTCCGATTGACTCGCAACAAAAAATCTTGTCGAGCAATTTTTTCTCCTCTTTCAAACGAGTAGCTGTAAGACAAAATCCGTCCACTAGAACCAAAGTTAGAAGATTGCTGTCGGGGGGGGGTCAGTGAAATTTTATGAAAAATGTTTTGGTGACGGTCCCAGGTCGAAATTCCACACTTTGGAAAATTTTCAAAATTTTACCCATACAAAGTCACTCTGACACTTAGGATTTTTTCAGGTAAGCGGGCTCCGACCTAAAATCTTGTAACCGCTCTAACTTTTGAACGAAGACAGATAGGAACAAGCCGATTCTTTCACTGAATTTGTCTCACTCTTAGCTTTCAAACGAGCTATCGCACGACAAAATCCGTCCACTGGAAGCAAGCTGTCCAGAGGGGGGGGGGGACGTCAGCCGAAAATTTTTTCTCTCCGACTGACTTGAAACTCACCCTACCGATGCAGAATTTCACGCTGAATCCGAATCTGACCTCCGTTTTCTCATCCGATGCTTCGTTTGGACACTACACACCAAAACGTCCCAAATTCTAACTCTGTCGTTTTTCGAAAAATGTTGAAAATTTTTTCTCACCGATTGACTGGAAACTCACCCTACCGATGCAGAATTTCACGCTGAACACGAATCCGACCTCCGTTTTCTCATCCGACCACTCCTTCCACTCGAAACAACCCATTTTACAACCCAACATTCAGCAGATTGCACCAAAAACATCACACACTATAGCCTCAAGACTAATCCTGGCGGTCGCCCACGTCAACCTAGACGGTCGCCCACGTCAACCAGGCGGTCGGACCAACTCACCCTAGTCTCACACTCTGTCGTTGCAGAGGGGGGGGAGTCAGCGAACATGTTGTGAACGTGGACCCACCTGGCCGGCACACCACGACAGACCACAACCTCTGTCGTTCCAGAGGGGGGGGGGACTCAGACACGAAGCACCACGGCGGCCGACCACGACACTCTGCCGTGCCAGAGGGGGGGGGACTCAGCGATGGCGGCCATCTTGCGCGGTCCAGAAGTGGAGTTTTGCTTACTACTGGAGTCACTAATCTGTTTTCGAAGTCTGAGACATCCACCGAGTTCGAAAATTCATGTATACGAAAAAACCTTAAATTGACACATGTAACCTGAAACAGAAAGAAAACACACACGAACATTATTTTACGCTATCAAATGAAATCGAAAAGCACAAACGAAGATGAAGTCACCGAAAAGCATAATTACATTTTGTTTACATTATTGTAAACGTTAAAAATGTAGCTCAGGACGTTTTCATAACTTTTAATTTCGACGAAATCAGGATTTATCCAGGATATACAGGATATCAAGGCCAAATTTTCAAAATCAGGATTTATCCAGGATATCCAGGCCTTGTAGACACCCTGGAGTAATTGATTATGTCACTGCACATAAAACCTTTAAAACGGGATTGGGAGTGGTGACATCAATGCTTTTCGCAAGATGTGTGATGAGATAACTGCCATCACTCAGCTTCATCCAATCGTTCAATTTCCTAAGAGAAATGGAAACATAAGCGATCAGAATTTTACAAAATTCCCCATTTCTGAGGCTCCTATCTGCCTATCACCTTTTGGTATGGAATCCAGTAGTTCCAAAACATGATACAAATACTTCAAAGAGAAAATATTGGAAAATATCGAAGGTCAGACTGGCTCAGTTTGGTGGCGCTGTTTATTGTATTGATTGGATTGGAATGACTTTGGTGACTAACTTCAATGACGAGGAGTCAATCTTGCTACTTCAAAACTGTCTGCTTTTGATGTTCGACAATTTATTTCCTTTGGAAGCTGTTAGAATCCGTCCCCTTGATCCTCCATGGATGTTGCCTTCACCTAGAATGTTGCGTTGATGACCGGGACAGAGCTTTTTCAAAGAAACAATGGGGCAAATACCATCATTTGAAATGTGAAGTTATTCGCAGCATTCGTTTTCTAAAATCACAGTATCTTAGTAATACTATTATCTCAAGAAACGTTCGTTTATTATGGAATGCTATACGTGAAACGTGCAAGATACGAGAAACTGCTAATTGTAGTAATTATAGTGATCAGATAGGAGTGGATGACACCTACTCGTACTTTGCATCTAATTTCCACTTGCATTGCGATGATTATCATACATCAACAGATTAATATCGAGTGAATTGTTCTTCACAGTATCTTTCCGAAAATGATGCATATAGTTATCCACAAAAGATCAAACCGAAAGGAAGCGGGTCTGATGAACTTCCTTATTGATATGTTTCGCGATTTCGGTGAAATTCTCACTCTCGATGCTGCCTTTATCTTTAATCGGAGTTTGTGTGAAGGAATTGTGCCTTTATGCCTAAAGCTGGCAAAAATCACGCATGTGCCAAAATGTAATCGACTTGGTGGCGTGCATGATTATAGACCTCCTTACTCCACATCCTTTCCAAAATGTTTGAAAAAGTCGTGGCTTTGATTACTTCTGTTGGACAGGTATCACGGGTGGTGTGCCATAAGGGAGTGGAGTTGGTCGACTTTTATTTCCATGGCAACTAACGACCTTGAGGGTTTTCTCGAAATCAGTGGCGATCAAGTATGCCGTCGACTTAATTGCTTTACATTTTGTGCGACATACGTCTGATGATAAGCTTGAGCTTGGAAGCACTACTGATAAAAGTTGTGTGGTGAACATCATGGGTAACAAAAGTGTATGTCTTTTCTTGACGCTAAGGTGGCCTGAGGTCTCAGCCTGCGGACTACTTCAACTGTTAAAATACTAGGTTGCATTCTCTATCCAATGATATGAAATGGAACTCACTCGTTGACTTTCTCGTTGGGAAGGTCAGCGGAAGAATGTTCTTGATTTTGAACCTTAAAAGGTCGATTTCATTGCAGACTTAATTTTTATGGCGCATTGTACATTTATTTTTTATTGTACACTCATTTAGCATGCATTTCCAGCCTTTTTCAATATCACACTTCACTTGAGAGACAAGTTGCCTCGTATTGAGAAAAGAGCTATGAAGATGAAAAATAATCCCAACGTTCCCGACCTTTTACTTTTCTCCATGTGTGACAAAGTATGCAACAGTCTCTTCAAGCAAGTGTTATAGACTGCATCAAATTAGTATACTCAACATCCTCTGAGACATATTGTCACTGAACGTGAATCTCACACTAGAAACTCTTGTTCTCTCGAAAAGAAAAGGAACAAGAGCCACGTGTTTTATCGAAAGTTTTACCAAATACTGTCCTTAACTTATATATTTTGCTCTTTTAATGTGAGATGCACTAACTTCGATAATTTCATTATTATTCAGATGTGACAATAATTAATTAATTAATAATAACTAATTGCATTGCAGAAATGTCATCTGAGAATGTGCTCAACGACCTTGTGAGACAAATAAAGCTTCATTATATTCTGATCTATTCTATTCTAAAAAGATCTCGACTATTCCGGACAGGACGTCTTGCGAAATCTTTTTAACAGATTATACTTCTTCTTTCATTCATTTACATGCACTGTAAATATTAGGAATCAATCAGCTAATTGACGGCTTTTGTAATATCAATTTTTGTAAAAATCAATATGGTTTAAGGAAGATTATGAGACGTGTAATACAAAGGTCTCGTCAATGATGACAGAAAAAAGATAGAAAACGGACTTGAAAATGAGGTGCAAAAAGAACGAAATTTACGAGCCCTGATAATAGTGTCTCTAATGCATCAAAAGTACATTTGAATCTGTCAGAAAATGAGGAGTGTTACCAAATGCAAAAAATTCCAAAGATTCCAAAGATTCCGAAGAGTTTATACTTGAATTGCTCTGAAATTTGAAATCAATTTTTAAGGAGTAAAACGTGCAACTAGCGCTGTCGATCATCAACTTGATGCTACGAACCATGTCTATGGCTGGGTCCACATCATAAGGCAGCCTATTTTCTTATCTTCTATCCTTACTTTTTAGCGGTGAAGACTGCGATCGTAATTCAGACTTAAACACGGTTGCATTGATGATGAATGAAGAATGTAAGACAGTGTTTTTGCAGCAGTTCTTATCCATCTACACGCAAGTCCACTTCTAGACGTATACTAGAGCACAAATGAAACTAGAGGCAATTTGTCTGAGTTCTCCGCAGCTCATTTTTTTGTACGAAAAGAGATCATATTCGAACAATCAAAAAAGGTACATGAATATCGTAAGTTTATTTAAAACTTGGCCATTCAAAAATGCTTTTAAATTTCACCTTGTAGGTGGCAAAATATCATTTGGCTTTAGCATAATGCTCCAAATGCGCAAAAACTAAAAGTGACAAAATATAGCTCTCTGGCTATTATATTTTCTTCGATATTTGATAAATACCTAGAGATACCATCGCACCTCGAGACCCCATGCGAGCAGGCCGTATAGAGACATAAACATAGATAAACAGTGAAGCTGCTATTGTTCTTTTTCATCGATAAAATCTTGCAAAAAAAGCATACATTTCTGATCGGTAAAGCATGCAAAAATGTGATTAAATGTGACTTAAATTAGATAAATTTTTTACTTCAACGATATTTAAAGGCCAAATCTACATTTGAACAGCTTCATTGCTAAATGAACACATGATTGTATGACCTGAAGAAGAATTGTGGCTCTAGACTTAGGACTTCTAGAAATATATCACTTTTGCTTCCAACTTCAAATACATGTGTTTTACTTGATGCTGTCTAGCGAGAAGATGAACCAGGTAGAACTCGGCAGACGCGTGGCGTTCGTAGTCACGGGTATATCATTCTGTGGAAGTCGCCTCGATTTCGTCCTCGTCGCCTGCAGAAGCTGCTGGCGGGCAGAACTAATGCACCTGAAATACTCATCAGTTGATGCGAACTTGGATGATAGCTATCAACCATAGCTATCAACGGTACTTATCGGCATTATGCAAAAATACTCTCTTTCAGGGTAGTATCAATCAATCTGCGCCGATTTTGGTTCGAATTCAAAATCTGCGTGCGTGTAGTTGCATACGAGGAACCGCTTAAAAACTGTGACACTTAATGCTGTGATATCGTAAACATGGTAACAATCACAAATGCCTTGCATAAGGAGTATGTATTCTCAAAAACTGTTTTCCGATGATGCCATATGCTCTGACCGCTTCCATGTATATAGTACCGCTTCCATGTAATAGGTGCGGCTTTTATGCTTTATCATCCTTTCCAGGCTTAACACTATTTTACACGGTTGATTTTGTGCTCCGAAAACCCTCCTGGAGCCCACGCCCTCCGATTTTGATGCCTCCAAAATAGATGCACGACACAATTTACGCATGTTCCTGTTAATAATTATGTCAGTTTTTTGTCAACTCGGTCATTTTGCTACTATCAATGGAAGATCAAAAATTTGATTTCTTCAGTATCTGTTGGAAATTGATTGCAGATGACTTTGATAAACAATCTGCTTTGAAAATGTTCAGTTATCTCATTAAAGTGTCCCGAGACAATGTTAGGACTATGTTTGATTGCATCGGGATACAACCCCATTTGAAGACAATTGTAGACTACAAGTACATGTAGTATGCTACTATCTCACTTATGTAATTAGCAGAAAATACAGGAACTGCACATCCAAATGGACAAATGCATCAAAAATATTGTGCGGCATGATAATCTGTCCATTATATACTTGGAATCCCTATTTTATAGCTCAAAATTGACAGTATTGCTTGCAAATCTTTTGTGAATAGTGTTCATGTGACATGCTCCTGTTGTTATTAATACAAAATTACATTCGTGGATGAATCAATGTGTTAATTTAATTACGCGTATAACTTAAATAACATAATATATACTCTGTCAATGGTCCATAAGCAATTTCATTTGTTTAGATAATAAAATCTCAATATTCTTAACAATTTTTGTTAGCAAATCTCAGTTTTGTAAGAAATTGACAAAAATCAAGATCTTCAAAAATGCTTTTGAAATTAAGGTCAAATGCATGATGTTCCCATTGGCCACATTTGATGAAGTTTGAAGTGGATTTCAGAAAAAACGTAGAAACTAAAAGTCACAAAAGTTAGGGTCGCAGCTATCACAGTCTTTTACCAATATCTTACGAAAGAAGTGACCTTGGACCGGATGACTCTGCAGCGGAGGAAATTCGTGGATTTGGAGATTTGTGTTGAAAAAATTTAACAATCTTTCTTTTAAAAAATATTTCAGTAGTATTTTTTAAAGTCATATTTCATGAGTCTTTTATCTTGCTAACAGCCAAACCCCAACATATTCTAAATGCAAAATACCGCTTTTCTTAGTATTAAAGAGGATTTGCTTTCCGCACAGGTCCTTTGGTATGTGATTCAGCAAATATCAATTAGCCATAAAAAATCAATACATTATTTGAAAGATATCAATTGTACAAGGTTCTCATACGCTCTTCTTTTATATTGAACTTGAATGCACATTTCAATGCTCGTTTGGTTAAATGCGTCATCAATGACGTCAAACAAATTTCCTAATGTTAACCAACAAAACGAATCTTAATGACTTATTTCTTGGACAACAAATCACTCAGGGAAATAACGGTCAGCTCGTTTAGTCAATATTTCCTTGGCAATAAGCAGTGTAGTTTCAATGACCATCTTTTAAGTCAATAAAGACCTGTCAGAGACGGTAGAATCATTTCAAATTATTTGAAGTACAATCTTAACACAAAGTAAACTGTATAAGTGCTTTCTACCACTTTCGAGAAAATTAGTGTTTACAAAGCTTACAAATCAGTGAAACAACAAGATACGGTAGACCTGAAGCCTAAGCATCTCCATTGCCTGAACACAGATGCCGTACTAGCAAAGACACCGACATCCAATCATTTTTTCACTTCACAATTTGATGTTTGCCATTAGAAGGAAATGAATGACTGCTAAGTTAGTCAGAAATTCAGCAAGAATCAACAACGGTCATCATTTTCATATGAACTAGTATATAGCAACGCGTTAACACGCGATGAAAATTCTCTTGTTTTCAGTAGAAGTCATTCATAAAACGTCGATTTCTCTTCCGAATTCATCGACTATCGAAGTGATGGCCTGTCTCAAATAATTCTAAAGCGATATTTTGAAGTTGTTCAGCATATTTGCCACTGATTCTTACGTATTTGCACTAGTGCACTATACGTCAGCCATGCCAGATGTTTGGCGCAAAGTGATAGTCACACCCATGTGTAAATGTACAAAAATCTAGTACAATTTTTTGTGTGATGGAGCGCAAAACGTAGACAAGCTATTCTTGCTTTCTGACAGTGTTATTATAGAAGGTTAATGTGGCCAGATTTCAAGCTTCAAATTCCCGGCCGATTCCCGGGCTATTTCATCGAATTTCCATGCTATTGTTTTTATATTGACAAGACCTGCTATACCAATTACATCGCTCAAAAATTATCCGGACACTTCTTTAAACTACTTTTATCACACAATTTGAAACATTCCCGGTTTGAATTTTGCCACCAAAGTTTGACGTGAACGATACTTGATTTCTTCGCAATTTTAAAAATTTTTGAATTTTGTGAATTCTGGTTCTTAAGATTATAAACATATACTTTTCCTCAATGGTTTGCGGCCAGTGAACTACTAATGGAGTCTAAATGATGCCATATCGATAGAAAAGCTAACTTCCTGAACGTTTAAAAGATTCAAAAAATACTTCATTTTCATCATCTGATTAATAAAATTCAGTGAAGTTGTATTTAGCCGATTTTTCAGACTTTAATCTTCAAGCATGGTAAGTTGTAGCAGGGAATTGCATTTTTGAACACGATATTTTGAACGGCAGCGTATTCCACAAAGGTGAGGTTGCCATATGATGAAATAAATCACAATTTCAGCGAAGACAAGAAGAAGAGTGATTCAGAGTAAGACGAAACAGCGAAGACTACTCTCGTTACTACCCAATCACCTCACCAAGCGCACCACCACCAGTACGACCACTACACACAAACTACAGAACAGAAAACAGAGACGCTCATCACACTCCAAACAACAGGCGCTATGCTTAACACGGAATCGGAAGAAGAGGCTAGTGAGGACATAAAAGATGATGGATGTTTGAATATGATAGCGAAAATGAAAAATGGAAAATTCAGTGATACAAATCTGCTGAATGATGTGAAAGAAACCAATGATATATGCTTTACTGAAACACACTTAAAAAGCAATGCTGATCTGCCTGCCATACCTAATTACAAATTTACAATGCTTTCTATGTATTACCATTCAACACATTAGAGAATGGAGAGAGATCTATGGTGGTCAAATTTCAAATTTTGATATCGATACAACTGTCACAATTGCTTTTACAAGTTGAACATAAACGTGAACTGAAATCCAGCTTCTGTAAAATAAAATGGCACACGATCAATTTACCAGAGGTATGGCTATTGGAATGATTCGTTGTGGTAGAAGTTGTGCGAGTGTTGCCGAAGAGCTGCAACTACCGAGAGTCGTTGTTTGGAGGTGGTGGTGTCGATGGAAAGCAGAAGATGTTAAAAAGAAGACGGGATCTGGTCGACCAAGAAAGTCTGCAGGAAGGACAGACGCACGTCTAGTTTTAGCTGCAAAGAGGAATAGATTTGTGTCAGTCCCAAAGCTAGTCGTACACTGGAAGAGTGCCTCAAATATAGACTGTAGCGTTCGAACGGCTTACCGAAGATTGCGAGAAGCTGGAATTCAATCGCGACGACCAGCTGTCCTAATGCCATTGAGTTTTGAGCACCGCAGAAGACGAGTTGCCTGGTGTGATGCCCATCGCTCATAGAATGACCATCATTGGCAGAAAGTCTTGTGGACCGATGAATCGAGATTCACTCTGGATCTCAATGACGGTCGTGTCAGAGTGCATCGTCTTCCAGGTGAACGCCCCATGCTGTATTAAAGAAAACGACAGATATGGTGGTGGAAGTGTTATGCTGAGGGATGGCATTTGGCATGGCGGACTAACGACAGCAGTCATCATCAAAGGCACGTTGACTGGAGAGAGGTATTTCAATGAAATTGTGCTTCATGTTGTTGCCCCAGTGGTTAGGGTGGAGGATCTCGTCTTCCAAGACGACAACGCAAGACCACATCGCTCCTCGGCTGTCATTGCCACTGTTAGGAGATTGAACATTCAAACCCTTGACTGGCCTGCACGCTCACCTGACTTGTCACCCATTGAATAAGTCTGGGACGAGCTTGGGCGGCGAGTGAGAGACCGATATTCACTTCCACCAGTGTCCCTGAAGATTCTCTCTGAAAGACTGACAGAGCAGTGGCTTCTCCTTGAAACATCCTTCATTCAGAAACCTTGTGAATCCATGCCATCTCGGATTACTGAATGTATTCGAGCTAGAGGGGGGCACACGCGCTATTAAAGTTGAATCTGCTACATGCGTTGTTTTTCTGTGCTAGCGACTTGGTGGAGATTGTGACTAAATTATCAAGGTATCATACATACACCAGTCAAAAAGAAAGAAGTTAAAGAAGTAAATGTTTCAAAAATTTTGTCAATGAGTATATATAGATATATATATAATTCCAAATAAAACCGGTTGAAAAATGAATCAAAACACCATTTTTACTTCCCTGACCGGTTTCACCTCATCTTGGAGGTTTGTCAAAGGGAATGAATATATTAAACAAAAAGCAGCATACAAATTCAAAATTAACACTTGTTCAGTTTAGGCCTCAACATAGAAATAAAAGCATTCTCTTTACGCTCACGCTGTAATTTAACAGTCACGCCTAACAGTACATAGACAACATATAACACACAAGATATGCAATACTGAACATGAGCTATGTGCGCCAATAACTTACCAATGAAATTCACAGCAGCTCCTATCTATAAGTTAAGTCCTAGCGCATCAAAATTACAGCGTGAGCGTAAAGAGAATGCTTTTATTTTTATGTTGAGGCCTAAACTCAACAAGTGTTAATTTTGAATTTGTATGCTGCTTTTTGTTTAATATATTCATTCCCTTTGACAAGCCTCCAAGATGAGGTGAAACCGGTCCGGGAAGTAAAAATGGTGTTTTGATTCATTTTTCAACCGGGTTTATTTGGAATTATTATCTGCCATTTTGTTTTTTATTCATTTCTTATATATATATATATATATATATCAAAATAGGAAAATGAATCAAAATGAAATAAAACCATAAATGAAAAGACTCAAAGAAAAGTCATTACTTCCCGACCGGTTTCTGCCTGGCTTGCAGGCTACTCATGGGAAATGTATTTGAACTTAAAACAAACAAGATATATACATTGTTGTACATAGAAATGAAATGAAGTCAATTACAACGTTCATTCAGAGGAGGTTGCAGGAGCAGTTTATAATGGCCTTCTCTAATTTCGCGTTCTATGCGATTAGCATTCGGATGCAGTTAAGTGTTAATTAAGTGTTCTGCCATTGACAAAGGGTCTGGGCCCGAAATGTCTGGCGATTTTTATTCTTTATTCATTTTACTCGGCATTAAACATATCGGGAGAGTATTGAAATTGGTTTTACATTCGCATTGAAAGTCGTTTCAATAACCGGAACGTTTGTAAACAAACTCACCACATCTACCGACCCCATGATATAAGTGTCAAGATTGTTCAACGGTTTAACTTTTGCTACAAAATCAAAAGCAGAATCAGTGATGAAGTCTTTGTTATAATACGGTTTGATGATATTATCCAAATATCGACTAAGCTCATGTGTGACCGATCCGACCATCGAAATGATTGGCCTCAACGGTGGATTTTGAATGCTTTTGTGAATTTTGGGTAGCCCGTAAAGGAATCCTGGTTTGTAATATCCACATAACTTTTTCATTTTGATAGAATTTCTCGAATTCTCAATCATCACATTCACTTCTTTCTTAATCGACTCTGTGGGATTAGATTTCAATTTCTTGAACTTCGAGGAGTTATTATATAGGATATTATTATATAACTCATTATATAGGATATACAACAAATTTAATGAACGTGAGGATGAAACAACATGAGAACAATGGTTCTATTAAATCTCATCACATAAATGTACATCAACAAAAACCAAGAAATTTAATAACAAATACTGAAATTTTAGCTCGCTATGCAGATACGAATTCATTGCAGACAGCTGAGGCTATATTGATCAAAGAGATTGCACCTAAATTGAATCAACACGATAAAGGATTGGCAAGGCATCTGAATATCATTTCTTGATTTCTATTTCCCTTTTTAAACTATCTGTGTACATAGCTTTGAGCTTTTTATACAAGTGTTTAATAGTTGAGATAATTTTGAAATTTCAATATTACTGTAGCTCACTTTTCATAATGTAAGCTTGAAAATGGTCCGTGTAAAAGAGAACGAACCGTCGCTAAATAAATACTTTGCAATAAAATGGTATTCGTTCATAATTCTAAAAACACTGACAACAACGGAAAAGCATGAATTTAGAAAAACAGAAAAGACTCTACACAAATGCGTGAAATTAGATAAAGACATTCAATTTAATTTAATATGCAAAGAAAATCAATTGCTACCAAATTATACGAAGATCAGTAGAAAAGATCAACATCAAGAAGGAAAAGAACAACAGAAGTTAAACGAAAGGTATCAGTCAGGTCCTGTAGACCTCGAAATCAAGAACAACAAAACAAATATATATATATATATATATATATATTCAACAACGTCCGGTATAAGAACGAAACCTCATTGTCAACGTACATGTGGTCCCTCAAAAATCAAAGATCACCATACAGCATTAAATGGAGCATCGTACAACAGACCAAACCGTATTTTTGTGACAGTCATTTCTGCAATCTGTGCTTAACAGAAAAATTCTACATCATAACATCAAAGTCAGACATTCTTATAAATAAAAAAGTGAAATGATATCTAAGTTTAAAGGATGCTCATTTTAACTATGTCACGTTTTAGATAGGAGGGAAAATATCTTGTATTTCATATAAAATTTATACTTCTTAACAAATAAATATCTATTGCAAGAGAGCGCTAGATGACTCCAGACTACATGTACATAGAAAATAGTAAAACTGACCATGAAGGTGGCATTATGGACTATCATGGACTCCTAGATATTAAATCTCTACTATCTATGAGTCCATGAAGATATGACATCATGCTTTATGTTGGCTAAAATATCAAATGAAATTTCGCAGTTGGAGTCATCTAGCGCTATCTTTTTTCATACAAGGAAGTAAAAGTCAATAATGTTTCAAATTGTCAACGCTGAAGCATTCAAAGATTTGGGGTTAGTATCACCTATAAGGGACTTCAATAATGATCCCACTTGGACATTTGATGACAATTTTGTCACTTGCAGCTGGCACGTCCGTTGGTTGATTTTGTTCATTTTTGTTAGCTAAATTCACATTACTATTGGTTAGTATGTTTGATGTTACTTTTTGCATGTTTGTTGAGTAATCATTGTAAGTCAAAACACAGTCTGAGCGATGACCATTCACTTTTTTTTTATATATGATAAATTTATGAATAGAGCAAAATCTTTATAAAATAAATTCATCTTTTCAATCAAAAAGCATTATCAAATATTTCAATTAAACTAAATTTGCATGCTATTAAGAAAAATTGATTCCACTTTCAAACTCAAAAGAAGGACTTTCACTTCAACCAATAAAGGAAACTTTTGCGATAAACTTCAGTTACAAAAAAAGAAGTTTAGTATAAAAGATTAAAATCATTCCTTCCTCTTGTATAGGCCAACATTTTGTGAATAATATCTGCATGCATGTGCATAACACAAATATTGTAGGAGTTTTATTAATATGAAGACTAGAATGCTACTTGTTCAACATCAGCTAATCAGGAACATACATTTATGTATCTACTTGTATAGGCTACCAAATTCCTTTGCCTATATATCTTATTTTTCATAGTCAGTTGATCATAATTTAATTCTAAAATGACTACAAGAATAAAAATAATAGAAAAACCATTGTGGAAACTTGCATTACTTCACAATATCGATTTAATAGAAGCTATATTTTTTTCCAACTTTATGGCAGTTTAAATTTATGATTAATTTTTTCCAATTTTAGCGTCATAAAAATCGTCTTACCTTCCAATCCAACTTGCGTTCGCTTCTGATGTATCTTTGGATTCCGCATAGTAATAGTCGTAGAGTTTCACCCGGGTACACATCACCGTTCTTCTTTCTAACTTCATGAAAGAAAAATTTCAATGCCAGTTCAAAGTGACTTTGGAGATGAACTCCAATTTCTCATGACCATCGCTTGAACGGTCCGATAGAAACATAAGGTCCTCTGAACCGTTTTCTAAAATTGTTGTATTTCTTTCCTTGAGCCAGTCGTCGAATACTTTTCTTGCCCAGTAGTTCTGATTCATGGTGTTTTGAGGAATGGTGGTCTTCCGTATCTTATTCAGCTCTTCAGTTGTAATAGGTGTGGCGTGTCTTTTTGTCATGGTTTCTTTGACCGTGTTGCTTTGCGATGAGTAGTAAGCAAAACTCCACTTCTGGACCGCGCAAGATGGCGGCCATCGCTGCGTCCCCCCCCCTCTGGCACGGCAGAGTGTCGTGGTCGGCCGCCGTGGTGCTTCGTGTCTGAGTCCCCCCCCCCTCTGGAACGACAGAGGTTGTGGTCTGTCGTGGTGTGCCGGCCAGGTGGGTCCACGTTCACAACATGTTCGCTGACGTCCCCCCCCCTCTGCAACGACAGAGTGTGAGACTCGGGTGAGTTGGTCCGACCGCCTGGTTGACGTGGGCGACCGTCTAGGTTGACGTGGGCGACCGCCAGGATTAGTCTTGAGGCTATAGTGTGTGATGTTTTTGGTGTGTAGCGCCCAAACGAAGCATCGGATGAGAAAACGGAGGCCAGATTCGGAATCTACGTGAAATTTTGGGTTAGGAAGGATGTTTCCAGCGAAATCGGAGAGAAAAAATTTTCGGCTGACGTCCCCCCCCCCTGGACAGCTTGCTTCCAGTGGACGGATTTTGTCGTGCGATAGCTCGTTTGAAAGCTAAGAGTGAGACAAATTCAGTGAAAGAATCGGCTTGTTCGTATCTGCCTTCGTTTAGATGTGAGACGCCATTTAAGATTTTGGGACATTGGTGAAAAACGACAGAGTTAGAATTTGGGACGTTTTGGGCTGTAGCTTCAAAACGAACTATCGGATTGGTAAACGGATGCCAGATTTGGAATCAACTTGATGTTATTGTCCAATGAGGATCATCATCCAATGAGAATCAAGCATTTCTTTATAAATAGCGAGCCTTCCACAGCGAGAATCATTCCATCGTTGAATCACACGAGTGACGGACGCACATTTTCTCTCTCTAGTTCCCTGTTCTATTATCCAACTAAAATGGTAAGTCGCTACTTCCCTCCCTCTCCTCCCTTGAACGTAAACTTAATACAATCTTTTTTCATTTTCAGGCATCTACTCCATCTGCTGCACTAGTAGGACAAAATGGCGGTCAAACGTTACAAGGTTCGCTACGGTCAGATCATCTACAACTGAGGCCAGTGGAAGAAACATCCAAGGTACATAATCCTACACCGCTACAGCGTAAATTTAAACAAGCCTTGCGTTATGATGATCATAGCGTAGTACTCCAAACGGGAATGCTCCCTTCCACGGATGTCAAGATAATGCACAATCAGTATGGGGACTACATACTGATCCCCGTGAGTCCGTACATTCGCCACCAACTTGATATTATTGAGGAGTACGTGACATTAAATATGGACATTCCTACTCCTCTTGCTCAAGAGTGGAAGGCGAGAGATGACAAGGATACTCCCTATAGAAAGATTTGGGATGGTAATCACATTTGCCTACCGGTATCACATTGGTGTACTTACTATAAGAAGGAGGGAGATCATTCAATACCCATCAGATGTGATGAGCTCGGAGAAGGTACTTGGGATATCCTTTTCAAAGTGAATGGGCTATATTATGGTCGACACAAGGATAATAAAATAGCCTCTCTCTCCATGCATATGGAATCCATCCTATATATTCCGAAACCACCCAACGTGGACGACATAATTGATCAAATCCTTAACAGCAGTGGTACGAAGCGCAAGTCGGAGAAGAATGCTACATCAAAACGCAAATCAAAGAAGGAGAATTGCTAGTCCTTTCCTAACTCTACCCTATGACAATTCGCTTATGTGCTTTGAGTGTCGTAGACGTGGTCTTATTAGATACATTTTACTTCTTCGTTGCCATCATATCATTTGTGTATTTTGTCGTGAAAAGCATCGATGTAATTCTTCATTTTGTAATATGTTATAGAACGTTTCCTTAGATGTGTAAATTTCCGTTTTAGGCTTTTATCATCATTTTTATGGATTGTGAGGGTGAACCTGTACAGGAGCTCAGTGCTATTGCTATGAACAATTGGACATATCAGATTGTTAGTGTCTATCATCAACATGCCAACTGCGATCCCAATGTTGATCAATGGGCGAGAAAACACATTCATGGACTTAATCTGAAATATTTGCAAGACTATGGCTTTTCTTGTGAGAGTGCTCTTCTTATTGACTTTAAACGATGGTTAGCTGCTTTCAATGTTATACGCATCTTTTGTAATAATCCTGGTAAGGAGAGGAAAGTATTTCCCAATCTAATCATTGATGATATTTTGCTCCCACCTTGGGATAGTAGAGTGAATCAACATTATCATGAAGTCACAAAACGTTTTAAGGATTTGTGTATTCCTATTTTGTCTGTTCGTTGTAGTAGCTACGTTCATAACCAATGCTTCTTTCCTCCTTACCTCAACACTGCCAAAGTCCTGTATGGTTATCATTGCTCGCTGTATGATAGTTACCAGCTGTATCTATTTTATCTCTTTCAAACCATTGATTTATAATGCATGCTTGTTACCATTATTCAATAAATGTTACTATGAGAAGAGTTGTTGTTTTCATGCAATGGATGGGTTAGATAAAGGGCGATCATGTCTTTCTCAAACGACTGCGGAACATTACGTTTTCATAGGCAAAGTTTAAAAGGAGCTGTTCAAGATTATGTGATAAAATTTCATAAAGATGAGACCGACATCGAAGCAGTGCTCGATGATGCTAGCACTCTATTTCTAGAGTTAATGAATACATTCTCTGATAGCATTATCATGGCGCGATTAGTTGCGAAAATTAAGTTTAGTCATTTTGGAAAGGAAGAGGTGGAAAGTCGCTCTTTCCATTTTGCTTCTTATTCAATGGAAGTGGTAGATCACCCCCAAGAATTTTTTAAAAGACATATGATAAAAATTGCTGAACGTCTTAACGCATTTAACCATCATGGTAGCAGTCTAGTGATTGAAGCGATTTCAGATATTCACATTCAACTTTCCATAAAGAAAAATTGAAAATGCAGTGGTACTTGATTGTAGCACAACTGGTTTTCGAGCTATGTCTGCTCACTCTCGAAGTATATTCCTTCTGTACATGCGTCTATTATTTAGAAAAGGCTAGCAAATTCATATCTTCAAAAAGACTTGCTATAGACATCAGTAACGGTGAAACTATGTGTTGCGATGTATGTAAGCGAAAGGATGGAAATGAAAAGCGCATCTTCAAGAGATGTAAGCATGCTTTTTGTCAACGCTGTTTCATACGTAATTGCATTCAACTTTGCCAATGTAACCACTGTGACATTGCTCATTTCGAGTGTCACTTATGTCGCAATAGTTAGTACCTATGCAAATGTGGTAAAGATAGGTTTTAGCAAAGACTAACACGGAAAATGGCGAAACGTAAAATGACGAAACGTAAAAGTCAAAAGTTTTCTTCAGCCATTCAAGCTCTCCGACGAATGAAAGCAAATCAGCGATACAATGCTATACGACATGCTAACGATAAATTCATTTGTGAAATTATTTCTCATGTGAGGAAGTTGAGGACGAAGAAATTAGCGCCAAAACAACGAAAGTTACTTAAGCGATATGCTACGAAATTGCGTTTCATCTCCAATCCTAAAGTCGCCCTTCAAAGAAAGAGGAAAACTCTAACACAAAAGGGTGGTTTCCTTTCAGCAATACTTCCAATGATAGCTCCTGCCGTGGGCAACCTATTGGGAAATATCTTTGGCTCTAAGCGTTAATTATGCAAATGTTGAGTCTCAAAGTAATAAAATGGATTTCAGACTTCAATGTGATAAAGTTCTGACTGTATCAGGTCCATCTCATGCAGGTAAAACTGTTTTCACGCTGAATTTATTGGATAAAAGAAGGGAGTTGTTTAAGGAACCTATCAATCGAGTGATTTGGTGTTATGGTATTTATCAACCGTCGCTGTTTCAGGAATTGCAAAGTCGCAACTTTATTCGACATGAAGGAATTATTCCAGTGGATAAACTTCAGTCTAATGATGTTGTTGTATTGGATGATTTATTAAAAGAAAGTAAGAATTCAAAAGATGTTACAGATATGTTCACTCGCGCAGCACACCATAAAAGGTGTTTTATCATCTATATTACACAAAATTTGTTTCCTGATGGAAAAGAAGCTCGTACACGAAACCTGAATACACACTATTATGCTATTTTCAAGAATCCGCGAGATAAAAGTCAATTTGAAATTTTAGCGCGACAAGTTGCACCCAGAGGATCAAAAGCCTTAATTGAAATTTTTCAAGCAGCTACTGAAAAACCATACGGTTACTTATTCATTGACTTTACGCAAGAGTGTCCGGAAGAATTTAGATTTCGAAGTGATATTTTGAAAACTCCCATGATTATCTACAAACTATGAGTTCTTATTCTCGCATGATTGTTATTCCTCAGGATGAATATGTACAATTGACTGCCATGCAGCAAGTAAAGCAACCTCTTGCAAATCAAATGTATAGGAAAGAAATAGATTATCAGCAAAATGTTCACATCAAAGATCCACATCGTGCTGTATTATTACAATCGGAAACTGTTGAGCAATTGAAAAACTTGAAGAATAAGATGCGTGACTCTGTATCGACTGCTACACCTTTAGCATCTCGCGCACATGCCATATCTCTTTTCAACAGTATTGAACCCCATCTCAATGTAAATGATAGAGGAGAAATCATTACAGATGAAAATAAAGTGATTGATGCTTCACGTTATGAAGACTTGATTCAGTATGCGACACGTAGAAAGCGCCGTCAGGGCTATGTTCCACCTGGTTGGTCATACTTTCTTAAACTATTGAAAAAGCATAATGTACCAAAATTTGCTTTAAATAATGAGACATTGAAAGAACTTGATTCAACAGTGGCTACTACTCCAATGCTTCAGGCGATGAAAATGCCAACAAATTGGTTTAAGACGTCACCTGCTACATCCCCTCCCACACTCACTAAGCAAACAAGAGGAAGAACTCGACGTAGATCTACATCGCCACTAAAACTGGTAAAAGGAAAACGTAAAACAGCTCCTCCTAGGAAATACATGTTCTCAGACTATTAATATGAAGCAGATGTGTTGCTTGCCATGTAATGAGCCGCCAGAGGTGAATGTCGTTGTCACTTGCACTTGCTGCGCCAGCTCTCATAATGAAACCCCTAAGCAATGTGAACACGATCGCAAAACCGCTAAAGCTAAATGCTGCAGTTGTTGTAAATGTAGAAAGGCAAGAAAGAAAAAAGATGAGAAGGAGGAAAAAGAGTCAGCCGTCATCGACTGAACGTTTGAAGTCAATCTATTATGATGTAAAACATCCGGCAGGATTTGCATCTATCAAGAAATTATCAAAAGCGAGTGGTCTTCCACAATCACAAGTGAAACGATGGTTAAAGGGTCAGGCTACCTATACACTCCACAAACAAGCGAAAAAGAAGTACCGCACCCGCCATTATATTGTTCATGACATCGATGAACAGTGGCAAGCAGATTTGTGCGATGTTGCCTCCATTTCAAAACATAACTCGGGCAATAATTTTATTTTAACCGTCATTGATATTTTCTCGCGTTATGCGTGGGCTCAACCTTTAAAAACTAAAGAAGGGAAAGGAGTAGCAAAAGCATTCCAAACAATTTTTCGAGAAGGTCGCATTCCAAAAAGAATTCAGAGTGATCAAGGAAAAGAGTTTGAAAATCAGCATGTGACAAGATTATTTGAGAGGCATGACATTGAGTTGTTTAGTGTAAAGAGCGCTTATAAAGCTGCACTCGTTGAACGTTTTAATCGCACATTAAAAAATCGTTTGTGGCGACATTTTACTGCCAACTTGACACAAAATTGGACAAAGGTTCTACAAGATACACTCCATGCCTACAATCACTCTATCCATCGTTCTATTGGACTCAGACCAGTAGATGTAAATGCTAACAATGTAGATAAAGTGCGCGAATCATTCCAACGTAAACGCACTCATGTGAAAAGTGATGTGAAAATTGGCGATAAAGTTCGTATCTCAAAAGTGAAAAGTGTTTTTGCTAAAGGGTACCTCCCGAATTGGACAGAGGAGGTATTTACAGTATCAAGGATTAATCAAAAAGACTCTCCGACCACCTACAAGTTGAAAGATTACGATAATGAAGAAATTGAGGGTAGCTTTTACCGCGATGAGATTGAGGTAGTCACTGAAAGTGAAACATATTTGGTAGAGAAAATCATTCGATGTAAAAAACGGCAAGGTGAAGAATGGTGTCTTGTTAAATGGACTGGTTATCCTTCAAGTATGAACTCTTGGATGCGTCGTGCCGACATCTTTCATCTAAGTGATCGACAGTGATTCATGCAAAGTTGTAACTAACAATGTTTAGGGTTTGAGCTATGAATCCAACTGCCTCATTTTATTCACGACCCTCCTACGTAAGTGGTGGAGGACAAATTTACATCGGTGCTCGCCGCCAACGTGGAGGTAGCATACTTGGTGCACTGAAATCTGTTGTAGCACCTCTCATATCCAATGTCGGTAGATCTTTAAAACGAAATGTTTTAAGTAATGCCGTTGGCTTTGCTGGTGATGTTGCTAGTGATCTTTCCAGAGGTAGAAGTTTCAAGAGCAGTTTGTTGAATCGTGGGAAGGAACGCGGTTTAAAAACATTGAAGCAGACCATTGCTGGTGTTACTCAAGGAAAGAAATCACCTAAACGAATGAGAAAAGGAAGGAGGAAACATCGCGGAGCTGGTAAGGTGCAATCTTCAGTCAAAAGGCATTCACGCAAACGTCGCAGAGGCTCTAATCATTCATCAGGCGCTAAACGACGACGCTGCTATAACTTCTAATCATGGAGTGTAAAACTTCCGGTTTTTGTTTGTTCGATCAACAAGCCATACAGACAGATATTCTTAGTTCAAGTATTGTAGATTATCATCCTCGAACAGCTGAGAATGCTGGCCCCATTGAATTTGTTATTCCTGGTGGTAGTGATGACTACATAGATTTGAGTTATGCGATGCTTGATTTGAGGTTTAGAATTCAGCAAGCAGATGGAACTGCTATTGACGATGCACATAAAGTTGGACTGAACAATTTACCATTGACTACATTACTTCGTGATGTTTCTCTAACGATTGGAGAGCAGCAAGTGGAAGGTGGTCAAAGCGATTATCCCTATAAATCATATTTCAATCATGTATCACAGTTTCATCCAGCAGCACAAAAAAGTCATATGGAAGCCATGGGATGGTACAGAGATGAAGCAGGAAAATTTGATGTTGAAACAAACAGTGGCTTTGTAAAGCGATCTGCTATGATTAAAGATAGTAGAGTATGTCAGCTATATGGTCCGCTGAATTTAGACTTCTTTAGACAGTCAAAGTTTTTACTCTGTAATACCAGCATGCGACTCAAGCTGACATTGAATAAGCCTGAATTTGCGCTGAATGCATTTGCTAAAGTTGACAATTTTAGAATTCATGTGGAAGATATTGCACTTTACATTCGTCGAGTAGTACCGAATCCAAGTGTCATTAGAGGGCATGCTGAAGGCCTTAACCGCCAAAATGCCATTTACCCCATTCAGCATACAAAGCTTCTCACCTTTACAATTCCGAAAGATCAAAAGAGTTTCATGAAAGATGGCCTCTTTCCATCGGAAGCACCGAAGCTCCTCATGGTGGCAATGGTTGAAAATGATGCATTTAATGGTAATATAAAGAAGAATCCTTTCAATTTTAAACACAATCAGTTAAGTGAAATTGCTTTACGTGTAAATGGTGTGAGTCATCCTGGTCCACCCTACAAACCAGATTTTGCTTCAGATCAATTTATGCGCAGTTATGTTGATTTTATGGATGTTTTTGGCTTTTACAATACGGATGACACCAACGGACTGACTATGAAAGAGTTTAAGAGTGGATATACTATTTATGCATTTGATTTGACTGCTGACAGCGATATTAGTGCACCCTATCGTCAAGCGAACGTGCCTCATAATATTCGTTTGGATTTAACGTTCAAAAGAACACTACCTGAGACGATCAATGTATTAATTTATGCAGTCTTCGATTCAAATATTGAAATTACAAAGTATCGTGACGTGATTCTTCAGTATAATCGTTAATGAGTTGGTTGACTGCTGACAATATTAAGACTAAAGTGCAGCGTAATGCAGACGAAGCGACGTTGAAAGCTTTCGATAATGTCTATTCACTCGATACCTTACCACCTGCAGTAAATCACTATCCCATCTTTATTGTACTAAACACTCATTCGCAGAATTTAGGCGGTGAGCATTGGAAAGCGATCTTTATTGGAGAAGACCGACGTGGTGAACTATTTGACTCTCTTGCTCAACCTCCAAATATACCAACACAGCAGTGGTTGAGAAAACATACGCGTCAATATCAGCGAAATGAACGCATACTACAACATCCACTTTCATCAACGTGTGGTGCTTTTGTACTGTACTTCATCTTAAGACGTTTACATGTATCTCGATTTGCATCTGTTATTCAAAACTTTTCATGTAATCCATCCTCTAATGAAAAAATGATTTGTAAGTTCTATCATGATTTGAAATAAAAACATCATGTTGGAAAAATTGTTTTTTATTTTACAATCCGCTGGGTACGTACATACTCAATGAGATAGTCTAGGATCATATTTGCTTGTACATGAGATTTTAGTCCAGTAATGATCACTTTACTATTATGAAAGATTGCCACATGCACAGGTAACCAACAACTAATGAGAGCTGCAGGAAAAAGTTCGGGTTCATAACACAAACTGTAACTGCTGGTACGAATCTTCAAAAATGATAGACTGTCACTCAATTGAGTAGAGATCACCATATTGTCCACAGTCAGATTCGACATCACACACCTCTCCCTCTTCCATATCCGACGTAGTAGTCTTTGTAGCTCTAAGCGCATTGACTGCGCCGATGAATGAGAAAGGGCGCCGAGAATCTGTACAGTCCCATTTGGGAAGAGTTGAAGATTCCGTGAATTGTTCATCTTCACCACTAACATTTGAGGACGACCCGGGTAATACTTGCTGTTTGGAAGCTGTTGGTGTAATGTTGTGAGATCGATTTTGGTGTAGAGTCTGAAGCGACGGAGAATGTTGACGATGGTGTAGCGATGGCGCTTCATGATGAAAGAATGAGTAAATTGAGCGATGTACCTTCCTTTTATACTTTTCCCAACTACCTTGATGAAATGTGAAGTTAGTATGAAGTTGGGAATGATAGAGTTGAATTCGCCGATTGTTGACGCGCAACCAGATGCGATTTCCAATACGTGAATGTCTTTTCATATAGAAGTATTTTAAATCCTTCATGATATGATGTAGAGATTGAAAATGGCGATAAGATAAAGCAAACTCTCTTCTCACATTTCCAGTTGAATCTTTGAAATAGACGTTTCGATCATGATCCGTTTCAATACGTTGTAGGGAATCTAATTTCCAACTCATGGTGCGTGATAGTCATGTCTGATTAAGATTTGCATAGTAGGGCGATGAACTCACGACGAATAAATGTCATGATGGAGCGATGTATGTATCTTCTATACTTCTCCCAATTGTATTTGCGAAATGAGAAACAGTTTGCGGAATGAGAATGGTAGATTTGAATTTCATTTCTGTAATGTTGAAGCCAAACTTGATCACCCAGGGAGATGAATCTTAATGTTTCAAAATATTCCAAATCCCTCATGATATCATTGAGGTTGACAAATTGTCGCCATGTTAATGTAATTCCTCTTGATGTATGACCATGAGAATTTTTGAAATGTACGTTTCCATCACGATCAACTCTGATATATTGTAGAGAGTCCAAAATCCAAGTCTTCATGATGTTATGCAAAGTTGCAGATTAGCAATATAAAAATGTCGTTTTATCATATTTTGCTTAGCAATGCGGCTACAAAGAGATTTACTAGTAATCGAGCCGCACTCTTTTCTACTCCCATTGATCATGCACAACAGCTAAATGGGAATTGGGAAGTGGGTGTCACTCAACTTGTTTATAGCAACTGTGTCTATACTTTTGATCATGAGGTGATGACTATTAATATGAGACGTACAGCTGCTTACCAATGTGAAAAGGGCTGCCGAGTATACATTCCACAGTGGCCAAAGAAAGATCTCTTATCATGTAAAAAGTTTATATATGATTTCTTGAATAAAGCGTGTAAACATATTGCCCAATTTACTCCACACAATGATGATTATACTTATATACATCATGTAGTTGAGAAAGATTGGATTGTTGGTTTAAGTCCAAGTTTAAGAAATGATTTAGGTTACCTCGCTAGCGCCTTGACAAGCTATGATAATTTTAACGTTAATTACCACATAAGTGCTCATAAACAGTTAATATATCGAGAGGAAGCTTATTATGTAGATCTTATTCCAAAAAATGAGAAGACGTTGGTGAAGAAGATTGTGATTAAGCCAAGAAAGACAAACATGACTCCTGAAACATTATTGAAGAAATTTAATTATCTCCTTCGAGTTGATGGTAAACAAGTGGCAACATTGACTTATATTAAATCATCTAATCATATTGCAATAAGTAAATTAAATGATGATGATCTAGTATTAATTTGTTCAAAAGATTTTCATCAGTTCTTGCGACATCGTTCTGCAGCTGTTCATGGAAAATTTAATATGCAACATTTACCATGTGAAAGGTCAAATCAATTTGATACAGAATGGAGCGTATCTTTATACAGAAAGTGTGTAGAGCCTTTTGGTGGTTTCTTACATGAAACAAGAGTGTTGATGCCTCGCATTATTACTTCGGTTAAATTGGTTGTAGATTATTTAAATGAAGTGATTAATGAGCAACATATTTCATTTTCTGAAAAAGAAGGTACTTTGTCTCTCACTATAAATGGAAAAGGTATTGAACTAATTATGGATAAAACTCTAATGGACATTTTGGGTTTTGATCAAAATATCTTTAAAAGTGGTACTGTAACCAAAGCTAGCGCAGACATGTCGCTATCGCGTCGTATTAACTATTTTCAGATATATTCCAATATTGGTGAAGATGTACGTGTGGGAGATGTTGAAGCTCCATTGCTAGCAATGATACCATACCAGCCAAAAAGCTGCAGTATTTTATCTGAGCATACTTTCAAGAAAGTGCATTATACAAAGCTGAAATCAAACTACATCCCACAAATTGATATTGCCATTTATGATGATGCTGGTGCGTTGATTCCTTTTCATAAAGATGCTGTGACAAGTATTACACTCCATTTCCGAATGAAGAGTTAATGCAAAAGTATGCTAATATATTTTTCCAATGTGAATAATATGGAAAGTGAAAATAAGGACTCGTTTCTAATCTACTTGCCCAGTAATGCTTCTATGAATAAATTTCCCAAAAATAAACCATCAGACTATCGAGTAGAATTAAATCGGCCACTGCATTTAGAAGGTGAATGGGAAGTTGGCGTTTCTAGTATTTGCTATGATAGCAATATTCAGAATGTGAATGATTTGGAAGAAATGATATTGACTCCTCGCACCCATGATGGAATAACGATGAATAATGCATTTCAGTTCCCATACAATTTAACATCAGATGGAAAGTGGAACTATGAATGGATTCAGATAAAATCAGATTCTTATGAGCCATTTGGGAATGAGAAAATTATTAAGGCATTCAACAGTGGTAATACTTCCATCATGAAGAATAAAAATCAGAAAGCTTATGAGTTTACTATCTATCATTGGAGTGGGAGACAGTTCCTCCGCTTTCATTCTTTTACTAAAGGTCTTACGCTGAGGTTGGATAGTGAATTCTATCCACATCTTGGTTTTGGTCATGGACTACATCTAACGTCAATTGCTACTGCAAATGTTAAAAAAGTTTATTCAACTCGAATCAACAAATTTCATTATAGATTTAAAATATTTGATGAAGATGTTGTAGAATGCGAAGAACGCATCATTTTGAAAAAGCGTGGTGTTCAACCTTTATCACTTATTGAGTTAGTAAAACGATGGAATGAGACTGTGGGTAAGAAGTATGGAGAGAAAATTATGGCGGACAAAAATAAGTTGGTTATTCAGAAATATAATGACAAACTTACAGTTTATTTCTCTCCAACCTTGCGTCATTTTGTAAGACATTATACGCCTATTATTGGAAGCGGTGTGGTGTATGGTTCTCATGATTATCACACTAAAGCTGATTCAGTTAATGATGAATGGTGGGTGGACATCTATGGCGATCGCATCAAGAAAATTTACCAGTCTTATGAAGAATCTAAAGTTGCTATCAATATAATGCCGCGTCTATATCATACAGTTGAAAGCTTCATTCATGTAGTAAATCCTTATATACAACAGAAGTTGAAGCATGTGATGAAAAGTAAATATGATGTAAAGACACACCACATTTCGTTTTCAATTGAAAATCAACGCGTTGTTCTGAAACTGGGTGATGACATTCAATGTCAATTGAGTAAAAATTTGAAAAAACTCTTTGGCTTTTCAATGCTACAAACTGTGTTTGCTGCTGCGCATACGATTGGTATAGAAACACCAATGACACTTGATAAACATGAACAACACCTTTACATTCAAAGTGATTTGATTTTACCTATTTCTGTTGGCGAGAAAAAAGAATACATTTTACGTGATTTCATTCATGATAAAGACGCTTCATATGGAATAGTCGAGAAGATGTTTGAATCTATTTTCTATCATCCCGTCGTCAAACAAACTATACCCTCTATTGCTATCAAAATTACCAATGGTTTACAAGAGTGTATCCATGTGAAAGATACTAAATCCCTCGTAACTTTAGTGTTTCGGAAAACAAAGTGAAGTCATTGTGATATGTTTATTGAAATAAAAATATGTATATGAAAAAGTCTTTTCACAGATATAGGGGGAATGGGCTGACTGTAGGCATATATTCACAAGGAAGAAACGATCTCATGCGATACATAAAACAACCATGTATATCTACAAAAAGCAACATCAAAATACTGAGTTAAAGTTGATTATGTCAATACATCTCCTGAATGTGGTAGCGTGAGTTTTATTCTTTTGGGTGGAGGTATGTTTGTGTCAGGATGTCCATGTGGAAGAGATGTGTTATGTCCTATCCAACACCTCTTATCCTCCCATGCTGAAAGTGCTCGTTTCTTGAACGTGTACGTTTTCACAGTATGAACTTGAGATTTTAAGATTGTCATATTGACAAACGTTATAGTTTTATTTTTATAGGCCTTCTTGTAGGACCGATGTTTCATTTTATGAACAATGGATTTTGATATACCTTTAGCACGCTTAATACTATCTGCACATTCTTTTAGTTTCATGGAATACATTTTAGGACGGAGGAGAATCATTTCATCTATTTCCTTTCCTGCTGTTTCATCCTTAAAACAACCAAGTTTGGCTTTATTCTGTATGGAATAGAGTGGATGAGTGGGATTGTAGTTAGATGTATCGAAATATTTTTCTAATGACTTACCTACTTCATTAAAATTTAAATCTTTTTGAGTGGTAATTCCTAAAAAGAAACTATCTGTATCACCACCCAGCAAGCGAACCTCTTTTACGAGAGGGCATGGTTTTAATATTTTGTAGAAGAGTTGATACATTTCAAGCTTGGAATAATCTAAAACGGCTTGCCCAATATAGATGGGTTTGCACAACTCAACTTCTGATTTAATCATTTTAACACCTACAAGATCCTCATCGATGATGTCTCTATCAATGAAAAGAGGTGATGAGGTCAATTTGTGATATTTTTGTTCATCAACGACTAGTTTGTAATTCATACGTTTTCTAACATCCTCCATGGTCTTTCCGAATAGACTATTATTCTTATATTTATAAAAATCCTTTTCAAAATTATTTTGGGCGAGTGCACGTTTTTGACTGTTACTATCTATGTAGGGTTTGAGGAAGGCTTTCTGTCTAAATTTGATAATGCGGTGAACTGACTTTAGAAGCATGCCCATTTCTAAATAGAATTTTAATATGCAGAAGTGTACGAGATAATTTTTCTTATCATATTGGGTGAGTAAAAGTTTGCGGCATGGTTTGTACCTTGGCTGTCCACACTCTGTTAAGTTATTATGAAATTGTGACATGAATGGTGAAAACATATCTTCAGTCACTTCGCCAGATTCAGGTGCGAGTGGGAAATCAGCAGTTTTATTTTTAATACTATTTGGATAAATCAAATCCACTTCAAAATAATATCCCCAATCACCTTCATCTGGAATATTCAGTATGTTTGAAGGGTTGGAGTAATACTCAAGCTCATTTTGATTTAACCAACTAAACTCGGAATGAGGTAGTGGTTTAGACAGTGAACTGCCATATAAATTATTTTGGTCATAGTACTTTAGGTGGATATGATCATCACCTACTGTTTCAGATTTTATATGATGTTTATTTACAAATGTGAGACCACCGCGTATTCCGCGCTCAAATATATTATACATCTCCGGGTCTTGTAAGAGATGAATGGTCTCACCAGTCATTTTAAAGGCTGATTTAAAGGACATGGCTGGTAGACTGACAAAGTGGATAGGATCTAATTTGTCTTCTTCTAATGCCACTCGTCGAAACTCCTGAAAGACATCAGCCAGCAAAATGACATCTAATTCTAAGTAAGCGATCATATAATCGCCAAACGTTTTACAATTAAATTTTGACCATGCCTCTTGAGCATGTTCATAGTCCTCTACTGGACAATCTTCACCCGTCAAATCGTTTTTGAATTTGTCAATGGAAGGAAGGGTTGTTTCATTTAGTTTAGACATTGAGCTAAAATACGCATAAGGAAAGACTCCTTTGCGAGTGATTATTTCATCCGTTAAGTTTTGATAGTGTTTCTTCAAAGTTTGACTATGGGGAAGAAACTTGAGATTACGAACGAGAGAAGCTAGTGACGCTGACATGAATTGAAATGAATCTAAAAATTTTATTTCGAAGAAGACTGTCTTATTTTCTTTAGTTTTATCTACTGGTACTTTTGCTGTCATTGCCATGAATTTTTCTCTCGTTTGTGCTATTACATTAAACTGCCACGATTTCATCTGGCTCAACCCTCCTTTTATGAGCATATGACTGTCATAGCCCTTAAAGTTATGAAAAATGACGGGTAGTACACGACGTCTCAACCTAAGTGAAAAGTTACATTTGGAGCAGAGTGCGTTTCTAAATTTACCAGTGATGTGATCATGATCACGCACTTTCTTAATTTTATCGTCATCAAACGTTTTATGACATTTAGGACAGGATGTGCAACTTTCAAATTTTTGTTTGTCTTCATGTGACATATGTAGTGACTTACGCTGCAATTGGGAATCATATGATTGTTGAAATTTTGCAGCTTTATCGAGAAATTCTAGAAATTTTGAAATGCAATCTTCACCTTGCCAAGTATGCATTTTGTTTTGTCTATTCCTAAAGTGGTCATGCCATACTTCATAGCAGGATATGGCTGCTGGCTTGTGGATGATATCATCAATGTAGCATTCTATGTCTGCGTAAATGACACGCAGGGGACTTAATTCGTCACCATTATCCCTATGTGAAAATATTTTATCTTTGGGCATGCGTTCCATTTGTAATTTACCTCGCTTGCACCATTCATAGTGAGTTTCAAATTTATCTTTACTCCAAAATGAGCGGATGCAGCGGTCGCATACAAAATGTTCACCTCTTTTAGAGTGCCCCAAGTGAGTGTACAAGCGAGAGATTTTGGGAATACCACAGTAGTGCCATTCCTCGCTATCATCTTGTTTTACTAATAAGAGGTTGACTACACGTTCATAACAAGTTGAACGTGAATTATAGCGGGCACCCTTCAACCCCTTCTCCCACACGTGAACGACAATTTTAATCTTATTATGTTTTTCGAACGTTTCTACATCTTTGATTTTCATGTTGTTACTATCACAACCTTCAAAGTCTAGTTCATCCTCCCACTGTCTATAGCTATAGGTGCGATCTCGATGCGCGTTGATATCATTATAGTGAAGGATGGATAGGACTGCATATTTGAAACACTGTGATTTACAATCAACATTGATGACAGCTTTCTTATTATACAACGTTTTTGGAAGTTTAAATGTGCCTCGAGCTGCATGACTTTCTAATAGGGAAATTTTGAATATGGCTGAGTCCACACCATCAAAAATGAGAGCGCTGTCGCGTTGATTGAATTTATCTACATTTGATTTTAAACATTGAATGTGAAAATTTAGCCAAGACTCGCAGTCTACAACTTCGGTTGCGGAAGAGGAAGGAACATGAAACTGTATTCTCTCCGTCACTTGACCCGTTTGAAAATCTATTTTAATATATTTTAGTTTAAGGTAGATGAGCGCCTTCATTCTAAAATTGTCTAAATTATTGAAGAGCGCTTCGATAATGTTAGAATTTTGAAGGAGCCACTCAGGAAAATCTACAATTTGAGTATTGGACTCCATGCAGTAGTCGCGTACTAAATTATTATGTGAAACATTAATGAGGGAGATGGTAGAGGTACCGTTGGTGTAGTGATCATTTGCATGCGTGTGTTGAAGTCTGTGCGAAGATCGCTGAAAGTGACTATCAAAAGAAAGAGGGCACAAATCGCAAGGAAAGGAGATGTCATCGTCAGAATCAACTTCACCTCCGGAGATTGACGCCGCTTTGCGCTGACACACACGTTGTTTGATGTGTCGAAGGAGACTGTGCTTCCTTGTAAACATATGTCCGCAGTCGGCACATTCCCACTCGTTGCCTTGCCGCGAGAGTCCTGAGCTGGAACTCACATCACCTGAAAGAGAAATCATTCTTTCATCTCTGTTCAAGCCTCAGTGTAGTGTTACAACCTACCTTGACTCAATAACTCTAAACTTTCCTCGAGAAGAGAGGGCGTTGGTGATGAAGTTGATGCCTGAAATTGAGGAAGATGCTATTAGTCACACGTTTGAGGGAGATGAGAGAGGAAATTTTCAACTTACCATTTCAACGAAATCAAGTTTAAGGTTGATACTTCTACAAGATAGAGACTTCACTCAAATTTGGAATTCACGAGATAGCAGTTCACTTGTACACCTCAAATAATAGTCAAAGAGAGAGATCGTGCGTTCGTCACTTGTATGATTCACAGATTAAATGAAATGACCTGAATGTCACTTTGCTTATATACTTTCATCCTCTTCATTCATTGGATGTTCATTCTGATTGGCTGCTTGTGTATACTTAAGAATAGGAAAAATGTTAAAGTTATCATTATTCAAAGTCAGCATTTCAAAGACAACATGACAAGTCCTCCAACAACACCAAATACCGCATTGGAGTTCTCCTCTCCATATACATCAGCAAAGGTGCTCGTTACACCAAATGCACCAAGAAAGGCGAAGGTGGAGAAGACATACAATCTCGACAATATACGAAAGTTATCATTATCGGAGGAGGATGAAGAGGAGTTGCCCGACCTAACAGGCATACGGTGGAAATATTTACAATATGATGCCGAAGGGGTGATGGAGATGACCAGCAAGTCGCACTTGCATCAAATATGGGAGTGGTACACCCCTAACTCCCAACCGCGAACCGTGGCGGAGTGGGCGTACATTGAGAAAGTGAGGGACGCTGCAGAAGAACGTTTAAAGCAGCTCAACTGTTTTTGTGATCTATGTGAAGCCAGACTCTGGGACGATATTGACGATGAAGACCTTTTGAAATACATGCCATAATAAATGTTTATTTCGTATTATCTTTGCTTTCATATGACTTACTTGAATGGGGTTTTAGTGAATAATTTAACCATGTATACTTTTTCATTTGGAAATAGTAGCACGCTTAGTTTAACTTGTAAATCTTATAACATTTCATATGGACGATGATGGTAGATAAAATAGTGTCAAATAAATTAAGATAGCTTACACTTCTGATACAGGGATAGCAATCGACTGCGATCCATGTGTAAAGAGCTTGTTAGACTACGGATGGGCTTAAGTGGATGATTTAACCATGTATACTTTTTCATTTGGAAATAGTAGCACGCTTAGTCTAACTTGTAAATCTAAAAACATTTCATATGGACGATGATGGTAGATAAAATAGTGTCAAATAAATTAAGATAGCTTACACTTCTGATACAGGGATAGCAATCGACTGCGATCCATGTGTAAAGAGCTTGTTAGACTACGGATGGGCTTAAGTGGATGATTTAACCATGTATACTTTTTCATTTGGAAATAGTAGCACGCTTAGTCTAACTTGTAAATCTAAAAACATTTCATATGGACGATGATGGTAGATAAAATAGTGTCAAATAAATTAAGATAGCTTACACTTCTGATACAGGGATAGCAATCGACTGCGATCCATGTGTAAAGAGCTTGTTAGACTACGGAAGAGAGAAGTGTGTTATGTTGCGTGTGGCGCGTGAGTGTCCTCCCATTTCATTCCATTCATCAATTCGTCTCATTGATAGAGACAGGTAGAACTCATGGTTCTCATAACGTATGCAATGGAAAGTTTTAGGCAACCTTCGACAGTTGGCTAAATGTCGCCCTGACGCGAATGCATACTACGTTGAGACAGAGGCAATCACTTGCAAACATGACGCAGAGAGGTTTAACAAGATTGACCATTGCCGAATGTCCCTTGCGGTATACATAGCTACGGGTTTCACCGCCGCCCTTTACAGGAACGCCCGTCGAAAGGAAGTATTACACCGAACTTCATTTGCAACGTTCAAGTTGACTGATAGCAGATTCAACTTAATGATAGTATTCGCCAGTCCGAAGACTGCCCAGGGCAAACCGCGAGGAGGTTCTATCATGTCTTGCCCCATGGTGGCCCTTAAGAGAGCCGATGGTTCGTTCTCGGGAGTAACAAGATGACTATTGGCTTGAATAGTCAATAGGTATGACGGTTAGGTTCTCGTATACCCTATACCGCCTAAGCCGTGGTGGTGCATCTGGCACCTTTCGGATGCGGGTGGTATTTGGAGTCCACACCTCATCCGTCCAAACGATCCTCTTGATCTTCCCCTTCTTCTCATCCTCATCCCACTCGTCGAGGATGACGAACTCGGGAATGCCGTTGTCTTCATCAGTGAAGACGGGAATATTGTCGGCAGATGTCGCTTCCATCGTGACTTCAAATTGAATGAGAAGCGCTACAATCTTCTGGCTTATATAGGGTTTTCAACAATGAATTGCTCAACAGCGAATCAGAATGCTTCAGGGATAGCAATCGACTGCATAATGTTCAAGTTGACTGATAGCAGATTCAACTTAATGATAGTATTCGCCAGTCCGAAGACTGCCCAGGGCAAACCGCGAGGAGGTTCTATCATGTCTTGCCCCATGGTGGCCCTTAAGAGAGCCGATGGTTCGTTCTCGGGAGTCGTCATCCTACAGCCTACCAATTCTGCTGAGAGAGTCAAAGACTCTCTCTTTGGTAGCACTGTCGACTTCCACACTAACTGGCATGTGAGTATAGAGTGGAATGTAGCACCATTCCGTTGGATTGACAGCAGTTGCTGTCATCGGATTGCCAATCCGAGCAAGATTGTTGTGGACTCTGTCTTGCTCCTCTAGCCTGACAAACTCCTCAAATAAATTTCGCGGCCTTATCTGCGGTCCGCGAGGAGAGCTAACTTGACTGTTCGGCGTCTGCATGATTGAAATGAAATGAAATGAGAGGCAGTGGTTTATATACCCCTCTAACGCGACGCAACGTTCAAGTTGACTGATAGCAGATTCAACTTAATGATAGTATTCGCCAGTCCGAAGACTGACCAGGGCAAACCGCGTGGAGGTTCTATCATGTCTTGCCCCTAGGTGGCCCTTAAGAGAGCCGATGGTTCGTTCTCGGGAGTAAATTGATGGGGTGGTGAAGGCGGGCAAAGATCTGCAATGAAAATGATATGTATTAGAATAGGATATACTATCTTATTTGCTTTTCACTTACCAAGTTAGTCATCCTTAGGTAGTCTCGCGCGTTTCCGAATCGAAAATTTATGCAAGTGACCGCGCATTCGTAAGCTTGCATGGAGACACTTCTTGCTCGGATGACCGTTGTAGCAAATAATTGACTCGTCCAGATTTTTATTTACCAATACTTCGCCGGCCAAATGATTGTCCCGAATAGGGATGTGGAATTCAAACAAACGATCCTCATTCACACGTTCCCACTCATCCCTCATGCGCTCCAACTTCTCACACGCCTGCCTCTCATCACCCCGCCGAGCCACAGTCCTCTCCAACTCAACATTCTTCGCTCTCAACACACTCATCTCCTTCATCATCTCCTCAAACTTCGCCTCTGCATCTCTCATTCTTCTCTCCGCAACACTCGCCCTCTTCTCACACGCATCATTCTTCTCTTCCAACTCTCGCGTCTTATTCTTCAAATCAGTCACACAACGCCTCATTCTAATGTTTTCATCCGCCACCTCCTTCGACTTCAAATCCTTCTTTTTCAACTCATCCAACTCCTTCACAACTTCATCCTTCACTTTCTTCAAACTCTCAAACTTATTCACTAACAAATCATGCGCCATCTGCTGCGAAACATGCCTCTTCTCTTCATCCTTCAACCACCTCGCCGACTGCATACGAATCCCACCACTCTTCACTTTTGGGGAAGATGAGCTCTTCGGGGGGTCGGTGATGACGATGTTGGACACCTCCGATGACGAAGAGCTCAACTTCCTCACACGCTTCCTCACACGCTCCCTATCTAAATCCACATCATCCTCATCATCACTCTCAAGCACTCTCTTCCGCTGCTCAATCTCACCCTCCAACGACGCAACCGCTCTCGCCAACTCATCATTCTCAACAACATTCTCAACAACATTCTCAACAACATTCGCAACATTCGCCAACATTCGCTCCCTCTCTTCCACAATCAACTGCGTAAATCTCAAATCAGTCACTAAACCACCACTACAGTCAGCATGCACTCTGTAAAAACGCGCCTCATCCTCATCACCCTTCAGCACTCTACACTTCACGCAAGCAACCCTATTCAAGACAATCATGTGGCCGGTGCCCGCCTTCTTCACATGAGCTTTGGCGTCCGCACTGCGATTAACTCGCCCACAAGAGCACATTTTGATATGGTATTTTCTGTTTCTGTCGTTTGCAATGTTAGATTTATCGTTAGCTGTAAGATAATGAAATTTGTATAAGTTTGGAATCATGTAGTACAGTCATATTCCTAAAGAGTGTAGTGAGTGGCACTCGATCCCGTCGACAGCCCGAAGGCCTTGTACCGATCACTAGGGAAGTGAGAGATCTTCTCCGATACCCGCTCTTTACAGCTGAAGACATCATTGTCACTGCCCCGAAGTGGTAACAGGAACGCCGAGTCAAAGGTAGTGATCAGTAGCTGGGATCTAACCCCTCAAAGCTGCCTTAGACTTAGTTAAATTTCAAATCTGATAGCAGATTTGAACTCAGGATACTTGAAAACCTTAGTCTATATGTTAAAACTTTGAAAAAACTGAAAATTAAGAATTTTTAAAAAATTCCGCATTTTACTACTCATACTACTTTTAAAAAATTTTATCAGTAGTAAAGACACTATCAAACTCTATCATACAAACTTTGAAGTAGCAAGATAGCTTGCCTACTTCAAAAGATAGAGTCCTTTGCACCCGATATCGGGAGCTCAGAGCGACGACCGTCGCTTACCTCGTCTTTCGATGAAGTGATCAGACTTACGTTGTCGGGGGTTTATATATGCTCGGAAGAAAACTTAAAATGGCTCTATCTCCGAAAGTATTCATCGTAGCGACATGCGGTTTGTTGCAAACGATTTGTCTCATCATTCTTTACAATATGACACCTGAACCATTCTCATATGACCACGGGAAGTTGGTCCGCCAGCACATGTCCATGTAACATGCCACAAGTGAAAAAATTCCTAAGTGTGAGAGCTCCAGTGTGGTGAAAATTTTGAAAAATTTAAAACTTCCGAATTTCAACCTGGGACCTTAACCAAAACATTTTTCATCAAATTTCACTGACCTCCCCCCCTCGTTCAGAGAAATTTGATGAAAAATGTTTTGGTGACGGTCCCAGGTCGAAATTCCACACTTTGGAAAATTTTCAAAATTTTACCCATACAAAGTCACTCTGACACTTAGGATTTTTTCAGGTGAGCGAGCTCCGACCTAAAATCTTGTAACCGCTCTAACTTTTGAACGAAGACAGATAGGAACAAGCCGATTCTTTCACTGAATTTGTCTCACTCTTAGCTTTCAAACGAGCTATTGCACGACAAAATCCGTCCACTAGAAGCCAAGATAGAAGCTAGCTGTCCGGGGGGGGGAGGTCAGTGAAATTTGATGAAAAATGTTTTCATGGCGGTCCTAGGTCGAAATTCCACACTTTGGAAAATTTTCAAAATTTTACCCATACAAAGTCACTCTGACACTTAGGATTTTTTCAGGTGAGCGAGCTCCGACCTAAAATCTTGTAACCGCTCTAACTTTTGAACGAAGACAGATAGGAACAAGCCGATTCTTTCACTGAATTTGTCTCACTCTTAGCTTTCAAACGAGCTATTGCACGACAAAATCCGTCCACTAGAAGCCAAGATAGAAGCTAGCTGTCCGGGGGGGGGGAGGTCAGTGAAATTTGATGAAAAATGTTTTGGTGGCGGTCCTAGGTCGAAATTCCACACTTTGGAAAATTTTCAAAATTTTACCCATACAAAGCCACTCTGACATTTAGGATTTTTTCAGGTGAGCGAGCTCCGACCTAAAATCTTGTAACCGCTCTAACTTGTGAACGGCTGGTCCGATTGACTCGCAACAAAAAATGTTGTCGAGCAGTTTTTTCTCCTCTTTCAAACGAGTAGCTGTAAGACAAAATCCGTCCACTAGAACCAAAGTTAGAAGATTGCTGTCGGGGGGGGGGGGTCAGTGAAATTTGATGAAAAATGTTTTGGTGACGGTCCCAGGTCGAAATTCCACACTTTGGAAAATTTTCAAAATTTTACCCATACAAAGCCACTCTGACACTTAGGATTTTTTCAGGTGAGCGAGCTCCGACCTAAAATCTTGTAACCGCTCTAACTTTTGAACGAAGACAGATAGGAACAAGCCGATTCTTTCACTGAATTTGTCTCACTCTTAGCTTTCAAACGAGCTATCGCACGACAAAATCCGTCCACTGGAAGCAAGCTGTCCGGGGGGGGGGACGCAGCCGAAAATTTTTTCTCTCCGATTTCGCTGGAAACATCCTTCCTAACCCAAAATTTCACGTAGATTCCGAATCTGGCCTCCGTTTTCTCATCCGATGCTTTGTTTGGGCGCTACACACCAAAAACATCACACACTATAGCCTCAAGACTAATCCTGGCGGTCGCCCACGTCAACCTAGACGGTCGGCCACGTCAACCAGGCGGTCGGACCAACTCACCCGAGTCTCACACTCTGTCGTTGCAGAGGGGGGGGGACGTCAGCGAACATGTTGTGAACGTGGACTCACCTGGCCGGCACACCACGACAGACCACAACCTCTGTCGTTCCAGAGGGGGGGGGACTCAGACACGAAGCACCACGGCGGCCGACCACGACACTCTGCCGTGCCAGAGGGGGGGGGACGCAGCGATGGCCGCCATCTTGCGCGGTCCAGAAGTGGAGTTTTGCTTACTACTGCGATGGTAAACTATCTTAAAAGAAATGCCTATCCGTCTGACCCTAGAATGACGTCCAAAACTTTGATTTTGAATTTTGAATGCAGATCAGTGACCTAAATGAAAGAAACCATATCCATAGAATTAGTACAGATGTACCTATCAAAAGGGTCAAATTTCTAGCTATCTTTGATATCTTGATTTCCAACATAGACGTCTGTTGATTTCCCAATACTTTTTTCTTCTTCTTCTTCTGTTTATATTTAGACAATTAGAAGTCTATGACTTAGAAATAGATTTCTTAAGAACGAAGCACTATGAACGGAAATCCATGGACATCTATCTACATTCTCAATTTAGAAAGGACATTTGATCATAGATAACAAACAATCATTTTAACAAATTGTCCCTGGCATTTTAACAATATTGTCCCTCCATTAACAAGCTGTCCCTCTCTCTGATTGGCTGAGATGAGCATCCTTTAAGTATGTTACAGGAGGATATCTCTATGACTGTATGGGAAATACCTCGGTGCCAACGGCCTTGGGATTTTAACATAGTTATACACCTCTGTATTTCCCATACAGTCATGATATCCTCCTGTAACCTTAACGTAGACACCGCAGAAAATATCTGTTGTCTAGTTTCAGACCCCCAACATCATAGTTCGCTGTTTTCTAATCAAGTAACCATGATTTAGCTACCTAAGTATCTGTCCATTCATTTATTGACATCTGATGATCGATGACCATTTTGTTATCGTGAAACTTGAAGTAATGGCAATAAATCTTTGATCTAACTTGCATTCTAATTATATATATATATATATACCACAAATAGTAACCCACGCAGAAGGCAAAAAGAAAAAGCACAATTTTGTAGCCCAAACCGGTTTCACCTGTGCAAATTTTGTTGCTTCTCACGGGCAACTGAATTATATTACAAAAATTCGAATTGAAGCATGCAAATGATCAACATAACATAATAGATATATGACACTAATCATATGTACTGAAATGGAAAAGGAAATCATAGATTTTTCGGGATGAGCACAGTGAGATTCTATGGTACTGGTGCATGTTACTCACTTAATGATTTACATTTAATTTTGGTTTTAAGATATTTATACACATTTTTTCTTTTAGTTCTCTCATGCCTCTGTCACTTCCATTCGGTAATTTATATATTGGCATAATCCAGAATTGGCACAAAACTGTAATGCCGGACAGTTTGAAATTGCGTCCCATCATTTCAAGTGAAAAAGGTCCCACGAATCGTTTAAGCTATTTCCTTGATGAACTAATAAAGCCTCTAACTTCAAAACTGCCGAGTTTAGTAATGGGCAAAAGACCGTTCCAGGTCACCATAAAATTCAAAAAAATAGTACCTTTTAAAAACGACATAAATTCATGAATTTAGACCCTTTTTCAGGTTTTTAAGACCTAAATTCATGAATTTAGTCGCTTTTAAAGATACCGATTTTTCAAAAAATGGTACTTTTTAAATGGTCTAAATTCATGAATTTTGGTCATTTTTCAGGTTATGAAGAAAAAAAACCGTTTTTAAAAATACCCAATTTTCAAATTTTTCAAAATCTCAAATTTGTGAATTACAATTTTTACCTTGAAAATCATGACCGTTCCAGGACACCGAAAATCATAAAAGTTGAGAATTTCAAATTCATGAATTTTATCCATCTTTCAGGTTTTTAAAATATATCATGTGACTAATAATATTTCTTTAAAAATGGAAGGAACAAAAGTGGATGAAACAAAAGTGGAAGAAACCGAAAGAATATATCCTTCGTTATCACAGTTAAAAATAAGTGAATTGAACAAAGAAAAACACAAAGATAGAGTACGCTATATGAAAGATAAGGAATCTCAATTATTATTAAGATTAGAGCATCATAAAAAATTAAGAAAGAGATGGACCAAAGTTAAGAATGTAACACAAGGAATTGGCATATTCTTAACAATAAGTTTAGGTGATTTAACAATTGTCATTTCATCTGGCGTTCTTACAATTCCTGTTGTTGCTACAGCTTTAACAGGTACGGGTGTTTTTGCAACTTCACTTGTTACAATGTTAGATAAATCTTTAATAGCTAAGAAACGAAAATCATTAAAAACTAAGCATTTACATATTAAAGAAGTCTATGATAAACTACACTACTACTTTCAAAGAGTATGTGATGATAATGTTATTACGTTAGATGAGATTGAAAAATTTGATCAAATAGCTAATGAAGTAAATCAAATATCATTTCAATTACAGTCAGAAAAAGTTGATGATAAGAATAAACAGGATGGCAAAATTTCTAGTGATGGTAAAATTTCTAATGAAGAAAATGATAAAATTTTTTTAGAAGAGCTAAAAACTTTAAGCGAAAATTTAAGCAAAACTTTATTAAACAAAACTTAAAACGAGAAAACTTTAAACGAAAAGATGTCAGACAACAAAGCAATAAAAAAATAATTTGTTCAGTAAAATGTTTTTGTTGTATTCCAATGTTACCACAAAATTCAAATATTATATTTTAAAAATGGATAAAATTAGAGCTGATAATCAAAAAAGAATAAAACAATTAGAAGAGTTAATAAAACAAAGAAATATTATGAAAGAAAATCATCTTCAACATAGAATGATAAAAGCTGGTATTCAATCTGATATGTTTGAAAAAATGCAGCAAACCGAGCAAGTAAAAACTGATTTTGAAAAAACTATGAAACCATTTAAAACTCTTGAAAAAGAACTTACAAATAATGATAAACAAATTGATATAACAGATCCAGAGCACAAAACTATATTAGATGACTATGGATTACTAGAATCAAACATTAATAAGAAATTACCAAAATCTATGCAATTTGAACATTCTATTTCATTTATAGATGGAAAAACAATACCTAGATTTTATCTCGGACAAAAAGAAATATTTCCACAACCTTTTCGAGGTTTAATTTTTTCACCAGATAAATATCCTTTTAGTTTAGATAGAAATTTTGTTGATCTTTTAAGAGGAGCAGATTTAAATAATTATGCTGTAGAAGATCTCATAAAATATAAAGCTATGTTAGATAGAGTTGATGCAGTAAAATCTCTTAGACGTTATAAACAATTAGAAAATTTATTATCAACGGGAGTTAAAGTAGGAAAAGGTTTTAAAACAGAAACAACTGTATTTTTACCAGATGATCCACAAGAATTACTGAATAGATTAAATATTTTAATATCTGCAATAAAAGAAGGACATAATTCTAGTTTCAATGAAATTCATGCTATATTGAAAAGACTGTTAGAAAAGAAGATTCTAAATGAAGAGGATTATAAAAGTATAACGAACCGATGGTTCTAGGGCTTCGCCCGTAGCTGAAATATGTTGTTGTTTTTAATTTTTTTATAAAAAAATATTTATTCAAAATTTTAACTAAAAAATGTGTTCAGCAGATTTAGACAAAATTAATAATCATTTAGAAAATTTGACAGAGATTTTGGGTTCATCAAAATTTAGTACGACGTTAAAAATTATAACAACTACTTCATCACACACTTGTAATTTAGAACCCATTCTTCATTTAGAACAGAATAAAAATTATCAAATTGCATTGACTAGTTTCTCTACATTTAACACTATTCAAAACGTTATCAAAGATGTGAATGATCAATTTAGATATTCTACTGATAAAGGCAAAACATGGAAAATACAAACTTTTCTTCCTGGTTCTTACGAAGTTGAATCAATATCAAATGAAATTAAGAGAAATTTAGGTATACCATTTAAAGATAAGAAACAATTACATTTTGCAGTTGAACCGGCAGTCAATAAATTTTCTCTTACTTTAGACGAAAATCATCAAGTTGATTTTAATCATGATAGATCATTGTCAAAGCTATTAGGATTTAATAAACAAACCTATAGTCAAGGTTATCATTTAGGTGAGAAGATTCCAAAAATAACTGAAATAAATTCAATTGTTGTACATTGTGACATTATTGAAGGAGGATATATAAATGGTAAATTATCAAATTTAATATTCAGTTTTCCAGCTTTTACTGTACCCATTGGTTATAGATTAAATGTAATTCCACAAACATTAATATATTTCCCTATTACAAGAAAAACTATTAACAACATTAACATTAGAATCACTGATGAAAAAGGACAAAAAATAAATTTTGGAGGTGAAGAGATTATGATAGATCTTTTGGTTCGGGAGGTATAAACTCTCGTTCGGGAGGTATAAACTTCCGTTCGAGAGGTATAAACTCCCACGCGAAGCTAGAGAAGTTTAATTTTCTTCTTCTTATTATTATTATTCTTATTCTTCTTTAGAAACAAAAAATTAAAAAATTAAAAATAAAATGTTTTTATTAAAAAATGAGTGAAGTACTACCATTAAATAAAACAAACTTAAATTTAATCATCATCCAAATTTATCTAATAAAGTTTTGTCAGTTATTTGCGGAAGATCAGGATGTGGAAAAACGTATCTATTATTTAAAATTTTAACGACTCCAAATTTTTTGGATTATAACAATCTTATAATTTATACAACAACAGCAGAACAACCCGTCTATCAATTTTTAAAATATGGATTTGAAAATAATCTTAAAAAACAGCAATTGCTTCATTATTCAAAGAATATGAAAAATCTGAAGATGAAGAAGAAATAAGTTCTTGGTGTGAAGAAGCAGCAAAAAATAATCAATTAGTTGAAACCAATAAAAATAAGCATATAAAGATACAATTAATAGATGATAGTGGTAATATGCAAGATCCTAGTAAACTAGATAAAACAATGAAACATTGTGTAATTTTTGATGATTGTGTTAATGATAGAAATCAGTCAGTTCAGAGAAATTATTTCACAAGAGGTAGACATAATAACTGTAGTGTTTTTTATTTAACACAAAGTATGTATTCATTAGACGGAAGTGTTATTAGAAAGAATGCAAACATATTTATACTATTTGAAATAAATGCAAGAAACATAAGTGATTTGTTAATAGATTTATGCGTAAGAAATAAAGATGAATTTAAACAATCGTGTAACAATGCTTGGTCAAAAGATTATGGATTTATTACAATTAATATTGATAAAAAAATTCATGATAGAGTTATAGAAGATTTGTTTGCCGAGTGATAAAAGATATACAAATATAGTGTTATAATATTTTTTTAATTTTATATATATCAAATTTGTCTATCTTAGAAATTAGAAAATTAAAAAGGTGAAGTAGTTATTCCATCAGGTAAAATTTTTCTTTTATCATCAAATGGATCTAATGCTAATTTATGTTCTTCTTTTAAATAAATTTTATGTTTCTTTGAATTAAGTCTATAATTACATGCTGTTTTTATTTCATTATTAAATAATACATTTTTATAATCTTGAAATGTTATTTGATTAACCACTGATGCCTTTGAAATTCCTTTTAATGTTTTATGTGTTTTAATATTATTAGTTGTATTATAACAGTAACATTTAGATTTTAAAAATATAGCTTCTGTTATGAAATCTTCATTTCCTTCTAATTCATCTTTTACTTTACATAAATCAGAAGGATGAATGATATCTTTTATTTTATTAATTTCTTCATCAAGTGAAGAATTATACGGTATTGTTAATTCTAAGAAGAATCGGTATCTGTAAAGTGTAATTTATAGTTTTTGCCATAAGCAGGTGCTAAATAATCATACATAAATTTATACATAAATAGTTTAGCTAATTCTAATATAGTGAATCCAATCAAATTAAACTTATCATGTTTTACGCTAATTCGACGTAAATGTACAGCACATAGTTCATCACTAAATCTAGTAGTTCTTTTATATGTAGGTTTCTTTGTTAAATTTTGAAACCTATCTTTATCATAAACTATTTCAATATTTTGTCTATTACGTACATTTTCTAAAGTCTTACCATAAAATGCATTATTCATTAATTTGAAGAACAAGTTTCCAAAATCATCTTTATTTCTTTTAGCTATTTTACGTTTTTCAATATTGAACTCTATATAATTTTTTAACCATTTAGATTTTTGATAAAATAGTTTTCGATGTATTTTGGTGAGAATCATTCCATGTTCTAAATACCAATCTAGCATTCTTCCTTCAACAACATACTTTCCTTTATTACTTTGTGTTAACATAAGTTTTTTGTTGGTCTGTATTTCTTAGGAATTATAGATTTTTGATAATCTGAAAAATCTTCTATATTGGGAATTTTGTTTTCTGGACAGAAAGGAAAATATTTTGTTTTATCTTTTATTTCATCAGGATATACTAAATCAACTTCATATATATAACCATGATTATAATTTCCATCATATGTTTTTTGATAATCTAGAATATTACACCATGACATTTCACCTGTTGGTAATTCTTGTATCATGCAAGAAGAATATAAGCTATTAAAATCATAATATAACAAATAGTTTTCGCTCATGATTTCATCAACTGCTGCTTGACTCTCTTCATTTGATATAAGTCCTTCTATATTTTGATTAAACAATTTTATAAACTGATCGCTTTCTTCTGGAGATAAAGGTTTCATTATTCCATAATCATCAGGATTTACTTTTTTATTGTAACACTGTACATAACGATTACCTAAAACTGATGAAACTCCACCTCTAATTCCAGATTCAAAAAATAATAATTTATCATATGTATTTTCTTTATAATGTTTAAGTTTAACATTTGTATGTTTCGATCCTGCTAATCATGTTAAACCTGGTGTAGAATAACAATAACATGGATCTATTCCGTAATATTCCAAACACATATCACGAAAGTTTTCGAAAAGATCAGCTAGTATTAATACATCTATCTGAAGATATTTCATTGTATAATAATACATTGTTTTACAATTTAACTCTCTCCAATTCTTTTCAGCTTCTGCATAGTCTTCGTCAGATAATTGTGATTGTTTTAATGTTGATTTAAATTTATTTATTGGAGGAAGTTGTTTTTCTTCCATAATTTTATTCACAGAATTAAAATCTCCAGTTATGTACTCATGCAGAAATCTTCCTTTCAAAGGTTTTAAATTATATTTATTTAATATTTTTCATTGTTCAGGTTTCAAAGTTTTTCCCATAACATCTAATGAATAAGGAGTAAAAAATCTAAATGCATCTAAAATTCTAATACAACCTAATTGCATTGAAAAATATTCTTCTTCTGTTTTACATAGTACATTTATTTGTTGTTGTAATTTTTCAGATGAAAATAAATCTTTCATTACTAGATGGAAATCATATTTAGAACCATTGTAGAAATATAGAGGAACAAAGTTATATTTAAATTTATTAGCATTAGGATTACAAGAATTATGTGCTGCACCTCTATATAATCCATTTAGATGATCATGATCTTTTACTTTGACGGCAGAGCCGTCGCTTCGCTTATCAAGATATCTATCTCTGCCATTTTTATAATGTTTTGTAAATTCTTTTCCACAGTAATAACAATTTGTTTCATTAACAAGATTAATTTTTTCTTCATCCGTTAATGGAAGCATTGGTATATTTGTTTCAAGCAATTGTGAAAAATAATTTTGTAATTCTTCTACTTTCTTTGTAAACATTTCTGAACTATCTTCACCATAGTATTGAAAATATTCTGATTTAAATAATTCAGGATAATTTGAATGAATGTACATTCCCCAACATAATGGTTTTTGTTCAAATAAATATTTTTCTTTACTTTGTTCAGATGCACTTTTTTCAAATTTATTATTATCAGAATCGGGTGAAGCCCTGGAAGACATCTCCGATGTCCCGTGATTTTGTGTCATTTTAACATTATATGCTTCAAAATCACAATAAATAGTAAAGGGTACTTTATTTTTAAAATACCATTTATTATATTCTAAATAATCATCTTTTGGAAATGTGTTTCTGACTGCTTCATTTTGTTGGCCATTCTCCAAATGTCTATTCATTTCTTCTAAAGTTCTAAAGCTCGTCATACATTGGAGACAAGGAAAATTAGCATTATCTGAAGTTTTTGTAAATATAGAAACATCTTTACACAATATAAAATGACCCTGATAATATAATATATTCACTTGTGCTGGTTGTTTTGTCTGTTCTAGTTTTTCAAATTTATCTTGATATATTTCATGTGTTTCATCAATTTCTTTTGTAAGATTAAATGTATTTCGATGAAAATTTTGATTTAATATTTGTAACTGATAACTATATTCTTTATCATATTGTTCTTTATATTGTTGTAGACATTTTCTTAAAGATACATTTATTTTTTGATTGGTTTCATTTTCTTCATTATTTAATTCTGTATTGTCTTCATTATTTTCTTCATTTAATTTTTGAATCGTTTCTATCTTATTTTGATATTTATGGCCATATTCTTGTACTAATATTTTTGTTTGTTGTTGATAATCTGTTTTACAATTTTGTAAAATTTTATTTTAATTTTGTAATTTTTGATGATATTCTAAAGATAAAGATAAATAATCGGAATCATAATCATAATTATAATTACGTCCTTTATAATTATTATGATTAATCATTATTGGTGATAATGTTTTAACAATTTGAAATTTTTCAGTACATATTATATTTCCTTGGTAAAAAATATTATGATGCATGTAATTTCCTCTATCATTGTATACTATTTCTGATTGACATAAATTTTTATTATTCAAATAAAATTTTTTTGAATCTGAGTAAAATGGAGTAATATTACCAATAGAAACATAATTCACATTTAATTCAAAAACATTTAATTCTATTAAATTTTTATTCTTTTTATGAAACTTTATTAACCTATTATAATCATATGGAAATTCATGTAAACCATCAGAGAGATCAAATTCATTTATGTCTTCTTCTTTATTATAATGACTTAGTCTTTCTTTATGATATTCTGCAGGATGTAAATGTGCTATAATACTCCACAGAAAACAATAATCATCTTCATTTTTTATGTTGATTATTTGTGGTGAACTGAAAGGTAAAGGAACATAACTACCACCAGTATTATTTTTATATTTATCAATTATTTTTTTCTTGGATAGTATTTTAACAAATCTCCAACCAGATTCACGTAACTGGGCTTCAATTATACAATTTTATAATTTAAGTATCATTTGTTCAAATATGGGTTGTATATCATTTACATTATGAATTTCTTGCGAATTTGTAAAATGTCCTTGTATTATTTCTTCAGGAATTCCATCAGGTCCATTTTTTGTATAAAGTACTTCTACATTCATATAACATTTGAAAGATTTCTTAAATATATTATAAAAGTTGGTTAGAATATCAGAAAAAGTTTCATCGGTTTCATTATGTTCAACGGGCGAAGCCCTAGAACCTTCGGCTGGCACAGATTCATTAAATAAATATTTTATATCTGTTACGGCTTCATCGGTTCGTTCAGCTTCATCTGTTTTTTAATTTCGTTTAATTCATCTATTTCGTTAAATTCATCAGTATCGCTAAATAAATATCTCCCATCTGGTGCGGGCGAAGCCCTGGAAGACATCTCCGATGTCCCATGTACATGTTCATCTTCACTATTAAAAACTTTTTTATATTCCGAATGTGAATAATCATCAAACATTTTTTTAACTTTTATATCAGTAGGTAATGTTTCTAGATAGTTTATATAATTATTTAATTTTAATATATTTCCTTCATCAACTCGATCTACATTTTGTTAATGCAATTTACTATTTAAATGAGATTGATAACTTCTTTTGTTTGCAACTTTATTTTACATAAGTTACAATAAAACTTGGTATTTTCCATTTTTTTTATTTTTTAAAGAAAAAAACTGTGTTTTAATTTTAGATATAAACATTCTAATATCAAGGACTTGAGAGTTATTTTAAATTACTATATATTTCACGTTCCTAAGTTCTTTTATTTTCTTTATCACATTAAGTTTTATCATATTAAGTTTTATCATATTAAGTTTCATCATATAATGTTTTATCAAAAGATAATTTAAATTTATTTTCACTAACTATTGATTCTTCATCATCATAAATTGATTCTTCATCATCATCATAAATTACACTTTTTGGAATTGGATACCATTCTCTTATTGGAATATCTGACTCTAAATTACATTTTTTATCTGATAATAATATAATAGAGAAAAATATTAGTCTTTGATCTCTTTTGGAAAATTTAATAACACCACCATAATCTGAATCACTTTTAGTTTTTATTAAAGATGATAAAATTTTAAATTGATTAGATGTAAATCCTAATTCAAATTTTGTAGACCCGACACATAGTTGTCTAACAGTATCTTCAACTATACCATCATTATTATTTTCAATTGTAAGAAAATGAAATTTAGATAAATTTTGATTATATGTAGTATTAATATCATGTACATCAGTATGAGATATAAATTTTTCTTCACTTAAATTTTTATAATTACTAATCTTTTTATAATCTTTTTTACCATTTACACCATTTTCAGATGTTTCAGAATCATCATCTATATTATTATCATTATTATCATAAGATTCTTTAAGATCGGGCAAAGCCCTAGAACCTTCAGTTCGTTTATTATGATTATGATTATAGTCATTGTTAATAGTATAAGGTGTAGTCCACATATAAATTTTCTCTTGTTGTGCTAAACCATTTATATAAGATTTTAACAAATTAATATTTGAGTTTGAATATAATCCTATATATGTATCATCATCATATCTTTGCGGCATATCAGCAGTCTCTTGTTTATAAATTGTATCTCTATAATAAACTTGACATAATAATTCTTCGTTATGCTTTTTACTCTCTATATGAATATTATATTGGTTTTGTTCATCAACAAATAATCTTATTTTTTCTTTTGAAAAGGATTTCAATTTTTTAACTAATTATCTAATATTGATATAATTAATAATTTTATTTTCTATCCGTTCAGTGTTACTAATTGGTAATACTGCTCTAATAAAACCATAAACGTTATTATGACCTATTATAATCATATTTTCTTTATTTAATTCAACATAAGCTACGTCATTATATTTATTTACTATATCCATAAATTTAATAAATGGATCACCTGGAAAAATACAATAATTAGTTTCTATGGAAGGTAAACCTTTAGTCTGTTCTCTAAATATTTCGGCTTGTAATTCAAATAAAATATTAACATCTATACATGGATTATTATTATTATTATTATCAAAACATTTATTTTCAAATCCCGTTGATCTCGTCGAATAAGAAGAACAGGATGATGCGGACGAATATAATTTTTTTAAATTTGGTTTTTCCATTTTTTAATTTTTATTAGAAAAAATTTTAATTTTTTTCTCATTATATAAAAAAATTACTTTTTTATTGTTTTAAAAATGATGTTACCAAATGTTGGTGGAGGTGCATATATCCCGAATAATCGTGAATTAGAAATAGAAATAGAAATATATATCATGAAAACTGGAGACGTTTTATCTGGTCCATTACATCTTTCTATTCTCCCGCTACAAAATGCAGAGTTAACAAATAAACAATATGTTGATACACAAATCAATGACTTAAAAGAAAAATATATAAAAGATGTTTTGGTTCCACTGATGAATGAATTAAAGTTGCTTAAACTTAATGACAAATCATTAAACGAAAAATTATTAAAACTTGATAAAAAGGATAGAGAGCTAGAAGCAGATATAGCAAAACTTTTTAAAAAGATTTCTGAACCATCAAAAATTTTAATATTACTTTCTATAAATTTAAAATCTGCAGTCATTAAAAAAAACATCAGATAAAATTATTGAAAGAACAATTAGAAGATGAAATAGAAAAACTACCTGAAAGAATTTAAAAAAAATTAAAGCAGTTACAAACTACATTCCAAAAAAGTGTTGATGAATTGAGTTCTAAAATTACTCAACAAATGAAAAAGATGAATAGAATAATAAATGAAGTAAACTCACTTAATCAAAAAGTTGATAAAATGAAAAATCTGAAAATCAATTTAGAAAATAATTAAAGAAAAATTTACAAGAAAACTCTAAAGAAGATAAAGAACAGTTAGATGCTGTTAAAAGACAATTAGATGTTCTTAAAATTAAGTTAAATGCTCTTAAAACGGCGTTGAAGATGAATCAGGAGAAAATGCAAGTTAATAGAAAAGAAATTAAAGTACATCCCACGCTACTTGACGCAATAGATAAAGTGCAACAGACAATTAATAAAGTTATCACTAAGTTGTTGGACATTCACAAACGTAAATCTTAATCGGAGCGAAGCTCCTCGAGGCTTAAACCGATCGGACCAAAGGTCCTCAGGTTACTAACCAATCGTAAATATTTTTCCTAAAAGTCAAATTTATTCCTAAAAAATGCCTATAATTTATAAACACAATCTTAAACATTTTGCTTCAAATCAAAGAATTGCTCATGAACCACGTATGAATCCTGTTTATCATTATGATAATAGAGAAACAGTTCACACGGAAGGAGCTGGCATCTTTTCTGGTTTTGGAAGTATCGTTAACTTAATTAAAAATAATAAAGATTTGATTACATCTGCTGCAAAAGGAGCAGCTGCTATAGGTAGTACAGCTAGTGCAATATCAAATGCTGTTAAGTCTCAAAACGAATTAAAACAACTAGAAGCTATTCGTAAACTTAGGAATGATTCTGAAGAACTAAAAAATTTAAAAAACTTTCAGAGGAAACAAAAAACAAAATTGCTAACATAGCTGTGGGGGGTGAAACCTTGAGGAGTGGAGCTCCGTCTGATAGTAAACATAAGAAGAAATCAGGCGTAGCCATAAAACGTACAATTGAAGAAATAAGAGGTAATGGCGTGAGCAGCAACCTTCGGTCTAACCAGCAAAGCTGTAGCGGAGCTGGTCTAGCAAAATTCTAAAATTATATTTTGATAAAACTTTTTTTAGTAAAATTTTTTTAGTAAAATCTTTTCAGTAAAATTTTTTAGTAAAATTTTTTTAGCAAAATTTTTTTTTAGTAAAATTATTTTAGTAAAATTTTTTTAGTAAAATTTTTTAGCAAAATTTTTTCTGTGTGTGAGAAAAAACAAAAAGCCAAATTATTTTTTATAAAAATGTCTTCGCTAATTGAAAATAAATTTGAATTAGATAAACCACCAGGTGTTAGTTATAATCAAAAAAAGAATGACTATATAAGAATTGCTATGAATCCCGGATCTTCTAGTAGAGTAAATACTGGAGGAGATTTAATTTTTGAAGTTGATAATCAACAAAGTTATTTATATTTACCTGATTCCTTTTTACACTGTGAATATTCTTTATATAGTGATGCTAATTTTACAACACCATTACCAGATACCGATAATATTGCACTAGAGAATAATTTCTTTCCAAGATTATTTACACAAATGCGTTTAGATGTTGCAACTCAAAATATAGAAACAATAAGTGATTCTCCAGGTGTAATTGATACAATGCTTAGATTTGTAACAATTGGTGAAAATAATAAAAAGTATGAAATCGAAGGTTGGTTTCCTGATACTAATGATGGTATAAATGTTGATGATTTAACTCACGCTGGAACAGATGCCGCAGGAATTGCGAAAGATGTAGAAAATATTGCAAAACATTTAAATAAAACAAATAATAATGCATATAAAGAAAGACGTGAGTTTAACAAGAAAAGTAAGCAAACAGTAAATTGGTCATTGTCTCCATTATTCGGATATTTAGATTATGATAAAATATCATATCAATTAAAATTTAAATTAATAATTCATCGCACAGCAAATAATGAATTAAGCTTTTTTGGTAAGACTGGAAAAAAAGCATATTTAAAAATTGATAGACTTGAATGGTGGATTAAGCATATTACTCCTAGTTTAGAGATTGAAACAGCTATTGCAAAAAGATTAAATACTAGCAAACCAATTCCAGTTAATTTTCTAAAGCGTACTGCTAGTTCAGTAACTTTTTCCGAACAAAGATTTAACTGGCATTTACTAGAACTGCGAATACACCAAGATATTTATTACTAACTTTTCAAAGAAATAATTCTCCAAGTTTTGATAAGAACAATAATCTCTTCCATATTAATACAATTCGAAGTTTACAAGTTTCATTAAATCAAACCCGATATCCAATTGATCCATTAAGATTCGATGATACCAATAATCAATTTATGGAAGGATATGATTCTTATCGAAATCTTTGTATAGAATTTGGAGTTGAACCACAATTAACTCCTGGAGATTGGAGACATTTATATCCTGTTTTCTGTTTCGATTTAAGTGCACAATCTGAAGATATTATCAAGACTGGTTGTGATGTAACAATTAATATTGAAAAGAAAGATTCCACAACTTCATTGATGGCTTATGGTTTATTGCTAGAAGATGTAAAATATTCTATTGAAATTCTTAATGGAAAGATGGCAAGGATCGGCTGAAGCCTCGAGGAGCTTCGCTCCGATAAGTTAATTAAAATTTTTGATAACTTAAAATTTTTACAACTAGAATAGATTAAAAATTCTTAACTTAAAATTTTTCATAACTAGAATAGATTAAAATTTTTGATAACTTAAAATTTATTCATAACTAGAATAGATTAAAATTTTTGCTAACTTAAAATTTTTTTATTAAAAATGTCGCAAGCGAAAAGTAATAATAATAAAACTGTTGAATTAAAATTACGTAATATTGTTGACAAAAATACCCCTAAAACTATTACGATTAACAAAAAAAAGTATTACATAAGTAAACCAATGATAGAGAATATTCAATTACAAGAAGAAAAGAATGGCGGGATTCTCCCATTAATTCCACTAATAATAGGTGGCATAGCAGCAGCAGGAAGTGTTGCAGGTGGGACAGCTGGTATTGTCCAAGCAGTAAATAAAAATAAATCAGAGAAGGCAGCATTAGAAGAACAAAAACGTCATAATAGAGAGTTAGAGAAAGTTGCTAGGGGTGACGGAATAGTAGATAATTTCATTAGTAAATTAAAATTAGTTGATGAAGGAAAACGAGTTCTTAAAAATATTCTCCACAATGTTGATGATTTAATTGAAATTAAAGAAACTAAAGATGGTTCTGGAATATATCTAAGTCCTAGTATGATAAGGTAATAACCTCAGGACCTTTGGTCCGATCGGCTAAAGCCTCTGAACAAGGTTCTATTTGGTAAAACTTTTATTTTATCTTTTAAAATGAATTCTACAAATTCCAAAAATTTAATTAAATTAAAAATTTCTAATTTAGATTTATTAAATTATCTATTAAAAGTACATAAAACCTCAAATTGTAAAATTTATGAAGGTAACGACATACAAAAAACATTAGAAAACTTTCCTGGACTTATTTGGAGTAAATATTCGAAAGAAAAACATCTTCCTGGTCATTCATATACCGGTCCAGGAACTCGATTAGATATAAGACTAGATGAGAATAATAATCCGAAACCAGGTGAAGAACCAATAAATAGAGTAGATGCCGCCGCATACAGGCATGATTTAGCTTATCGAAATCATGACCTAAGTTCTCGACATGCAGCTGATAAGAAGATGATTCAAGAATTAGATAGTATTCAGAATCCTTCCTTTAGAGAAAAAATTGAAAGAATGTTTGTTAAGAAAGCTTTACAAGCTAAAATATTATTCGGTCAGGGTTTAAATGAAACGACAGCAAAGCTGTCTGAGAGCAACGCTCGAACCTACGCCTCCGAAATTCATAAAGAATACAGAAGGCCTAAATATTTATTGAAAGTAAAAGTATTTAATAAAGATGATATTTGGAGTGCTGATCTTATTCATATGCCGAATGAAAAAGATTATAAATACGCATTGACCGTTATAGATTTATATACACGATACGCTTGGGTAAAGCCTTTAAAAAATAAAAGTGGTCTATCAGTTAAATATGCGTTTGAAGAAATCTTTAAAGAAAGTAAGAGAAAGCCAAAAAGTTGTTTGTAGATAAAGGGTCGGAATTTTATAACCGAAACGTTCAGCCACCATTTGAAACTGTTTATTCAACTGAAAATGCAGGGAAGGCCGTAGTGATAGAAAGATTCAATCGGACGTTAAAAAATAAATTATTCAAGAAATTTACTGAGCAAAGAAATCAGAAATGGTTGAAGATATTACCAGGAGTTGTAGAAGAGTACAATAATAAAGTTCATTCTGGTATTGAAGAAACTCCAAAGAATGCTTCTGACGACCCTGATTTGATAAGAAAAAAAATATTCGAGAATAATTATTCGAATGAGAGTAATCCGAATTTGCAGAAACTTAAGCCGAAATTTAAAATTGGAGATAGAGTTAGAATATTTAAATATAAGAATAAATTTGAAAAAGGCTTCGTTGGCTATTGGACTAAAGAAATATTTGAAGTTTGTAAAATAAATCAAACCTATCCGATTACTTACGAAATCAAAGATTTAGATGATGAAAATATCAGAGGCCGATTTTATCAAAATGAATTACAACGAAGTGATTTTTAATTATCATTATCATTATTATTGGAACTAACGTTTCGGGAATGAAATTCCCTTGTTAGGCGTAGCCATAGAACCTACGGTTCGTTCAATTCTAACATAATATCAAGAAATGGTACTCCTTTTTGTAATTTAAATAAAACATAAAGACATAATTGACCACAATAAGTAGTTCCCGGTTTTTGAATTTGAAATGTATTGTAAATTCCATTGCCAAGTAATTTTTTGACTTCGTTTGTAGGTGGAAGTCCATAAGAGTCGAACCAATAGTTCTCAGCCTCCGAGCGGTCAAAATAGTAATTATCTCCATTTTTATTCCTATGCCCCGCTGACCAATGTACGCCTTTTTGGTCTGAAGTGTGAAGATTCGTTATGAAATTTACAGTTGGCTTATTTTTGATCAATTGTAATTCGTCTTTCATTAGAACATGAAAATTCTTTATTCCCAATTGATTTGCGATTTTCTTTAAATCGAAATTCGTTGTTGTTTGTGTTCCATATAATTTCAAAAACTCATTTATGTTGCTCATTTTATAATAAAAAAATTTCTTAAGGGACCCCTAGAAGTCAGAAGGGAGGGGGTATTGATTTAAAACTGTTCCATAATTATGTCTTTCCTTACTACTTATTCGATTTTGAAATGATTTAATTTCATCTAAATGAAAACGTTACATTTGTAAGGAATCAGTTGATTAGCAAAAATAGTGTTTCGTACATCTTTTATCAATAGTAATTCATCCCTCATCAACATGTGAAAATTCTTTATTCCCAATTGATTAGCAATCTCATTTAAATCGAAATTTGACGTGGTTTTGTTTGCCGTATATTTTTAGGAAGTCTCAAATGTTACTCATTTTAAATGAAATAAAATGTCTTGTTTAACAATGTTCCATTTTATTTTTATGAACTCTCATTAAGAGGATATTGTTTGTTTTATCTGTTTTAAGACAATAGCAACATCTGTTACCACATTTTTCAAACCGCATGATTGTTTTAGGGGATTATACGGGTTGTGCATTCATAACATAGCGTTAATAACATAAAAGCAATCTATTAATTCATTCTCTGCTTTGAGGGAATATTCTGTTGTTATAGCAAGCATTCGATTCAATACAATATCGCAGTATCGATAGTCGAGACCGACTGTCGAACCAAAACCGCAACTTTTCTGGTTTTGGTCGGTGAACTGGCTCGTGTTTTGGCCGATGAAATGATTTACAATGCGGTGCAATTTCCCCATTGTCATTCAAGTACATTTAATCATACGCGTCATGTCATACCCGTATGTTGTCAAGCAAACTTCATACACCTACAATGCCGCTTTGCTTAGATCACCATTCATAATTTTCACTTGCTATTTAAACACGCACAATTCATAAAACGTGACACATTACAATCTTAGTTTAAATCGTATCATCACAATGGTTGGATCTACTGAAAGATCTGTTCGATTGGAGACAAAGCGGAGAAGAATTCAGAAGCTAACAAGGGAAATCATACATCTGCAAGCACAAAGTAAAATATTCTTACACTTGGATATGAGAAGAATTTTTTTTTGAATACATCGGTGACCCGCACATCAATTATAGGACATGATTTAAGAGAGAGAAAAAATTGTAATTCTCAAATTTGAGATTTTAAAAAATTTGAAAATTGGGTATTTTTAAAAACGGTTTTTTTCTTCATAACCTGAAAAATGACCAAAATTCATGAATTTAGACCATTTAAAAAGTACCATTTTTTGAAAAATTGGTATCTTTAAAAACGACTAAATTCATGAATTTAGGTCTTAACCCTTTCAGCCCGGCACTACGGGCACCGCCCGATATATAGTGTCCGGCACTACGGGCACCGCCCGGAATGTGCTTTAATGGCTTTGTATGCGAGGAATAGCGCCGTACTTGCACGATTGCTTTGAAGCAATAGCCGGCAACATTAACAAGATGATTCGATCGCTTTGTCATCCAATCAGGGAGTCTGAAACCGCATCACCGAGTCATCGATTTGTGACTTTCGTGAGTCGTTCCTATTACCAGTTTGTTTGTAGTTGACATGACAAGCCGACGTGCGAAGAGGAGGCGCATTCCCGTGCAGCGATACGGCTTTGATGTTGACGATGATACAAGCGAGGATGAACCAGAGGCCGGTGAGGAGCGGCAAGTCACGGCTAATGATACTATTTTCTCGAATTCGGCTGAATCCAGCACAAGTGACAGTGAAGGTGAACGTGATGAAATTATGGATAGTTTAGCACCGTCAGAAAGCCCTGATTATCCTAATTACGACAGGAATTCTGGTTGGCTCCGAGTTGTAGCAGGTGAAGACATTCCCCGTAATTTTCCATCATTCGACGGTATACCTGGTCTTCAACATCCTATCCCTGACGCTCCAGAACTTTTGGCTCTATTGATTCTCGATGAGGAATATTTTACGAGACTCGCAGAATATACTAACAGTCGAGCACATCAGCGTGAGTATTCAAGGGTCAATCGCTTAGGAAGAAGAAAGCACACCGTACAATGGACTGACGTCAATTCCTCTGATATAAAGAAGCTATTTGCATACATACTTTTGACAGGAATTGTTCAAAAACCTAGACTGCGTGATTATTTCAGTGGAAACACTTATATTGATACGCCATTTTTTCGCCGTAGTGATACACTGTCTCGAGATAACTTCCTCCTTCTTTTGTCTAATTTGAGATTTGCATCGTATGACAATGGAGATTCTCGCCCGCAAAAGATGGATAAAGTACAACCGATAATCGAATTACTTCGTCAAAAGGTGCAGTCAACTTATAAGATTGAAGGTAAGGGATCGATAGATGAATTCCTTCTTTTATTCAAAGGTCGATTGCATATGAAACAATATATCCCGAAAAAACGATCCCGTTTTGGAATAAAAGGATTTTCTCTCAATGAAGACCGGACAGGCTATACGTATGACTTTGAAATTTATAGTGGTCAAGAAGGGTCTCAAGACTGGTGCGCGGGTATAGATGGTGCAGATGAACTCTCCGTATCGGAAAGGATTGTTGTTCATCTTCTACATCGCTCTGGCCTACTGGGGAAAAATTTCACCCTTGCGATAGACAATTGGTTCTGCAGCTATCGGTTGATCTCATATTTATTGTCAAAAGACACAATGTGCATGGGGACTGTGAAATGCAACCGTGGAGTGCCAAATGACCTCTCCAAATTCAAACTACATCCGGTGAGCTCTGAATTTGCACGCAACGGTGACGTTCTTGTAGTAAAATTTTGTGACAAGAGGGATGTATATCTCATGAGTTCAGCAAACATCGCTGAAACAGAGACCAAACAACGCATCAAAAAAGATGGTATTCAAATTGAATATGAAAGACCAATTATGATCAAGGATTATAATCTGCTGATGAATGGAACTGACAGAATTGACCAGACTCTCGCAACTGTCAAATGTCACAGAAAGTCTTATATATGGCCCAAAAAGCTCGGCCTTCATTTGGCTCAGCGCGTCGGCGTGGTAAACGGATTTGTCTTGGCTAAGAAGTACTTTCCTTTGGAAATGCGCTACAAATCGTTTGCCGACTACGAGCTTCTTTTGATAGAAGCACTGCTCAAATTAGCCAATACACCTGATCCCCGACAATCGAACATGCCAATTCAGCATGAACTTGAGAAAATTCCTGCCACGGAAAGGCGACCTCGACCAAGTCTTCCATGTGTGTGGTGCCGGAGAAATATGCCTACTGGATCAGGAAATCGCCCGAGGGAGTCACGATATCGATGCAAAGTGTGTCTGAACAAACCTCCACTTCATATGCAAGATTGTTTCAGACTTTACCACGAGTAACTTCCGTAATTGTTATTGTTATTATTGTTATTATGATGTTGTTATTATGATTATTGTTATTGTGATTAATTGTTATTATGATGTGCTTGATAGTCAATTGTTTTACAGAGAAGTATATTTTTAGATTGCATCTTACATAATCGCTTTTTACTGAACTATAAAAATCGATCGATTAGCCGGATTATATTACAGTACAAAATAGAGAGCCGGGTTGAAAGGGTTAAAAACCTGAAAAAGGGTCTAAATTCATGAATTTATGTCGTTTTTAAAGATACTATTTTTTTGAATTTTATGGTGACCTGGAACGGTCTTTTGCCCATTACTGAGTTTTTGCAGAGATACTGCCCACTTCATCTCAAAATTACCAAAGGAAGCAAAGAATTCAATGTTTGTATCGTTTGATGTAACATCTCTATACACGAATATTGATAACGACTTAGGATTGACAGCAATGGAATTTTGGATTGAAAAATATAGGAATTTGATTGATGAACGCTATACCACTGCATTCATTTTAAATGGTATTTCGATAGTCCTGAAAACAATTTCTTCAGTTTTGAGGACAATTTTTATTTGCAAATTTCGGGTACAGCTATGGGCACTCGATTAGCCCCTACATATGCCACTCTATCTATGGGATATCTAGAACAAAAGATGTATGTTTACATGAGAGATGTTCTGAGCACAACAGAATTCAATGAATTTCATGACAACTGGCTCAGATGCTTAGACGACTGTTTTGTAATATGGAAGGATTCGTTCGGTGATATAACAAATTTCCATCAATTTTTAAATAACATGAATGACAAAATCAAGTTTACTTTAGAATGTAATAAGAATAATTTGAATTTTTTGGATGTTTGTGTTTACAAAGAGGATGAACAAATTGAGACAGATGTGTATTACAAACCTACAGATAGTCATAATTATGTCTCCTTTAATTCGAACCATCCTAAGCATATAATCAAAAACATCCCCTATACTTTGGCTAGAAGAATCAATAACATTGTCTCCAAATCTGAAAGAAAGATGATGCGGTATGATGAACTACGAAACCAACTGCTCACTCTTGGATATCCACAGCCTTTAATAAGTGATGCAATATCCAGAGCTGAAAACAAAATTAATAGCAATAAGAACAAGCAACATTCGAACTTACTTGTTCCTTTTGTTACTACATTCAAACCGAATAATCCTGCGATCTTCCAGAATATTGTCAATCCTATATTTAATAGTTTGAAAGTGACGTCGACTTTTAAAAATTATAGAATAAGACGTTCATACCGTCAGCCTCCTTCATTACTACATCAACTTAGAAATAACAACAGGAAAACTTTGATCGGCGTTACAAAATGTGGAGACAGTAGATGTGAATGCTGCAATTGTTTAATAGAGGGCACAACTTTATTTTATAAGATAAATGGAGAAATGAAATCTTTCGAAATTAGATCAAATATGAATTGTAACACAAAGGATCTCATATATGCTATGAAGTGTGGGGGTTGTGGTGAGCTTTATGTACGGCAAACAGGAGATATTTTTCGTTCTAGAGTAAGGGTGCATAGACAGCAGGTTACAGAAAATAAATATGCCATTTTACACGCCAGCAAACACATATCTGCATGTGCAAAAAATGAAGATCCCCCATTCTGGATTATGCCAATATATAAATTACCGAATGGAAGTGACAGAGGCATGAGAGAACTAAAAGAAAAAATGTGTATAAATATCTTAAAACCAAAATTAAATGTAAATCATTAAGTGAGTAACATGCACCAGTACCATAGAATCTCACTGTGCTCATCCCGAAAAATCTATGATTTCCTTTTCCATTTCAGTACATATGATTAGTGTCATATATCTATTATGTTATGTTGATCATTTGCATGCTTCAATTCGAATTTTTGTAATATAATTCAGTTGCCCGTGAGAAGCAACAAAATTTGCACAGGTGAAACCGGTTTGGGCTACAAAATTGTGCTTTTTCTTTTTGCCTTCTGCGTGGGTTACTATTTGTCATATTAATTTCCATTTTTTGATTTCACTATTATATATATATAGATGATCTTGATTTCCTAAATCATCTACCGACGAAAGTTTGTGAAAACTCAAAATTAGTAACGCTTGATGTACTAGATCTATACACGAATATTCCTCAGGAATTAGAACTGGAAGCTGTAAGTTACTGAATCGATAAATGTCATAAGTAGTAAGGAAGTGACAAACACCAGATAGCGCAAGATGGCCGCCATCGCTGACGTCCCCCCCCTCTGGAACGACAGAGGTTGTAGTCTGTCGTGGTGTGCCGGCCAGGTTGGTTCACGTTCGCAAAATTTTCGCTGACGTCCCCCCCCTCTGGAACGACAGAGTGTCGTGGTGGACTTGGGCGACCGCCAGGATTAGTCTTGAGGCTATAGTGTGTGATGTTTTTCGTGCAATCTGCTGAATGTTGGGTTGTAAAATGGGCTGTTTCGAGTGGAAGGAGTGCTCGGATGGGAAAACGGAGGCCAGATTCGGATTCAGCGTGAAATTCTGAATCGGTATGGTGAGTTTCAAGTCAATCGGAGAGAAAAATTTTCGCTGACGTCCCCCCCCCTCTGGACAGCTCGCTTCGATTTTGGCTTCCAGTGGACGGATTTTGTCGTGCGATATCTCGTTTGAAAGCTAAGAGTGAGACAATTCACTGAAAGAATCGGCTTGTTCCTATCTGTCTTCGTTTAGATGTGAGACGCCATTTAAGATTTTGGGACATTGGCGAAAAACGACAGAGTTAGAATTTGGGACGTTTTGGGCTGTAGCTTCAAAACGAAGCATCGGATTGGAAAACGGATTTCAGATTTGGAATCAGCGTGAAATTCTCTATCTGTATGGTGAGTTTCAAGTCAATCGGCGACAAAAAATGTTCAACATTTTTCGAAAAAACGACAGAGTTAGAATTTGGGACGTTTTGGTGTGTGGCGCCCAAACGAACCATCGGATGGGAAAACGGAGGCCAGATTCGGATTCAGCGTGAAATTCTGCATCGGTATGGTGAGTTTCAAGTCAATCGGAGAGAAAAATTTTCGCTGACGTCCCCCCCTCTGGACAGCTCGCTTCGATTTTGGCTTCCAGTGGACGGATTTTGTCGTGCGATATCTCGTTTGAAAGCTAAGAGTGAGACAAATTCACTGAAAGAATCGGCTTGTTCCTATCTGTCTTCGTTTAGATGTGAGACGCCATTTAAGATTTTGGGACATTGGCGAAAAACGACAGAGTTAGAATTTGGAACGTTTTGGGCTGTAGCTTCAAAACGAAGCATCGGATTGGAAAACGGATTTCAGATTTGGAATCAGCGTGAAATTCTCTATCTGTATGGTGAGTTTCAAGTCAATCGGCGACAAAAAATTTTCAACATTTTTCGAAAAACGACAGAGTTAGAATTTGGGACGTTTTGGTGTGTGGCGCCCAAACGAACCATCGGATGGGAAAACGGAGGCCAGATTCGGATTCAGCGTGAAATTCTGCATCGGTATGGTGAGTTTCAAGTCAATCGGAGAGAAAAATTTTCGCTGACGTCCCCCCCTCTGGACAGCTCGCTTCGATTTTGGCTTCCAGTGGACGGATTTTGTCGTGCGATAGCTCGTTTGAAAGCTAAGAGTGAGACAAATTCACTGAAAGAATCGGCTTGTTCCTATCTGTCTTCGTTTAGATGTGAGACGCCATTTAAGATTTTGGGACATTGGCGAAAAACGACAGAGTTAGAATTTGGAACGTTTTGGGCTGTAGCTTCAAAACGAAGCATCGGATGGGAAAACGGATTTCAGATTTGGAATCAGCTTGATGTTATTGTCCAATGAGGATCATCATCCAATGAGAATCAAGCATTTCTATATAAATAGCGAGCCTTCCACAGTGAGAATCATTCCATCGTTGAATCGCACGAGTGACGGACGCACATTTTCTCTCTCTGTCTCTAGTTCCCTGTTCCAACTAAAATGGTAAGTCGCTACTTCCCTCCCTCTCCTCCCTTGAACGTAAACTTAATACAATCTTTTCCATTTTCAGGCATCTACTCCATCTGCTGCACTAGTAGGACAAAATGGCGGTCAAACGTTACAAGGTTCGCTACGGTCAGATCATCTACAACTGAGGCCAGTGGAAGAAACAACCAAGGTACATAATCCTACACCGCTACAGCGTAAATTTAAACAAGTCTTGCGTTATGACGATCATGGTGTAGTACTCCAAACGGGAATGCTCCCTTCCACGGATGTCAAGATAATGCGCAATCAGTATGGGGACTACATACTGATCCCCGTGAGTCCGTACATTCGCCACCAACTTGATATTATTGAGGAGTACGTGACATTAAATATGGACATTCCTACTCCTCTTGCTCAAGAGTGGAAGGCGAGAGATGACAAGGATACTCCCTATAGAAAGATTTGGGATGGTAATCACATTTGCCTACCGGTATCACATTGGTGCACTTACTATAAGAAGGAGGGAGATCATTCAACACCCATCACATGCGACGAGCTCGGAGAAGGTACTTGGGATATCCTTTTCACAGTGAATGGGCTATATTATGGTCGACACAAGGATAAACAAAAAGCCAAATTATTTTTTATAAAAATGTCTTCGCTAATTGAAAATAAATTTGAATTAGATAAACCACCAGGTGTTAGTTATAATCAAAAAAAGAATGACTATATAAGAATTTCTATGAATCCCGGATCTTCTAGTAGAGTAAATACTGGAGGAGATTTAATTTTTGAAGTTGATAATCAACAAAGTTATTTATATTTACCTGATTCCTTTTTACACTGTGAATATTCTTTATATAGTGATGCTAATTTTACAACACCATTACCAGATACCGATAATATTGCACTAGAGAATAATTTCTTTCCAAGATTATTTACACAAATGCGTTTAGATGTTGCAACTCAAAATATAGAAACAATAAGTGATTCTCCAGGTGTAATTGATACAATGCTTAGATTTGTAACAATTGGTGAAAATAATAAAAAGTATGAAATCGAAGGTTGGTTTCCTGATACTAATGATGGTATAAATGTTGATGATTTAACTCACGCTGGAACAGATGCCGCAGGAATTGCGAAAGATGTAGAAAATATTGCAAAACATTTAAATAAAACAAATAATAATGCATATAAAGAAAGACGTGAGTTTAACAAGAAAAGTAAGCAAACAGTAAATTGGTCATTGTCTCCATTATTCGGATATTTAGATTATGATAAAATATCATATCAATTAAAATTTAAATTAATAATTCATCGCACAGCAAATAATGAATTAATCTTTTTTGGTAAGACTGGAAAAAAAGCATATTTAAAAATTGATAGACTTGAATGGTGGATTAAGCATATTACACCTAGTTTAGAGATTGAAACAGCTATTGCAAAAAGATTAAATACTAGCAAACCAATTCCAGTTAATTTTCTAAAGCGTACTGCTAGTTCAGTAACTTTTTCCGAACAAAGATTTAACTGGCATTTACTAGAACTGCGAATACACCAAGATATTTATTACTAACTTTTCAAAGAAATAATTCTCCAAGTTTTGATAAGAACAATAATCTCTTCCATATTAATACAATTCGAAGTTTACAAGTTTCATTAAATCAAACCCGATATCCAATTGATCCATTAAGATTCGATGATACCAATAATCAATTTATGGAAGGATATGATTCTTATCGAAATCTTTGTATAGAATTTGGAGTTGAACCACAATTAACTCCTGGAGATTGGAGACATTTATATCCTGTTTTCTGTTTCGATTTAAGTGCACAATCTGAAGATATTATCAAGACTGGTTGTGATGTAACAATTAATATTGAAAAGAAAGATTCCACAACTTCATTGATGGCTTATGGTTTATTGCTAGAAGATGTAAAATATTCTATTGAAATTCTTAATGGAAAGATGGCAAGGATCGGCTGAAGCCTCGAGGAGCTTCGCTCCGATAAGTTAATTAAAATTTTTGATAACTTAAAATTTTTACAACTAGAATAGATTAAAAATTCTTAACTTAAAATTTTTCATAACTAGAATAGATTAAAATTTTTGATAACTTAAAATTTATTCATAACTAGAATAGATTAAAATTTTTGCTAACTTAAAATTTTTTTATTAAAAATGTCGCAAGCGAAAAGTAATAATAATAAAACTGTTGAATTAAAATTACGTAATATTGTTGACAAAAATACCCCTAAAACTATTACGATTAACAAAAAAAAGTATTACATAAGTAAACCAATGATAGAGAATATTCAATTACAAGAAGAAAAGAATGGCGGGATTCTCCCATTAATTCCACTAATAATAGGTGGCATAGCAGCAGCAGGAAGTGTTGCAGGTGGGACAGCTGGTATTGTCCAAGCAGTAAATAAAAATAAATCAGAGAAGGCAGCATTAGAAGAACAAAAACGTCATAATAGAGAGTTAGAGAAAGTTGCTAGGGGTGACGGAATAGTAGATAATTTCATTAGTAAATTAAAATTAGTTGATGAAGGAAAACGAGTTCTTAAAAATATTCTCCACAATGTTGATGATTTAATTGAAATTAAAGAAACTAAAGATGGTTCTGGAATATATCTAAGTCCTAGTATGATAAGGTAATAACCTCAGGACCTTTGGTCCGATCGGCTAAAGCCTCTGAACAAGGTTCTATTCGGTAAAACTTTTATTTTATCTTTTAAAATGAATTCTACAAATTCCAAAAATTTAATTAAATTAAAAATTTCTAATTTAGATTTATTAAATTATCTATTAAAAGTACATAAAACCTCAAATTGTAAAATTTATGAAGGTAACGACATACAAAAAACATTAGAAAACTTTCCTGGACTTATTTGGAGTAAATATTCGAAAGAAAAACATCTTCCTGGTCATTCATATACCGGTCCAGGAACTCGATTAGATATAAGACTAGATGAGAATAATAATCCGAAACCAGGTGAAGAACCAATAAATAGAGTAGATGCCGCCGCATACAGGCATGATTTAGCTTATCGAAATCATGACCTAAGTTCTCGACATGCAGCTGATAAGAAGATGATTCAAGAATTAGATAGTATTCAGAATCCTTCCTTTAGAGAAAAAATTGAAAGAATGTTTGTTAAGAAAGCTTTACAAGCTAAAATATTATTCGGTCAGGGTTTAAATGAAACGACAGCAAAGCTGTCTGAGAGCAACGCTCGAACCTACGCCTCCGAAATTCATAAAGAATACAGAAGGCCTAAATATTTATTGAAAGTAAAAGTATTTAATAAAGATGATATTTGGAGTGCTGATCTTATTCATATGCCGAATGAAAAAGATTATAAATACGCATTGACCGTTATAGATTTATATACACGATACGCTTGGGTAAAGCCTTTAAAAAATAAAAGTGGTCTATCAGTTAAATATGCGTTTGAAGAAATCTTTAAAGAAAGTAAGAGAAAGCCAAAAAGTTGTTTGTAGATAAAGGGTCGGAATTTTATAACCGAAACGTTCAGCCACCATTTGAAACTGTTTATTCAACTGAAAATGCAGGGAAGGCCGTAGTGATAGAAAGATTCAATCGGACGTTAAAAAATAAATTATTCAAGAAATTTACTGAGCAAAGAAATCAGAAATGGTTGAAGATATTACCAGGAGTTGTAGAAGAGTACAATAATAAAGTTCATTCTGGTATTGAAGAAACTCCAAAGAATGCTTCTGACGACCCTGATTTGATAAGAAAAAAAATATTCGAGAATAATTATTCGAATGAGAGTAATCCGAATTTGCAGAAACTTAAGCCGAAATTTAAAATTGGAGATAGAGTTAGAATATTTAAATATAAGAATAAATTTGAAAAAGGCTTCGTTGGCTATTGGACTAAAGAAATATTTGAAGTTTGTAAAATAAATCAAACTTATCCGATTACTTACGAAATCAAAGATTTAGATGATGAAAATATCAGAGGCCGATTTTATCAAAATGAATTACAACGAAGTGATTTTTAATTATCATTATCATTATTATTGGAACTAACGTTTCGGGAATGAAATTCCCTTGTTAGGCGTAGCCATAGAACCTACGGTTCGTTCAATTCTAACATAATATCAAGAAATGGTACTCCTTTTTGTAATTTAAATAAAACATAAAGACATAATTGACCACAATAAGTAGTTCCCGGTTTTTGAATTTGAAATGTATTGTAAATTCCATTGCCAAGTAATTTTTTGACTTCGTTTGTAGGTGGAAGTCCATAAGAGTCGAACCAATAGTTCTCAGCCTCCGAGCGGTCAAAATAGTAATTATCTCCATTTTTATTCCTATGCCCCGCTGACCAATGTACGCCTTTTTGGTCTGAAGTGTGAAGATTCGTTATGAAATTTACAGTTGGCTTATTTTTGATCAATTGTAATTCGTCTTTCATTAGAACATGAAAATTCTTTATTCCCAATTGATTTGCGATTTTCTTTAAATCGAAATTCGTTGTTGTTTGTGTTCCATATAATTTCAAAAACTCATTTATGTTGCTCATTTTATAATAAAAAAATTTCTTAAGGGACCCCTAGAAGTCAGAAGGGAGGGGGTATTGATTTAAAACTGTTCCATAATTATGTCTTTCCTTACTACTTATTCGATTTTGAAATGATTTAATTTCATCTAAATGAAAACGTTACATTTGTAAGGAATCAGTTGATTAGCAGAAATAGTGTTTCGTACATCTTTTATCAATAGTAATTCATCCCTCATCAATATGTGAAAATTCTTTATTCCCAATTGATTAGCAATCTCATTTAAATCGAAATTTGACGTGGTTTTGTTTGCCGTATATTTTTAGGAAGTCTCAAATGTTACTCATTTTAAATGAAATAAAATGTCTTGTTTAACAATGTTCCATTTTATTTTTATGAACTCTCATTAAGAGGATATTGTTTGTTTTATCTGTTTTAAGACAATAGCAACATCTGTTACCACATTTTTCAAACCGCATGATTGTTTTAGGGGATTATACGGGTTGTGCATTCATAACATAGCGTTAATAACATAAAAGCAATCTATTAATTCATTCTCTGCTTTGAGGGAATATTCTGTTGTTATAGCAAGCATTCGATTCAATACAATATCGCAGTATCGATAGTCGAGACCGACTGTCGAACCAAAACCCCAACTTTTCTGGTTTTGGTCGGTGAACTGGCTCGTGTTTTGGCCGATGAAATGATTTACAATGCGGTACAATTTCCCCATTGTCATTCAAGTACATTTAATCATACGCGTCATGTCATACCCGTATGTTGTCAAGCAAACTTCATACACCTACAATGCCGCTTTGCTTAGATCACCATTCATAATTTTCACTTGCTATTTAAACACGCACAATTCATAAAACGTGACACATTACAATCTTAGTTTAAATCTTATCATCACAATGGTTGGATCTACTGAAAGATCTGTTCGATTGGAGACAAAGCGGAGAAGAATTCAGAAGCTAACAAGGGAAATCATACATCTGCAAGCACAAAGTAAAATATTCTTACACTTGGATATGAGAAGAATTTTTTTTTGAATACATCGGTGACCCGCACATCAATTATAGGACATGATTTAAGAGAGAGAAAAAATTGTAATTCTCAAATTTGAAATTCTCAACTTTTATGATTTTCGGTGTCCTGGAACGGTCATGATTTTCAAGGTAAAAATTGTAATTCACAAATTTGAGATTCTTAACTTTTATGATTTTCGGTGTCCTGGAACGGTCATGATTTAAGCGAGAAAATTGTAATTCTCAAATTTGAGATTTTAAAAAATTTGAAAATTGGGTATTTTTAAAAACGGTTTTTTTCTTCATAACCTGAAAAATGACCAAAATTCATAAATTTAGACCATTTAAAAAGTACCATTTTTTGAAAAATTGGTATCTTTAAAAACGACTAAATTCATGAATTTAGGTCTTAAAAACCTGAAAAGGGTCTAAATTCATGAATTTATGTCGTTTTTAAAGATACTATTTTTTTGAATTTTATGGTGACCTGGAACGGTCTTTTGCCCATTACTGAGTTTTTGCAGAGATACTGCCCACTTCATCTCAAAATTACCAAAGGAAGCAAAGAATTCAATGTTTGTATCGTTTGATGTAACATCTCTATACACGAATATTGATAACGACTTAGGATTGACAGCAATGGAATTTTGGATTGAAAAATATAGGAATTTGATTGATGAACGCTATACCACTGCATTCATTTTAAATGGTATGTCGATAGTCCTGAAAACAATTTCTTCAGTTTTGAGGACAATTTTTATTTGCAAATTTCGGGTACAGCTATGGGCACTCGATTAGCCCCTACATATGCCACTCTATCTATGGGATATCTAGAACAAAAGATGTATGTTTACATGAGAGATGTTCTGAGCACAACAGAATTCAATGAATTTCATGACAACTGGCTCAGATGCTTAGACGACTGTTTTGTAATATGGAAGGATTCGTTCGGTGATATAACAAATTTCCATCAAGTTTTAAATAACATGAATGACAAAATCAAGTTTACTTTAGAATGTAATAAGAATAATTTGAATTTTTTGGATGTTTGTGTTTACAAAGAGGATGAACAAATTGAGACAGATGTGTATTACAAACCTACAGATAGTCATAATTATGTCTCCTTTAATTCGAACCATCCTAAGCATATAATCAAAAACATCCCCTATACTTTGGCTAGAAGAATCAATAACATTGTCTCCAAATCTGAAAGAAAGATGATGCGGTATGATGAACTACGAAACCAACTGCTCACTCTTGGATATCCACAGCCTTTAATAAGTGATGCAATATCCAGAGCTGAAAACAAAATCAATAGCAATAAGAACAAGCAACATTCGAACTTACTTGTTCCTTTTGTTACTACATTCAAACCGAATAATCCTGCGATCTTCCAGAATATTGTCAATCCTATATTTAATAGTTTGAAAGTGACGTCGACTTTTAAAAATTATAGAATAAGACGTTCATACCGTCAGCCTCCTTCATTACTACATCAACTTAGAAATAACAACAGGAAAACTTTGATCGGCGTTACAAAATGTGGAGACAGTAGATGTGAATGCTGCAATTGTTTAATAGAGGGCACAACTTTATTTTATAAGATAAATGGAGAAATGAAATCTTTCGAAATTAGATCAAATATGAATTGTAACACAAAGGATCTCATATATGCTATGAAGTGTGGGGGTTGTGGTGAGCTTTATGTACGGCAAACAGGAGATATTTTTCGTTCTAGAGTAAGGGTGCATAGACAGCAGGTTACAGAAAATAAATATGCCATTTTACACGCCAGCAAACACATATCTGCATGTGCAAAAAATGAAGATCCCCCATTCTGGATTATGCCAATATATAAATTACCGAATGGAAGTGACAGAGGCATGAGAGAACTAAAAGAAAAAATGTGTATAAATATCTTAAAACCAAAATTAAATGTAAATCATTAAGTGAGTAACATGCACCAGTACCATAGAATCTCACTGTGCTCATCCCGAAAAATCTATGATTTCCTTTTCCATTTCAGTACATATGATTAGTGTCATATATCTATTATGTTATGTTGATCATTTGCATGCTTCAATTCGAATTTTTGTAATATAATTCAGTTGCCCGTGAGAAGCAACAAAATTTGCACAGGTAAAACCGGTTTGGGCTACAAAATTGTGCTTTTTCTTTTTGCCTTCTGCGTGGGTTACTATTTGTCATATTAATTTCCATTTTTTGATTTCACTATTATATATATATAGATGATCTTGATTTCCTAAATCATCTACCGACGAAAGTTTGTGAAAACTCAAAATTAGTAACGCTTGATGTACTAGATCTATACACGAATATTCCTCAGGAATTAGAACTGGAAGCTGTAAGTTACTGAATCGATAAATGTCATAAGTAGTAAGGAAGTGACAAACACCAGATAGCGCAAGATGGCCGCCATCGCTGACGTCCCCCCCCTCTGGAACGACAGAGGTTGTAGTCTGTCGTGGTGTGCCGGCCAGGTTGGTTCACGTTCGCAAAATTTTCGCTGACGTCCCCCCCCCTCTGGAACGACAGAGTGTCGTGGTGGACTTGGGCGACCGCCAGGATTAGTCTTGAGGCTATAGTGTGTGATGTTTTTCGTGCAATCTGCTGAATGTTGGGTTGTAAAATGGGCTGTTTCGAGTGGAAGGAGTGCTCGGATGAGAAAACGGAGGCCAGATTCGGATTCAGCGTGAAATTCTGCATCGGTATGGTGAGTTTCAAGTCAATCGGAGAGAAAAATTTTCGCTGACGTCCCCTCCCTCTGGACAGCTCGCTTCGATTTTGGCTTCCAGTGGACGGATTTTGTCGTGCCATAGCTCGTTTGAAAGCTAAGAGTGAGACAAATTCACTGAAAGAATCGGCTTGTTCCTATCTGTCTTCGTTTAGATGTGAGACGCCATTTAAGATTTTGGGACATTGGCGAAAAACGACAGAGTTAGAATTTGGGACGTTTTGGGCTGTAGCTTCAAAACGAAGCATCGGATTGGAAAACGGATTTCAGATTTGGAATCAGCGTGAAATTCTCTCTCTGTATGGTGAGTTTCAAGTCAATCGGAGAGAAAAAATTTTCAACATTTTTCGAAAAAACGACAGAGTTAGAATTTGGGACGTTTTGGTGTGTAGCGCCCAAACGAACCATCGGATGGGAAAACGGAGGCCAGATTCGGATTCAGCGTGAAATTCTGCATCGGTATGGTGAGTTTCAAGTCAATCGGAGAGAAAAATTTTCGCTGACGTCCCCCCCCCCTCTGGACAGCTCGCTTCGATTTTGGCTTCCAGTGGACGGATTTTGTCGTGCGATAGCTCGTTTGAAAGCTAAGAGTGAGACAAATTCACTGAAAGAATCGGCTTGTTCCTATCTGTCTTCGTTTAGATGTGAGATGCCATTTAAGATTTTGGGACATTGGCGAAAAACGACAGAGTTAGAATTTGGAACGTTTTGGGCTGTAGCTTCAAAACGAAGCATCGGATGGGAAAACGGATTTCAGATTTGGAATCAGCTTGATGTTATTGTCCAATGAGGATCATCATCCAATGAGAATCAAGCATTTCTATATAAATAGCGAGCCTTCCACAGTGAGAATCATTCCATCGTTGAATCGCACGAGTGACGGACGCACATTTTCTCTCTCCCTAGTTCCCTGTTCTATTATCCAACTAAAATGGTAAGTCGCTACTTCCCTCCCTCTCCTCCCTTGAACGTAAACTTAATACAATCTTTTCCATTTTCAGGCATCTACTCCATCTGCTGCACTAGTAGGACAAAATGGCGGTCAAACGTTACAAGGTTCGCTACGGTCAGATCATCTACAACTGAGGCCAGTGGAAGAAACAACCAAGGTACATAATCCTACACCGCTACAGCGTAAATTTAAACAAGTCTTGCGTTATGACGATCATGGTGTAGTACTCCAAACGGGAATGCTCCCTTCCACGGATGTCAAGATAATGCGCAATCAGTATGGGGACTACATACTGATCCCCGTGAGTCCGTACATTCGCCACCAACTTGATATTATTGAGGAGTACGTGACATTAAATATGGACATTCCTACTCCTCTTGCTCAAGAGTGGAAGGCGAGAGATGACAAGGATACTCCCTATAGAAAGATTTGGGATGGTAATCACATTTGCCTACCGGTATCACATTGGTGCACTTACTATAAGAAGGAGGGAGATCATTCAACACCCATCACATGCGACGAGCTCGGAGAAGGTACTTGGGATATCCTTTTCACAGTGAATGGGCTATATTATGGTCGACACAAGGATAATAAAATAGCCTCTCTCTCCATGCATATGGAATCTATCCTATATATTCCAAAACCACCCAACGTGGATGACATAATTGATCAAATCCTTAACAGCAGTGGTACGAAGCGCAAGTCGGAGAAGAATGCTGCATCAAAACGCAAATCAAAGAAAGAGAATTACTAGTCCTTTCCTAACTCTACCCTATGACAATTCGCTTATGTGCTTTGAGTGTCGTAGACGTGGTCTTATTAGATACATTTTACTTCTTCGTTGCCATCATATCATTTGTGTATTTTGTCGTGAAAAGCATCGATGTAATTCTTCATTTTGTAATATGTTATAGAACTTTTCCTTAGATGTGTACATTTCCGTTTTAGGCTTCTATCATCATTTTTATGGATTGTGAGGGTGAACCTGTACAGGAGCTCAGTGCTATTGCTATGAACAATTGGACATATCAGATTGTTAGTGTCTATCATCAACATGCCAACTGTGATCCCAATGTTGATCAATGGGCGAGAAAACACATTCATGGACTTAATCTGAAATATTTGCAAGACTATGGCTTTTCTTGTGACAGTGCTCTTCTTATTGACTTTAAACGATGGTTAGCTGCTTTCAATGTTATACGCATCTTTTGTAATAATCCTGGTAAGGAGAGGAAAGTATTTCCCAATCTAATCATTGATGATATTTTGCTCCCGCCTTGGGATAGTAGAGTGAATCAACATTATCATGAAGTCACGAAACGCTTTAAGGATTTGTGTGTTCCTATTTTGTCTATTCGTTGTAGTAGCTACGTTCATAACCAATGCTTCTTTCCTCCTTACCTCAACACTGCCAAAGTCCTGTATGGTTATCATTGCTCGCTGTATGATAGTTACCAGCTGTATCTATTTTATCTCTTTCAAACCATTGATTTATAATGCATGCTTGTTACCGTTATTCAATAAACGTTACTATGAGAAGAGTTGTTGTTTTCATGCAATGGATGGGTTAGATAAAGGGCGATCATGTCTTTCTCAAACGACTGCGGAACATTACGTTTTCATAGGCAAAGTTTAAAAGGAGCTGTTCAAGATTATGTGATAAAATTTCATAAAGATGAGACCGACATCGAAGCAGTGGTCGATGATGCTAGCACTCTTTTTCTAGAATTAATGAATACATTCTCTGATAGCATTATCATGGCGCGATTAGTTGCGAAAATTAAGTTTAGTCATTTTGGAAAGGAAGAGGTGGAAAGTCGCTCTTTCCATTTTGCTTCTTATTCAATGGAAGTGGTAGATCACCCCCAAGAATTTTTTAAAAGACATATGATAAAAATTGCTGAACGTCTTAACGCATTTAACCATCATGGTAGCAGTCTAGTGATTGAAGCGATTTCAGATATTCACATTCAACTTTTCATAAAGAAAAATTGAAAATGCAGTGGTACTTGATTGTAGCACAACTGGTTTTCGAGCTATGTCTGCTCACTCTCGAAGTATATTCCTTCTGTACATGCGTCTATTATTTAGAAAAGGCTAGCAAATTCATATCTTCAAAAAGACTTGCTATAGACATCAGTAACGGTGAAACTATGTGTTGCGATGTATGTAAGCGAAAGGATGGAAATGAAAAGCGCATCTTCAAGAGATGTAAGCATGCTTTTTGTCAACGCTGTTTCATACGTAATTGCATTCAACTTTGCCAATGTAACCACTGTGATATTGCTCATTTCGAGTGTCACTTATGTCGCAATAGTTAGTACCTATGCAAATGTGGTAAAGATAGGTTTTAGCAAAGACTAACACGGAAAATGGCGAAACGTAAAATGACGAAACGTAAAAGTCAAAAGTTTTCTTCAGCCATTCAAGCTCTCCGACGAATGAAAGCAAATCAGCGATACAATGCTATACGACATGCTAACGATAAATTCATTTGTGAAATTATTTCTCATGTGAGGAAGTTGAGGACGAAGAAATTAGCGCCAAAACAACGAAAGTTACTTAAGCGATATGCTACGAAATTGCGTTTCATCTCCAATCCTAAAGTCGCCCTTCAAAGAAAGAGGAAAACTCTAACACAAAAGGGCGGTTTCCTTTCAGCAATACTTCCAATGATAGCTCCTATCGTGGGCAACCTATTGGGAAATATCTTTGGCTCTAAGCGTTAATTATGCAAATGTTGAATCTCAAAGTAATAAAATGGATTTCAGACTTCAATGTGATAAAGTTCTGACTGTATCAGGTCCATCTCATGCAGGTAAAACTGTTTTCACGCTGAATTTATTGGATAAAAGAAGGGGTTGTTTAAGGAACCTATCAATCGAGTGATTTGGTGTTATGGTATTTATCAACCGTCGCTGTTTCAGGAATTGCAAAGTCGCAACTTTATTCGACATGAAGGAATTATTCCAGTGGATAAACTTCAGTCTAATGATGTTGTTGTATTGGATGATTTATTAAAAGAAAGTAAGAATTCAAAAGATGTTACAGATATGTTCACTCGCGCAGCACACCATAAAAGGTGCTTTATCATCTATATCACACAAAATTTGTTTCCTGATGGAAAAGAAGCTCGTACACGAAACCTGAATACACACTATTATGCTATTTTCAAGAATCCGCGAGATAAAAGTCAATTTGAAATTTTAGCGCGACAAGTTGCACCCAGAGGATCAAAAGCCTTAATTGAAATTTTTCAAGCAGCTACTGAAAAACCATACGGTTACTTATTCATTGACTTTACGCAAGAGTGTCCGGAAGAATTTAGATTTCGAAGTGATATTTTGAAAACTCTCATGATTATCTACAAACTATGAGTTCTTATTCTCGCATGATTGTTATTCCTCAGGATGAATATGTACAATTGACTGCCATGCAGCAAGTAAAGCAACCTCTTGCAAATCAAATGTATAGGAAAGAAATAGATTATCAGCAAAATGTTCACATCAAAGATCCACATCGTGCTGTATTATTACAATCGGAAACTGTTGAGCAATTGAAAAACTTGAAGAATAAGATGCGTGACTCTGTATCGACTGCTACACCTTTAGCATCTCGCGCACATGCCATATCTCTTTTCAACAGTATTGAACCCCATCTCAATGTAAATGATAGAGGAGAAATCATTACAGATGAAAATAAAGTGATTGATGCTTCACGTTATGAAGACTTGATTCAGTATGCGACACGTAGAAAGCGCCGTCAGGGCTATGTTCCACCTGGTTGGTCATACTTTCTTAAACTATTGAAAAAGCATAATTCACCAAAATTTGCTTTAAATAATGAGACATTGAAAGAACTTGATTCAACAGTGGCTACTACTCCAATGCTTCAGGCGATGAAAATGCCAACAAATTGGTTTAAGACGTCACCTGCTACATCCCCTCCCACACTCACTAAGCAAACAAGAGGAAGAACTCGACGTAGATCTACATCGCCACTAAAACTGGTAAAAGGAAAACGTAAAACAGCTCCTCCTAGGAAATACATGTTCTCAGACTATTAATATGAAGCAGATGTGTTGCTTGCCATGTAATGAGCCGCCAGAGGTGAATGTCGTTGTCACTTGCACTTGCTGCGCCAGCTCTCATAATGAAACCCCTAAGCAACGTGAACACGATCGCAAAACCGCTAAAGCTAAATGCTGCAGTTGTTGTAAATGTAGAAAGGCAAGAAAACAAAAAGATGAGAAGGAGGAAAAAGAGTCAGTCGTCATCGACTGAACGTTTGAAGTCAATCTATTATGATGTAAAACATCCGGCAGGATTTGCATCTATCAAGAAATTATCAAAAGCGAGTGGTCTTCCACAATCACAAGTGAAACGATGGTTAAAGGGTCAGGCTACCTATACACTCCACAAACAAGCGAAAACGAAGTACCGCACCCGCCATTATATTGTTCATGACATCGATGAACAGTGGCAAGCAGATTTGTGCGATGTCGCCTCCATTTCAAAACATAACTCGGACAATAATTTTATTTTAACCGTCATTGATATTTTCTCGCGTTATGCGTGGGCTCAACCTTTAAAAACTAAAGAAGGGAAAGGAGTAGCAAAAGCATTCCAAATAATTTTTCGAGAAGGTCGGATTCCAAAAAGAATTCAGAGTGATCAAGGAAAAGAGTTTGAAAATCAGCATGTGCGAAGATTATTTGAGAGGCATGACATTGAGTTGTTTAGTGTAAAGAGTGCTTATAAAGCTGCACTCGTTGAACGTTTTAATCGCACATTAAAAAATCGCTTGTGGCGACATTTTACTGCCAATTTGACACAAAATTGGACAAAGGTTCTACAAGATACACTCCATGCCTACAATCACTCTATCCATCGTTCTATTGGACTCAGACCAGTAGATGTAAATGCTGACAATGTAGATAAAGTGCGCGAATCATTCCAACGTAAACGCACTCATGTGAAAAGTGATGTGAAAATTGGCGATAAAGTTCGTATCTCAAAAGTGAAAAGTGTTTTTGCTAAAGGGTACCTTCCGAATTGGACAGAGGAGGTATTTACAGTATCAAGGATTAATCAAAAAGACTCTCCGACCACCTACAAGTTGAAAGATTACGATAATGAAGAAATTGAGGGTAGCTTTTACCGCGATGAGATTGAGGTAGTCACTGAAAGTGAAACATATTTGGTAGAGAAAATCATTCGATGTAAAAAACGGCAAGGTGAAGAATGGTGTCTTGTTAAATGGACTGGTTATCCTTCAAGTATGAACTCTTGGATGCGTCGTGCCGACATCTTTCATCTAAGTGATCGACAGTGATTCATGCAAAGTTGTAACTAACAATGTTTAGGGTTTGAGCTATGAATCCAACTGCCTCATTTTATTCACGACCCTCCTATGTAAGTGGCGGAGGACAAATTTACATCGGCGCTCGCCGCCAACGTGGAGGTAGCATACTTGGTGCACTGAAATCTGTTGTAGCACCTCTCATATCCAATGTCGGTAGATCTTTAAAACGAAATGTTTTAAGTAATGCCGTTGGCTTTGCTGGTGATGTTGCTAGTGATCTTTCCAGAGGTAGAAGTTTTAAGAGCAGTTTGTTGAATCGTGGGAAGGAACGCGGTTTAAAAACATTCAAGCAGACCTTTGCTGGTGTTACTCAAGGAAAGAAATCACATAAACGAATGAATAAAGGAAGGAGGAAACATCGCGGAGCTGGTAAGGTGCGATCTTCAGTCAAAAGGCATTCACGCAAACGTCGTAGAGGCTCTAATCATTCATCAGGCGCTAAACGACGACGCTGCCATAACTTCTAATCATGGAGTGTAAAACTTCCGGTTTTTGTTTGTTCGATCAACAAGCCATACAGACAGATATTCTTAGTTCAAGTATTGTAGATTATCATCCTCGAACAGCTGAGAATGCTGGCCCCATTGAATTTGTTATTCCTGGTGGTAGTGATGACTACATAGATTTGAGTTATGCGATGCTTGATTTGAGGTTTAGAATTCAGCAAGCAGATGGAACTGCTATTGACGATGCACATAAAGTTGGACTGAACAATTTACCATTGACTACATTATTTCGCGATGTTTCTCTAACGATTGGAGAGCAGCAGGTGGAAGGTGGTCAAAGCGATTATCCCTATAAATCATATTTCAATCATGTATCACAGTTTCATCCAGCAGCACAAAATAGTCATATGGAAGCCATGGGATGGTATAGAGATGAAGCAGGAAAATTTGATGTTGAAACAAACAGTGGCTTTGTAAAGCGATCTGCTATGATTAAAGATAGTAAAGTATGTCAGCTATATGGTCCGCTGAATTTAGACTTCTTTAGACAGTCAAAGTTTTTACTCTGTAATACCAGCATGCGACTCAAGCTGACATTGAATAAGCCTGAATTTGCGCTGAATGCATTTGCTAAAGTTGACAATTTTAGAATTCATGTGGAAGATATTGCACTTTACATTCGTCGAGTAGTACCGAATCCAAGTGTCATTAGAGGGCATGCTGAAGGCCTTAACCGCCAAAATGCTATTTACCCCCGTTCAGCATACAAAGCTTCTCACCTTTACAATTCCGAAAGATCAAAAGAGTTTCATGAAAGATGGCCTCTTTCCATCGGAAGCACCGAAGCTCCTCATGGTGGCAATGGTTGAAAATGATGCATTTAATGGTAATATAAAGAAGAATCCTTTCAATTTTAAACACAATCAGTTAAGTGAAATTGCTTTACGTGTAAATGGTGTCAGTCATCCTGGTCCACCCTACAAACCAGATTTTGCTTCGGATCAATTTATGCGCAGTTATGTTGATTTTATGGATGTCTTTGGCTTTTACAATACGGATGACACCAACGGACTGACTATGAAAGAGTTTAAGAGTGGATATACTATTTATGCATTTAATTTGACTGCTGACAGCGATATTAGTGCACCCTATCGTCAAGCGAACGTGCCTCATAATATTCGTTTGGATTTGACGTTCAAAAGAACATTACCTGAGACGATCAATGTATTAATTTATGCAGTCTTCGATTCAAATATTGAAATTACAAAGTATCGTGACGTGATTCTTCAGTATAATCGTTAATGAGTTGGTTGACTGCTGACGATATTAAGACTAAAGTGCAGCGCAATGCAGACGAAGCGACGTTGAAAGCTTTCGATAATGTCTATTCACTCGATACCTTACCACCTGCAGTAAATCACTATCCCATCTTTATTGTGCTAAACACTCATTCACAGAATTTAGGCGGTGAGCATTGGAAACCGATCTTTATTGGAGAAGACCGACGTGGTGAACTATTTGACTCTCTTGCTCAACCTCCAAATATACCAACACAGCAGTGGTTGAGAAAACATACGCGTCAATATCAGCGAAATGAACGCATACTACAACATCCACTTTCATCAACGTGTGGTGCTTTTGTACTGTACTTCATCTTAAAACGTTTACATGTATCTCGATTTGCATCTGTTATTCAAAACTTTTCATGTAATCCATCCTCTAATGAAAAAATGATTTGTAAGTTCTATCATGATTTGAAATAAAAACATCATGTTGGAAAAATTGTTTTTTATTTTACAATCCGCTGGGTACGTACATACTCAATGAGATAGTCTAGGATCATATTTGCTTGTACATGAGATTTTAGTCCAGTAATGATCACTTTACTATTATGAAAGATTGCAACATGCACAGGTAACCAACAACTAATGAGAGCTGCAGCAAAAAGTTCGGGTTCATAACACAAACTGTAACTGCTGGTACGAATCTTCAAAAATGATAGACTGTCACTCAATTGAGTAGAGATCACCATATTGTCCACAGTCAGATTCGACATCACACACCTCTCCCTCTTCCATATCCGACGTAGTAGTCTTTGTAGCTCTAAGCGCATTGACTGCGCCGATGAATGAGAAAGTGCGCCGAGAATCTGTACAGTCCCATTTGGGAAGAGTTGAAGATTCCGTGAATTGTTCATCTTCACCACTAACATTTGAGGACGGCCCGGGTAATACTTGCTGTTTGGAAGCTGTTGGTGTAATGTTGTGAGATCAATTTTGGTGTAGAGTCTGAAGCGACGGAGAATGTTGACGATGGTGTAGCGATGGCGCTTCATGATGAAAGAATGAGTAAATTGAGCGATGTACCTTCCTTTTATACTTTTCCCACTACCTTGATGAAATGTGAAGTTAGTATGAAGTTGGGAATGATAGAGTTGAATTCGCCGATTGTTGACGCGCAGCCAGATGCGATTTCCAATACGTGAATGTCTTTTCATATAGAAGTATTTCAAGTCCTTCATGATATGATGTAGAGATTGAAAATGACGATAAGATAAAGCAAACTCTCTTCTCACATTTCCAGTTGAATCTTTGAAATAGACGTTTCGATCATGATCCGTTTCAATACGTTGTAGGGAATCTAATTTCCAACTCATGATGTGTGGTAGTCATGTCTGATTAAGATTTGCATAGTAGGGCGATGAACTCACGACGAATAAATGTCATGATGGAGCGATGTTTATATCTTCTATACTTCTCCCAATTGTATTTGCGAAATGAGAAACAGTTTGCGGAATGAGAATGGTAGATTTGAATTTCATTTCTGTAATGTTGAAGCCAAACTTGATCACCCAAGGAGATGAATCTTAATGTTCCAAAATAGTCCAAATCCCTCATGATATCATTGAGGTTGACAAATTGTCGCCATGTTAATGTAATTCCTCTTGATGTATGACCATGAGAATTTTTGAAATGTACGTTTCCATCACGATCAACTCTGATATATTGTAGAGAGTCCAAAATCCAAGTCTTCATGATTTTATGCAAAGTTGCAGATTAGCAATATAAAAATGTCGTTTTATCATATTTTGCTTAGCAATGCGGCTACAAAGAGATTTACTAGTAATCGAGCCGCACTCTTTTCTACTCCCATTGATCATGCACAACAGCTAAATGGAAATTGGGAAGTGGGTGTCACTCAACTTGTTTATAGCAACTGTGTCTATACTTTTGATCATGAGGTGATGGCTATTAATATGAGGCGTACAGCTGCTTATCAATGTGAAAAGGGGTGCCGAGTATACATTCCACAGTGGCCAAAGAAAGATCTCTTATCATGTAAAAAGTTTATATATGATTTCTTGAATAAAGCGAGTAAACATATTGCCCAATTTACTCCGCACAATGATGATTATAATTATGTACATCATGTAGTTGAGAAAGATTGGATTGTTGGTTTAAGTCCAAGTTTAAGAAATGATTTAGGTTACCTCGCTAGCGCCTTAACAAGCTATGATAATTTTAACGTTAATTACCACATAAGTGGTCATAAACAGTTAATATATCGAGAGGAAGCTTATTATGTAGATCTTATTCCAAGAAATGAGAAGACGTTGGTGAAGAAGATTGTGATTAAGCCAAGAAAGACAAACATGACTCCTGAAACATTATTGAAGAAATTTAATTATCTCCTTCGAGTTGATGGTAAACAAGTGGCAACATTGACTTATATTAAATCATCTAATCATATTGCAATAAGCAAATTAAATGATGATGATCTAGTATTAGTTTGTTCAAAAGATTTTCATCAGTTCTTACGACATCGTTCTGCAGCTGTTCATGGAAAATTTGATATGCAACATTTACCATGTGAAAGGTCAAATCAATTTGATACAGAGTAGACCGTATCTTTATACAGAAAGTGTGTAGAGCCTTTAGGTGGTATCTTACATCAAACAAGAGTGTTGATGCCTCGCATTATTACTTCGGTTAAATTGGTTGTAGATTATTTAAATGAAGTGATTAATGACCAACATATTTCATTTTCTGAAAAAGAAGGTACTTTGTCTCTCACTATAAGTGGAAAAGGTATTGAACTAATTATGGATAAAACTCTAATGGATATTTTGGGTTTTGATCAAAATATCTTTAAAAGTGGTACTGTAACCAAAGCTAGCGCAGACATGTCGCTATCGCGTCGTATTAACTATTTTCAGATATATTCCAATATTGGTGAAGATGTACGTGTGGGAGATGTTGAAGCTCCATTGCTAGCAATGATACCATACCAGCCAAAAAGCTGCAGTATTTTATCTGAGCATACTTTCAAGAAAGTGCATTATACAAAGCTGAAATCAAACTACATCCCACAAATTGATATTGCCATTTATGACGATGCTGGTGCGTTGATTCCTTTTCATAAAGATGCTGTGACAAGTATCACACTCCATTTCCGAATGAAGAGTTAATGCAAACGTATGCTAATATATTTTTCCAATGTGAATAATATGGAAAAGTGAAAATAAGGACTCGTTTCTAATCTACTTGCCCAGTAATGCTTCTATGAATAAATTTCCCAAAAATAAACCATCAGACTATCGAGTAGAATTAAATCGGCCACTGCATTTAGAAGGTGAATGGGAGGTTGGCGTTTCTAGTATTTGCTATGATAGCAATATTCAGAATGTGAATGATTTGGAAGAAATGATATTGACTCCTCGCACCCATGATGGAATAACGATGAATAATGCATTTCAGTTCCCATACAATTTAACATCAGATGGAAAGTGGAACTATGAATGGATTCAGATAAAATCAGATTATTATGAACCATTTGGGAATGAGAAAATTATTAAGGCATTCAACAGTGGTAATACTTCCATCATGAAGAATAAAAATCAGAAAGCTTATGAGTTTACTATCTATCATTGGAGTGGGAGACAGTTTCCTCCGCTTTCATTCTTTTACTAAAGGTCTTACGCTGAGGTTGGATAATGAATTCTATCCACATCTTGGTTTTGGGTCATGGACTACATCTAACATCAATTGCTACTGCAAATGTTAAAAAAGTTTATTCAAATCGAATCAACAAATTTCATTATAGATTTAAAATATTTGATGAAGATGTTGTAGAATGCGAAGAACGCATCATTTTGAAAAAGCGTGGTGTTCAACCTTTATCACTTATTGAGTTAGTAAAACGATGGAATGAGACTGTGGGTAAGAAGTATGGAGAGAAAATTATGGCGAACAAAAATAAGTTGGTTATTCAGAAATATAATGACAAACTTACAGTTTATTTCTCTCCAACCTTGCGTCATTTTGTAAGACATTATACACCTATTATTGGAAGCGGTGCGGTGTATGCTTCTCATGAATATCACACTAAAGCTGATTCAGTTAATGATGAATGGTGGGTGGACATCTATGGCGATCGCATCAAGAAAATTTACCAGTCTTATGAAGAATCTAAAGTTGCTATCAATATAATGCCGCGTCTATATCATACAGTTGAAAGCTTCATTCATGTAGTAAATCCTTATATACAACAAAAGTTGAAGCATGTGATGAAAAGTAAATATGATGTAAAGACACACCACATTTCGTTTTCAATTGAAAATCAACGCGTTGTTCTGAAACTGGGTGATGACATTCAATGTTAATTGAGTAAAAATTTGAAAAAACTCTTTGGTTTTTCAATGCTACAAACAGTGTTTGCTGCTGCGCATACGATTGGTATAGAAACACCAATGACACTTGATAAACATGAACAGCACCTTTACATTCAAAGTGATTTGATTTTACCTATTTCTGTTGGTGAGAAAAAAGAATACATTTTACGTGATTTCATTCATGATAAAGACGCTTCATATGGAATAGTCGACAAGATGTTTGAATCTATTTTCTATCATCCCGTCGTCAAACAAACTATACCCTCTATTGCTATCAAAATTACCAATGGTTTACAAGAGTGCATCCATGTGAAAGATACTAAATCCCTCATAACGTTAGTGTTTCGGAAAACAAAGTGAAGTCCTTATACAACATTTATTGAAATATGTACATGAATGTGAAGCAATAGACTTTATACAACATCCACTGAAAATATATACATGAGCGCACTTCAATAAACATTGCTATATACAAAAAGTCTTTTTACTTCGTGAAGGGTGGAAATATACAGGGATAGGAAAAATGTCTTTCAGTGGAAAAGTCATCACATGGGGAATGTACAGATGTGGACACATATTCACAAGGAAAAAACAATCTCATGCGATACATAAAACAACAATGTTTATCTACAGAAATCAACATCAAAATACTAAGTTAAGGATGATTATGCTAAGACGTCTCCTGAATGTGGTAGTGTGAGTTTAATTCTTTTTGGTGGTGGTATGTTTGTGTCAGGATGTCCATGTGGAAGAGATATGTTGTGTTCTAGCCAGCACCTCTTATCCTCCCATGCTGAAAGCGCCCGTTTCCTAAAAGTATGAGTTTTGATCTCATGCGACTTAGATTTTAAGATTGTCATATTGACAAACGTTATATTTTTATTTCTATAGGCTTTCCTGAAATTCTTATGTTTCATGTTAGAGACCAATGATCTTGATATGCCTTTAGCACGCTTAATACTATCGTCGCTATCCTTTAATTTCATACTGTACATTTTTGGACGGAGGAGAATCATTTCATCTATTTCCTTCCCTGCTGTCTCATCCTTAAAGCAGCCAAGTTTTGCCTTATTTTTGATGGAGTAGAGTGGGTGATCAGTAGGATAATTTGATGTATCAAAATATCTTTCTAAAGATTTTCCTACTTCATTGAAATTTAAATCTTTTTGAGTGGTAATACCTAAGAAGAAACTATCTGTATCACCACCCAACAAACGAACCTCTTTTACGAGAGGACATGGTTTTAGTATTTTATAAAAGAGTTGGTACATTTCAAGCTTAGAGTAATCTAGTACAGCTTGACCAATATAGATGGGTTTGCACAACTCAACTTCAGATTTTATCATTTTAACACCTATAAGGTCCTCATCGATAATGTCTCTATCGATGAATAGAGGTGATGAGGCCAATTTGTGATACTTTTGATCATCATTAACTAGTTTGTAGTTTACGCGCTTTCTAACATCCTCCATCGTCTTACCAAATAGACTGTTGTTCTTATATTTATAAAAATCTTTTTCAAAATTATTTTGGGCTAGTGCACGTTTCTGGCTGTTGCTATCAATATATGGTTTGAGGAAGGCTTTCTGTCTAAATTTAATAATGCGGTGAACTCTTTTTAAAATCATACCCATTTCTAAATAAAATTTTAAGATGCTAAAGTGGACTAGATAGTTTTCCTTATGATACTGGGTGAGTAAAAGTTTGCGGCAAGGCTTATAGTCGGGTTGACCGCATGATTCTAAATCTTTATGAAATTGTTTCATAAAGTCGGAAAACATATCTTTGGTCACTTCACCCGATTCGGGTGCGAGTGGAAAATCTACGGTTTTATGTTTAATATTATTTGGATAGATTAGATCTATCTCAAAATAATATCCCCAATCACCTTCATCTGGAATTGCTAGTATGTTAGAAGGGTTGGAGAAATGTTGAATTTCACTATCATCTAACCAGCTAAACTCAGAGTGAGGTAGCGGTTTGGATAATGAACTACCATATAAATTATTTTGATCATAATACTTAAGATGGGTATGATCATTACCTACTGTTTCAGATTTTAACCTATGTTTATTTACAAATGTGAGACCACCGCGAATTCCTCGCTCAAATAAATTATACATCTCTGGATCTTGTAAGAGATGAATGGTCTCACCAGTCATTTTAAAAGCAGACTTAAATGACATGGCTGGCAGACTGACAAAGTGGACGGGATCTAACTTATCTTCTTCTAATGCCACTCGTCGAAACTCCTGAATACATCAGCCAGCAAAAATACATCTAACTTAAGGTAGGCAATCATATATTCACCAAATGTATGGCAGTCAAATTTTATCCATGCATCTTGTGCATGATCATAATCTTCGGTCTTACATTCTGCGCCGGTCAAATCATTTTTAAATTTATCTATGGGCGGAAGAGAAGTCTCGCCGAGTTTACTAATTGCATCAAAATATGCATATGGAAAGACTCCTTTACGTGTGATGACTTCATCGGTTAGATTTGGATATTGTTTCTTAAGATTTTGTGTTAGTGGAAGAGACTTTAGATTTTGCACGAGAGAGGCCAGTGATGCAGTCATAAATTGGTAGGAATCTAAAAATTTTATATCAAAATAGACCGTCTTATTTTCTTTATTTTATATCGACAGCACTTTTGCTGTCATGGCCATAAACTTCTCTCTCGTTTGTGCTATTACATCAAGCTTCCACTCTTTCATTTGACCTAAACCTCCTTTTATTATCATATGGCTGTCATAGCCCTTGAAATTATGGAAAATGACGGGTAATGTACGCCGCTTCATCCTCAGCGAAAAATTACATTTTGAACAGAGTGCGTTTCTAAATTTACCAGTGATGTGATCATGGTCGCGCACTTTCTTAATCTTATCATCGTCAAATGTTTTTCCTACATTTGGGGCAAACGTTGCAACTATCAAATTTTGCTTGATCATCTGCTGTCATATGCAATGATCTGCGATAGAGTTCACCATCATACTTTTGTTGAAATTTTACAGCCTGTTCGAGGAATTGTAGGAATTGGTAAATACAATCCTCACCTTGCCAGACGCGCATTTTATTTTGCCTACTCCTAAAGTGATCATGCCATACTTCATAGCAGGAAATGGCTGCTGGTCGATGGATGTTATCATCGATATAGCATTCGATGTCAGCATAGATGACACGAAGAGGACTTAGTTCATCGCCATTCTCTCTATATGAAAACTCCTTATCTTTGGGCATGCGTTCCATTTGCAGTTTACCTCGCTTACACCACTCATAATGAGTTTCAAATTTAGTTTTCCTCCTAAAGTGGCGAATACATCTGTCGCAGTAATATAACTCTCTACTAGAGTTTTCTAAGTGGTGGTATAAGCGAGAGATTTTGGGAATACCGCAGTAGTGCCATTCCTCACTATCATCCTGTTTTACTAATAACAGGTTTACTGTACGTTCATAACAACTCGAACGCGAGTTGTAGCGCACACCCTTCAATCCTTTTTCCCAACATGGAGAACTATTTTGATGTTGTTCAATTTTTCAAATTTTTCTATATCTTTAATTTTCATATCGTCACTATTACAGTCATCGAAGTTTAATTCATTCTCCCACTGCCTATAGCTATATGTGCGATCTCGATTCGCATTGATGTCATTATGGAGAGGACAGCATATTTAAAACATTGCGATTCGCAATCGACATTGATGACTGCTGTTTTGTTTTTTAAATTTTTTGGAAGTTTAAAGGAGCCTCGACCACTATGATTTCCTAATAAACTGATTTTAAATAAGGCGGACTCAATGCCGTCAAAAATGAGACCGCTATCGCGCTCGTTAAATTTATCAATATCTAATTTTAATCCTTGGATGTGAAAATTTATCCAAGACTCATAGTCTACAACCTCGGTTGCAGGAGAGGAGGGTATGTGAAACTCCAACCTCTCTATTATTTGTCCAGTATGGTGGTCGATTTTTACATATTTTATTTTAAGATAGATGAGCGCCTTCATCCTAAAATTGTCTAAATTGTTGAAGAGCGCTTCTATCAATGATGAATTTTGATGAAACCATTCCTCAAAGTTAGCAATGGTTTCTGAGGAGTCCATCTGGTAGTTCCTCACTAAATTATTTATTGACACTTCAGTGAGTCGGATAGAGGAGGTACCGTTGGTGTAGGTATCGTTCGTGTGTGTATGTTGAAGTCTGTGCGAAGATAGTTCAAAACGTGTCTCGAAAGACTGAGCGCACAAGTCGCAAGAAAAGGAGACGACGTTAACAGAATCATCCCCACCTTCGGAGATTGATGCCGGCTTAGGTCGACAAACACCTCGCTTGATGTGTCGGGTGAGATCCCATTTCCTCGTGAAGATGTGCCCACAGTCAGCACATTCCCACTCGTTGCCATGTCGCGACAGTTCTAAGATGGAACTCACATCACCTGAAAGAGAAATCATTCTATCATCTCTGTTCAAGTCTCAGTGTATTGTTACAACCTACCTTGACTCAACAACTCTAAACTTTCCTCGAGAAGGGAGGGTGTTGGTGATGAAGTTGATGCCTGAAATTGAGGAAAATGCTATTAGCCACACGTTTGAGGGAGATGAGAGAGGAAATTTTCAACTTACCATTTAAATGAAATCAAGTTTAAGGTTGATACTTCTACAAGATAGAGACTTCACTCAAATTTGGAATTCACGAGATAGCAGTTCACTTGTACACCTCAAATGATAACAGAATTCGCTAGAGAACACTTCACTTATACGTCTCAAAGACAGAGTGAAATGACACGAATGTCACTTTGCATATATACTTTCATATTCATCATTCATTGGCTGTTCATTCTGATTGGTTGCTTGTTGATACTTAAGAATTAGAAAACATTTCAAAGTTATTATTCACAGTCAGCATGACAAGTCCTCCGACCACACCAAACACAAAATTCTCTTCTCCATGCTCAACACCAAAGGCGCTCGTTGCACCAAACGCTCAAACGAAGGGGAAGGTAGAGAAGGTGTACCGACTCGACAATATCAGAAAGTTGTCATTAGCAGCGGATAAGGAAGAGGAGAGTGTATGTGAGAAGGAGTGTCCCGACTTAACAGGCGTGAGGTGGAAGTGTCTCCAGTATGATACTGACGATGTGATGGAGATCACCAGCACCAAATTCCTCCACCAATTATGGGAGTGGTACACCCCTAACTCCCAGCCACGAACTATGGCGGAGTGGGAGTATATTGACAAAGTGAGGCTCGCAGTGGAAGAACGATTAAAGCAAGTGAACTGTTTTTGTGATCTATGTGAAGCCTGACTCTGGGACGATATTGATGATGAAGACCTTTTTGAAATACATGCCATAATAAATTTTTATTTCATATTATCTTTGCTTTCATACTGAATTACTTGAATGGGGCTTCAGTGGATGATTTAAGCATGTATACTTTTTCATTTTGGTAATAGTAACACGCTTAGTCTAACTTGCAAATCTTATAACATTTCATATGGGTGATGATGGTAGGTGAAATAGTGTTAGATAAAATTAAGATAGCTTACACTTCTGATACAGGGATAGCAATCGACTGCGATCCATGTGTAAAGAGCTTGTTAGACTACGGAAGAGAGAAGTGTGTTATGTTGCGTGTGGCGCGTGAGTGTCCTCCCATTTCATTCCATTCATCAATTCGTCTCATTGATAGAGACAGGTAGAACTCATGGTTCTCATAACGTATGCAATGGTAAGTTTTAGGCAACCTTCGACAGTTGGCTAAATGTCGCCCTGGCGCGAATGCATACTACGTTGAGACAGAGGCAATCACTTGCAAACATGACGCAGAGAGGTTTAACAAGATTGACCATTGCCGAATGTCCCTTGCGGTATACATAGCTATGGGTTTCAGCGCCGCCCTTTACAGGAACGCCCGTCGAAAGGAAGTATTACACCGAACTTCATTTGCAACGTTCAAGTTGACTGATAGCAGATTCAACTTAATGATAGTATTCGCCAGTCCGAAGACTGCCCAGGGCAAACAGCGTGAGGGTTCTATCATGTCTTGCCCCACGGTGGCCCTTAAGAGAGCCGGTGGTTCGTTCTCGGGAGTAACGTCATCTTACAGCCTACCGATTCTGCTGAGAGAGTCTTTGACTCTCTCCTTGGTAGCAGTGTCGACTTCCACACTAACTGGTACATGGCTAAAAAGTGGAATGTAGCGCCATTCCGTTGGATTGACAGCAGTTGCTGTCATCGGATTGCCAATCTGAGCAAGATTATTAAAAACTCTGTCTTGCTCCTCTATTCTAGCAAATTCATTAAATAAATTTCGCGGCCTTAACTGCGGTCCGCGAGGAGAGTTGACTGCAGCGTTTGGCGTCTGCATGATTGAAATGAAATGAGAGGCAGTGGTTTATATACCCCTCTAATGTGATGTAACGTTCAAGTTGACTGATAGCAGATTCAACTTAATGATAGTATTCGCCAGTCTAAAGACTGCCCAGGGTAAACCGCGTGGAGGCTCTATCATGTCTTGTCCCATAGTGGACGATTATACGGTAGTGTGTTAGTAGATTTCAATCACTGAAAAAGGAAGATGAGAATCATTTCATTTGTCTCATCAACGTTTATCATGGGAGTAATCATTGAAGGGGCATCTAATGAATTACATTTCACTCTACTCCATATCATAAAGACTAACCTTTGTCGAATGGCTAAAGTACTCTGACCTGGCGAGAGAAAGCGTCACGTTGAATATGAAGTCGAATGCCCAAGATGAGCAACGGCTCAGAGGTTTCGGTCTAACAAGCGACGAACAACCCGTGCAACACAATCCCTCTACGGCAGTACCCGCCGTCCCGAAGGAACGCTCGAGCAAAGGAGGTATTACAGCGATGATGCGCTTTATGAGCAGAAGTGAATCTCTTGATAGCAAGAGACTATTCAACTAGATAGCAAGTCAAAACAACCTGATAGCAGGACAAATGTATAGTCAGTAATTTACACTTAGTGAGGAATGATAGATTTGAGTGTAGTGAGTGGCACTCGATCCCGTCGACAGCCCGAAGGCCTTGTACTGATCACTAGGGAAGTGAGAGATCTTCCCCGATACCCGCTATTTACAGCTTAAGACATCATTGTCACTGCCCCGAAGTGGTAACAGCAACGCCGAGTCAAAGGTAGTGAACAGTAGCTGGGATCTAACCCTCAAAGCTGCCTTAGTCTTAGTTAAATTTGAAATCTGATAGCAGATTTGAACTCAGCATACTTGAAAACCTTGAGGAAACATCCCAAGTTATTGCTTTGATCAGCTTGATAGCAAGCCGTAGAGAGCTTGATTCACCAGCGTTTTGCAATGGAGATGTTTAGAGGCCACCCATGACAAGATAGCTAAGACTCAACCGATTGGCGTTCAAAGTGCTACGTTGAGAGCTGTATCAAATGCCCAACATGAGACATGAGTTGTCCCAGCGGTTACGGTCTCAAATATGACACATTCCCTTGCCACACTTATCACTACGGCATCGTCCGCCGTCCCGAAGGAACACCCTGTCAGTGGAATATTACAGCAAAACTCTCCGTGTCTTTCTCGCTTTCAGTGAAAAGCCGCTTATAGCATGAGAAGACTGGCTCAGACATCATTAAAAATGCTTTCATTGACTTCAGCAGGGTCGAAAACCCCAGAAAACCTCCAAAAGTAGTGAATTTAAATTTTTCAACTTTTTAGCACTACTTATGAAATTTTATAAGTAGTCTATCACTTAGGGCAGGTCAATAGCGACCGAACCTTTTTTGAATCAAGTCAAACGGACTTGTAGAAGCAAAGTTACAAGCCTTTAAAGTTTTGGAGTCTTTTATGGCCTGGAGACGAAGGCCGTCTCCTGGCTAACCTCTAAGTCTGACGGCTTAGCTGATATCAGCAATGAAATTTTCTAAGTCGGTTTCTTACAGAAACTCGGAATTTGGAATGTCCGAAGCTATCATCGGAGCTCAGAGAGACGACTTACCGTTGGCAATCTCTCGTCTTAATGACAAGTCTCTGTCGGTTCCCAGCTTATATAGTGTGTGGCGATCAGCTGATGACGTAATACCCATCATCCAAACACTAAAAATCCCGTCTATCTCCGCTTCTAGTGCTCCGATTGAGCTGGAAATACAACATTTCCATGTAGAATTTGACGCTGAATCCGAATTTGGCCTCCGTTTTCCCACCCGATGCTTCGTTTTGGCTCTACAGTAGGCAGCCATCGCAAAAATTCTAACTGTCGTTTTTCCGAAAAATGTTGAACATTTTTCTCGCCGATTGACTTGAAACTCTCCGATTGACATGAAACTCATCATACAGATAGAAAATTTCACGCTGATTCCAAATCTGAAATCCGTTTTCCCATCCGATGCTTCGTTTTGAAGCTACAGCCCAAAACGTCCCAAATTCTAACTCTGTCGTTTTTCGCCAATGTCCCAAAATCTTAAATGGCGTCTCACATCTAAACGAAGACAGATAGGAACAAGCCGATACTTTCAGTGAATTTGTCTCACTCTTAGCTTTCAAACGAGCTATGGCACGACAAAATCCGTCCACTAGAAGCCAAGATCGAAGCGAGCTGTCCAGAGGGGGGGCGGACGTCAGAGTAGTTTATAGTGTGACATCCGGCGCGACGCTTCGCTTCGCTTTGCTTCGCTTCGCTTGCGCCGGATGTCACACTTTTGCGGGTTTTTTCAAAAAAATCAAAATTTCAAAAAATTTCAAAAATTTAGGTAGACTTCAAATTTCACGTGGCTGAAGGCCGAAGGGCGAAAATTTAAGCGTTTTTAAAAATACCCAATTTTTCAAATTTTTCAAAATCTCAAAATTTGAGAATTACAATCGGGCGAAGCCCTAGAACCTTCGGTTCGATTTTCACCCTCGCTTAAATCATGACCGTTCCAGGACACCGAAAAAATCATAAAAGTTGAGAATCTCAAATTTGTGATTATGACATTTTTCATTGCTTAAATCATGACCGTTCCAGGTCATGTAAAACCGGACACCGAAAATCATAAAAGTTGAGAATTTCAAATTCATGAATTTTATCCATTTTTCAGGTTTTTAAAATATATCATGTGACTTGCGAACCGAAGGTTCAGGGCTTCGCCCGTTAAAAATATTTCTTTAAAAATGGAAGAAACAAAAGTGGATGAAACAAAAGTGGAAGAAACCGCAAGAATATATCCTTCGTTATCATATGAACGTAGTTCTACTTTAATGGACATTGAAAAGATTAACATTGAAAAAATGAACAAAGAAAAACACAAAGATAGAGTTAGGTATATGAAAGATAAGGAATCTCAATTATTATTAAGATTAGAGCATTATAAAAAATTAAGAAAGAGATGGTCTAATGCTTTAACAATTGTCATTTCATCTGGCGTTCTTACAATTCCAGTAGTTGCTACTGCTTTAACTCGATACAAAATGAAAACACATTTCCATCTTTGAAATATTTTATTCACATCACAGACAAGTACTATGTACAAGTAGCATGGTTTACAATGAATAAAATATATGTTACTAAAATGTATTATGCCATGATACAATTGTTTCTGTATGAGTAAAATAAGCTAAGGCTCATAGAACTATAAAACCAATGAGGACAAGTAGCATGGTTTACAATGAATAAAATATATGTTACTAAAATGTATTATGCCATGATACAATTGTTTCTGTATGAGTAAAATAAGGTAAGGCTCATAGAACTATAAAACCAATGAGGACAAGTAGCATGGTTTACAACGAATAAAATATGTTGACTAGAAAATGTATTATGCCATGATACAATTGTTTCTGTATGAGTAAAATAAGGTAAGGCTCATAGTACTATTATCTATTGGGAGTAGCTTACCGTTTCAATTGATTGAGTTTAAAATTTGATCAAGGGTTGGGCGCTGTCTTCCATGGCGAAGATACGAGTCAATAATAGCGAAGTTCCTTTTGAAAAATGATATAGATTCCGTCGAGGTTTTAATAAACGGAAATCGTAAATATAGTTTATAAAATTTTCTTAAAAAGATGCTATAGCCTCTCGAATAACCTAATTGTTTGCAAACATGGCCACTTCCCCGGATTACAGTCAAAGCTCTTCCTTTTAACAACGATAACTTCACAGTATTGTTCACCGAAATGTCTTCTTCTCTTCTTAAATGTGCTAAATAATTAGTTAGCTCTGATGCCAAGATGTCTCTTTGAATTTCTTCTTCAAAATTATAGTTTGAACTGTTATTGATGGCGTTATCTTGCAATGTGTCTTCAAATCGATTTATCACTAAAAATTCTCTGAATGTTTTTGATGCGTGGATGTCTTCTTCTTCCCTTGCTTTAAGATATTTCTCCTGAAATTCTGTTAGCATCTCAATACACTTTTCCCGTTGATCTTCGTTCACAATAGTGTCTGAAATTTTTCTTTTCAAATCGGCAAAGGCGATGCTTGAACGTGCCATTTTCGTTAAAACGTAGTGAATTAACTATGATAAAAATGAAATTGTTGAAAGTCGCTGATGAAATTGACCAAAATAGATAAAGGACACAGATGATTCGTAAGCAGTTACAGTCTCGTAGAACGCTCGCAGAATGAATGCACGCAGTAATACGTGGAATAATGGCAGCAGCCGTTCAAGTGAAAAGTTATGAGTTATGCGGGTCACAAAGAATTCTCTCATACTGAATAGCTTAAACTGGTAGCAGCTGTTCATGTTGAGAAATTTGGTAACAGATGTTGCTAATGTCTTAATACAGATAAAACAATCTATATTCTCTTAACAAGAGTTCATTAGAATAAAATGGAACAATGTAACGTTTTAATTTAGATTAAATTAAATCATTTCAAAATCGAATAAGTAGCAAGGAAAGTCATCATTGTGGAACAGTTTTAAATCAATACCCCCTCCCTTCTGTCTAAGTAGTAAGGAAAGACATCATTAGAGAACAGTTTTAAATCAATACCCCCTCCCTTCTGACTAAGTAGCAAGGAAAGTCATCATTGTGGAACAGTTTTTAAATCAATACCCCCTCCCTTCTGACTAAGTAGTAAGGAAAGACATCATTAGAGAACAGTTTTAAATCAATACCCCCCCTCTGACTTCTAGGGGTCCCTTAAGAAATTTTTTTATTATAAAATGAGCAACATAAATGAGTTTTTGAAATTATATGGAACACAAACGACAACGAATTTCGACCTAAAGAAAATCGCTAATCGATTAGGAATAAAGAATTTTCATGTTCTAATGAGAAACGAATTACAATTCCTAAAAACTAGACCAACAGGAACCTTCAGTTCCCGGAACAAAGTTCCATCAATAACTGTAAATTTCATAACGAATCTTCACACTTCAGACCAAAACGGCGTACATTGGTCAGCAGGTATCTTTAGTAAAAACGGAGATAATTATTATTTTGACTCATACGGGCTTCCACCTACGAATGAAGTAAGAGAAATACTTGGCAATGGAATTTATAATACATTTCAAATTCAAAAACCGGGAACAACTTATTGTGGACAATTATGTCTTTATGTTTTATTTAAATTACAGGAAGGAGTACCATTTCTAGATATTATGTTAGAGTTAAACAATCTATAACTCAAGCGAAGCTAGCTAAAGCGCCACCTAGAGGTTAAAGCTCTGTTTTCTGTAATTCATTTTGATAAAAACGGCCTCTGATATCCTCATTATCTAAATCTTTAATTTCATAAGTAAACGGATAAGTTTGATTTATTTTGCAAACTTCAAATATTTCTTTAGTCCAATAACCAACAAAGCCTTTTTCAAATTTATTCTTATATTTAAATATTCTAACTCTATCTCCAATTTTAAATTTCGGCTTAAGTTTCTGCAAATTCGGATTACTCTCATTCAAATTATTATTCTCGAATATTTTCTTTCGTACTAGATCAGGGTCGTCAGAAGCATTCTTTGGAGTTTCTTCAATACCAGAATGAACTTTATTATTGTACTCATCTACAATTCCTGGTAATATTTTTAACCATTTCTGATTTCTTTGCTCAGTAAATTTCTTGAATAATTTATTTTTTAACGTCCGATTGAATCTTTCTATCACTACGGCCTTCCCAGCGTTTTCAGTTGAATAAACAATTTCAAATAGTGGCTGAACGTTTCGGTTATAAAATTCCGATCCTTTATCAACAAACAATTTTTTTGGCTTTCTCTTACTTTCTTTAAAGATTTCTTCAAACGCATATTTAACTGAAAGACCACTTTTATTTTTTAAAGGCTTTACCCAAGCGTATCGTGTATATAAATCTATAACGGTCAATGCGTATTTGTAGTCCCTTTCATTCGGCATATGAATAAGATCAGCACTCCAAATATCATCTTTATTAAATACTTTTACTTTCAATAAATATTTAGGCTTTCTATATTCTTTATGAATTTCGGACGCGTAGGTTCGAGCGTTGCTCTCAGAGTTATTAGTTCGAGCGTTGCTCTCAGGGTTATTAGTTCGAGCGTTGCTCTCAGGGTTATTAGTTTCATTTAAACCCTGACCGAATAATATTTTAGCTTGTAAAGCTTTCTTAACGAATATTCTTTCAATTTTTTCTCTAAATGTAGGATTATGAATACTATCTAATTCTTGAATCATCTTCTTATCAGCTGCATGTCGAGAACTTAGATCATGATTTCGATAAGCTAAATCATGCCTGTAAGCTGCGGCATCTACTCTATTTATCGGTTCTTCACCTGGTTTCGGATTATTATTCTCATCTAGTCTTATATCTAATCGAGTTCCTGGACCGGTATATGAATGACCAGGAAGATGTTTTTCTTTCGAATATTTACTCCAAATAAATCCAGGAAAGTTTTCTAATGTTTTTTGTATATCACCACCGAAGTGGTATGGAACTTTGTTCTTGTCACCTCCAATATGCTGACAATTTGAGTTTTTATTTTTGTTTAATAGATAATTCAATAAATCTAAATTAGAAATTTTTAATTTAATTAAATTTTCGGAATTTTTAGAATTCATTTTAAAAGATAAAAAAAATTTAAAAGATAAAATAAAATGAATGTTTTACCGAAAAGAACCAAAGGTTCTGAGGTTATTACCTTATCATACTAGGACTTAGATATATTCCAGAACCATCTTTTGTTTCTTTAATTTCAATTAAATCATCAACATTGTGGAGAATATTTTTAAGAACTCGTTTTCCTTCATCAGCTAATTTTAATTTACTAATAAAATTATCTACTATTCCTTCTCCCCTAGCAACTTTCTCTAACTCTCTATTATGACGTTTTTGTTCTTCTAATGCTGCCTTCTCTGATTTATTTTTATTTACTGCTTGGACAATACCAGCTGTCCCACCTGCAACACTTCCTGCTGCAGCTATGCCTCCTATTATTAGTGGAATTAATGGGAGAATCCCGCCATTCTTTTCTTCTTGTAATTGAATATTCTCTATCATTGGTTTACTTATGTAATACTTTTTTTTATTAATCGTAATAGTTTTAGGGGTATTTTTGTCAACAATATTACGTAATTTTAATTCAACAGTTTTATTATTAATATTACTTTTCGCTTGCGACATTTTTAATAAAAAAATTTTAAGTTATCAAAAATTTAAATCTATTCTAGTTATGAAAAAATTTCAAGTTACCAAAAAATTTTGATCTATTCTAGTTACCAAAAATTTTAAGTTACCAAAATTTTTAATCTATTCTAGTTATCAAAAATTTTTAAGTTAAGAATTTTTAATCTATTCTAGTTATGAAAAAATTTTAATTAACTTATCAGAGCGAAGCTCCCCTGGCTTTAGCCGATCCTAGTCATCTTTCCATTAAGAATTTCAATAGAATATTTTACATCTTCTAGCAATAAACCATAAGCCATCAATGAAGTTGTGGAATCTTTCTTTTCAATATTAATTGTTACATCACAACCATTTTTAATAATATCTTCAGATTGTGCACTTAAATCGAAACAGAAAATTGGATATAAATGTCTCCAATCTCCAGGAGTTAATTGTGGTTCAACTCCAAATTCTGTACAAAGATTTCGATAACAATCATATCCTTCCATAAATTGATTATTGGTATCATCGAATCTTAATGGATCAATTGGATATCGGGTTTGATTTAATGAAACTTGTAAACTTCGAATTGTATTAATATGAAAAATATTGTTGTTCTTATCAAAACTTGGAGAATTATTTCTTTGAAATGTTAGTAATAAATATCTTGGAGTATTCGCAGTTCTAGTAAAATGCCAGTTAAATCTTTGTTCGGAAAAAGTTACTGAACTAGCAGTACGCTTTAGAAAATTTACTGGAATTGGTTTGTTAGTATTTAATCTTTTTGCAATAGCTGTTTCAACCTCTAAACTAGGAGTAATATGCTTAATCCACCATTCAAGTCTATCAATTTTTAAATATGCTTTTTTCCCAGTCTTACCAAAAAAGATTAATTCATTATTTGCTGTACGATGAATTATTAATTTAAATTTTAATTGATATGATATTTTATCTTATCTAAATATCCGAATAATGGAGACAATGACCAATTAACTGTCTGTTTACTTTTCTTGTTAAATTCACGTCTTTCTTTATATGCTTCATTATTTGTTTTATTTAAATGTTTTGCAATATTTTCTACATCTTTCGCAATTCCTGCTGCATCTGTTCCAGCGTGAGTTAAATCATCAACAATTATACCATCATTAGTATCAGGAAACCAACCTTCGATTTCATACTTTTTATTATTTTCACCAATTGTTACAAATCTAAGCATTGTATCAATTACACCTGGAGAATCACTTATTGTTTCTATATTTTGAGTTGCAACATCTAAACGCATTTGTGTAAATAATCTTGGAAAGAAATTATTCTCTAGTGTAATATTATCGGTATCTGGTAATGGTGTTGTAAAATTAGCATCACTATATAAAGAATATTCACAGTGTAAAAATGAATCAGGTAAATATAAATAACTCTGCTGATTATCAACTTCAAAGATTAAATCTCCTCCAGTATTTACTCTACTGGAAGATCCGGGATTCATAGCAATTCTTATATAGTCATTCTTTTTTTGATTATAACTGACGAACGGAGGATCGTCTAATCTAAATTTATTTTCGATAAGCGAAGACATTTTTATAAAAAATAATTTGACTTTTTGTTTTTTCTCACAGACAGAAAAAAATTTTACTAAAAAAATTACTAAAAAATTTTACTAAAAAATAATTTTAGAATTTTGCTAGACCAGCTCCGCTACAGCTTTGCTGGTTAAACCGAAGGTTGCTACTCACGCCATTTCCTCTTATTTCTTCAATTGTTTTTTTATTATTTTTATTTTCATTATGTTTACTATTAGACGGAGCTCCACTCCTCAAGGTTTCCCCAACAGCTATGTTAGCAATTTTGTTTTTTGTTTCCTCTGAAAGTTTTTTTAAATTTTTTAGTTCTTCAGAATCATTCCTAAGTTTACGAATAGCTTCTAGTTGTTTTAATTCGTTTTGAGACTTGACAGCATTTGATATTGCACTAGCTGTACTACCTATAGCAGCTGCTCCTTTTGCAGCAGATGTAATCAAATCTTTATTATTTTTAATTAAGTTAACGATACTTCCAATACCAGAAAAGATGCCAGCCCCTTCTTTTTGAAACGTCTTTTCTAGGAACTTTTGTGTTCCGACAGTTTCTACACTATCATAATGGTACACAGGTTTCTGAGATGGTTCATGAGCAATTTTATTATTTGATGCAAAATGTTTAAGATTGGGTTTATAAATTATAGGCATTTTTTAGGATTAAATTTGACTTTTGGGAAAAATATCTACGTGTTAAGATTTACGTTTGTGAATGGACAACAACTTCGAGATAACTTTATTAATTGACTGTTGCACTTTATCTATTGCGTCAAGCAGCGTGTGATGTACTTTAATTTCTTTTCTATTAACTTGCATTTTCTGCTGATTAATCTTCAATGCCGTTTTAAGAGCATTTAACTTAATTTTAAGAACATCTAATTGTCTTTTAACAGAATCTAACTGTTCTTTATTTTCTTTAGAGTTTTCTTGTAAATTTTTCTTTAATTCATTTTCTAAATTGATTTTCAGATTTTTCATTTTATCAACTTTTTCATTAAGTGAGTTTACTTCATTTATTATTCTATTCATCTGTTTCATTTGTTGAGTAATTTTAGAACTCAATTCATCAACACTTTTTTGGAATGTAGTTTGTAACTGCTTTAAATTTTTTTTAATTCTTTCAGGTAGTTTTTCTATTTCATCTTCTAATTGTTCTTTTAACATTTTTATCTGATGTTTATTTTTAATTACAGCAGATTTTAAATTTAAAGAAAGTAATATTAAAATTTTTGATTGTTCTGAAATCTTTTTAAAAAGTTTTGCTATATCTGCTTCTAGCTCTCTATCCTTTTTATCAAGTTTTAATAATTTTTCGTTTAATGATTTGTCATTAAGTTTTAGCAACTTTAATTCATTCATCAGTGGAACCAAAACATCGTTTATATATTTTTCTTTTAAATCATTGATTTGTGTATCAACATATTGTTTATTTGTTAACTCTGTATTTTGTTGCGGAAGAATAGAAAGATGCAATGGTCCAGATAAAACGTCTCCAGTTTTCATGATATAATTTTCTATCTCTATTTCTAATTCACGATTATTCGGGATATATGCACCTCCACCAACATTTGGTAACATCATTTTTAAAACAATAAAAAGTATAAAATTTTTTCTAATAAAAATAAAATTTTTTCTAATAAAAATAAAAAAATAAAATTTTTTCTAATAAAAATAAAAAAATAAAATTTTTTCTAATAAAAATAAAAAAATAAAATTTTTTCTAATAAAAATAAAAAAATAAAATTTTTTCTAATAAAAATTGAAAAATGGAAAATCCAAATTTAAAAAAATTATATTCGCCCGCATCATCCTGTTCTTCTTATTCGACGAGAACAACGGGATTTGAAAATAAATGTTTTGATAATAATAATAATCCATGTATAGATGTTAATATTTTATTTCAATTACAAACCGAAATATTTAGAGAACAAACAAAAGGTTTACCTTCTATAGAAACTAATTATTGTTTATTTCCGGGGGATCCATTTATTAAATTTATGGAGATTGTAAGTAAATATAATGATGTAGCTTATGTTGAATTAAATAAAGAAAATATGGTTATAATAGGTCATAATAATGTTTATGGATTTATTAGAGCAGTGTTACCAATTAGTAATACTGATTGGATAGAAACTAAAATTATTAATTATATCAATATTAAAGAATTAGTTAAAAAATTAAAATCTTTTTCGAAAGAAAAAATTAGATTATTTGTTGATGATCAAAATCAATATAACATTCACATAGAGAGTAAAAAACATAATGAAGAATTATTATGTCAAGTTTATTATAGAGACACAATTTATAAACAAGAAACATTAGAAATGCCGCAAAGATATGATGATGATACGTATATAGGATTATATTCCAACTTAAATATTAATTTATTAAAATCTTATATAAATGGTTTAGCTCAACAAGAGAAAATTTATATGTGGACTACACCTTATACTATTAACAATGACCATAATCATAATCATAATCATAATAAACGAACCGAAGGTTCTAGGGCTTTGCCCGATCTTAAAGAATCTTATGATAATAATGATGATTCTGTAACATCTGAAAAAGGTGTAAATGGTAAAAAAGATTATAAAAATATTAGTAATTATAAAAATTTATCTAAATTTAATTTTCTTACAATTGAAAATAATAATGATGGCATAGTTGAAGATACTGTTAGACAACTATGTGTCGGGTCTACAAAATTTAAATTAGGATTTACATCTAATCAATTTAAAATTTATCATCTTTAATAAAAACTAAAAGTGATTCAGATTATGGTGGTGTTATTAAATTTTCTAAAAGAGATCAAAGACCAATATTTTTCTCTATTATATTATTATCAGATAAAAAATGTAATTTAGAATTAGATATTCCAATAAGAGAATGGTATCCTATCATGGAAGGGCATCCTATACCAAAAAGTGTAATTTATGATGATGAAGAAACAATTTATGATGATGATGAAGAATCAATTTATGATGATGATGAAGAATCAATCGTTAGTGAAAAAAAATTTAAATTATCTTTTGATAAAACATTATATGATGAAACTTAATATGATAAAACTTAATAGAAAATACCAAAATATTCGATAAATATATTTTCATATGTAATAAAATTTTTAGATGTAATAAGTTTTTAGATGTTATAAGTTTTTAGATGTAATAAATTTTTAGATGTAATAAGTTTTTAGATGTAATAAAAAAATTATTATTCCCACGTGTCATCATCATCACTTAAATTACTCTCACAGATGATTGTTTGAAATATTTCAGCTTGAATATCTTCTCCGTTATAAGGTAACATAATTTCATTTTCATCAGGTGCTTGACGTTTAAGAATATTTATTTGACCAGAAAATTTTTTTTCTTCAGTATTATTATTTTTATCAGGAATACTAATTCCAGTTTCTAAAGATCTTTTCCATGGTTTATTAACTGTAGTCGATAATGTTTTCCCCGAATATAATTTTAGAAAATCTTCTACTTTTACTTTATTTTGTGAATAACCTTTGAATGTTTTCTTTTCACTAAGTCTCCCTTGCTCATCTACAGTAATACAGTATTTTACTTTAGGTGCAATAAACATTGCAAAAATAATTCCACCATTTCCATAATCATTTTTCCCTTGACACAATTCTCCTCCAACATATCCAGCAGCGTCTAATTTATTAAAGAGCTCATTGGAAATATATATTGAATCAGTATCTGTATAATGAATGTATTTTTCTTTGAAACCATTAATTTCTAAAATAAAGTTATTCATGATTCTTCTAGAGTGAGAAAGAATGAAAGAACCTAAGTGTGATGGCATGAATGACGTCTTCCCATCTTTTACAATATTAGTTTTGAGAAATTCATCATCTTCCATTTCTACTTTCGCTAAATATTGTTCATCATTTAATTTTTCATAATCTTTTACTTCTTGAGTGAAATTTTTTCTCAATGTATTCTCATTCCATAAATGATATTTAGTGGTTATATCTTTTTGCACAGTTTTGCCATATAGCGAATTCATCAATAATTTAATTAACTCATCACCTACAGTATTTCCTTCTGTTTTATATCTTTTTCTCAAATTAAAAAGTTTTTCAATATAATTTCGAAATGGTGAAACTTGATAATTTTTTTCATAAATTATACCATCAGTAATATGTAAGATTTTTCCCCCACATCTAACAATTTCTTGTATGTCAACAGAAGTTAATACATCATAACATATACCATTTCTAAACCTGATTACTTTTACATGAGAATTATTATTTTGATTTTTAACTTTATCTTTTATAGGAACTGGTTGGAAAAACATATCATTCGGATATTGAAACACAACAGAGAATATTCCAGTTTTAGGTCTAAATGTTTGATTATTAAATTTATATACTATTTCCCGCTCTTCTTCTTGACGAAATTTTCTAGCTGATTCAGCTTTAGGGTATTCTGAATTTTCATCATACATAGCTGATGGATATAAAGATGTTGCATCAAAAGCCATTAGAAATTCATTTTTTTGTTCAAGTAGTTGATTTGAAATTTTCTTACAAATTTCAGTTTTATCTCCTAAATCTCGATACTGTTTCATTAAATCTATTAAATTATTTCCAGGGGACAAAGCCCCACCAGCGTAGCGACCAAGGGACAAAGTCCCCCCAGCGCAGCGACCAGGTAAATACTGTTTTAATATTGGTAACAAGATGCTACAAAATGGCGATATGTATTTTCTTATATTTGCTGAAACTCTTCCACCTTTAACAGATTTTCTAATATAATTTCTAGCCCATAAATCTATATGTGAATGAATATTTATATTGTCATTTTGTACGCTTTTCATCCAACCGTTAAATGTTAAAGCAGAGGATGTCAAATTAGTAGTTATATCTTCACCAACTAAATCCTGCATAACATTATTATATTTGTAGATACAAAAAGCTAAAGAAAGAATATCGTTAACTAAATATGGTCTCCATTCATTTTCTTTTTCTTTATAATTTTCATGTGTTATGTCTCCAATTTCATAATTTAATTTACACACATTCGTAGGAATTTTAAAATTCTCACACCACTTAGAAAGACTTGTTTTTACATGTTGATAACTACATTTCATTATAATAGTTTGAAGTGCTAATTTACCTGAAAGTGAATCTTTTTTCATATTGTTTTTAAATCTAAGAGATTTTTGAATATATCTACTAACACATTCAGTTGTATAAGGATTTTGTAATGAAGCAGTCAATATTCCTCTTGAAGTTTTAAGAGGCGGTTTAGATAATTTAAAATTAGCTTTTATCGGAAAATAGGAATCAAAACCTGATGAATTGTGAGCTATTAAAGTTACTCTCGAATAATTAAATTTTCCAAGAGTTTTAAAAAATTGATGGATCGGACATACGTCCTCTGGGTTTCCCCCGATCGAACATTCATCATCCTCAGTTCTCGTAAATATTTTCACACAATTTTGAAGTTTATTAAATTCTAATTCAGTTAAATTATTATACTCATTAATCTGTTTTTTAAGTTTTTTAATTTCATCTTCATCTTTTGATCGTTTAATTTTAATCATATCACTTAACAAACGTGTTTCTAATTCTTTCAATCTTTGTTTCGGTAAGCAACATATAAATTTATTAAAATTAATAGCTCCTACAGCGTAAGGAATAGGATGAGCTGTTGAACAGTTAGGATCAGGAAAAGTTTCGAGATCCCAAATATATGTTGAAGCATAGTCAATTTTTTTCTTTGTTATGATTTTATATGGACGCGTTGTTAGATTTTCATCAGTAACTGTTTTATATATGGGTTTGAAATTATTTTCAATTTCTCTAATAGCTTTTAATTTATGAGATTTATTAATTAAACAATAGTGACCAATTGTTGAACCTGCGTGAAAATAATTGTAATAAACATAATTATGAAACGTTTCAATTCCTCTAGGATTTAAATGACGATTGGCAGGACTATAATATTGAACACATTCTCCAAAATATTTATTGAATTGAGAAAATTTGCAGTTTGACATTACTCCTGTTCTAGATGTGGCTTTCTCTTTATATAAAAAATTATTAAACATTTCTTTCATCATTTCTCCTTGTTCTTCATTAAAACCTCGTAAAACATTATAACATTTAATAAAACAAAAATCTTCAGAAGGAATATAACAATATTCACCGAAATATTCTTTGATTCTATATTTCATATTAATCCCTGCCCCTCTATGCGATCTTTGTACTAACTTCATTCCAAAATCTTCATATTTAATATTACCTGTAAAAATCCATTCGTTAGCATCGGATTTCTCATCCAGATTCGAAAACCATGTTTCAAATGATTTTTTATTATAGAAGGTTACGTAAAAATTTTGAATTATATTTTCCTGATCTTTAACAACTTTTCCAAGTAAATTAATAATTTTACCATTTGCTAAAAGTTTCCGCATATCATTTACTACATTAATAAAAGATACATTTTCATATTTAATTTCATTTGGATTAAATAAATTACATAAATCATCACCAAGTTCATCCTTAATTCTTTCATCAAAAAAGATATCACTAATAGGAGTTTCTAATATTTCTTTTGTTCCACGTTTCTGTTTTTTAGTATTACGTCTAATACTACGCCTAGTACGTTTCTGTTTTTTAATACGTTTACTACGTTTACTATGTTTAATTTGCGCATCAAACTCAGCAGTTTGTTTCTTGATTAATTCATCAATCCTAGACGTTTGTCCGAGAGACATTTCACGATTCATATTTTTTAAAAGAAAAAAATGAATTTTTACATAGAACCTCGGTTCCGTTTTTACATATACACAGGAATATGTAATTGATGTAATGTTTCTAATTCATGTGTTGTTAAATGTTCTTTCTTAACCAACCACCATAAATTATTATACGCCAAAAATACTCGGAAACTTCTTAAACAAAGTGGAAAGTCTTTTGTTTTAACACACGGTTTAATACCATGTTTTGTTTTATAATCTGTAACGAGCGCAACGTATTTATGATGATAATAAAATCTAACTTCTTTCTTCGAATTTACAGGATTTGTAGGATGACGATAATCTTTTAAAACTGGTACATGCTCTATCTTATAATCATTCAACATATTTTTTTTTTTATTTTTATTAACAAAAAAATTTATAAGAAAAAATTATTCGGTCACTCCGTTCGGTCACTCCGTTCGATCACTCCTCGAAAATATTTTCTATAACTCTATCATGAATTTTTTTATCAATATTAATTGTAATGAAGCCATAATCTTTTGACCAAGCATTATTACACGATTGTTTAAATTCATCTTTATTTCTTACACATAAATCTCTTAACAAATCACTTAAGTTTCTTGCATTTATTTCAAATAGTATAAATATATTTGCATTCTTTCTAATAACACTTCCGTCTAATGAATACATACTTTGTGTTAAATAAAATACACTACAGTTATTATGTCTACCTCTTGTGAAATAATTTCTCTGAACTGACTGATTTCTATCATTAACACAATCATCAAAAATTACACAATGTTTCATTGTTTTATCTAGTTTACTAGGATCTTGCATATTACCACTATCATCTATTAATTGTATCTTTATATGGTTATTTTTATTAGATTCTACTAACTGATTATTTTTTGCTGCTTCTTCACACCACGAACTTATTTCTTCTTCATCTTCAGATTTTTCATATTCTTTGAATAATGAAGCAATTGCTGTTTTTTTAAGATTATTTTCAAATCCATATTTTAAAAATTGATAGACGGGTTGTTCTGCCGTTGTTGTATAAATTATAAGATTGTTATAATCCAAAAAATTTGGAGTCGTTAAAATTTTAAATAATAGATATGTTTTTCCACATCCTGATCTTCCACAAATAACTGACAAAACTTTATTAGATAAATTTGGATGATGATTAAATTTAAGTTTTTTTTTATTTAATGGAGGTAGTTCACTCATTTTTTAATAAAAAAATTTTATTTTTATTTTTTTATTTTTTGTTTCTAAAGAAGAAGAAGAAAATTAAACTTCTCTAGCTTCGCGTAGGAGTTTATACCTCTCGAACGGGAGTTTATACCTCTCGAACGGGAGTTTATACCTCCCGAACGGGAGTTTATACCTCCCGAACGGGAGTTTATACCTCCCGAACGGGAGTTTATACCTCCCGAACCAAAAGATCTATCATAATCTCTTCACCTCCAAAATTTATTTCTTGTCCTTTCTCATCAGTGATTCTAATGCCAATGTTGTTAATAGTTTTTCTTGTAATAGGAAAATATATTAATGTTTGTGGAATTACATTTAATCTATAACCAATGGGTACAGTAAAAGCTGGAAAACTGAATATTAAATTTGATAATTTACCATTTATATATCCTCCTTCAATAATGTCACAATGTACAACAATTGAATTTATTTCAGTTATTTTTGGAATCTTCTCACCTAAATGATAACCTTGACTATAGGTTTGTTTATTAAATCCTAATAGCTTTGACAATGATCTATCATGATTAAAATCAACTTGATGATTTTCGTCTAAAGTAAGAGAAAATTTATTAACTGCCGGTTCAACTGCAAAATGTAATTGTTTCTTATCTTTAAATGATATACCTAAATGTCTCTTAATTTCATTTGATATTGTTTCAACTTCGTAAGAACCAGGAAGAAAAGTTAGTATTTTCCATGTTTTACCTTTATCAGTAGAATATCTAAATTGATCATTCGCATCTTTGATAACGTTTTGTATAGTGTTAAATGTAGAGAAACTAGTCAATGCAATTTGATAATTTTTATTTTGTTCCAAATGTAGAATGGGTTCTAAATTACAAGTGTGTGATGAAGTAGTTGTTATAATTTTTAACGTCGTACTAAATTTTGATGAACCCAAAATCTCTGTTAGATTTTCTAAATGATTATTAATTTTGTCTAAATCTGCTGAACACATTTTTAAACTAAAAAAATTAAATAAATATTATAGATAAAAATCGTAGATAAAAATCATAGATAAAAATCATAGATAAAAATCATAGATAAAAATCATAAATAAAAAGCATAGATAAAAATCATAGATAAAAATTAGAAACAACATATTTCAGCTACGGGCGAAGCCCTGGAGGACATCAGAGATGTCCGGTTGTACTTTTATAATCCTCTTCATTTAGTATCTTCTTTTCTAACAGTCTTTTCAATATAGCATGAATTTCATTGAAACTAGAATTATGTCCTTCTTTTATTGCAGATATTAAAATATTTAATCTATTTAGTAATTCTTGTGGATCATCTGGTAAAAATACAGTTGTTTCAGTTTTCTGTTTTTCAGATAAACCTTTCCCTACTTTAACTCCCGTTGATAATAAATTTTCTAATTGTTTATAACGTCTAAGAGATTTTACTGCACCAACTCTGTCTAACATAGCTTTATATTTTATGAGATCTTCTACAGCATAATTATTTATATCTGCTCCTCTTAAAAGATTAACAAAATTTCTATCTAAATTAAAAGGAGATTTATCTGGTGAAAAAATTAAACCTCGAAAAGGTTGTGGAAATATTTCTTTTTGTCCGAGATAAAATCTAGGTATTGTTTTTCCATCTATAAATGAGATAGAATGTTCAAATTGCATAGATTTTGGTAATTTCTTATTAATGTTTGATTCTAGTAATCCATAGTCATCTAATATAGTTTTGTGCTCTGGATCTGTTATATCAATTTGTTTATCATTATTTGTAAGTTCCTTTTCAAGAGTTTTAAATGGTTTCATAGTTTTTTCAAAATCAGTTTTTACTTGCTCGGTTTGCTGCATTTTTTCAAACATATCAGATTGAATACCAGCTTTTATCATTCTATGTTGAAGATGATTTTCTTTCATAATATTTCTTTGTTTTATTAACTCTTCTAATTGTTTTATTCTTTTAAAATTATCAGCTCTAATTTTATCCATTTTTAAAATATAATATTTGAATTTTGTGGTAACATTGGAATACAACAAAAACATTTTACTGAACAAATTATTTTTTTATTGCTTTGTTGTTTGACATCCTTTCGTTTAAAGTTTTCTCTTTTTAAGTTTTGTTTAATAAAGTTTTGTTCAATAAAGTTTTGCTTAAATTTTCGCTTAAAGTTTTTAGCTCTTCTAAAAAAAATTTGTCATTTTCTTCATTAGAAATTTTAGCATCACTAGAAATTTTGCCATCCTTTTTATTTTTATCATCAACTTTTTCTGTCTGTGATTGAAATAATATTTGATTTACTTCATTAGCTATTTGATCAAATTTTTCAATCTCATCTAACGTAATAACATTATCATCACATACTCTTTGAAAGTAGTAATGTAGTTTATCATAGACTTCTTTAATATGTAAATGCTTAGTTTTTAATGATTTTCGTTTCTTAGTTATTAAAGATTTATCTAACATTGTAACAAGTGAAGTTGCAAAAACACCCGTACCTGTTAAAGCTGTAGCAACTACTGGAATTACTAAAACACCTGAAGATATAACAATTGTCAAAGCACCTAAACTTATTGTTAAGAATATGCCAATTCCTTGTGTTACATTCTTAACTTTAGTCCATCTCTTTCTTAATTTTTTATAATGCTCTAATCTTAATAATAATTGAGATTCCTTATCTTTCATATACCTAACTCTATCTTTGTGTTTTTCTTTGTTCATTTTTTCAATGTTAATCTTTTCAATGTCCATTAAAGTAGAACTACGTTCATATGATAACGAAGGATATATTCTTGCGGTTTCTTCCACTTTTGTTTCATCCACTTTTGTTTCTTCATTTTTAAAGAAATATTTTTAACGGGCGAAGCCCTGAACCTTCGGTTCGCAAGTCACATGATATATTTTAAAAACCTGAAAAATGGATAAAATTCATGAATTTGAAATTCTCAACTTTTATGATTTTCGGTGTCCGGTTTTACATGACCTGGAACGGTCATGATTTAAGCAATGAAAAATGTCATAATCACAAATTTGAGATTCTCAACTTTTATGATTTTTTCGGTGTCCTGGAACGGTCATGATTTAAGCGAGGGTGAAAATCGAACCGAAGGTTCTAGGGCTTCGCCCGATTGTAATTCTCAAATTTTGAGATTTTGAAAAATTTGAAAAATTGGGTATTTTTAAAAACGCTTAAATTTTCGCCCTTCGGCCTTCAGCCACGTGAAATTTGAAGTCTACCTAAATTTTTGAAATTTTTTGAAATTTTGATTTTTTGAAAAAACCCGCAAAAGTGTGACATCCGGCGCAAGCGAAGCGAAGCAAAGCGAAGCGAAGCGAAGCGTCGCGCCGGATGTCACACTATAAACTACTCGTCAGCGAAAATTTTTTCTCTCCGATTGAGCTGGAAATACACCATTTCCATGTAGAATTTGACGCTGAATCCGAATCTGGCCTCCGTTTTCCCATCCGATGCTTCGTTTTGGCTCTACAGTAGGCAGCCATCGCAAAAATTCTAACTCATTTTTTCGAAAAATGTTGAAAATTTTTTCTCGCCGATTGCCTTGAAACTCACCATACAGATAGAGAATTTCACGCTGATTCCAAATCTGAAATCCGTTTTCCCATCCGATGCTTCGTTTTGAAGCTACAGCCTAAAACGTCCCAAATTCTAACTCTGTCGTTTTTCGCCAATGTCCCAAAATCTTAAATGGCGTCTCACATCTAAACGAAGACAGATAGGAACAAGCCGATTCTTTCACTGAATTTGTCTCACTCTTAGCTTTCAAACGAGCTATGGCACGACAAAATCCGTCCACTGGAAGCCAAAATCGAAGCGAGCTGTCCAGAGGGGGGGGACGTCAGCGAAAAATTTTCTCTCCGATTGACTTGAAACTCACCATACCGATGCAGAATTTCACGGTGAATCCGAATCTGGCCTCCGTTTTCCCATCCGAGCACTCCTTCCACTCGAAACAGCCCATTTTACAACCCAACATTCAGCAGATTGCACGAAAAACATCACACACTATAGCCTCAAGACTAATCCTGGCGGTTGCCCAAGTCCACCACGACACTCTGTCGTTCCAGAGGGGGGGGACGTCAGCGAAAATTTTGCGAACGTGAACCAATCTGGCCGGCACACCACGACAGACTACAACCTCTGTCGTTCCAGAGGGGGGGACGTCAGCGATGGCGGCCATCTTGCGCTATCTGGTGTTTGTCACTTCCTTACTACTGTCATAACTTGCTCGACTCGAGATTTACGAAAGTATTTATACTAGAAAGTTTGAATATAATCCTAACGAAAAACACTTATATTCAACAATGAATTATATATAACAATATATATATATATAATATTATATTATATATTCAACTTATTATATATCAACTTATATTCAACAATATACAGAAGGAACGGCCATGGGGACTAAAGTCGCCCCAACATACGCAACTTTGACGTTGGGATATTTGGAAGTAAAGTTGAAAATGAAAATGATAGAATTATGGGGTGAGGACTTTGCTGAAAATACTTTGAAATATTGGAAAAGGCATCTAGATGATTGTTTCCTAGTTTGGAATCACAGCTTGAATCAATTGGATCAATTTCACAATTTATTAAACAGCTATTGTTCATAGCAAAGCAATTGTTTTCATTTTATCATTCAGAAATATAAACAAACTTGATAAGTATTATAGCTGCGCAGTAAGTGCATGGTTAAACATATTTAGAATGCGAAATCAGAATGAATTTATTTTTGGATAAATGTCGGCTATCGCAGAAAGTTAAGGGTGCGAAAATAACTGCGAAGATGTAAAATATATGGAATATATAAAAATTCAATATGCACAAATACAACAAAATACATGTAAACTTACAGTAGATACAATATGTATGAACTTTCAATGAGCGGTGTTGTCAAGCCCAGAATGTAGGCCTAATCACAAGCATTTCATTTTTAGAATATTCTGTGAATCCAGTGGAAATTTGATAAAATATCATAACTTTATGCTCTTATCCTGTAGCTCTCCTAAGATTCAAATCAAAATATTAATTTTTATAGCTTGATCTCTGTATATATTCAGCATTAATAGAAACCCCAAGATTTGTATCACTTACCCAAGGTCCAACCTTGCTTGCTGTCACTTCAGCACGTGAGTCAAATACACTGATTAGAACCTACCATAGGATGCGGTCGGGGAATCAAGGACGTTAATGACCTTTATTGACAAATCAGTTGTCACTCACTTACTAATACCATGATACGATGATTAGAGCTGTAAATTTCCAATTTTAGCTCTATTTTATTCATATCATGCTTAGTCAAAGATAGAGAGAAAAATGACTATATTAGGCATTTTTCTTTACTGATGCAACTTGGGATTGTATTTTTAGTTATCGCTGTTCGCATGATATTTTTTGTATTTTTTATCTAACTTAAATTAAGTCAAAACATGTGATTCAGCATAATGAATTTATGTTTTGAGTTGATCAGACCTTTTGTCTCCTATTATCTCCTAAATTGATATATGCAAAGGTTTCAAAGCAACTTCCACCTAACAATCTTTAGGGCTCTTTACTTTGATGAAATAGGAACCATGAGATTTGTACAAATACTGAAAGATAGACCGAAATATCCTTTTGAGACTAGTATTTAATAAGGATGGCCGACATACAAGCACATGTAATTCACTTAATGTGTTCTCCAAGTGAAATACAACATCGCGAATCCTCAGGTTTAGGAAATGGAAACTGTTGCTGTTCAGTATATTCGAATGTGCCACACCAATTATCGCGGCAGATCGTTCTCTAAGTAACGTCCATGGTAGATCGTATGGTCACTCTCATGCACTGTTGTTTAGCTATAGGGTTTTTTAACGTGCAGCTGGACACAATTTGTGCAGTTCTAAATTCAAATGTGCAGTTGCTTTTCTTGGTTTGTGCAATTGAAAAATTGTAGTCAGGAAAACATGTGAATTAATAAAAACGTTGTAACAGAAAGTGGAGTGGATGTCAAGATATGAATGGCAATTGCATAACTTATGTTACAAGAAACAACTATTAAGACATGACAACGTGTATTTGTTGAAAATTGAAATTTTCAAAACTATTGACCTTTATGATTGCCCGTCAACTGTGAGTCTTAAATACAGTATTAGTTACATTGTGCTATAGGAGCACATTTGGAGAGATCTGTTCGCCCTATACTTCAGTTCGCACTTTTTGTGTCTGAAGGCCAAGGTGATACGATGCGTTGCTACTGCCACTGCTTGCATGCATTCGAAATTGCAAAACTAACATATGCACATGCAGTTCTAGCAGAGAACAGACATGTACATGTACATGTGCTTCAAGTAGAGAAACTGCTAGCTAGTCATGAAACAAATTTCGCAGGTGGCCGAGTCATGGACAAAGAAGGGAAATTTTTCAAATGTACATGTGTACATGTACAAATGTACATGTATGCCATGACTTGCAAAAATCTATCAATCAAAAGTATCTAACTTGCAAAAGTATCTCAACAGACATACTTTATAAACCAACAGATACCCATCAATATCTACATTTTCATTCCTGTCACCCACGACATACTAAACCTATACCTTGTAATTTAGCACGTCGCATTTGTGTAATTGTTAGCGATCCACAAGTAAGACATGAACGACTTCAAGAATTGAACTCTTTTTTAACTAAACAAAAATATCCTAAAAAATTAATATTGAATGGCATTGACAAGGCCTTGCTCAACTTTTGACTGTGCAACAAAATTTAGATACCAATAATGACAATGAATCTCCTATTACTTTTGTCATGACAAATAATCCAAAAAATCCAAATTTTTCCCCAACAATCCATTCTTTGAATTCAATACTAAAAGAAGATGAACGAACTAAAGACATATTTCAAAACTCCAAATTCACTATAAGTAAACTACAACCAAAAAGCCTGAAGAATATTTTATGCAGTTCTAAACTAACAACAAACAAGATGTATTCTGTAAAGAAATGTGAAGATCCTAGATCTGGAACTTGCAATTATTTGAGGGAAGGATCTACATATGATTTTAATGGAAAGCTTTTTACAATAAGATATAGCATGTCATGTTCAACGAAAAATGTTATCTACGTAATTACATGCCACGGTTGCAATCAATATTACATTGGCGAGACTAAAAATACAATAAGGTGCAGAACAAGAATTAACAAACAGCAGATGAATAACCCTAATTATAGACAGATAAGTGTAAGTGAACATTTAGATGTATGTGAACAATAATCTTTTTCTATTTTCCCCTTTTATAAGATGTTTTCTGATTGTGATATAGAAAGAAAAAACAAAGAAAAGTACTTCATAAAATCCTTTCGTCCATTACTCAATTCCAATTAACTATCTTATCCTCAACAGAAATCTATGCTGCACATAATCCTATTACTTTGAACTTGTATGTTCTATAATATCCATGCTACTTCCAATGACTTACTCTATGATGTATATTTCAAATTTCTTAAATAGCATGTCATCTGAATCTCATTGTTACTGAGTAAGTAGGGTTTTCAGCCGATATTTCACATGTCATTTTATGAAAGTCGTTTATATAGCACCAATTCCAAATTAGACGGCCTTGATTGCATGATTAAGGCCGTCTAATTTGCTATGTAATACCATTGAGGTAGGAGCATTTCACCATCTATCTTCGCGTTCCCAGTGAAAATGGCATTGAGGAGATTCCTATGGTTCACAATTATGATTAGTAGCTTGAAAGAGGCCCTGACTTGTCATTTTCAGTTTTGTGGTTGGAAAGAGCCAGGCATAGAGTAAGTATGTTAGGTAGAGTGGTAACTCCGCATTTATTAAATCCCAATGTGTATACACTTTCGATTTTATTGAATGAACTGAAGGGAGATACAGGTGGTATTGTCACCAAATGTGAGATATGCAAATTTTTGCAGTTTTGCAGAAATTACAACGGAATTGAGTGATCATGTAATGCAGAAGGAATTATGTATTTCACAGATTCTTCGTGTCATGACAGCCTTGGAGAGGCAATGTTTGTTAAATTAGCAACTCGACCTGCTATTGCTTTCATGATGAATCTCAAGAGCTTCTTAAGAGAGATCATAAACTTATCATAAGCAACCTGCCACTGGCACAGCAAAATAGCAGAATGACGGCCAATGATTTCAATTAACTTTGAAAGATGTAAATGGGTCCACATCACTATTCAGATTCAAGAAATGAAACATGAATTTAGTGAATCTTAAAATCATGCCGATGAAAATTGAATTAAAAGCTTGAAATTTCAGCCAAGAAAGTACGAATGATATCGCGACTTTTTCATGAAGATTTCCATTATAATGCGGATCATGAAATTCCCATGATAATCAGCTTAATTTCCGCTTAGTTAGGATTCTTTTCAGCAAATATTCATTCCTATTGATATCCAACTTGTTTCATACTACTTATATAGGAGAGTCATCTCGATAGTATTTAAATTTGCAAAATTTTGACATTTTGAAACTGCTCAAATAATTTTTTGGATCACGGGAACGTAATCTCCGCAAAAAACTGAATCTTTTCATATAAAAATTTTCACTGCATACGGATACTTTTTGAGTCAACACTCTACCTATATATCCCTACTCTATGAGCCAGGAGTATTTTAAGATGTTATTATTATTCTTCTTTTTCTTATACACATGTACATAAAAACATTATAGTTTTCAAGTACACAAACTGACTATGATTAGTAGATATCTCAAGCTTGACATACTACAGTCCGTTTCATAAAAAGTGGATCATCCTAAAATTTGACTAAATAAAACATAAGGATGATACAGAAAGCATTTTTCATGTTATTTCATGTCCCTAATATATTTAAATGTCCTTATATAATCTGATAAGCTATGATACAGTAGCGGTTCTTAAGAAGCTAATATTTTGTGGCCCTACCCTTATTGTCAATGACATTACCAATTCGTCTAGGCATTGATTCGATGATATCATTGATTTTTGACTGATCTAACTTTCTCCACTCTCTTTTTAACAGTGACGTAAGTTGTGATACGCCATCTGTAGGTAGCAGTGAACGACGAACGTTACGTTTTAGAATACTCCATACATTTTCTATGGGATTCAAATCAGGAGAACGAGCTGGCCAAGATAATGTCCTAGGCCCTAATTGAGACTTGCATAAGTTGACTCTACTACTCCTGTGACACGTATCATCCATAAATAACCAAGTCGATGGATCACCAAATTGATCTGTCATTTGGCCAATGTTCATTCGTAAAACATTCACATAGCGTACAGAATTCATGGCTCCTTGCTGTATGTGAAGTCTTCTACGAATAGTGGACTTAGAAATAGACGAGTATAGTGCAGCCATCTCAGTTAACGAGAGACTTGGATCAACTTTAACAAATCTCAAAATTAGGCGGTCTCTACGTTTGGATGTTTTGCATGGACGACCAGAGCCCTCTTTACGACAGAGTCAAAAATCATCATTATGCCATCGATGCACATTTGTGTAAGGGACATTTAGTCGCTTGCTTGTAGCTCGCAAAGAAAACCCTGACACTTTGCCTTTTGTGAATGCGATCTCGTTATTGTTCATTTGTGCTTTTTATTGTTTTCAACCGGTAAGAGATAGATTTCTAGCTGAAAGCAATCAGGAGTGCTGCCAACACCACCGCAACGAAGTCAGGAAGCTATGGAACATGAAGTCCAGTTAATCACATGTAGCAGTTACATTATTGTTGATGAATAATGGTGCTATACTGGCTCTGATTAACCGATTTTCTTTATTTTTGTTTTGGTTGATATCTTTTGGCTTGTAGAACAACATATTACATAACAAAGGAAACAAATGTAATTTTATAAGAGTGAGGTATGATTTTGTGCAACATTTCTAAATGAAGATCAAATTATCTACTACTTTTTTATCTATAACAGGAAAACAACTCATTATTCATGCTTGAAATTTCCAACAATGATATTAGTAAGCACAACTGACATATCTTCCAAATTTCAGAGAAATTCGTTCAAGTTTGGCGGAGTTAGACAAAGTTGAAGTTAAGCTGATGTTTAAGGGTGATCCATTTTTTATGAAACAATCTGTATAAGTTCTGATCTGCATCGGTTATGTAGAAATCATCATAGATTATAGTCATTTACAGATCAAAATCTTGGATTTTTGATGTCATAGATTTTTAGTTCAGTAACAATTCTGGCGCTACGCGCCGACGATTTAGGCTGTCATTTGAAAGGTAATATATCTTCATTACTTATAAAGCAATCTAAGAAAAGAAAGCGCTTATGCTTATAAGTAAAAGTCGTGTTTCTATTCAAATTCTCTATATTTTTCTCCGGTTGCTGAGTATAGTTATCAAAATTTTTCTTGTTAAATATATGAACTTTCGAATCCCTTCGAGGACGATATGTACGCGATGATTCAAACAATCGAATTTAAAGGCATCAACAATGAATTTCAAAAGAAATTGACGGAGGACAAAGATGAAATACAAAAATCAAAGAACATATTGCTGACAAAACAACAAACCTATACGAAATGCCAAAAGAAACTTATCAAAAGCTTCTAACGGAAAACATCACGAAGTCCTACAAAAAAGCAAATGCCAATACCGAATCTGAAATTAACAGTGAAGCAAAATCAATTGGAAAGTCTTATAACCTTTCAGGAAGAATAGAATGCTACCCACCGCGCCCAGCTTTTATCACTTTGAAAGACCATAAAGAGAATGTTGACAAAAACGTCCCTTATCGACTAATCAATCCGGCGAAAAGTGAAGTTGGAAAGATCAGTAAACAGCTTCTGGACGTCATCAGTAAATCAATAAAAAACAAAAAGAAATGATTACAATGGAATAATTCAAGTGATGTGATCAAAATATCCGAGAAAGGAACTTCTACATTCCTTGAATCCGATATCGTTGACTTTTACCCTTCAATCACCGAAGAACTGCTAACAAAGAGCATCACTTACGCCCGAATATTGGTTGATATCCCTGAAGAAGATGTACATGTTATCATGCATGCGAGGAAATCGTTACTTTATAACCATCAAACACCATGGGTGAAGAAAAACAACAACAACATGTTCGATGTTACTATGCGAACTTGTGGGCGTATTTTTACTCGAGAAACTCACAGAACGATTTGGAATCAACAACATTGGACTTCACCGAGATGATGGCCTCGCGCTCATTCCAAAAAGTTTAGGACCACAAAGTGACCGTTGTAGGAAAGATTTAATTAAAATTTCCAAAACCAAAATTTGAAAATTACAACAAAATGCAAAATGAAATCAACGGATATTTTAGACATCTACTTCAATCTACAAAATGGAACTTACCGCCCATACATAAAGCCAAATAGTGCGCCTTTATACATTCACAAAAAGTCAAATCAACCTCCAATAATCCTGAAGCAAATCCCAAAAATGATAGAAAGAAGAATCTCGAAATTATCCTGCAATGAAGAAGAGTTCTACAAAGAAAAAACAATTTACCAAAGAGCATTGAAAGATGGTGATTATGTTCATAACTTAACCTACAATCCAGCACCTGAATCAAAAGAAAAGCGAAGAAGAAATATAATATGGTTCAACCCATCATTTAGCGCAAATGTAAAACTGATATTGGGCGACGATTTCTAAATTTGATCAGAAATCATTTTCCTCCACATCACAAATACCACAAACTTTTTAACAAAGACAACATGAAACTAAGTTGCAGTTGCGTTAATAACATGAAAAATGTAATCAAAAGTCACGACTCTAAAATGTTGAGCAAATCTCAACCAACACAAGGAACTGGAAATGAGAATCAAAACTGTAACTACGGAAGCAAAAGTAAATGCCTATTAAATGGAAGCTGTCTAGAGAAGTGTATAATTTACAAAGCAACAGTATCATGTGAATCGGACGAGAAAATCTACTACGGCATGTGCGAAGGTGACTTTAAGGCACGATATCGAAATCATAAAAAATCATTCACACATCAAAAATACATGAGCGAAACATCATTGTCAAAGTATTTATGGTCTCTTAGAAACAAAGACAAAAACTTTGACATCAGATGGAGTATAGTGCAACATACTAAACCATATTCTTGTGGCAGCAGATTCTGCAATTTATGTTTGACAGAGAAATTTTATATGATAACATCTAAATCTGAACATCTGATTAACAAAAAGAGTGAAATGATGCCACAATGACATCACTAGACATCGTAGAAAATTTCTCATGTCGGTCGATTTGAATTCAAATGCATATGTATAGCCTTGATTTTTAATATTGAGATTCTTCCCTTTCATTGCAGTCTGACGATCGGTAGTGATTGCATTTCCGTGAAACTTGCAGTTATGGCAATAAATACGTAATCCAACTCCGCCTGCTTACTTACTATGTATATATACAGGGTGGCGCACGAGTGTATTAACAGTAAAGCGCCCTCTAAATCTGATGCATTGATTATTCTTCTTACTAAGTTATCTGCGTGTGCATTGAACAGAGGCAGCGCCAGTCTTTATCGATCATTTGCAGGAATCACTTCTACAAGCTAGACTTCGCATATGAGTCAAACTCACACGCCATTCAAACCAGCAGAGGTCGTACATGGATTAAAAAAAACATAGAAAATATTAAAAATTTTGCACTACAATCTGCTGCCAAAAATCCTAAATTATCAACAAGACGTCGCAGTAATGAATTGAGAATAAGCCGAAGATCACTGCAAAGAATTTTACATGAACTAAAGATGAAGCCCTACAGACCACATTTGGTGCATGGTTTATTAGGCAATATACAGGCGCTTACAATTTTGCCAGTTGTTTGT